>OW964824.1:47285688-48505688 GCA_943142095.1 Ophonus ardosiacus
TTACCTTGGGGTCCAAGTAACGGGTCTGGTGGGTGGTTATAAATTACCGCCGCTGCGACGTTGTATTTATCCACAAATCCGTGGAAATGCTGACCGAAGCAACAAATGTGTATTTGGCTGCTTACTAGTGCTGTTACAATTTGTCGGTTTTCTAATTACTATCTCTAGTTAATGTCCATCTATTAACTAGCTATGCTGTACTGATGAGCTCTAATAAGAGCGAAACACGTGTCTACAGCTGCTATTGAACGATTACCCTGCGAACAATATTTTTCTAGTTTTTATAACTTTACGCTCACGATATATGTATATTTTCGTTTATTTACCTTGGGGTCCAAGTAACGGGTCTGGTGGGTGGTTATAAATTACCGCCGCTGCGACGTTGTATTTATCCACAAATCCGTGGAAATGCTGACCGAAGCAACAAATGTGTATTTGGCTGCTTACTAGTGCTGTTACAATTTGTCGGTTTTCTAATTACTATCTCTAGTTAATGTCCATCTATTAACTAGCTATGCTGTACTGATGAGCTCTAATAAGAGCGAAACACGTGTCTACAGCTGCTATTGAGCGATTACCCTGCGAACAATATTTTTCTAGTTTTTATAACTTTACGCTCACGATATATGTATATTTTCGTTTATTTACCTTGGGGTCCAAGTAACGGGTCTGGTGGGTGGTTATAAATTACCGCCGCTGCGACGTTGTATTTATCCACAAATCCGTGGAAATGCTGACCGAAGCAACAAATGTGTATTTGGCTGCTTACTAGTGCTGTTACAATTTGTCGGTTTTCTAATTACTATCTCTAGTTAATGTCCATCTATTAACTAGCTATGCTGTACTGATGAGCTCTAATAAGAGCGAAACACGTGTCTACAGCTGCTATTGAGCGATTACCCTGCGAACAATATTTTTCTAGTTTTTATAACTTTACGCTCACGATATATGTATATTTTCGTTTATTTACCTTGGGGTCCAAGTAACGGGTCTGGTGGGTGGTTATAAATTACCGCCGCTGCGACGTTGTATTTATCCACAAATCCGTGGAAATGCTGACCGAAGCAACAAATGTGTATTTGGCTGCTTACTAGTGCTGTTACAATTTGTCGGTTTTCTAATTACTATCTCTAGTTAATGTCCATCTATTAACTAGCTATGCTGTACTGATGAGCTCTAATAAGAGCGAAACACGTGTCTACAGCTGCTATTGAGCGATTACCCTGCGAACAATATTTTTCTAGTTTTTATAACTTTACGCTCACGATATATGTATATTTTCGTTTATTTACCTTGGGGTCCAAGTAACGGGTCTGGTGGGTGGTTATAAATTACCGCCGCTGCGACGTTGTATTTATCCACAAATCCGTGGAAATGCTGACCGAAGCAACAAATGTGTATTTGGCTGCTTACTAGTGCTGTTACAATTTGTCGGTTTTCTAATTACTATCTCTAGTTAATGTCCATCTATTAACTAGCTATGCTGTACTGATGAGCTCTAATAAGAGCGAAACACGTGTCTACAGCTGCTATTGAGCGATTACCCTGCGAACAATATTTTTCTAGTTTTTATAACTTTACGCTCACGATATATGTATATTTTCGTTTATTTACCTTGGGGTCCAAGTAACGGGTCTGGTGGGTGGTTATAAATTACCGCCGCTGCGACGTTGTATTTATCCACAAATCCGTGGAAATGCTGACCGAAGCAACAAATGTGTATTTGGCTGCTTACTAGTGCTGTTACAATTTGTCGGTTTTCTAATTACTATCTCTAGTTAATGTCCATCTATTAACTAGCTATGCTGTACTGATGAGCTCTAATAAGAGCGAAACACGTGTCTACAGCTGCTATTGAGCGATTACCCTGCGAACAATATTTTTCTAGTTTTTATAACTTTACGCTCACGATATATGTATATTTTCGTTTATTTACCTTGGGGTCCAAGTAACGGGTCTGGTGGGTGGTTATAAATTACCGCCGCTGCGACGTTGTATTTATCCACAAATCCGTGGAAATGCTGACCGAAGCAACAAATGTGTATTTGGCTGCTTACTAGTGCTGTTACAATTTGTCGGTTTTCTAATTACTATCTCTAGTTAATGTCCATCTATTAACTAGCTATGCTGTACTGATGAGCTCTAATAAGAGCGAAACACGTGTCTACAGCTGCTATTGAGCGATTACCCTGCGAACAATATTTTTCTAGTTTTTATAACTTTACGCTCACGATATATGTATATTTTCGTTTATTTACCTTGGGGTCCAAGTAACGGGTCTGGTGGGTGGTTATAAATTACCGCCGCTGCGACGTTGTATTTATCCACAAATCCGTGGAAATGCTGACCGAAGCAACAAATGTGTATTTGGCTGCTTACTAGTGCTGTTACAATTTGTCGGTTTTCTAATTACTATCTCTAGTTAATGTCCATCTATTAACTAGCTATGCTGTACTGATGAGCTCTAATAAGAGCGAAACACGTGTCTACAGCTGCTATTGAGCGATTACCCTGCGAACAATATTTTTCTAGTTTTTATAACTTTACGCTCACGATATATGTATATTTTCGTTTATTTACCTTGGGGTCCAAGTAACGGGTCTGGTGGGTGGTTATAAATTACCGCCGCTGCGACGTTGTATTTATCCACAAATCCGTGGAAATGCTGACCGAAGCAACAAATGTGTATTTGGCTGCTTACTAGTGCTGTTACAATTTGTCGGTTTTCTAATTACTATCTCTAGTTAATGTCCATCTATTAACTAGCTATGCTGTACTGATGAGCTCTAATAAGAGCGAAACACGTGTCTACAGCTGCTATTGAGCGATTACCCTGCGAACAATATTTTTCTAGTTTTTATAACTTTACGCTCACGATATATGTATATTTTCGTTTATTTACCTTGGGGTCCAAGTAACGGGTCTGGTGGGTGGTTATAAATTACCGCCGCTGCGACGTTGTATTTATCCACAAATCCGTGGAAATGCTGACCGAAGCAACAAATGTGTATTTGGCTGCTTACTAGTGCTGTTACAATTTGTCGGTTTTCTAATTACTATCTCTAGTTAATGTCCATCTATTAACTAGCTATGCTGTACTGATGAGCTCTAATAAGAGCGAAACACGTGTCTACAGCTGCTATTGAGCGATTACCCTGCGAACAATATTTTTCTAGTTTTTATAACTTTACGCTCACGATATATGTATATTTTCGTTTATTTACCTTGGGGTCCAAGTAACGGGTCTGGTGGGTGGTTATAAATTACCGCCGCTGCGACGTTGTATTTATCCACAAATCCGTGGAAATGCTGACCGAAGCAACAAATGTGTATTTGGCTGCTTACTAGTGCTGTTACAATTTGTCGGTTTTCTAATTACTATCTCTAGTTAATGTCCATCTATTAACTAGCTATGCTGTACTGATGAGCTCTAATAAGAGCGAAACACGTGTCTACAGCTGCTATTGAGCGATTACCCTGCGAACAATATTTTTCTAGTTTTTATAACTTTACGCTCACGATATATGTATATTTTCGTTTATTTACCTTGGGGTCCAAGTAACGGGTCTGGTGGGTGGTTATAAATTACCGCCGCTGCGACGTTGTATTTATCCACAAATCCGTGGAAATGCTGACCGAAGCAACAAATGTGTATTTGGCTGCTTACTAGTGCTGTTACAATTTGTCGGTTTTCTAATTACTATCTCTAGTTAATGTCCATCTATTAACTAGCTATGCTGTACTGATGAGCTCTAATAAGAGCGAAACACGTGTCTACAGCTGCTATTGAGCGATTACCCTGCGAACAATATTTTTCTAGTTTTTATAACTTTACGCTCACGATATATGTATATTTTCGTTTATTTACCTTGGGGTCCAAGTAACGGGTCTGGTGGGTGGTTATAAATTACCGCCGCTGCGACGTTGTATTTATCCACAAATCCGTGGAAATGCTGACCGAAGCAACAAATGTGTATTTGGCTGCTTACTAGTGCTGTTACAATTTGTCGGTTTTCTAATTACTATCTCTAGTTAATGTCCATCTATTAACTAGCTATGCTGTACTGATGAGCTCTAATAAGAGCGAAACACGTGTCTACAGCTGCTATTGAGCGATTACCCTGCGAACAATATTTTTCTAGTTTTTATAACTTTACGCTCACGATATATGTATATTTTCGTTTATTTACCTTGGGGTCCAAGTAACGGGTCTGGTGGGTGGTTATAAATTACCGCCGCTGCGACGTTGTATTTATCCACAAATCCGTGGAAATGCTGACCGAAGCAACAAATGTGTATTTGGCTGCTTACTAGTGCTGTTACAATTTGTCGGTTTTCTAATTACTATCTCTAGTTAATGTCCATCTATTAACTAGCTATGCTGTACTGATGAGCTCTAATAAGAGCGAAACACGTGTCTACAGCTGCTATTGAGCGATTACCCTGCGAACAATATTTTTCTAGTTTTTATAACTTTACGCTCACGATATATGTATATTTTCGTTTATTTACCTTGGGGTCCAAGTAACGGGTCTGGTGGGTGGTTATAAATTACCGCCGCTGCGACGTTGTATTTATCCACAAATCCGTGGAAATGCTGACCGAAGCAACAAATGTGTATTTGGCTGCTTACTAGTGCTGTTACAATTTGTCGGTTTTCTAATTACTATCTCTAGTTAATGTCCATCTATTAACTAGCTATGCTGTACTGATGAGCTCTAATAAGAGCGAAACACGTGTCTACAGCTGCTATTGAGCGATTACCCTGCGAACAATATTTTTCTAGTTTTTATAACTTTACGCTCACGATATATGTATATTTTCGTTTATTTACCTTGGGGTCCAAGTAACGGGTCTGGTGGGTGGTTATAAATTACCGCCGCTGCGACGTTGTATTTATCCACAAATCCGTGGAAATGCTGACCGAAGCAACAAATGTGTATTTGGCTGCTTACTAGTGCTGTTACAATTTGTCGGTTTTCTAATTACTATCTCTAGTTAATGTCCATCTATTAACTAGCTATGCTGTACTGATGAGCTCTAATAAGAGCGAAACACGTGTCTACAGCTGCTATTGAGCGATTACCCTGCGAACAATATTTTTCTAGTTTTTATAACTTTACGCTCACGATATATGTATATTTTCGTTTATTTACCTTGGGGTCCAAGTAACGGGTCTGGTGGGTGGTTATAAATTACCGCCGCTGCGACGTTGTATTTATCCACAAATCCGTGGAAATGCTGACCGAAGCAACAAATGTGTATTTGGCTGCTTACTAGTGCTGTTACAATTTGTCGGTTTTCTAATTACTATCTCTAGTTAATGTCCATCTATTAACTAGCTATGCTGTACTGATGAGCTCTAATAAGAGCGAAACACGTGTCTACAGCTGCTATTGAACGATTACCCTGCGAACAATATTTTTCTAGTTTTTATAACTTTACGCTCACGATATATGTATATTTTCGTTTATTTACCTTGGGGTCCAAGTAACGGGTCTGGTGGGTGGTTATAAATTACCGCCGCTGCGACGTTGTATTTATCCACAAATCCGTGGAAATGCTGACCGAAGCAACAAATGTGTATTTGGCTGCTTACTAGTGCTGTTACAATTTGTCGGTTTTCTAATTACTATCTCTAGTTAATGTCCATCTATTAACTAGCTATGCTGTACTGATGAGCTCTAATAAGAGCGAAACACGTGTCTACAGCTGCTATTGAGCGATTACCCTGCGAACAATATTTTTCTAGTTTTTATAACTTTACGCTCACGATATATGTATATTTTCGTTTATTTACCTTGGGGTCCAAGTAACGGGTCTGGTGGGTGGTTATAAATTACCGCCGCTGCGACGTTGTATTTATCCACAAATCCGTGGAAATGCTGACCGAAGCAACAAATGTGTATTTGGCTGCTTACTAGTGCTGTTACAATTTGTCGGTTTTCTAATTACTATCTCTAGTTAATGTCCATCTATTAACTAGCTATGCTGTACTGATGAGCTCTAATAAGAGCGAAACACGTGTCTACAGCTGCTATTGAGCGATTACCCTGCGAACAATATTTTTCTAGTTTTTATAACTTTACGCTCACGATATATGTATATTTTCGTTTATTTACCTTGGGGTCCAAGTAACGGGTCTGGTGGGTGGTTATAAATTACCGCCGCTGCGACGTTGTATTTATCCACAAATCCGTGGAAATGCTGACCGAAGCAACAAATGTGTATTTGGCTGCTTACTAGTGCTGTTACAATTTGTCGGTTTTCTAATTACTATCTCTAGTTAATGTCCATCTATTAACTAGCTATGCTGTACTGATGAGCTCTAATAAGAGCGAAACACGTGTCTACAGCTGCTATTGAGCGATTACCCTGCGAACAATATTTTTCTAGTTTTTATAACTTTACGCTCACGATATATGTATATTTTCGTTTATTTACCTTGGGGTCCAAGTAACGGGTCTGGTGGGTGGTTATAAATTACCGCCGCTGCGACGTTGTATTTATCCACAAATCCGTGGAAATGCTGACCGAAGCAACAAATGTGTATTTGGCTGCTTACTAGTGCTGTTACAATTTGTCGGTTTTCTAATTACTATCTCTAGTTAATGTCCATCTATTAACTAGCTATGCTGTACTGATGAGCTCTAATAAGAGCGAAACACGTGTCTACAGCTGCTATTGAGCGATTACCCTGCGAACAATATTTTTCTAGTTTTTATAACTTTACGCTCACGATATATGTATATTTTTGTTTATTTACCTTGGGGTCCAAGTAACGGGTCTGGTGGGTGGTTATAAATTACCGCCGCTGCGACGTTGTATTTATCCACAAATCCGTGGAAATGCTGACCGAAGCAACAAATGTGTATTTGGCTGCTTACTAGTGCTGTTACAATTTGTCGGTTTTCTAATTACTATCTCTAGTTAATGTCCATCTATTAACTAGCTATGCTGTACTGATGAGCTCTAATAAGAGCGAAACACGTGTCTACAGCTGCTATTGAGCGATTACCCTGCGAACAATATTTTTCTAGTTTTTATAACTTTACGCTCACGATATATGTATATTTTCGTTTATTTACCTTGGGGTCCAAGTAACGGGTCTGGTGGGTGGTTATAAATTACCGCCGCTGCGACGTTGTATTTATCCACAAATCCGTGGAAATGCTGACCGAAGCAACAAATGTGTATTTGGCTGCTTACTAGTGCTGTTACAATTTGTCGGTTTTCTAATTACTATCTCTAGTTAATGTCCATCTATTAACTAGCTATGCTGTACTGATGAGCTCTAATAAGAGCGAAACACGTGTCTACAGCTGCTATTGAGCGATTACCCTGCGAACAATATTTTTCTAGTTTTTATAACTTTACGCTCACGATATATGTATATTTTCGTTTATTTACCTTGGGGTCCAAGTAACGGGTCTGGTGGGTGGTTATAAATTACCGCCGCTGCGACGTTGTATTTATCCACAAATCCGTGGAAATGCTGACCGAAGCAACAAATGTGTATTTGGCTGCTTACTAGTGCTGTTACAATTTGTCGGTTTTCTAATTACTATCTCTAGTTAATGTCCATCTATTAACTAGCTATGCTGTACTGATGAGCTCTAATAAGAGCGAAACACGTGTCTACAGCTGCTATTGAGCGATTACCCTGCGAACAATATTTTTCTAGTTTTTATAACTTTACGCTCACGATATATGTATATTTTCGTTTATTTACCTTGGGGTCCAAGTAACGGGTCTGGTGGGTGGTTATAAATTACCGCCGCTGCGACGTTGTATTTATCCACAAATCCGTGGAAATGCTGACCGAAGCAACAAATGTGTATTTGGCTGCTTACTAGTGCTGTTACAATTTGTCGGTTTTCTAATTACTATCTCTAGTTAATGTCCATCTATTAACTAGCTATGCTGTACTGATGAGCTCTAATAAGAGCGAAACACGTGTCTACAGCTGCTATTGAGCGATTACCCTGCGAACAATATTTTTCTAGTTTTTATAACTTTACGCTCACGATATATGTATATTTTCGTTTATTTACCTTGGGGTCCAAGTAACGGGTCTGGTGGGTGGTTATAAATTACCGCCGCTGCGACGTTGTATTTATCCACAAATCCGTGGAAATGCTGACCGAAGCAACAAATGTGTATTTGGCTGCTTACTAGTGCTGTTACAATTTGTCGGTTTTCTAATTACTATCTCTAGTTAATGTCCATCTATTAACTAGCTATGCTGTACTGATGAGCTCTAATAAGAGCGAAACACGTGTCTACAGCTGCTATTGAGCGATTACCCTGCGAACAATATTTTTCTAGTTTTTATAACTTTACGCTCACGATATATGTATATTTTCGTTTATTTACCTTGGGGTCCAAGTAACGGGTCTGGTGGGTGGTTATAAATTACCGCCGCTGCGACGTTGTATTTATCCACAAATCCGTGGAAATGCTGACCGAAGCAACAAATGTGTATTTGGCTGCTTACTAGTGCTGTTACAATTTGTCGGTTTTCTAATTACTATCTCTAGTTAATGTCCATCTATTAACTAGCTATGCTGTACTGATGAGCTCTAATAAGAGCGAAACACGTGTCTACAGCTGCTATTGAGCGATTACCCTGCGAACAATATTTTTCTAGTTTTTATAACTTTACGCTCACGATATATGTATATTTTCGTTTATTTACCTTGGGGTCCAAGTAACGGGTCTGGTGGGTGGTTATAAATTACCGCCGCTGCGACGTTGTATTTATCCACAAATCCGTGGAAATGCTGACCGAAGCAACAAATGTGTATTTGGCTGCTTACTAGTGCTGTTACAATTTGTCGGTTTTCTAATTACTATCTCTAGTTAATGTCCATCTATTAACTAGCTATGCTGTACTGATGAGCTCTAATAAGAGCGAAACACGTGTCTACAGCTGCTATTGAGCGATTACCCTGCGAACAATATTTTTCTAGTTTTTATAACTTTACGCTCACGATATATGTATATTTTCGTTTATTTACCTTGGGGTCCAAGTAACGGGTCTGGTGGGTGGTTATAAATTACCGCCGCTGCGACGTTGTATTTATCCACAAATCCGTGGAAATGCTGACCGAAGCAACAAATGTGTATTTGGCTGCTTACTAGTGCTGTTACAATTTGTCGGTTTTCTAATTACTATCTCTAGTTAATGTCCATCTATTAACTAGCTATGCTGTACTGATGAGCTCTAATAAGAGCGAAACACGTGTCTACAGCTGCTATTGAGCGATTACCCTGCGAACAATATTTTTCTAGTTTTTATAACTTTACGCTCACGATATATGTATATTTTCGTTTATTTACCTTGGGGTCCAAGTAACGGGTCTGGTGGGTGGTTATAAATTACCGCCGCTGCGACGTTGTATTTATCCACAAATCCGTGGAAATGCTGACCGAAGCAACAAATGTGTATTTGGCTGCTTACTAGTGCTGTTACAATTTGTCGGTTTTCTAATTACTATCTCTAGTTAATGTCCATCTATTAACTAGCTATGCTGTACTGATGAGCTCTAATAAGAGCGAAACACGTGTCTACAGCTGCTATTGAGCGATTACCCTGCGAACAATATTTTTCTAGTTTTTATAACTTTACGCTCACGATATATGTATATTTTCGTTTATTTACCTTGGGGTCCAAGTAACGGGTCTGGTGGGTGGTTATAAATTACCGCCGCTGCGACGTTGTATTTATCCACAAATCCGTGGAAATGCTGACCGAAGCAACAAATGTGTATTTGGCTGCTTACTAGTGCTGTTACAATTTGTCGGTTTTCTAATTACTATCTCTAGTTAATGTCCATCTATTAACTAGCTATGCTGTACTGATGAGCTCTAATAAGAGCGAAACACGTGTCTACAGCTGCTATTGAGCGATTACCCTGCGAACAATATTTTTCTAGTTTTTATAACTTTACGCTCACGATATATGTATATTTTCGTTTATTTACCTTGGGGTCCAAGTAACGGGTCTGGTGGGTGGTTATAAATTACCGCCGCTGCGACGTTGTATTTATCCACAAATCCGTGGAAATGCTGACCGAAGCAACAAATGTGTATTTGGCTGCTTACTAGTGCTGTTACAATTTGTCGGTTTTCTAATTACTATCTCTAGTTAATGTCCATCTATTAACTAGCTATGCTGTACTGATGAGCTCTAATAAGAGCGAAACACGTGTCTACAGCTGCTATTGAGCGATTACCCTGCGAACAATATTTTTCTAGTTTTTATAACTTTACGCTCACGATATATGTATATTTTCGTTTATTTACCTTGGGGTCCAAGTAACGGGTCTGGTGGGTGGTTATAAATTACCGCCGCTGCGACGTTGTATTTATCCACAAATCCGTGGAAATGCTGACCGAAGCAACAAATGTGTATTTGGCTGCTTACTAGTGCTGTTACAATTTGTCGGTTTTCTAATTACTATCTCTAGTTAATGTCCATCTATTAACTAGCTATGCTGTACTGATGAGCTCTAATAAGAGCGAAACACGTGTCTACAGCTGCTATTGAGCGATTACCCTGCGAACAATATTTTTCTAGTTTTTATAACTTTACGCTCACGATATATGTATATTTTCGTTTATTTACCTTGGGGTCCAAGTAACGGGTCTGGTGGGTGGTTATAAATTACCGCCGCTGCGACGTTGTATTTATCCACAAATCCGTGGAAATGCTGACCGAAGCAACAAATGTGTATTTGGCTGCTTACTAGTGCTGTTACAATTTGTCGGTTTTCTAATTACTATCTCTAGTTAATGTCCATCTATTAACTAGCTATGCTGTACTGATGAGCTCTAATAAGAGCGAAACACGTGTCTACAGCTGCTATTGAGCGATTACCCTGCGAACAATATTTTTCTAGTTTTTATAACTTTACGCTCACGATATATGTATATTTTCGTTTATTTACCTTGGGGTCCAAGTAACGGGTCTGGTGGGTGGTTATAAATTACCGCCGCTGCGACGTTGTATTTATCCACAAATCCGTGGAAATGCTGACCGAAGCAACAAATGTGTATTTGGCTGCTTACTAGTGCTGTTACAATTTGTCGGTTTTCTAATTACTATCTCTAGTTAATGTCCATCTATTAACTAGCTATGCTGTACTGATGAGCTCTAATAAGAGCGAAACACGTGTCTACAGCTGCTATTGAGCGATTACCCTGCGAACAATATTTTTCTAGTTTTTATAACTTTACGCTCACGATATATGTATATTTTCGTTTATTTACCTTGGGGTCCAAGTAACGGGTCTGGTGGGTGGTTATAAATTACCGCCGCTGCGACGTTGTATTTATCCACAAATCCGTGGAAATGCTGACCGAAGCAACAAATGTGTATTTGGCTGCTTACTAGTGCTGTTACAATTTGTCGGTTTTCTAATTACTATCTCTAGTTAATGTCCATCTATTAACTAGCTATGCTGTACTGATGAGCTCTAATAAGAGCGAAACACGTGTCTACAGCTGCTATTGAGCGATTACCCTGCGAACAATATTTTTCTAGTTTTTATAACTTTACGCTCACGATATATGTATATTTTCGTTTATTTACCTTGGGGTCCAAGTAACGGGTCTGGTGGGTGGTTATAAATTACCGCCGCTGCGACGTTGTATTTATCCACAAATCCGTGGAAATGCTGACCGAAGCAACAAATGTGTATTTGGCTGCTTACTAGTGCTGTTACAATTTGTCGGTTTTCTAATTACTATCTCTAGTTAATGTCCATCTATTAACTAGCTATGCTGTACTGATGAGCTCTAATAAGAGCGAAACACGTGTCTACAGCTGCTATTGAGCGATTACCCTGCGAACAATATTTTTCTAGTTTTTATAACTTTACGCTCACGATATATGTATATTTTCGTTTATTTACCTTGGGGTCCAAGTAACGGGTCTGGTGGGTGGTTATAAATTACCGCCGCTGCGACGTTGTATTTATCCACAAATCCGTGGAAATGCTGACCGAAGCAACAAATGTGTATTTGGCTGCTTACTAGTGCTGTTACAATTTGTCGGTTTTCTAATTACTATCTCTAGTTAATGTCCATCTATTAACTAGCTATGCTGTACTGATGAGCTCTAATAAGAGCGAAACACGTGTCTACAGCTGCTATTGAGCGATTACCCTGCGAACAATATTTTTCTAGTTTTTATAACTTTACGCTCACGATATATGTATATTTTCGTTTATTTACCTTGGGGTCCAAGTAACGGGTCTGGTGGGTGGTTATAAATTACCGCCGCTGCGACGTTGTATTTATCCACAAATCCGTGGAAATGCTGACCGAAGCAACAAATGTGTATTTGGCTGCTTACTAGTGCTGTTACAATTTGTCGGTTTTCTAATTACTATCTCTAGTTAATGTCCATCTATTAACTAGCTATGCTGTACTGATGAGCTCTAATAAGAGCGAAACACGTGTCTACAGCTGCTATTGAGCGATTACCCTGCGAACAATATTTTTCTAGTTTTTATAACTTTACGCTCACGATATATGTATATTTTCGTTTATTTACCTTGGGGTCCAAGTAACGGGTCTGGTGGGTGGTTATAAATTACCGCCGCTGCGACGTTGTATTTATCCACAAATCCGTGGAAATGCTGACCGAAGCAACAAATGTGTATTTGGCTGCTTACTAGTGCTGTTACAATTTGTCGGTTTTCTAATTACTATCTCTAGTTAATGTCCATCTATTAACTAGCTATGCTGTACTGATGAGCTCTAATAAGAGCGAAACACGTGTCTACAGCTGCTATTGAGCGATTACCCTGCGAACAATATTTTTCTAGTTTTTATAACTTTACGCTCACGATATATGTATATTTTCGTTTATTTACCTTGGGGTCCAAGTAACGGGTCTGGTGGGTGGTTATAAATTACCGCCGCTGCGACGTTGTATTTATCCACAAATCCGTGGAAATGCTGACCGAAGCAACAAATGTGTATTTGGCTGCTTACTAGTGCTGTTACAATTTGTCGGTTTTCTAATTACTATCTCTAGTTAATGTCCATCTATTAACTAGCTATGCTGTACTGATGAGCTCTAATAAGAGCGAAACACGTGTCTACAGCTGCTATTGAGCGATTACCCTGCGAACAATATTTTTCTAGTTTTTATAACTTTACGCTCACGATATATGTATATTTTCGTTTATTTACCTTGGGGTCCAAGTAACGGGTCTGGTGGGTGGTTATAAATTACCGCCGCTGCGACGTTGTATTTATCCACAAATCCGTGGAAATGCTGACCGAAGCAACAAATGTGTATTTGGCTGCTTACTAGTGCTGTTACAATTTGTCGGTTTTCTAATTACTATCTCTAGTTAATGTCCATCTATTAACTAGCTATGCTGTACTGATGAGCTCTAATAAGAGCGAAACACGTGTCTACAGCTGCTATTGAGCGATTACCCTGCGAACAATATTTTTCTAGTTTTTATAACTTTACGCTCACGATATATGTATATTTTCGTTTATTTACCTTGGGGTCCAAGTAACGGGTCTGGTGGGTGGTTATAAATTACCGCCGCTGCGACGTTGTATTTATCCACAAATCCGTGGAAATGCTGACCGAAGCAACAAATGTGTATTTGGCTGCTTACTAGTGCTGTTACAATTTGTCGGTTTTCTAATTACTATCTCTAGTTAATGTCCATCTATTAACTAGCTATGCTGTACTGATGAGCTCTAATAAGAGCGAAACACGTGTCTACAGCTGCTATTGAGCGATTACCCTGCGAACAATATTTTTCTAGTTTTTATAACTTTACGCTCACGATATATGTATATTTTCGTTTATTTACCTTGGGGTCCAAGTAACGGGTCTGGTGGGTGGTTATAAATTACCGCCGCTGCGACGTTGTATTTATCCACAAATCCGTGGAAATGCTGACCGAAGCAACAAATGTGTATTTGGCTGCTTACTAGTGCTGTTACAATTTGTCGGTTTTCTAATTACTATCTCTAGTTAATGTCCATCTATTAACTAGCTATGCTGTACTGATGAGCTCTAATAAGAGCGAAACACGTGTCTACAGCTGCTATTGAGCGATTACCCTGCGAACAATATTTTTCTAGTTTTTATAACTTTACGCTCACGATATATGTATATTTTCGTTTATTTACCTTGGGGTCCAAGTAACGGGTCTGGTGGGTGGTTATAAATTACCGCCGCTGCGACGTTGTATTTATCCACAAATCCGTGGAAATGCTGACCGAAGCAACAAATGTGTATTTGGCTGCTTACTAGTGCTGTTACAATTTGTCGGTTTTCTAATTACTATCTCTAGTTAATGTCCATCTATTAACTAGCTATGCTGTACTGATGAGCTCTAATAAGAGCGAAACACGTGTCTACAGCTGCTATTGAGCGATTACCCTGCGAACAATATTTTTCTAGTTTTTATAACTTTACGCTCACGATATATGTATATTTTCGTTTATTTACCTTGGGGTCCAAGTAACGGGTCTGGTGGGTGGTTATAAATTACCGCCGCTGCGACGTTGTATTTATCCACAAATCCGTGGAAATGCTGACCGAAGCAACAAATGTGTATTTGGCTGCTTACTAGTGCTGTTACAATTTGTCGGTTTTCTAATTACTATCTCTAGTTAATGTCCATCTATTAACTAGCTATGCTGTACTGATGAGCTCTAATAAGAGCGAAACACGTGTCTACAGCTGCTATTGAGCGATTACCCTGCGAACAATATTTTTCTAGTTTTTATAACTTTACGCTCACGATATATGTATATTTTCGTTTATTTACCTTGGGGTCCAAGTAACGGGTCTGGTGGGTGGTTATAAATTACCGCCGCTGCGACGTTGTATTTATCCACAAATCCGTGGAAATGCTGACCGAAGCAACAAATGTGTATTTGGCTGCTTACTAGTGCTGTTACAATTTGTCGGTTTTCTAATTACTATCTCTAGTTAATGTCCATCTATTAACTAGCTATGCTGTACTGATGAGCTCTAATAAGAGCGAAACACGTGTCTACAGCTGCTATTGAGCGATTACCCTGCGAACAATATTTTTCTAGTTTTTATAACTTTACGCTCACGATATATGTATATTTTCGTTTATTTACCTTGGGGTCCAAGTAACGGGTCTGGTGGGTGGTTATAAATTACCGCCGCTGCGACGTTGTATTTATCCACAAATCCGTGGAAATGCTGACCGAAGCAACAAATGTGTATTTGGCTGCTTACTAGTGCTGTTACAATTTGTCGGTTTTCTAATTACTATCTCTAGTTAATGTCCATCTATTAACTAGCTATGCTGTACTGATGAGCTCTAATAAGAGCGAAACACGTGTCTACAGCTGCTATTGAGCGATTACCCTGCGAACAATATTTTTCTATATATATATATATATATATATATATATATATATATATATATATATATATACATTTACATCTTACCATCAATGTGGCGTCCATACATTATGTATTTACCATCATTATAGCGTCCAGTTGCATTAGGGCGTCCGTATACGGACGCTCTAATGTATCACCGTTGGGATGCTCCACAACATCATATCTAATCATCTAGTATCGAAAAACGAAAGTTGAGGGGGACGCTCTAATGATACCACCATGAAAGATTTTGTATATTTTTAGTTCACCATATACCCCACCAGTTTCGCTAGTGTCGCCAGCCGTATATACGCCCCGTATATCTAACTTTCATTGTGACTTCATTAGAGCGTCCGGTGTCGTCAGCCGTATATACGGCTCCGTATATCTAACTTTCATTGTGACTACATTAGAGCGTCTGTATGTCCTTTCTTTCATTGTGAAAACAGTAGAGCGTCCGTAAGTGAATGCCTTCGTTTGCTCAATTATTATTTGAATTTAATTTTCTAATTTGGTATAATATGGAGTAGAACAATGTTTTTCCATATTAGATATTTTATTTTCAATAATTTTGGCATTCTATAAATCATTCAGTAATTAATGAATAAATATTATTCACTCAATAAATTTTAGTGAGATTCACCATTTATTTTATTTGTTTATTTACTGTTCAAAAACGTATTCATTAAATAACCATTTTTCAAAATATTTTTTAGTATGCTATTATCAAAATTGTTACCTGTCCGTGCCAAAGAACAATATAAATAAATATTTTGGTGCTCCTTGATAATTATTAAAGTTGGTAAATTTATTCAGCGCATAATTCAAATAAACTAAATCTGTTGTGTCCAGCACAATACCTCCTGCCATTTTCAATGAAGGTTATATGTACCGTGAGTATTTTTTAACGTGAAACATTGGGTTTGTTATATCCATGGTTACTTGACATTTGATTGACAGCAATGTATTTGCCCGTACCATTTAAAATGAAACATAGGGAACGAATTTGACATTTGATAAGACGTCAATAGAGGTTAATTTTGTTTAAATAATTATAACTGCATTCTAATTTAAAATTAGTTGTAGAAAAAATAATATAGTGTGCACCTTGTGCCCGAAGTGGTTTTCTGACTCGGCTAAATTTCTTACAATATTTAAATAATACTGTCAAATGTGTCATTTTAAATGCGACAGACAAATACATTACTGTCAATCAAATGTCAAATCATAACTTATAGGGAAATTCAAGGGTTATTTGTCATATTGACAAGATGTCATTAGAGGTTAATATTGCTTAAATAATTATACCTCTTTTCTAAAAATTAAATGTAGATGTAGAAAAATACTGTGTGCACCTTGTGCCCGAAATATGTTTAGTACTCTCGAGTGGTTTTCTGATTCCTCTAAATTTCTTACAATATTTAAATACTTCTGTCAGATTCGTTCCCTATGTTTCATTTTAAATGAAACGGGCAAATACATTGCTGTCAATCAAATATGAAGTCGTAACCATGGATATGAAAAACTCAGTGTTTCACGTTAAAAAATACTCACGGTATAAGGATTTGTTATATTTTACATTTTTGTTATATACAAAATTCCAATTACTCTATTCTTAATCTTAATATTTAGATATTTTTGTATACTTTTAAATTCTTTATATGTCGTACAATTATAAATGTTCGAGATTCTTCAAATTCACTGGACGATTAGTGATATTTCTAAAGAGTGTATATAATATACCTACAATACTAAATTTTTAATTAATATAATACCTAAGTGATATTAAAAATCCTTCCCGGAGA
The DNA here is from genome assembly GCA_943142095.1 of Ophonus ardosiacus. Lineage (NCBI taxonomy): Eukaryota > Metazoa > Arthropoda > Insecta > Coleoptera > Carabidae > Ophonus > Ophonus ardosiacus. The sequence continues at coordinate 47,302,903 of OW964824.1, forward strand.
AAGCCGCCAATAATGTATTTTGATTTTTGACACTAACATTTATCTGTCACAAATATTTTATAATTTTTCAATTCAACACACACACATACTTGCACACTCACAAACACAAACTCCCACACACACATACACACACACTCTTTTACACTCACCTACTCACAATCATACACTCTCACACACAGCTGGTCATTTTCATACAAACACACACACCCACACACACAAATCAGATACCACTCACATACCACACAGACTAGTGATGCTGCGAGATCTCGTCTCGAATTTCGAGACGAGACGAGAGTAATGCCCTCGAGATTTCGAGACGAGAGTAGAAATTCGAGATCTACATTGTACTATTTCTTTTATATTACGTAAATATTTCTAATTAAAATATACAAAATAACAAAATATTTGTCGGTATAAATAAATATTTTAATCGCCTCTTCATTCACATTCATACTTATTGACTAATTTTAGATTTATTGTTTTAGTAAAAAAATAAATTCACAAAACTGACCTCTATGGTATACTGTTGCCTCAAGTACCTGCATTATACGAATTATAATCATAATTACCAATATTAGCGTACAAAGCAGATTTCTACACCCAACAACGGATGATACCATTCAAACACCAGACTCAGTAAAATAATATTTTATTCGGTAGTACCTTTTCATTAAATTCATGTTGCTTGTAATGTTCATTTATTTACTATTTCTGATTATACATTTGAGAAAAGTAAGAAAAAATATGACGAGACGAGATGCAGAGATATCTCGTCTCGAAAATTCGAGACGAGAGTTAATTGTTTCTCGCCATATCTCGTCTGGCGGCATCACTAACACAGACACACTCACACACAATCATACACTCATATAAACACATTTTCACAGACTGATCACTCACGCTCAAGACACATACACTTTCACACACTCAAACGCTACATACACTCTCACACATACTCACAGACAGACACACACACATACACACACACACACACACGCAGAGTCTTGCAAGATTCACACACACACTATCACCCTCAAACGCTACGCATACTAACAAACATGCTGACACTTCTTACACACTCACAAACATGTGCTCACACACAAATACTTACACACATACACTTGCACACTCACAAACACATACACACATTTTAAAATACTAAGACACCACACACGTACTTACATACACGCTCGCACTCATACAAATTCACACCCACACACACACATTCATACACACTCGCTCACACACATATAAAATATACATACAAACTCAAACACACCACACGTACTCTTATACACTCACAATCAGGCATGAGCACGCATGCACACGTGCTCACGTACACACACACACACACACACACACAAGCACACACACACAAGCACACAGCACGCACGCACACACAAGCACCCATCACACACACACAAGTACACATCACACACACACGCGCGAACGCAAGCACGCACGTATACTTTTACTTACACACTTTTACACAGTCACACACATCCTCAAGCTCACACACACGCGCACTACTAAAATACGAATAAACACATACCCATACACACACACACACGCACACACACAAACAAACACACAAAGACACCACACACACCCAAATACACACTCATACACATACACACTCATACACACACACACACACACACACACACACACACACACACACACACAAACATACAGACACCACACACACCCAAATACACACTCATACACATACCCACACACTCACACCACATAAACTCACACACCTACTCTAATACATACATAATAAATATATCTAAAATAATATTTAATAAAAGTATGTAAGCAATTTGTGGGAAAAGTTATACAGGGTGTCCCAGAAGTCGACGATCAAACTAAATGGGGTGATAGGGGAGATCATTTCCAATCAAAATAACTATATATATTGTAATGCAATTGTTGATGGTTCAAAAGTTATTGCAACTTTTGTAGTTTCTCCTAAAAACGGCAAGGCGTCCAATAGAATTATTATTATTTTTACTACGAGACGTTTGTTTCTCTTTTTCTTTTTTATTGTATGCACCTGAAGGGTTCTACTTTCTAATAAAATCATTCTCATGAACATGAGTACCTTCTATTAATAATAAAAATATTGTTTTGTGAAAAAAATTTCTACCGAAAAAAAAGCTACTTGATTTTAAAGTGACGCTGACAGAAAAAAATGTACTAAAAAAAAATTGATCAACTATCTGAAGAAGTTGTGTATTTAATGTAGATTTTAACGCGGTATAACACATGGGGATATTCAGAGCAGATTTTCTTAAATAATTTTTTTTCTGCAAGAAAGTCATTTTACTTGAAAAATACATTTGAAAAAAATTCTTGAATCATAGTTGCTGTGTCAGAAATAAAACAAAATAATAGTTGTAATAGTTTTTATACAACATTAAAACAAAATAGGGTTTATGAAGCTTTTCATGATGTTTTCAAATTTTACAAAAAGTGTTCAAAATTTCTACCATGTTTTCTAATGCACATTACGCATCGCCGAATAAAATTTATTTTTATTGTTCGGAACGCCCGTTGATTATTTTTAATAATGTTGGTAGCCTCTCTTATTTTTCGTCGCAACTCTTGTTCATTCTGACTTTCTGTCATGTAGACTATTTCTTTAAAATAACCCCATAGAAAAAAATCTAAGGGGTTAAGATCAGGTGATCGCGGTGGCCAAGTGATAAACCCTCCTCTACCAATCCACCGATTCCGAAATTCTGTGTCAAGGTATCGTCTCACATCTACAGAATAGTGAGGAGGAGCTCCATCTTGTTGCAGCCACATATCTCGGCGTGTCTCCAATGTCACGTCTTCAAGTAGATAAGGTAACTCATTTTGCAAAAAATGCAGATAATTTTCGCTGTTAAGCCTTCCTGGGAGCTCAAATGGACCAATCAATTTTCCTTCAATTATTCCCGCCCATATGTTGACCCCAAACTTGTGTTGAAAGTTGTCATTTCTAACAACTCTAGGGTTCACATAGTCCCAAAAATGTAAATTGTGAATATTAAATATCCCGGTTCTACAAAAGTTTGATTCGTCGCTCCACAAAATCTTGTTAAAAAATTCGGAGTCTTCTCTATGACGACGCAGCATTTCCCGACAAAATTGCACTCTTTTGTCATAGTCCGCAGGTAAAAGTGCTTGCACGCGCTGCACATGGTATGGATACAACTGGCCCTTTTGCAAAACACGATGAACCGTAGATTTTGGAATTTCCAAATGTCTAGATATACGACGAACACTTGTTGACGGGTTCTCTGTCACCATTTCAATTATATCGTCTTCATTGCACTGAAGCGCATGTCTTCCTTCTCTTCGCGGATTGCCAGGGATTTCGCCTTCTAAGTAAGACCAATGAACATTTTGAAATACCCTATAATCAGGATAGCGTTCTCGATTAGGGTATCGTATCCGATACTCTCTTGCAGCAGCTCGAGCGTTCCCGTCACAAAACCCGTACACGTAATGCATTTCTGCATATTCTCGAGGGGTATAAGACATATTTTTGAGACCAAGAAGAACAAAGTTCAAATTAAAGGAGTATCAAAAACCAAAAAATACGCAAAATCACAAAAATTAAAACAAAGTTTAAGAAACGAAGAACTGATAAATCAAAAACACACAAACAGTTAAGTTATTATCGATATGTCACTTCATATACCTTCTTTTGTTTTATTTCTGACACAGCAACTATGATTCAAGAATTTTTTTCAAATGTATTTTTCAAGTAAAATGACTTTCTTGCAGAAAAAAAATTATTTAAGAAAATCTGCTCTGAATATCCCCATGTGTTATACCGCGTTAAAATCTACATTAAATACACAACTTCTTCAGATAGTTGATCAATTTTTTTTTAGTACATTTTTTTCTGTCAGCGTCACTTTAAAATCAAGTAGCTTTTTTTTCGGTAGAAATTTTTTTCACAAAACAATATTTTTATTATTAATAGAAGGTACTCATGTTCATGAGAATGATTTTATTAGAAAGTAGAACCCTTCAGGTGCATACAATAAAAAAGAAAAAGAGAAACAAACGTCTCGTAGTAAAAATAATAATAATTCTATTGGACGCCTTGCCGTTTTTAGGAGAAACTACAAAAGTTGCAATAACTTTTGAACCATCAACAATTGCATTACAATATATATAGTTATTTTGATTGGAAATGATCTCCCCTATCACCCCATTTAGTTTGATCGTCGACTTCTGGGACACCCTGTATAAAAACAGCAAGAAACCAGCTAATTGCTGGACGCTATAAAGCCGGAGAAATAAAAGAAAATATATATAAACACGTTGTATGAAAGGACGCTGCATTGATAGTCATGTAAAAAAAAAAAATTATATACGGACTCCATAAACACGTTGTATGAAAGGACGCTGCAATGATATTCATATGAAAATTTCGGCGTATAAGGACGCCATAATTCACAGCCATGAAAGGAAGCCATAATGATAGCGGGATGTATATATATATATATATATATATATATATATATATATATATATATATATATATTTACATCTTACCATCAATGTGGCGTCCATACATTACGTATTTACCATCATTATAGCGTCCAGTTGCATTAGGGCGTCCGTATACGGACGCTCTAATGTATCACCGTTGGGAAGCTCCACAACATCATATCTAATCATCTAGTATCGAAAAACGAAAGTTGAGGGGGACGCTCTAATGATACCACCATGAAAGATTTTGTATATTTTTAGTTCACCATATACCCCACCAGTTTCGCTAGTGTCGCCAGCCGTATATACGCCCCGTATATCTAACTTTCATTGTGACTTCATTAGAGCGTCCGGTGTCGTCAGCCGTATATACGGCTCCGTATATCTAACTTTCATTGTGACTACATTAGAGCGTCCGTATGTCCTTTCTTTCATTGTGAAAACAGTAGAGCGTCCATGAGTGAATGCCTTCGTTTGTTCAATTCTGGGGAGCAATTTAAATTATTATTTGAATTTAATTTTCTAATTTGGTATAATATGGAGTAGAACAATGTTTTTCCATATTAGATATATTATTTTATTTTCAATAATTTTGGCATTCTATAAATCATTCAGTAATTAATGAATAAATATTATTCACTCAATAAATTTTAGTGAGATTCACCATTTATTTTATTTAGTTATTTACTGTTCAAAAACGTATTCATTAAATAACCATTTTTCAAAATATTTTTTAGTATGCTATTATCAAAATTGTTACCTGTCCGTGTCAAAGAACAATATAAATAAATATTTTGGTGCTCCTTGATAATTATTAAAGTTGGTAAATTTATTCAGCGCATAATTCAAATAAACTAAATCTGTTGTGTCCAGCACAATACCTCCTGCCATTTTCAAAGGTTATCTGTATAAGGATTTGTTATATTTTACATTTCTGATATACACAAAATTCCAATTACTCTATTCTTAATATTTAGATATTTTTATATACTTTTAAATTCTTTATATGTCGTACAATTATAAATGTTCGAGATTCTTCAAATTCATTGGGCGATTAGTGATATTTCTGAAGAGTGTATATAATATACCTACAGTACTAAATTTTTAATTAATATAATACCTAAGTGATATTAAAAATCCTTCCCGGAGAAAGCCGCCAGTATGTATTTTGATTTTTGACACTAACATTTATCTGTCACAAATATTTTATAATTTTTCAATTGGTTACCTTGGGGTTGTTTGGGTTGTGAGATTTATTACAACATATTATTAAATATATATTTTTAACTGTAAATCTGTAGAAGATATAATGAAAATTTGAAACGTATTGGATAGAGAATTTTGTACTGTTTAATATTTGTAATAACATAAATTTTCCACTTCACACTCACACACGCACTCACGGTTCCACAATCAAATACTCACACTACACACACACACACACACACACACACACACACACACACACACACACACACTATTACACACACACTATTACACACACACTTTTACACACACACACACACTTGCACACTCACAAACACAAACTCCCACATACACACAAACACACACACTCTTTTACACACAGCTGCACATTTTCATACAAACACACAAGTACACACACACACACACACACACAAATCAGATACCACTCATATACCACATAGACTAGTGATGCTGCGAGATCTCGTCTCGAATTTCGAGACGAGACGAGAGTAATGCCCTCGAGATTTGGAGACGAGAGTAGAAATTCAAGATCTACATTTCTAATTAAAATATACAAAATAACAAAATATTTGTCGGTATAAATAAATATTTTAATCGCCTCTTCATTCACATTCATACTTATTGACTAATTTTAGATTTATTGTTTTAGCAAAAAAATAAATTCACAAAACTGACCTCTATGGTATATTGTTGCCTCAAGTACCTGCATTATACGAATTATAATCATAATTACCAATATTAACGTACAAAGCAGATTTCTACACCCAACAACGGGTGATAAAGGCTTGATATTAAAGAGTACATATTTTTTACCTACCATTCAAACACCAAACACAGTAAAATAATATTTTATTCGGTGGTATCCTTTCATTAAATTCATGTTGCTTGTAATGTTCATTTATTTACTATTTCTGATTATAAATTTGAGAAAAGTAAGAAAAAATATGACGAGACGAGATGCAGAGATAATCTCGTCTCGAAAATTCGAGACGAGAGTTAATTGTTTCTCGCCATATCTCGTCTGGCCTCTGGCGGCATCACTAACACAGACACACACACAATCATACACTCACATAAACACATTTTCACAGACTGATATCACTCACGCTCAAGACACATACACTTTCACACACTCAAACGCTACATACACTTTGACATATACTCACATATTCACAGACACACACACGCACACATGCACAGTCTCGCAAGATTCACACACACACTTTCACCCTCAAACGCTACGCATACTAACAAACATGCTGTCACTTCTTACACACTCACAAACATTTGCTCACACACACATACACTTGCACACTCACAAACACATACACACATTTTAAAATACTAAGACACCAGACACGTCCTTACATACACGCTCACACTCATACAAATTCACACCCACAAACACACACATTCATACACACTCGCTCACACACATATAAAATATACATACAAACTCAAACACACCACACGCACTCTTACACACTCATAATCAAGACATGAGCACGCATGCACACGTGCTCACGTACACACACACACACACACACAAGCACACACACACACAAGCTCACACACACGCGCACTACTAAAATACGAACAAACACATACCCACACACACACCACACACACACGCGCGCACACACACACACACACAAACATACACACAGACACCACACACACCCAAATACACACTCATACACATACCCACACACATGCACACATACCCACACACACACACACATACATGCACACATACCCATACACACACACACACACACACACACAAACAAACATACATACAGAGATACCACACACACCCAAATACACACTCATACACATACCCACACACTCACACACTCACACGCACTCACACCACATATACTCACACACCTATTCTAATACATACATAATAAATATATCTAAAATAATGTTTAATAAAAGTTGGCAATGTAAGCAATTTGTGGGAAAAGTTATATAAAAACAGCAAGAAACCAGCTAGTTGCTGGACGCTATAAAGCCGGAGAAATAAAAGAAAATATATATACGGACTCCATAAACACGTTGTATGAAAGGACGCTGCATTGATAGTCATGTAAAAAAAAAATTTTTTATACGGACTCCATAAACACGTTGTATGAAAGGACGCTGCAATGATATTCATATGAAAATTTCGGCGTATAAGGACGCCATAATTCACAGCCATGAAAGGAAGCCATAATGATAGCGGGATGTATATATATATATATGCAGATACACATTTGGGGTGCACTAAGACAAATACAAAAATTGTATTTTTTGCAAGTACTACATTAAATACCCCAATTACAGAAAGTAATGTATTCTAGTACTAGTTAGAATTTTGGACACGAGTGGACGAACGACCGGGTGCTTGAATATCTTTCTGTAATGAGTGTTTTATACTATTTTCTCTGTTTTGACTAGGGTTGGACTCGATTTCGAGGTTTGGGCCGGCCCGGGCCGAAGCCCGCATCAATTTCGAGTCGGTCATCGAGCCAGGCTGAAGATATTTTTTTGTCGGGCCGAATCGGGCTAATCGTTTGCAAAAGTTGAGGCGAGTCGGACTTTTGATTTTGGCCCGGCACATTTTCCTTAATATTTTAATGAAAATGTATGAAGTTAAAAGGATCAAAATGACTTACTAACATCATACTTCACATTTTAATAAATAATAATGTTACTTTACATCAAGAATTCAAGATTATTCACTAAAGCATAATAAAGCTATTGTGACGTTATAATTACTATTGTTACTATTCGTATACTTAAATAAAAGTGATATTTGTTCCTACCATGATGATTTCTTGTTTTATTTTTGAGGAGAAACAAAGTTAGATAAAAAATTGTTATGTAAATGATATTTTTTATATAAAATTTGTGAACAAGTTGTTTCAATTTTCGAACGCCTTTGGTAAACAAAGTGTTAAATAGTCGTAGGTCTGTAATTTTTATAACAAACTACGCTAGAAGTGTCTCTTTTTTAGTAACTTATGTTAACTAAGGTTGAACGTTATAAGGCTGTAGAGGTTTTTTTTAAGTGTTGACACGAAAAATGTTAAACATTTCGCGTCACATAAAAATCAAAATTAGGAATGCCGGATGCATTCAATTTCGAGCTTAGGTCCGGCCCGGCCCGATTTCGTGTAGTTAAATAAATTTCAACGGGATTTTCAGTGAGAACATTATTACAATTTACTCCAATATTTATAAAATGAAGTAACTTGTTATGGCATGCTTGCTCTTTAAGTTAACGCCAGCCAAAAAGAATGCAGAAAATGTTATTGTGAGAAATTTTCTATAATTGTTATCTGTCTGTGGATATTTGAAAGGAAAATACATTAAAATGGGCGAAAATGACGACCTTCCGTATTCACTTGGAAGCACAAGCGGTATCTTTCAATTTAATTCCGAAGCTAGCAATCACAAATTTGTTTTGGTTCCGTAGATGACACCTGTCACTCATTGTGTAAAGAAAAGTAACCTAAGATTCTTTTAACATAAATGTTAATGATTTGAAAATTCTTCGACTGAAACAATAGACGATTGGGACACGGAGAAATCAGTCTTGAAAATTTATGAAAATGTTTTTATTACAACTCCAAAGTTCTTTTCAACCCTTGCTTATAAGATGATCTGTAGGATGAAGAAAGGTTTTAAATACGGACGATATGAGAATGTAATTTTTTTATTTATTAAATTTTCACTTCAATAAATTTACATTTCCCTGAGGAAGGCAGATTGGATGCCGAAACTTTGGACATGTAATAAATACATTCCAATAAATAATAAATACATTTCAATAAATTTTCAAGACTGATTTCTCCGTGTCTCCCATTCAAAAATGTTAATGTTAATTTACGTAAATAAATTTCATAATTCAGTAATAATTATGAGGTCTTCAGCTTCCAATTTTATTTTAAAAAAAATTATTTATTAAATATTTGGACGTTTTGAGCTAAATCTGCTCATCTTCAGCAACTAGAAGTTGACGTTAAATAATAAAATGAAAGTTGATACAGAATTACATTGTTTTGAGTTTATAAAATGTTTACAATTGTAAAAACATATGATATATTTTCCATGTAGTCAGGTGGAGCATGGGCCCACCACCTCAACAATAGAACATGCCGCTAACACGGCCCATAAACGACTGTCGTTTATGGGCCGTGTTTGATAAACTCAAAACAATGTAATTCTGTATCAACTTCCATTTTATTGTTTAACGTCAACTTCTAGTTGCTGAAGATGAGCAGATTTAGCTCGAAACGTCCAAATATTTAATAAATATTTTTTTTTTAAATAAAATTGGAACCTGAAGGCCTCATAATTATTATTGAAATATCCAAAATCAGGGTTGGCATCAATTGATTTAAATCACGATTTAAATCATGATTTAAATCAACTGATTTTTTAAATAAAAATCATTGATTTTTATCAAAGATGAAAAGAAGATTCAAATTATAATAAAAATGTATTTGTTTGCTACAAAAGTATAAATAACAAGAAAAATATGGGCTGCATTCGAATTGTAGCAGATTACTGATTACATGTTTTGACCTGTTTTATTTAGTTAGGTATGGTTAAAAAAGACGCGCGCGTTATATACTACGTATAAGCAAAATACAAATGCATCCTTTGGGGTTTATTACAGAATTCGTTTTCCTTTATGAAATAATATATTTATATTGTTTTTAAAACAATTAAAAAGTGCAATAACACCAACAGATCATTAAAAATAAAAAAACAAAAAAATCATGATTTATTTGATTTTTTGCCAACCCTGTCTAAAATGGTTCCCCCAAGTTACAGTCAAATTTCATAATGTTAAATTATTTTATTATTAAAATAATAATAATGCATGTAAATTTGTTTGGTAGTCGAGCGTGTTGAGGCAGAGTGTCTCTGGTAACGCTCAAAGCGACCTTCACCGGTCGACACTGAGGTCGTGGGTTCAATTTCTACGAGAGGCTTGGATGTTTGTGTGTGTGTCTTGAAATAATATATTTAATGAAATATTGAAAAATATAAAAATAAAATATTTAGGCTATAACTCATAGGAGTTTCAATCCGATAAAAAATATTATATATATATATATATATATATATATATATATATATATATATATATATATATATATATATATACCGGGAGTTTATTTTATCAGTAAACATAGGGTATATCATTGCCATAGTTACGGTATGAATGTTTGACAGCAATGTATTGAAGCGTTTATTTTATGAGTAAACATAGGCGTATAACATGGGAAACAGTTTTTGGTAAATACAAAGGTCTGGCAATAAATCAAGCCATGCTATTGAACATGATAATAGTACATTACATCTTGTACATTATTTAATATTAATTATTTTAATAATATTGCAAAAATTACAATAAATTGTAAAAATTGTCAAATAAATAATTGTTTCACTTTTTTATTATGCAATATCAAAAGATTTGTAAATGTCTCGGTTGCGCAGTGGTTATAACAGTTGCGTCTTAAATTTTTGGTTGGGGTTCGATTCCCCGTTGGGATAATTATTTTTTTTTTTCATAAAAATTGTTGAACTTAAATATCAGTTTATATTTACATATTACATTCATTTAAAAATAATAACATTGTAATAAATAAAGAGAAAATAATTGAGAATAATTGATTACAATAATCAAAATATTGATGTAATAACAATGCATTGAATTTTTTATTTTGATAAATACAGTAAAAACATAATGTCTACACAAATTTATTATATTTCAGTTATTTTTATTAATATCAAAGGAAATACAATGCATTGTTATTGTATCAATATTTTCATTATTGTAATCAATTATTTTCTCTTTATTTATTAAAATGTTATTATTTGACAATTTTTACAATTTATTGTAATTTTTGCAATATTATTAAAGTAATTAATATTAAATAATGTACAAGATGTAATGTACTATTATCATGTTCAATAGCATGGCTTGATTTATTGCCAGTCCTTTGTATTTACCAAAAACTGCTTCCCATGTTAAACGTCTATGTTTACTCATAAAATAAACGCTTCAATACATTGCTGTCAAACATTCATATCGTAACTATGACAATGATATACCCTATGTTTACTGATAAAATAAACTCCCGGTATATATATATATATATATATATATTACGCTAAAATCAGTAGTAATTCCTACGCGACTTCTTAAATATTCTCTCACAGAGTGAGTAATATTGCATATAAGTTATTTCAAACGACCATTGTAACAAGTATGAGTTGCTGTTGGATAAAATATTTTAATACTACAATTATTTATTAGGTTGCCCGATTTATTAAAAATAAATATGCTGAATGTTATACAATTAAAAACCATATGGAATATATTTGGAAATAGTAAAAAGTGCATAATTTACATTATCCCTTATACCTAGTGACCTATGCAATTTTCTCAAATAACGAAATTCCGTAAATATTCTGATGATACGGTCGAGATCTGTACGTCAGACTCGTCATTCTGGACATTATGTATAAAGAGAGAATTCCATTTATCCCTCGAAGCATTGTTGAACCCTGAGAATCGAGAATATATGTGTTGAAAAAAATTAATATTGCTTTTCTTTGATAAATAATGTAGAATTTTCAACAAACTGTGCAGAAAATATAAAAAATAATAATTTTAGAAAGTACTGAAATGGGAATGATAAACACCCCTATAGAAATGCAATTTTTTGATATATTATAAAATTAATAAAGAAAAAAAGCGTACATACTTTAAACAAATACTTTTACTGCTTTCAGTGAAATTAAATTTTTATTTAGATTTTCAATGTCATTAAAATTTAAGAGTAAATATTTGTTTTTGTAAGTAATTTGATCATAAAAACGGAAGACCCAGTTCATTGCATTCAGCCCCGAAGTACGGCTCGGCTGCTAAGGTATCAACAACAATAAATTTTATATAAAAATTACATTTCAAATATTATTTATTACATACTGCACATATCTCTGAGTATACCAATACTTTAAACGTCAAAATGTATTTTGTGTTCATCTAGCTCACTGAGGAGCATATAAAAATTAAAGTAATTAATATCTGTAATATATGAGCTTAGATAAGTATTTCTGTAGGGGGAGTAGATAGGGCAATTTAAGTAAAAATGCACCAGATCTTCAGGTTCCTGTAGATTGCAAATAGTGCAGTTATTTTCTGCATCTAGTTCGTAAATAAGGGTTTTATAGAAAATTTTCAATCCTTTGCTCTCAGACAGTCGCAGCTGACAAATTATTCTTATCATATTTATGGGAAGATTGTACGTTAACAAATAATTACTCGTTTGATGACTTAATGCTAGTTGTGGGTAGTAAGAATTGAAGTTAGAGGTTGCTATTCTGTCATGATCTTGATTTTTACATTTAATTTTATACGTAGTAATTATTTCTTGAATAGTGTTTTTATCTACCGATTGCTTGTTCCAAACTTCAATAAAACCTAAATCTTGTAGAAATATTCGTATGTTAGAGCACCAATTATATTCAATTTTGTTAATGTCCGAGTTATCTAGGAATTTTATATAAAAATTACATTTCAAATATTATTTATTACATACTGCACATATCTCTGAGTATACCAATACTTTAAACGTCAAAATGTATCATTGAGTTTATTTTTATTTTTAAATGTCATTCAATTGAAAGAACTTTTCCGATAAATAACTTGTGAATGTATCAACGATTTGAGTTCAATACAAAGGTTTTGCAACTGTAACCAAGGCACCATCAGAGAAATTCTTATACGATCAGAACTGTGTATTTTTATTGATCAACTAAACGTGCTATTAGTAAAATTAAATTTTTGCTTGTTAATATAAATCAATAGAGTGTTGTTAAACGTATACCTACAGAATCGCTATCAGAGTGTGTGTTTAGGAATAATAAAAATTAGAACTATAAAGAATATTGAACGAGTTGAAGTGATTCAGAAGTAGGAGAGATAGTTCGGCCATCTGGAGATAACGACGAATTAATGGCTAGTATGATCATTTCACCTTGTATACATATTCAAAAAATGCCTCCTTTGTTTAAATTTAAATAATAAAAAAAAAAAAAAACGAGAAACGAAATAATTTATCCAATACTTTGCAGTGTTCTCGATTGAAATGACATGTTATTAGTCTATAAGTAGTAAGGATAGATGGTGCGCATTGTACAAAGTGAACTATGTGTGTGAGTGAACTTGGGCATAAGACCGTAGCAATGGGGGATTCCACCATTTTTTTTTATATATATAATTTCATCTGAAAATATTAGGAAAACTAAGACTATTGATGAAAATCTGTTGAAAAATTCCTAATAATAAGCGAGTTATGGTCTCCCGAATTTTGAAAAGATTGACGTGACGTCACATTTATGTGTTTTTATATCAAACTGTTTTCATCATGCTCCTAAATGTTCTTGCAATATATGCTATTTTAAATTATATTTTATAAAAATAAATGAATATTATAACACTGTATAAGTCTACACACTTTATAATTACAGGTGTATTTAAATTATTAAGTTTAATGCAAGAAATTTATGGTAAAATAAAAACTGTTTGGAAACTGCAGTATAGGAATGTTAGCCCCTCCTTCCGAATTTGAATTTCTTAACTTCCATTGGTAGTAATCCCCACCTCCTAACACGCTATTTGTAATGCATGTATAGGCTGTCTTTCGGTCGCCAATCAAAATATTATATATAGATTTTATATTAGTGTCGAAGCGCTATAACAAAAAAAAACCCTTATTTCCGAAATATCTCAATTATACCATTTCATTTTTTTTTATTAATATTCGTTATTCAGCATATACATTCGTATTTTTTTACTATTTTCCTTTAATTCGATTGAGTTGGAATCCCCCATTGTTGCTGTTGGCGTGCAGACATTCCGCCAGGCGGCCAGGGAATAACGTGAAGTAGCATTCAATGATATAACCAACTAGCTGTACCCGTTGCAAATATTTGCAACATAGCAACAAACAATATTAAGATATTTGCAACGTTTAATTCTATGCTACACTGGTTTTTTAAAACTATCCTCCGCTGATTTTTTGAATATATAGGGAGAACTCTGATTAATAATTCAACACAACACAGTTAATAATAATTAATATATAATTTAGGGCTGAATGCAAGGATAAAAATGCCTGACAAGAAATTTACAGTTAATAATAACTTTTAAATAAATTATGTGATTGTTACTCTTTATCAATATACAGTCCATTTGCCAGTTTGTATACTTGCAACTAACTCTTCATTAGAAACTGAAACCACAGAATAAATAAATATAAGTATTTTTATACTGTGCTGAAACTATAAAAACCTTCGATGATTGAATGTTCAATGTTAAATTTCAAATATTTACATAGATAAAAAAATCTGATGTGGCCAGCACATAACCTCCCGCTAATTCTATGTTTAAAATAGTAATGCGCCTTAAGTAAAGTATCACTTCCGGTTAATCGTTTTAAACAAAATTTAATTTGTTGTTCCAATAAATAGAAAAGTCTGTAATACGAAATTTTGAATTATTTAAATTTTATTATATTTTTCCTCGAAAATGTATTTAGAGCTACAAATTAAGTGCCACTTCGGGTAGGTATATCATATATAGTCAAAATCTAATATGTCCCTTCAAATTATATATGAGTTTTAAATACCAAATTTAAGAAGTTTGGATCATATTTTAATATTTTTTTTCAAAAAAATCTGTTCAGAGCTTCAAGTAAAGTACTACTTCCGGTTTATCAGTTTTAGAAAAAATCTAATATGTCGTTCTCATTAATACAAAAGTCTTAAATACCAAATTTGAAAAGTTTTGAATTATATCATATTTTTCACAAACATCTGTTCAGAGCTTCAAATAAAGTATCACTTCCGATGTATCAATTTTAACCAAAATCTAATATGTTGTTCTCATTGAAGTGAAAGACTTAAATAATAAAATTCAAAAGTTTTGGGTTATATTTTAATATAGTTTTCATTAAAATATGCATGGGCGTCAAGTAAAGTACCACTTTCGGTTATCCAATTTTACCCATAATCTAATCAACTTTTTACATGAATGCAAAAAGCTTAAATACGGAAAATAGAAATTAGTTAAAGTTTGATATGAGAGTTATCGTGGACGAAAAAATAGTGACGCACATTATTGTAAAAATAGAGAACTGTCTTAGATCTATAGCACGGAGATAAGATGGATTTTATTGTTAATAATTTGATGATGAATTTTGTATATTGTTCTACAAATTTTATTCTAATAGGTTATCAATATTATCCGTATATTCTATATTTACCTTCTTTCAGTGTTATATTTTATTAATATAATTATATTATTTTGTAATCTATAATATCTATATAATTTTTTTTTTTCACCATCACCAACATATACTTACTGTTGTAATTCATATGTTCCGTTTAAGTTTTCAATTTTAATTACTTTATCCATAATTTTAATGTGCGGCAATGAGTATTTACTTTTCAAATTAATATTTTTGCTTGGTTTACCAATATGTTTCATCGTTATCTAGTATATAAGAGAGAAAAAAAAGCAGTATCCAACCGATTGATTATAATAAACTTTATTTGTGTTGTATTACTTGGAATTGCACCGAAAGTGCAAGACTTGGAATTGCACCGAAAGTATTAATTCATACACGTTGAGGAACGCATTTGTCTTTTCTATAATTGACAAAGAATGTATTATGATTTGTATTGGATGGACGAAGTGCAGCGTATTCTCGTATAAGTTTTCTCATGTCAATATTTTTATAATTTTCGTCATTACCAACAACAACAAAACTTCTCTCTTTATAATTCTTTGTTTCAGGTATTTTAACAATGATTATGTCTATTTTGTATTTTTCTTTCTTGTTGTAACTGTGCCTTGTTTTTCTTGAACTACGATGACGTAGGTTATTTCTTTATTGCTGATAAATTCGAATGACTTTTCTCTTTTCTTTTTTGTTTTCGTAATCTCCTTTATCTTCCTTTTTCTTCTTGGATTCGTGATTGTCTTCTTTATGTCGTCGCTCGTGTCTTTCTATTTCTTTTTCACGTTTCTGATGTTCCTGATTTTCTTTAATTTGTCGTTCGTGTAATTCTTTTTCTTGTCGTTCTTTTTCGAGTTCTTCACGCTTTTTCCCTCTTTCTCCTGTCATTCACTACGTTCTTTCTCCCAATGTTTTTCTTTTTCTATGCGTTCCCGCTCAATTTTTCTTCTTTTTCACGGTTTTCTCGTTTCTCTCGTTCTCCTCGCTCATTTTCTTCCCATTACCGTCTCTCTTTTCTCTTTCTCGCCTCTCACGTTCCTCTTTCTACTTCTTTAGTTCTCTCTCTAACCTTTTTGTTTCTCCCTTTCCTGTTTCCCTTTCTCGACGTTCTTTCTCTAGCTTATCCTTCTCTAGTCAAGTTCCTCTCGTTTTGTTCAAGCCGCTCCCGTTTCTCTTTTTGTTTTCTTTCTTGTCCTCTCTTTCTGGCTTTCTCTTCTAGTTTCTTCTGTTCCTTCAACTTCCGTTTTTCTACTAATTCTTTTCCTTTCTTTTCCAGCTTCACGTTTCGGTTTATTAATTCTTTGCATATTTTATCTTTTTACCTGTTTTGTTTTTCTTCTTCTTTCTTTCTGTTCATCTTCCTGTCTTCTATTCCTCTTTTCTCCGGCTTCCCTTGTCCTTTTCACTCTTTCCAGCAACTCTTGTTCATTTTTTATCTCCCACTACCCTAGGTAAGGGAGGTATAAGGATAGTGATAAAAATCGCATATAGAGATTTTAGTAAATAAACACGTTTTGATGACCCCAGAATCCGATTTTAACATTTTTACAATAATGTCTGTAGGTATGTATGTATGTACGTATGTATGTATATATGTATGTATGTATGTATGTATGTATGTATGTATGTGTGTCTGTGTGTGTGTATCGTGTGGACGCGATTACTCAAATACTATCAATTAGAAAATTTTGAAATTTTGTGTACCCATTCTATACTAATGTGGGACGAGTTCATTAGTTTTTAGTGCATATCGGATAATCGGAAGTTTCATTTATACAAGCTTTTAACAGTTTTTCTTGTAAAACATGCATTGAATATATTTTTTTTAGCAACTTTTACTAATTAAAATTGAATATAATGGTAGAATCTTCAATTCAACGATAATAACATTTAGTAAATAACTCTAAATAACTTTAAATATGAATATATAATATAATTTATCTTGATATATGGTCTTGCCTATGCGTCAAACAAAAAAAAAAAATTGAATAACAATTTTGACATATTTAAACAATGTCTGTGTGTGTATGTGTGTGTGTGTTTGTGTCTGTTTTGTGTAAGTGTGTCTTTGTGGATCGTGTGGACACGATTACTCAAATACTATTAATCAGAAAATTTTAAAATTTTAAATATTCTATACTAATGTGTGAAGAGCTCATTAGTTTTTAGTATATATCGCATAACCAAAATTACCACTTATACAAGCTTTTCAACAGTTTTTCTTGTAAAACAGTCATTGAATATAATTTTTCAGCAACTTTTATTAATAAAAATTGAATATAATGGTACAATCTTCACTTCGTCGCTAATAGCATTTAGTAAATAACTTTAAATATAAAATTATAAAATAGTTTATTTTTGTACATCATCTTGCCTATGCGTCAAACAAAAACATAATATGTTAATAACAAATTTGACATATTACACAAATGTCACTGCCAGGAGGCAACTAGATTAAAATTAATAATGAAACCGTATTAAGGAGGTTGTACTGATTTTAATGAAATTAAGGTTTGTATAAAATTATATATATTTTCCATCGTACATAACCTGATTTAAGTTTGCTATGTTTAAAGCACTATAAATCAAACAGCTGTCAATAAGCACGTGTTATCAAAGTGTCAAATATTAGTACACAACTACACATTAACGAAATGAATCACGTAAAGCAATAGATATATGCAAAGGAACTTAATAAATATAGTTTGCAAGATTAGTAAATATGTAGGTTAATAAAAATTAAATAGTGGGAGGTATTGTGTTGGCCACATCAGATTAATGTATATATATCCCAAGGAGCACAAATTAGTTTGTTATTAGTTCTATTAACTTTAAAAAAACTTTTCTTAAAACTTTTTAACTTGTATTATACCTTTTATGCAACGATAATTTACTGATTCTAACGTTTATACGACGTTAATGTCAGGCGGGTGGGGAATCTATTCAACTAATATACAACGTTTTTTTAACTACTATATAACTTTCTATTATCACTTACACGCAATAGTTGCATATGTATTTTGCATGGACTATAATATGTTGGTTTCATTAAAGCTAATTGATAAGAGATATATTCACTAATAAAACTATAATATGGGTTACTATTCAAACTACAATACAGATTTCTCAGCAAACTATTTTCTACCGTAAATTCATATTTTATCATATCACGAGTCGTATAAGTAGTCTAAGCATGACTATGTTGTATAATTATATGTACCGAGACTTGTAATGTCTTCTGCAACTATTTAAATCTAAGATCATCTTTATACAGATCATATTTTTTACAAATCTGTTGAACTCATTTTATAAACAAATTTAATTTTACTGTGAAATATTATATTATACTTGGAAAAAAATTCAAGGGACATTATAATATCCTAAAATAAATAAAAGAACATTTATTAAATTTTTATGAAAAATAGATTTTTGTATTTTTTTTAAATCATTCGATATTATAATGAATAAAGTATATTATAATAAACTATATAGAAGAATGATTACTTTCAGAATATTAAATTAAAAACACAATAAAATTAATTTATACTAAATTTTACAAAATGGCTTCTAAACGAGTTTCTGTTTAAATGCATAAATATGGCCGTACATATTATAATTCGATATTTCAGTTATAATGACTTCCTAATAACAGCTTTACATCAGTTTTTTAGTTGATGCATTAAGTTACTAAGAAACTATACTCCCACTTTCTTCTGTTTAAAATAAAACTGTTATTTTTGCAGTTATTTAAAAGTTTTAAATAAATTTATAAAACTTTTAGAAAACTGTAAACTAACTAATATATGTAATATATGTAAACTTTAATGCATCTATACTAAACAATTATTTTTAAACTGTATTACAAAACTTTAAAAAATGTATTTATAAATAACTGTCAATTACGTTTCTAACACTTCCTTTAATTTAGTGCGAAAGACGTTAATAAAACTAAAAGAATCGACGCCAATGAAACTTAAATATACAACGTTTTAATAACTACTATGGAACCAAATAATAAGTACCACACATCATAACTTCGCATTGTAGTTTAAAAGACTAGAAAAAAGTTGTACAAGGCAAAATAACTTAAAAGTGTTATAATTCCGCTAAATGTGAGTTGCAGTAACAACATTATTAGTTATAATGTCTTAATAAAAACTCTGTGTTCCTTGGGATATATATATATATATATATATATATATATATATATATATATATATATATATATATATATATACTTAAGTCTTCGTCTTACCAATTATTGTTATCATCCAGACCATTATATAAGAATAAAAAGATATCCAAATCATAGACATCAAAAATATAAATGGGTACCAATTTTTATATTTTTCTGAATGAAGAAGTGAGTGAGATTAAAGTGTTTTTATACTCTCGTGCGGAAGATTTCCATTAAATTTTTCGATCTTGACATCAATTTGAATATATATTTTTCTGTGTTTGTGATCTTAAAAATTTGGTTTGTGATTTGTTCTAGTTTTCATAAATAAAAAATCTGATGTGGCCAGCACATGACCTCCCGCCAATTCCATGTTTAAAATAGCATTTAGCTTTAAGTAAAGTATCACTTCCGTTTGATCGTTTGTAAGTAAAATCTAATTTGTTGTCCAATAAATAGAAAAGTCTGTAATACGAAATTTAGAATTATATTTTATTGTTTTTCGTCAAAAATCTGTTAGAACTCCAAATCAGTTACTACATCCGATTTATCATATATGGTTAAAATCTAATATGTTGTTTCAGATTATGCCTATATGAGTTTTTAATACCAAATTTTAGAAGTATTGGACGATATTTTAATAGACTTTAAGGAAAAATCGTCACATACACATTCTTATAAACAGCATCAACTTGTAGGTGCTCTAAAAACCAATATTTGTAAATTCTTCGCCGTACATGATCCATTTCGTAAATGTGTAGTTGTAAATTAATATTAATTTATAGTGCTGCAAAAATAGAAAAAAATTAAATCAGACGGTTTCATTATTAATTTTAATGTAATTTCTTCCTGACAGTGACATTTGTTTAAATATGTCAAAATTGTTATTAAAAATATGTTTTTGATTGACGCATAGGCAAGACGATATATGAAAATAAATTATATTATATATTCATATTTAAAGTTATTTAGAGTTATTTACTAAATATTATTATCGTAGAATTGAAGATTGTACCATTATATTCAATTTTAATTAGTAAAAGTTGCTAAAAAATTATATTCAATGTATTTTTTACAAGGAAAACTGTTAAAAGCTTGTATAAATGATACTTTCCGTTATCCGATATGCACTAAAAACTAATTAGCTCTTCCCACATTAGTGTAGAATGGGTATACAAAATTTCAAAATTTTCTGATTTATAGTATTTGAGTAATCGTGTCCACAAGATCCACACCCTCACACACACAGAGAGACACACACACATACATACCTACAGACATCATTGTAAAAATGTTAAAATCGGATTCTGGGGACATCAAAACATGCTTATTCACTAAAATCTCTATATCCGATTTTTAGCACGATCCCTATACCTCCCTTACCTAGGATAGCGGCAGGTAAAAATAGAATCTCATACGTATCTAGTATCTAAGTAAATTTTACTTAATCTTAATTAAGCTTAATAGGCTAATCCACAGTAATCAAAAATAGTAAAAGTTTATTGAAAATATGAACGATAATAGTTAAAGGATAAGGAAAACCATATTTCTTTTATTATAAATTATTCCTTCTAGAAGACACGGGGAGTTTTGCTTTTGATGATGCAGGACATGTGCACGAGTGTTTGAGCAAATAGGATCCAAGTATGACCTCCGATTTTGAAAAGCCCCGCCCTAACTAAGAATATACTTCTTCGGGTGTGTCGGATCTGTTCGGTTGCTGTTCGGGTAACTTTCTAATTTCTTTGTTTATATAAAATGATAAAAAAGAAGTGAAATAAATTAAGTATAATAATTTATTTAATGTCTCTAATAATGAATTATAATATTACAATTTAAATATACATCATTTTGTAATTTGTTTAACATTTTTTCGTGGCTTGTGAACCACTGTTTATTTACTTTTGGTATATCCACATTACCTACGTCACAAAGCTAATTTAAAATTCGGATCATAATATCTCGCTTCTTTAGAGGAATTTTTAACTCGGACTTTCACATGTGGTCTTATATTTTTATGTACTTCAAGAAAAAAAATTTAAAAAAATATCGTGGAATAGCCTATTGTGCGTGTTTCTGTGCGTCATCCTACGTCAACATCCAACAGCCATATCAATATCAATAATACCAACAAATATGCCTACTGTGTGTACAATCTGCACCAAAAAAATTTGATCAATCACCTACCATTGTTTGCTCTGACTACTCCATTTCGTTCCAAATCGACTGTGTTGATGTATCACAGTCGGATTCGCGTATATTTAGATCCAGGGGGAACATAGAATGGTTATGCTACGACATAAACTCTACAAAAAAAAAGAAAAAAAAAACTGAGTTTGAAAAGCTAGTTGAGGTTGAAGACGTCATTGCTGAAATCAGTGTCCGGAACAGCCGTCTGTCTAATATCATTATATATAATTTACCTGAAGATTTATCATTACATGCTAACCGCTCACCGCTCTGCGCATGACACATCGACTGTCAACAAGATTATCTCAACCATATCTTCAGATACTACTACTCAGTGGTTATTTAGTTATTTTGTACATCAAGTTATCCGGGACAAAAATAATTTTTATTTTTGAAATTCCCAAATATACGTGCTAACTGGTTTGGTATTAGTTTTTCCCTGATGTTAAAATGAGTTATTTTTTAAAAACAAATTTAATACTTTTTTGCACGATCGGTCTTTTTTAAATGTTTACCGATAGTTTCCAAGGTATAAGTTTTGTTTACTGATCAAGATTTGTTGCCAAGATAACAAAAGCAGTAAATCGTAGAAAAAGCTTACGGGCAGTAAAGGCTCATTCACAGCTACAAAAATAAAATTATAAATAAAAATAACGATAAAAACAATAGGTTTTTATGAAAGTGTTCATACCACTCGGAAATGAAAATAAATATAAGATGCACAACACACGGTTTTGCAAGTAACATATATTTTACACAAAGACCCAAAAATTGTGGAAAAATTCATATAAGCAAGTTCTCATCGATGCTTCGTTTTAGAAATATTTAGAGATATTTACACAAATTCTAGTTTTAACAATAAAATATTTATAAATTTCAAACATTTACTTTTATTTTAACCTTTAACCAACGAAGTGAGGTAACTTAGTGACCCCAGGTATACATTTTACTCGATACATCTTTGATTTTTTTTTTCTTATGTTGAAGTTTCATGTAATCATCCCTTTTGTCATCTACTTTCTGGTAACTTACTCACGAACTGTAAAAAAATGACACAGAGTAAAATAAAAATAAATAGAGCAATTCCACCACAAGCTCCGCTAGCCACCAATAGAAAGAGGGGTAGGTACTTTCTCTGCACACGACAGAATGACTAAAAATTACAGTCAGATGCTCAGTGTCAAAAGACACTGACAAATTAAAAAAATAAATACTTTTTCTGAAAGCTGCACAAATGCAGATTAATGTTTGCAGAGTTTTTCTTTTCCTTTTTGAGTTTATATGTTTGCATACTACTATGTTTTAGTTTATGAATGAAACTTTAATTAACCTACTAATCATATATTTTAGGTTCATAGATGTATTAAGTAATTTTTACATAGAAGGTCACTAAGTTGCTCCACTAGCAGTTTACGTCGAGTAGAAGCACTCAGTTGGTTAAGGGTTAAATATAATAGTATTCTTATACTCACCGTCAAATAAATATGGACTTATGCCCATGTTTTTACCTTCTCCCTACTCTGTCCCTTGCCTTGCGGTGTAGCCGCTTCTTCATAATTTAGCCAATGGAATTGATAACACTGTAGAAATCTCCAGTCCATATTTATTTGACGGCAAGTATATTATATTCTGTATAATGTTAATAATTTGTTTAACATTTTTTTGTGGCCTGTGAACCACTGTTTATTTACTTCTGGTATATCCACATTACCTACGTCACAAAGCTAATTTAAAATTCGGATCATAATATCTCGCTTCTTTGGAGGAATTTTTAACTCGGACTTTCACATGTGGTCTTATATTTTTATGTACTTCAAGAAAAAAAATTAAAAACAATATCGTGGAATAGCCTATTGTGCGTGTTTCTGTGCGTCATCCTACGTCAACATCCAACAGCCATATCAATATCAATAATACCAACAAATATGCCTACTGTGTGTACAATCTGCACCAAAAAAATTTGATCAATCACCTAACATTGTTTGCACCGACTACTCCATTTCGTTCCAAATCGACTTTGATGATGTATCACAGTCGGATTCGCGTATACTTAGATCCAGGAGAAACATAGAATGGTTATGCTACGACATAAACTCTACAAAAAAAAAAAAAACTGAGTTTGAAAAGCTAGTTGAGGTTGAAGACGTCATTGCTGAAATTAGTGTCCGGAACAGCCGTCTGTCTAATATCAATATATATAATTTACCTGAAGATTTATCATTAAATGCTAACCGCTCACCGCTCTGCGCATGACACATCGACTGTCAACAAGATTATCTCAACCATATCTTCAGATACTACTACTCAGTGGCGGATTCAGGGAGGTGGCCCAGGGGGCCCGGGCTTCCCCTAAATGGTATATAAATAAATTCGAAATTGAATTTTGATCAAAATACTGTTATAATATTTAACATATTTCAAAATTTCAACAAATTTTACCAAAATATTATTTCGATTATAATTTTCCAGATATTAACATGAAGTAAATATGAAGCTGATTTGCCATAGTCAGCTGAATCTCTTCGCGGAGAGTTAAATTTGTAGAAAGAGTTCTGGATGAACAGACCTAATAAACCAGATACTCCTATTGTTGTTTATAAATTTGCGTCATCATTCTCAATCACACAATGTTTATTACTGCAAATTACTACTTGTATTACGGAGAGATTATTTAGGACTTTAAAATGCCTGAAAACTTATTTACGTAATCGGTCAGGAAAGAGGAAATGATTTGGGTATGCTTCAAATAAATCGCGATAATGAGGTCGAAGCTGAAGAAGTTTTAGATGTTTTTAGCAAAAAAAAAAAAAAAAAAACAATGAAGAAATAGAAATCGCAGTTTTAGCTTCTATTGCGCGTAATCCCAATTCATCCACACGCGAAATTGCTCAAGAACATTTTATTTCTAATATGTCCGAATGGTGCATTTTGAAAAAGTATAATTTAAAATCATATTCATACAAACTATTACATGCTATACATAATAATGACAATGAAAGCAGAATAGTGTTTTGCGAATGGTTTTTGGTGCAGTATCAGGACGATAATAATATTCTTAGAAAAATTCTGTGGACAGATGAATTTAAATTTTCAAATAATGGATTATTTAATAGAAATAATGAGCACATTTGGGCTGAAGCACATCCTCGTGAATTTAGAGAAAAAAATAATCAACACAGATGGAGCTTTAATGTATGGCTTGGAATATTTGGGAATAAAATTATTGGACCACATTTTTATGAAGACAATTTAAAGGCTGCACATTATTTATGTTTCTTGGAAAATGAATTATTAAATTATTTAGAAGATTTAAACTTGAATGAAAGACAAAATATGTGGTTCCAACAAGATGGAGCGCCGGCTCACAATACTCGTCGAGTGTACGAACGGCTCGACGAAATGTTTCAAGGTCGGTGGATAGCAACAAATGGGCCATACAAATGGCCCGCTCGTTCCCCGGTCTTGACACCCCTTGATTTTTTTTTTATGGGGATATCTTAAAGATAGAGTATATTCAAAACCAGTGAAACGAAACAAAATTTGATGGACAGAGTTAGAGAAGCTTGCGCTGCTTTGACACCAGAAACTGTAATAAAAGCTACTTCTTCTGTTTTAAATAGAATAGAATTATGCTTAGAAAATCAAATAGAACATTATTTATAAGGAGTAATTAACAATTATTAATTTTCAATTTAAATTTATCACTCTTGTTTCTCATCTATGGCCTACTGTACAATAATATTAAAAATAAAAATTTATTTAAATTTCAATCGCATTTTTTTCAATATTTTTATTATGTAAGGATATAAAACTAATATATGGTTAAATTCAGAAAAAAATATGCTATCGAATAGGCATAAAAAATATGTAGAATCCCATTTGAAAAAATATAACTTTCTGTTGTAACTTGAGAACCACTGTTTTAAAAAAAATTTTTCTTCAATGAAAGGATGTCCCCTTTGGTCCCCTACAACTTTGTTCTATAGTATTTTTTTCGTAACTATAATAATAAAGGTAATAATGGCGGTGGTCGGTGTACGTGTTACACCCTGTGTATATATATTCTCTTCTCCTATTCAACTCCTAATTCTGTTGTCGTTGTTTCTTTACTGTCAAAGAATACAAGCCTACGCCAATTAATTTTGACGATAATACTCGAGCATTATTTCTATATAAAATTTTATTTATTTATTTATTCAAATTTATTCAGGTGTAACAGATAATAGTATTATGTATTTTGAATAGAATAATCACTTTCCACTTTTATTAAAAAGTACCGGGCACAAAATTCATCTTGTTTCAATGAAAATTTTTGTGTTTGATTTACATTTTAATGTTGTCGGTTCTCAACTTACAGCCTCTGTAAATGATCTGCGATTTATATTGGATTTCGAAATGCTCGAACGCAGATTATATACGTTTTTGTGGAACTTAACGATTCTACTGTCTAAATTTATAAGTATTATATTGTATTGCAACCCACATTCATTTTAGTTGGTACACATATAAAACTTTATTACACTTTTTTCTTTCTTAATATTTTCTCTGTTCCACAGTTCCACATTATGACAAAGTTTTTGTTCGGAGCAATAACTTAACTACACTATGTAATTCTAATCTAATGAAAGTGAAATACTATTTATAATTATAATACAAAAGAGGTCCCTTTTACATGTTTTTGTTTATTAGTTAATTTCTAGAACTCTCAATATTAATTTACGATACTTCTAAAGTGTTCAATGTGAAATATATTCGAAATCTTTATGTGGAAAGTTCATAAGTAAATTGTTTTTGATAAATTTTACGGTAAGAACTATTTAAATATATTATTGTTTTAATTACGGCTAAAATACGAAAATCTACTAATATTAATTTTTTTCTTTAACTTTTTTCTGTAAGAAAATATTTAATCTATCACATCTATTTAATTACAAATATATTATATAGCCAACTCTAAATACATTACAGTACTCATATTGCACTAGTGGAATATAAAATATTCATATTCTGCGATAAGGCTTTATATATATATATATATATATATATATATATTAGTAGCTATATTGTATTCTTATTACTTTTATAAACTTCTGTAAATAAATATTGACGGATAAATTTAAAATATAATAATTAATTAAACTCATTAATAAAGAAAACCTTTACTCATGCAACGTCTGACATCTAACATATTATGAAGTTTCTAATGTAATGTTAATGTCTGCAACATAATCACAATAGTATATTATGTGACAAGTGTGTGAAGCTAAAATTTTTAAATGAGGGTGGAAAACACGACCCGAAGGCGAGTGTTGCAAACCAAAAATGTACAATAGGCTTCACACACGTGTTACATACTATACCTTTTCTACGAACTTGCAATAATACATATTTATACCTCCCTCTACCCTTGGTAAGGGAGGTATAGGGATCGTGTTAAAAATCACATATCGAGATTTTAGTAAATGACCACGTTTTAAGGTTCCTAGAATCCAATTTTAACATTTTTACGATGATGTCTGTATGTGTGTATGTGTATGTATGTATGTATGTATGTGTGTGTGTGTGTGTGTATGTGTAGGGAATTTGTCTTCGCTCTAACTTAAATACTATCATTCAGAAAATTCTGAAACCTTGTATTTATACCCTATTCTAATATGAAAAGAAGCCATTAGATTTTGGTGTAAATCGGATAACCGGAAATGGCACTTTACCTGAAACTCATAATGGTTTTTCTTCAAAAAATACCATTAAATGCAATTTTTTCGCATTTTGTCGTTATGAAAATTAAAGATTAATGAATTTTCTACAAGAATACATTAATGCTTTTTCTATATATTTTACAGATAAATTTAAAAATAATTTTTTTTACAAGTCCCGAAGCCTAAGAAAAACACAATTCCTTTGTTATGCAGTTCATATTTCAAATGAATGTAACTGACAGTAAATGTCACTGTCAAAAAACTAATCACTTCAAATTAATAATAGTGACATTTTAAAAAGAAAATATTAAATAAAGCAATAGTTTTATGCAATGGAACAGTTTGCAGCGTTAGTAAATCCGTAGGTATGTATTTAAATTAAAAATTAAATAGCGGGAGGTTTTGTGTTGGCCACATCAGATTTTTTCTTCATATTGTCATTCTTTTAACGTAAAGCCTCTGTGTTATCGACTTGTGTAACCATGGTTACCAACGTTACGGGTGTTAACAGCTTTGTTTTATTAAAATACAATTCGGTTTGTAGTATTTAAAATAATGAACATTGATACGTGAAGTACTCACTTCACGCATCGGAGTAGAACAAATATATTTATATATTAGTATAGTATTTTTCTAGCATACAATGACAAACTTCATTCCCGTGTAATATAGCCTCAGGCCCGTTCGTAGGGGTACTGCCGCCTGCGTGCAAATACACAACAGCCATTAGATTACCGTATAGTCACAGTATAAATTTAATACTCTGATACAGTATAAGATTAAAATAAGTGTTTAAATAAACAAATGGGTGTACTGTACTTCATTCGCTGAGACGAACAGAAACAAGTCATTTTATTGATTCAGCCCCAAAATTATCCTCTTTTAACCAATAGAATGCGTTGTCTCTGTTCAAGAATTAGTTCCACATTCTCTCGTCTCATCGAATGGACGATTGGACTATAGTATTTTTTAATGTAAAACTTTTTAAATATATTGCTACGTTCTCGCACATATTATAATCTGATAAATTATTTACGTCATATATTTTAGTTTATTTTATTTATTTCTAAATAACGACGGCCGCCCCTTCTTTTGGCCGCCTGCATTGTACGGCCGCTAGGAACGTCCCTGTATAGCCTACATCATATGTTTGTTAACAAATTCAATACTTTTTTGCACGATCGGTCTTTTTTAAATGTTTACCGATAGTTTCCAAGGTATAAGTTTTATTTACTGATCAAGATTTGTTGCCAAGATAACAAAAGCAGTAAATAGTAGAAAAAGCTTACGGGCAGTAAAGGCTCATTCACAGCTACAAAAATAAAATAAAATTATAAATAAAAATAACGATATAAACAATAGGTTTTTATGAAAGTGTTCATAGCACTCGGAAATGAAAATAAACATAAGATGCACAACACACGGTTTTGCAAATAACATATATTTTACACAAAGACCCAAAAATTGTGGACAAATTCATATAAGCAAATTCTCATCGATGCTTCGTTTTAGAAATATTTAGAGATATTTACAACAAATTCTAGTTTTAACAATAAAATATTTAAAAATTTCAAACATTTACTTTTATTTTAACCTTTAACCAACGAAGTGGGGTAACTTAGTGACCCCAGGTATACATTTTACTCGATATTTCTTTGATTTTTTTTCTTATGTTGAAGTTTCATGTAATCATCCCTTTTGTCATCTACTTTCTGGTAACTTACTCACGAACTGTAAAAAAATGACACAGAGTAAAATAAAAATAAATAGAGCAATTCCACCACCAGCACCGCTAGCCGCCAATAGAAAGAAGGGTAGGTACTTTCTCTGCACACGACAGAATGACTAAAAATTACGGTCAGATGCTCAAAGTGTCAAAAGACACTGACAAATTAAAAAAAAAACTTTTTCTGAAAGCTGTACCAATGCAGATTAATGTTTGCAAAGTTTTTCTTTTTCTTTTTGAGTTTATATGTTTGCATACTACTATGTTTTAGTTTATGAATGAAACTTTAATTAACCTATTAATCATATATTTTAGGTTCATAGATGTATTAAGTAATTTTTACATAGGGGGTCACTAAGTTGCTCCACTAGCAGTATACGTCGAGTAGAAGCACTCAGTTGGTTAAGGGTTAAATATAATAATATTCTTATACTCATCGTCAAATAAATTTGGACTTATGCCCATTTTTTTACCTTCTCCCTACTCTGTCCCTTGCCTTGCGGTGTAGCCGCTTCTTCATAATTTAGCCAATGGAATTGATAACACTGTAGAAATCTCCAGTCCATATTTATTTGACGGCAAGTATATTATATTCTGTATAATGTTAAGAATCAATTTCTGTTTTGTATAATATATATTTTTACAATAGTTTTCTGCAATGGAACAGTTTGCAGCGTTAGTAAATACGTAGGTATGTATTTATATTAATAAAAATTAAATTGCGGGAGGTTTGGTGTTGGCCACATCAGATTTTTTATTATAATCTTCTACACACTTCTACGCATTACAAAAGCGTACGATATTCTCATACGAAAAGCATGTTTGTGGGTTACTATGTTTAAAGACGGAAAAGTTCATTTGGTAAATTCGTACTTGGTTGGTTCTCTTTTGTACCCTCGTTTTCGGTATATTTTTTTTTTTCTTTTGTGTGGAGTATTTCAGATTAACCCAAATTAATATGTACCTCGCCTAGTTGAATATTATGACAATGCGTGAACTGAATTCGTAAATATATCTTGTATAAAGTAAAACATTGCATCCTGAGAAAATTCACTGACTGATGAGATTTTAGTGAATGAGCACGATTTGATGTCCCGGTAACAAAATAATTTTTTCATAATGGTCCATACAGTCACGCACACAAGAGCGTAGCAGTCAGACCAAAGGAAGAGCCCGAAGTCACACGATGCTTTCCGAGTGGACAATTATACTCATTTTTTGAGATTTTTGAAAAAAATACAGACAAAAACCTTACCTAACGTACAAAACTCGCTTCTTTATATTTTTTTTTTTTAACATTTTAAATTACTAATATAACTACCCGGATATATATAGGGTGTATCACGGAAAGTGAAACATAGATGTTTAACATGGGAAATCAGTTTTTCCATGCCCATTGCTGCCCTAATTATTTTAGACAAAAAGTTTCAAATGGATGCTATGAAGCAAACTTTCTACATTCGAATCATTAAAAAGAAATACATTTTGGCTACTTCATAATTACAGAAATAAAATTTGAAAATTCACGGAATTTCATTTTAATAGTATTAGCCATAGAATTAGAAACCAGAGACGAAAAAAGACGTAACGTTTTATACGTCAAATTATTAGTATTTATTTTGACAAATTGTGCTAATAAATCGATATTAGAGTTAATTATTTTCAAAAATGAGTAATTATTGAAATGAAGAAAACTTAATAATAATGAAATGGCATTGTTCTGAACATAGTTTACGGCAAATTCGAGATTATATTAGTGCTGTTTGGCAAAACTATGATATTCCGGGATTGGCTACTATTCAATGCTTTATTGCCAAGCTTAAGAAAACAGGTACACTTAATTTCAAAAAAGAGGAAGAATAGATATTAAGAATACAAATTTGATAATAATGAAAACATTGAAATGTTCATTCGTAGCAGGCCCGGACTGGGACTATATTTCGGTTTGGGAGTTTTATCCTGACCGGCTCCCATAATTGCATATTCAGCATATAATGTTTTACTAGAAAGAAAGCGACGATTCATGCTTTCAGTAACCATGTCACAAATCACATTGTGATAATTAAAACTTTAAATAAGTGTCATAAAACTCAGTTCACCGGCCCATACCCGGACCGGCCCTTCGGGAAATGTCCCGAAGCTCCCCATGGCCAGTCCGGGCCTGATTCGTAGCCTACGTAGACTACGGTTCATTTTATTCATTGTTATGGGTACAATGTACAATTTTTGTTTGTTTGAAGAAAAAAAAAACAATTTATAGTTGTGTCAAATTCTTTCTTTCTTCTGGAATTCATGTTTCAAATTGTAAAAATCTGATGTGGCCAGCACATGACCTCCCGCCAATTCCAAGTTTGAAATAGCAGTGAGCTTTAAGTAAAGTATCACTTCCGGTTGATCGTTTGTAAATAAAATCTAATTTGTTGTCCAATAAATAGAAAAGTCTGTAATACAAAATTTTGGATCATGTTTTATTGTTTTTCGTCAAAAATCTGTTAGAGCTCCAAATTAAGTATTACATCCGATTTATAATATATGTATATATAAAATCTAACATGTTGTTTCAAATTATATATGAGTTTTTAATACCAAATTTGAGAAGTTTTGGATCATATTTTAATAGACTTTAAGGAAAAATCGTCACATACACTTCTAGGTGCTCTGAAACGCAATCTTTGTAAATTCTTCGCCGTACATGATCCATTTCGTAAATGTGTAGTTGTAAATTAATGTTAATTTATAGTGCTGCAAAAATAGAAAAAATTCAATCAAATCAACCTGTACATCTAATATTTATGTATAATGGAAAACATATTATTTTTACAAACCTTAATTTCATTAGAATTTAATATTTTACTATTATATTCCCCTTAACACGGTTTCATTATTAATTTTGACAGTGACATTTGTTTAAATATATCAAAATTGTTATTCAATTTTTTTTTTGTTTGACGCATAGGCAAGACGATATATGAAGATATATTATATATACATATTTAAAGTTATTTAGAGTTATTTACTAAATGTTATTATCGTAGAATTGAAGATTGTACCATTATATTCAATTTTAATTAGTAAAAGTTGCTAAAAAAATATATTAAATGCATTTTTTACAAGAAAAACTTTTAAAAGCTTGCATAAATGAAACTTCCGGTTATCTGATATGCACTAAAAACTAATGAGCTCTTGCCACATTAGTAGAGAATGGGTACACAAAATTTCAAAATTTTCTGATTGATAGTATTTGAGTAATCGCGTCCACACGATCCACACACACACACACACACACACACACACACACACACACACACACACACACACACATACATACCTACAGACATCATTGTAAAAATGTTAAAATCAGATTCTGGGGACATCAAAACGTGCTTATTCACCTAAAATCTCTATATCCGATTTTTAGCACGATCCATTTCGTAAATGTGTAGTTGTAAATTAATGTTAATTTATAGTGCTGCAAAAATAGAAAAAATTCAATCAAATCAACCTGTACATCTAATATTTATGTATGATGGAAAACATATTATTTTTACAAACCTTAATTTCATTAGAATTTAATATTTTACTATTATATTCCCCTTAACACGGTTTCATTATTAATTTTGACAGTGACATTTGTTTAAATATATCAAAATTGTTATTCAATTTTTTTTTTGTTTGACGCATAGGCAAGACGATATATGAAGATATATTATATATACATATTTAAAGTTATTTAGAGTTATTTACTAAATGTTATTATCGTAGAATTGAAGATTGTACCATTATATTCAATTTTAATTAGTAAAAGTTGCTAAAAAAATATATTAAATGCATTTTTTACAAGAAAAACTTTTAAAAGCTTGCATAAATGAAACTTCCGGTTATCTGATATGCACTAAAAACTAATGAGCTCTTGCCACATTAGTAGAGAATGGGTACACAAAATTTCAAAATTTTCTGATTGATAGTATTTGAGTAATCGCGTCCACACGATCCACACACACACACACACACACACACACACACACACACACACACACACACATACATACCTACAGACATCATTGTAAAAATGTTAAAATCAGATTCTGGGGACATCAAAACGTGCTTATTCACCTAAAATCTCTATATCCGATTTTTAGCACGATCCCTATACCCTGACCTAGGGTAGCGGGAGGTAAAAATTTAGTTGTAAATATGTATAATAAATATGTTTTGTTATTTTTAAGATATTTCATAATAAAAAATATAAATTTTGATTGAATTTCTAATGTTATTTGTCTTACAAAATAAATAATTTACAATGACACTCAGTGCCATTATGAAACTCATAATGACATTCAAGTTAGTGTACCAATTACGTATTAGCAGTGGCGTAGATAAAATAACGAAAAATACAATGAAAATTAAAAAAATGTTCTTGCTTTAACAGAACTGGAGCAAACAATGAGTGTGAGAGAAATATCCAGGGAACTGAATATTCATTTTACGACAGTTCATAGAATTCTTAAAAAACATAAATACATACCTTTCAAATTTCAAAATCATCAACATATTTTAGAACGAGATTTTGAACTGCGTTCATCATTTTGTGAAATAATGATGGAGAAGTCAAATTATGATAGAGACTTTGTAAGCAATATTTTATTCACAGATGAATGCACATTTAACATGAAGGGTGTACCCAACGGTCATAATTACTGATATTGGTCCCAAAATAATCCACATAATATTATAGTCTCGGACGCAATATCGACAAACTGTAAATGTATGGGCAGGAATTTTGAGAGATAAAATCATTGGCACGTCCTTCATTAAAAGAATAAATTCTGAGTCATATTTGAATTTATTAATAAATGTTGTTGGGCCAGAAATTGACGAAACAAATAAAGATAATGTGTGGTTGCAAGATTATGGCTGCCCTGCACATAGCTTAAAAGAAATTGTAGAATATCTGAACCAAACATTTCCTAAAAGCTGGATAGGACGAAGTGGACCAATTAACTGGCCAGCACGGTCGCCTGATTTAACTCCGTGCGGTTTTTCTTATGGGGTCATTTAAAAACTAATGTTTATAAATAAGACACCAAAATTTAGAAGAACTTAAAAATGCTTTTAACACAAGAATGTCAAAAAATAAATATTAGACAATTTAGTAATGTTCGGCAAAGTTTCTACAATAGATTGGGTTATTGTTTAGTACAAAACGGAGGATTGTTTGAACATTTATTATAATTTAAGAACTTAAGAATATTTTTAGTTTGTTGTTTATATTGAATTTAATTTTTTACATTAATTAATTGTTAATGTAACTTTATTTTATTAATGTTAAACAATAAATCTAATTAAATCTTTTGTTTTATTATTACTATCATTATTATTATTATTATTATTATTATTATTATTATTATTATTATTATTATTATTAGGTACTATTATTATTAAATTTCTATTTAGAAAATTGATATTTACTACGTAAAATAATTATTTTGACAATCAATATTCTGACGATAACGTAATAAAACGTTACAATTTTGGTCGTCTATTGTTTCTAATTCTATGGCTAGTACTATTAAATTAAATTAATTAATAATTGATATAAAGGATATCGCAATATATTGAAACTGAGAAATACAACATTAAACAATAAAAATTAAAATACATAATTAAAAATCATAATAACGTTTCAACTACCATAAAAAGTTTATGTCTTTTAAAAAAATAATCTTCGAATATATTGCATTTATAAAATAGTTTTTTTTTTATTTTCCATGTACAAACTTACCTTCATTAGAAATACTTTATTTATGATAAATATGTATTTTCCATTTCCTAGACGGGAGTCACAAATTGCATTATATAAGAAGTTTAATTTAATGTCATGCGAAACATTTAATATTATTTTAGAAATATTTATTTGAATAAAATTCAGGAAATAGCAGGAAAGATGAACTTTGTATTATATTTTATAGCAGTAGCGTATTTAGATTACATGAAGGGGGCGAGGGGGGGGTCACACCTCAAGAAACACGTCTATTGTGCACTAACACTCAAACATTATTTTTTCACATTAAATCTACAAGTAATTAAGAAAAATTGTTATAGACAAATAATAAATTTTAAGTATATATTTCATATCATATATTCAGTGACGGATTAGCCACGTAGCAAGAGTAGCAAATGCTACGGGCCCCGCGCACCTACCCCTGCCTGAGCGTAAAAAATATTAATTAAGACAGAAGCGTAAAAATATATATTTTTTTTAAATTGATAGCTATATACGTACCACAATTCTCCTTTTCAAAACATTAGAAGATAGAAGAGAGTGTAGTTTAATTTTATAAAGTGAATGAGGAGAAAAACGAGTATTACTGGCGCTTGGTAAGATATTTTACTAGGTTAAATTTTAGGTGTTAGACGTTTAACATGGGAGAACAGTTTTTTTGTAAAAAAAGTGTCCGTTAGAAAATTAAGCCATAAAATTACACATGATATCCTGTATCATATTTAATGTTAATAACATTATTATTGCATAAATTAGGAAAAATTATAATTTTTTTTAAATAAATAATTGTTTCAATTTATTACTATGTAATATGAAAAAGATTTTCAGATGTCCTCGTGGTACAGTGGCTTAGCATGACTGCGTTTCAATTTGAAAATTAAGGTTCGATTCTCCATAAAGTTAATTTTTATTTTACAAAAAATATTGATCTTTATAAAATCGATTTTCTATTTCCTACTAAAATCGTTTACTAATAATAATATTATAATAAATAAAGAGAAAATAACTGACAAAAATTGATTACAATAATCAAAACATTGATTTAATAACAATGCATTATATTTTCTTTTGATGGGCCAAGAACGTCTAAATCACCTAACCTTGATGAATATAGAATATGATTTGCTCAGAGAAATCGATATGAATAGTGTTATCTCTAAATTTGCCCACATTAAATCCAGAAAATTTTATTTGTAACAGTTCTGTTTTATTGAACACCCTAAACTTAAGAACCTAAAGCAAACCAGGGGCCTCTTGATAGAATTTGCTACGGGCCCCACGCTAGCTTAATCCGGTACTGCATATATTTTAAATTTAACATCAGAATTTTCTTCCACTCTTTATTAGAACCATAGACTAATACTACAGCATAATCATGAATAATTCTGAACTGGAGTCATTCATCAACAAAATTTGTATTATTATTTAAACAAAAATATGTACTCATTTCGAGTTTATAATTTTTTAATTTTTACTTACCTAACTGTAAAGGAATATAAGTAGGAATCGGAATTCATTGAATAAAAAAATATTTATTGCAATAATAATCAATGTATACAATTAGTATCTAAATTACTAAACAAAGAATAAAAAAATATTTAAAATATATATATTTTTCCATGTCCTGGTCTCTAGAGAAAAATGTGGACATTATTCCCCTAAAGGAATACTTATTATTTTGACAATGACATTCAATGTTTTATTTACAATTCTCTGGATCGCGGGGGCAACAATTTCAAAACTACCACACCGGCAGCATACACTATTTCTTACAATTCTTCAGATTTAAACAAAGTACCCACTTAAAAGAAATTTTCAAAAAACTGTCAATCAATTTTTATCAAACGATACAACTGTCAAGATATTTCTATTGTCTTTTGCAAAAATTCAAAGGCTATTAAATGTAACACAATTTCGAAATTTCCTCGGAAATTCCTTATTTTTGTAAAAATAACATTTTCCACTTCTTGGTCACGGAAAAATAGTATACAGAGTGTTTTTATTATTAGGGCCACTATGGCTATCTCGGAAGCTACACTTTGATGTAATGGGATAAAAGTTGGCGTATTAGAGGGCCATTTTAGTAATTCTTTCATTTTCCCACAAAAATTCGTAGCTCTGTAGAAAATGGTAAAAAAACTGAATTTGTTTTTTTTTTCAAATAACTTCTAAACTATCAATTACCTAAAAAAATGTCTGTGAGGGTTCTTTTTGAGGTATAACAGCAGTTACAATTCAATAAATATAAATGTAATAAAAAACACAATGGTCATCAAAAGTTACAACAATAAAAAATAAAAATAAATAAATAAAAACATTGATGTCTGTTGATAAATTTTTTGTAAAAAATTATTTTGAAAAAAATGAAAGTATTGCACCCTACGAAATTAATCGAGGTCGAAAATAAATAAAATTTTGACTACATATCCAGAATCTAGAAAAATGTTTCAAATAAAAATGTTAAAATATAAGTGTCTATACAGCGTTATTTAAAAATATTTTTTCTAACGGTAATATTTCTAGATGTAGCACAAACTTCATTTTTTTTTAAATGGAATGGATATATGAGTTTTACTTTAAAAAATTCCCCATTTCATTTTCTCTCTTTCCCACAGTATAAATGTTATTGTTTTGCTTTCGTTTTATTCCCAAAATTTAATTTCCCAAGTTATTTTTACTTAATTTTATTATTTTGCAAAAAGCTTATTTTTTATTATTATATTTTATACAAATTAGGTTCCCAAATTTAATATAAAATTAGGAATAATTTAAAATTTCGCGGAAAATAAATACAAAACATAATAACGTTTACATCATTATAAAGAGCAAAAACTGTTAAATTTTTTAAGGTAAAAACCAAATATGCATTCCTTATAAAAAATTGGTTATTGGTTATCTTGAAATCTTTCCAATAAAAAAATATTTTTAACGCCACGGGACAGACACTATAATATTGTAACATTTTTACTTGACACATTTTTTTCGATAACTGATAGTTTAGAAGTTATTTGAATATGAAAAATTTAACCGAAATTAGTGACCTATGTATTTCTTTTTTTACAAAAACACACGATCCGACTTTTCTTCTCCGTGTTTCCGAACCTGACAGTGACAGTTGTTTTACTCTTGTCAATCAAATGCTCTACGCCCACCTCACGATTTTCCATTTCTAAAAAACTGTATTGTTAGTACGAGCCTTGTAAAACTTGTGGTTGATTTTATCAAAATATTTGTTTTATGAAATGTGTCATGTGTATATCATACATCCGTCAATATCATTGAAAAATTAATAAAATTTATAGAGTACTTCATTAATAACAGAAACAAAATATTAAAATATTTGTCCGGCGGACGGCAAAATGCCGCCATATCTGAACTCACGCATTTGACTACGTGTGCTTGTGTGCTTTTTGTGCCGGGAGACCTGAGTCGTTTTTCGCTTGTTAAAGTCGTTTGACGTCAGCAGCACACGATATTCCTCTCCACAAAAGTCGCAAGTGTCGTATGGTGTCGTAGCGAACTGTTACTTTTAAGTGAGGTTATGGATATTATACCTTTTCCAATTTATTTTAATTTAATTGTAATACGACTTCAAATAATGAAACTAGACGGCTGACACTAAAGAGAAGCCACATACAAGAAGATGGCGCGTAAAACCTCATATTAACGTTAGGCATTCTATGCTAATATTTTACATATTTTGTACATGAATGGAAATTTGTCCCCAAATATCTTTTTTGTCTTTGTATATTTTGTTTCTTTTATCATATGAACTACTATTTTGTTGTACATAACGCATAATTATTTCGTCTAATGTCATTTCGTCTATTTTACGTTAATGTCGTCGTGTCGTCATAGAAAAATGGGAATGGGAAATGACCAACAAGCGATCCGTCACCGAAAAACGACTTATTGTAGAACAGGCCTAAACGGCAAATTGCCGTGCAGGATTGAAATTGGTTCCGTGCGAACAACGGCGGCCGTACGCCGAGGACGGCATTGTTCATATCGTGTTAACAGTCATAAACAACAGTAGTACTTTTTATGCACGGCGAAATGTCGGATCATGTGAAAGCGATCTAATTTTGGAAGGTACTGTTATACATTTACACATATAGGATAATCGTCCACATTTAATGCCTCTTTATACTTATCATACAATTCCTTATCCACTAATTCCACGCACTGATCACTAAAAGACGACGCCACTATACACACTGGATTCGTTTCTTTCCATTTTAGTAAATATGTTTTATAACTCGTATCGTTAACATTAAAAGCCATCCATTTTTCTATTTCTCTTAAACACGGACATTGCCAAGGGTTCCCAAGAATAACAAACTCCTTCAAAACGAGTTTCTTCAGAAGATCATTCGTTAAGAAGTTGAGCCGATTTCTTCCGATGTTGAATGAAACGGAGATGTTGATGGACTTCCCGAAGATCTGGGGTTGAAGAACTGTGAGTTGGTTAGATTGCAGATTTAGGTATCTTACTGTGGAAAGCCCGGAAAATGCACCATTTCCAATGGAAATCAATTTGTTGTAGGCTAAATTCAAAATTTCTAGATTGCTGAAGCTTTGAGTTAAATTTTCATCCAAATAAGATATTAAATTGTTTTCTAGACTTAGTATGCTTAGTTGTACAGGATTTTTGAACCATTTGGTTGATATTTCTGTAATTTGGTTGCAATCCAAATTCAAATCTGTTATATTTTCTCCAAAAGAATTATCATCTATGTGTGATATTTGATTTTTAGCAAAATAAACTAGTTCTAGTGGTAAAGTACTAATAGCATTTGACGAAATTTTATGCAAATTATTCTTTGCCATAAGTAACCACATAGCTTTTGGCAAATTTAAAAATTTAGGTATTTTTTCCATACCCATATAACTTATATTAATATACTTCAATTCTGGAAAATTTGTAATCAAATTAATTTTTTTGTCTTCATCTGCGTCCCAATGTCGAAATTCCAAAACGTCTATGTTTTTTTCGGTAGTGGAAATGTAGCCATCGTAAACAGGAAGGTGAACGGTTGTAAATGCTTTTCTCTTTCCTTCCTCGGTAAATACGTACACGCCATTGCAGGTATTTAAGAAGAAAACGCACATAAACAATAAACACAATTGGTTCATGACTGCTCTCTTATAAGGAGCAAGAAATACTGACTGATATTCTGATACGTGATACACGAATCATGTAACCTTGGGAAATCCCAGTGAACAGTTCATTTAAACCGCAAATATTATCAATATAAATAAAATGAGTGAAATGTCAATGAGATACGATAATATTACGATTTTTATATTTATATTAATTTATAAATGAATTTAGAAACGTCGTCAATGTTTTTACTCATTTCTGGGAATGTCAATCTCCTTTAAATGACTTTTGGTAATGACAACATACTTATACTGTAACAATGACCCCTGTGGCGCTGTGGTGTTCTCTCCACGAGAGATCATTTCTTTTGTGTATTGTTTAGTCGAAAACAATTGCATAGGTCCCTATATGTCGGCGAATGTGTAGAAGAATAGATACAGAATTATTCGTGTGTACAAGAAATGTTAAATTCGATACTTATATAACAATATCTGATGTGGACACCACATGACTTCCTTGTACGCCTGTTAAACTATACATATTTTGTTAATAATTAAATATGTATTATAACAGACCCAATTATAAAATTGCACGTATTAGACATAATTTGACATTGACATTAAATTCTTTATTTTTTGTTATTTTTTGTCTTAATTCAT
This sequence comes from Ophonus ardosiacus, assembly GCA_943142095.1. Lineage (NCBI taxonomy): Eukaryota > Metazoa > Arthropoda > Insecta > Coleoptera > Carabidae > Ophonus > Ophonus ardosiacus. The sequence continues at coordinate 47,344,274 of OW964824.1, forward strand.
AGCAAACTTAATTACAGAAACCAAAAAGTACATAATTTTTAAATTTACATACCTCGCTTATACAAAGAGCTAATTTAATCATACTTTATGTTTTCGACGCAGAATTCATTTCTCTAAAACTTTTATTTGAAGTAATTGTTTTTAAAATCAAAATAACACCATTAATATATATATATATATATATATATATATATATATATATATATATATATATATATATTAACATATCACTATATTTGTAAGGGTAAATTAGCAAATTTATAGAATTATTTGCTATGTAAATGTAAGTCTACATAGTTTCATACATATTACAGTAAAAAATTACTATAACTTTTCGACAAAATCGCTATTATTTTTTGCAGTGTAAATGTGCGAATTATTATCTTAAACGTAACTCGATTTCAATGAAAATCAAATTCACATACGTTTAAAAAAAAATTAACAGATATTTCATCTTTTCTTCAGCTAATTACGACATTCAAAGTTGGTTATCTATCCTGTCATGTCATAAATTCATAATATTAAATTTATTTAAGCTCTTTTTACTTGTATTTTTAGTTCAATTATTTCAATTTTTATGGCTGAAACTCAAAAATAACAAGTCTCATCTGTGACAGTCAATGTAAATTAAACGGGAAGAAATCTGATACTTTATCCTACGTATATCACAGAGCGTTCTGAAATTTACTAATTTTAGGTGAATTTATTTACTCTTTTTTTTTTAAGTCAGAAAAAGTGAATGTTGATATTTATACAAAACATTTTATCATAGATACAAAAAAATACAAGTTAACAATTAAACTACGTCCGCCACATAAGTAACCATAAACTAGGCCCACTACAGATATACCGCGATCTCTAGAAAGTTAATAGCTCTCTCATCATCATATCGTGTCTCGCATGAAAGACCAGAGGCTCTTCCGGGCACGTCCAATCAACAAGGGTTAGGATAATAAGGACAACAAAGTAAAGTAGTAAAATACACAAATAAATCCGTGTCTGTATTAATTTTTGCTCTCATCGCTCTTGTTTGCTTAAATGCTCAACTTATTTGACTGATAATGCTAGCCCTGTAAAGTAGCTCAAAAAATATGTAGATTAAATATCTTACCTGTTCTCGTAAATCAAACTACACAATAATATAAATTAAGGTACAAGATCAGTAGGGCTATTCGAGAGGCGAAGCCTCGATTTTAGGTGCAGCACGAGGCAGTAATCGGTGGCCCGCTCGTAAAAAAATTTTTGCGGATCATTTTTAAATATTACCGTTTTTTGAGTTCGAAATTAATTACTTAGACAGGGAACAAAATGTGAATTAATGTAAATATAATAAGTAAAATGTAATAATTTTACTCTACATTGTACAATATCTAGTTGCCCGAGAGAAGAAAGTATAACATTGTACGATTATAATTTAAATAAATGTATCATCACAGCCATTGCTGGGCGTACTAATCTGCTTACTCAGATATCGATAATGATAATGACAAATGTGTGGTCACTTCATCTGTACTATTTAAAATTCGAAATAATTTTTGGCGTCCATCGGGAACGAACTCGGGTCTCCACATTCAGGACCAAACATTCAGACATATAGCCACGAGATCATACAAATTTAAAGTAACATATGTTACACTATAACGAGGAGAAGAATGGAAAAAATAAGTAAACAAACACTTATTGCAAGGTGCCGCCGTTTTTGTTCGAGAATCATCTGTCATTTTATAGTTGAAAAGCGTGTAGTAGAGTAGTTTGAAATTTATCATGAATAATTGCACACCACAAGAACAAGCGGATATTATAACTATTTTTACCCAAAATTTTAGTGACATGTTTAAGCAAAATAACCCATATTGGGGACCTGAAAATCCAAGATTTATTCGCTTGACGCCTTTAAATTCCCAAAGTTATTGTATGCTGTAGCATTTACTATGACAATGTGATTGGCCCGTATTTTGGTGTTATACATATATTGCCCGGCCAAATATATGTCAATAAACTACGTACTCTGGATCAGTTCAAGGTAAATATTCTCTGAGAAATCGAAATTCAACCTGCCGAAATGTTCAGATGATAAAAAAAATAAACTCAATCAATCATATTAAAAATAAAAGAGCTCGATTTTGCATGGCGGGTAAAGAGGGCCCCTTGGCAAATATTATTTTTGGAAATTGGCATGTAAAAAAAAAGAAACCAAAGAAGTAAATAATTGTTTTAGAATTTCATTCAAAATTATAGGTACACTTAAATAAATTCATCTTGGAGCTCCTCCAGTGCCCAGGGTCCGCCCGCCTGCGGGCCCGTTAGTTACACCACTGACTGCAATGAAACTTCCACCGAGCTATGTATTTTATTTTATTCCTAATCATCCTCTTTTTAAATCAATATTTACCCAAATAAATCATTAAGTTATTACCTTTATTTTTTGACAACTCTGTTTATCCTACTTTATTATAGGGATCTATGACAATGTTGCTAGGTAACCCTATACGAACATTTTCAACCCATGGGAGGTTTACCATCTCCTACCCGAGAGATTGTCATTGCATAAAGCTTGTGAATAAAAGTTCTTTTAATTCCTCTTATGCAATTGCCTATATAACATTTTTCGTGCTACCGATCTTATGGTTATTTGTTTGTGACATGCTTATTTCTTATTTTTCATATTTCTTTTTATGTTGTTATATTCTTTTTATGATGTATGTATTGTAATGGCGAAATGAAAGAACCTGTAACCTTTATTGGACGTTCTCTGCTATTTCCGTGCAATCACAGGATTGCTCGGGCGCGATTCGGTCGGTCGGTAACACACCACAGGAGAGGTGTAGATCCTGAAAAAAACGCTCTTATAGCGTCGCTGAAAAAGGAAAGGGCTCGGGTAGCTTAGTGGAGACAAAGTTCGGCTTTGACAATTATATTAATAATAACTTTATTTTAATATTTTATCAAAAGATATTAAAAAACATCTGATGTGGCCAGCACAAAACCTCCCGCTAGTTAATTTTTACATACATACATACATACATACATACATACATACATACATACGTACATACATACATACATACATACATACATACATAAAATCACACGTTTCCCACTTAGTGGGTTAGCAAAAACCCGGAAACAATAGTAACAATAAGAAAAGGGATAATACTAAGAGCTCAGCTGACTCACTTCACTCTTTAACAACATTCTTCTTTCGCCTTGTCCACAATCATCATAGCATTCATAAATAAGAACAAATTAAAGTGACTGATTTTCGGTAGCGAATAACCGCATCTGGACCACAATAATAGTTACACAACAATCGTCCTTCGACACACATTCCTATCCATTTTTATTAATTTAAATACATACTTACGTATTTACTAACGCTGCAAACTGTTCCACTGCATAAAACTATTGATTTATTTACTATTTTCTTTTTAAAATGTCACTATTATTAATTTGAAATGATTAGTTTTTTTAGTTTTTTGACAGTGACATTTACTGTCAGTTACATTCATTTGAAATATGAACTGTGTAATAAAGGAATTGTGTTTATCTTAGGCTACGGGACTAATAAAAAAAATATTTTTAAATTTATCTGCAAAATATTTAGAAAAAGTATTAACGTATTCCTGTAGAAAATTCAATAATCTTTAATTTTCATTAGGCATAAAATGCGAAAAAACGGCATTTAATGATATTTTTTGAAGAAAAACCATTATGAGCTTCAGGTAAAGTGACATTTCCGGTTATCCGATTTACACCAAAATCTAATGGCTTCTTTTCTTATTAGAATAGGATAGAAATATAAGGTTTCAGAATTTTCTGAATGATAGTATTTGAGTTAGAGCGAAGACAAAACCCTACACATACATACATACACACACACACACACACACACCCACACACACATACAGACATCATCGTGAAAATGTTAAAATTGGATTCTAGGGACCTTAAAACGTGGTCATTTACTAAAATCTCGATATGTGATTTTTAGCACGATCCCTATACCTCCCTTTCCAAGGGTAGCGGGAGGTAACATGAGATGTTATTAATTCAGGCGAAAGAACCGATGATATTTACAGGATTAGTTCGCTACTCCACACGGTCAACAATAAGAAATAAGGGGTAATAAGGGTGTAACAGTGGCACACACAAGAGTTACGGGACTACGGTACGGTTGGTCAACAATGGCACACTTCAAAGTTATGGAAAACGGAACGGATGGTCAAGAATGGCACATACCAATGTTGAGGAAAACGGAACGGAACCGGTAACAGTGTTGTCACTTGACAATACTCATCAACAATCGCGATTTCGGATTGAGACCGTATTGGCATACATCAACACTCATCGACAATTACGATTACGACAAACAGTGGCAAGCACCACTGTACGGAAACAACCTGCTACGGACACCGGTACGGTACACCTTCTACACTCTCTCACTGGCTGTCGGCACAGACCAACAGTGCTGAATCAAAGGCAGCCAAGATCATCACAGTCATGCTCACCTGGCCCTCACCAGATTCGCTGAATACGGCAAACATCGTCTAAGGTTCGATGGAGAGCTAACACTCTCTCTGAATAGATAGGCCGCGAGGACTCGTATTTATTAAAAAAAAGAAAAACTTGATTTCATCCTGCAAATACTTGTCAAGTTGAAATAAAAATATAAAAATATAATTTCATGTGGGGTCGAACCTACGATCCTTAACAAGCTGGTCAAGCCGAGGGTCAAGCGTACTAGCCACTCGACTTCACTCGAAAACTTACATGCTAACCGCAAGACTGAATACGAAAAATAAATTCAAATCTAGTGACCATCGTCTGAACGTCGCAGTAGTACAATACCATACAATAAATATGAATATAATACAAAAATAGCGGCGAAGTGTCAAAATACAATAATAATATTAATAATAATAATAATAATAATAATAATAATAATAATAATAATAATAATATATTAGTACCTACCTATATTATTCAACAAACGTGCAATACTATTATTTATCTACGAAGTTTCAATAACAAATTGCACTTTTCGATCTAGATATACTGTTTGACATTTCAAAATACATGACAACGTATAACTTCAGCGACACGTAATTTTCAATCAATCCTAGATTATTTGTTACAATAGTTACACGTTTGTGATTGTTAAAAAATAATGTAGTAATGACTAGAACTACATTATTTGCTTTAATCAGTGTAATTATGAATGTAATAAACATATCAAGAAACAAATATATAATATATGTATCATGGAGGTAGGAATACAAAGGAGAGAGCATGAGGTTATATTGAGGGCCAGGGGAATAAAGCCTAGTGGGGACGGACGAACACAGCTGTTGGACCGTCCTAGAGAGGGGATAAGCGCAGCAATTTTTAAACAAAATTACTTTATTCGTTCAATTAAAATTTTATAAAACTTTAAATACTGAAAGAAATGTGTTGTACATATATTATTTATTGAAAAATGATATTAATGTGTTTTTAAATACATTTTATTTATTGAATTTACTTAATTAAATTTTGTAAGATTCAAAAAGCACGTGTTTTAATATAATATTTTTATTTAATTAATAAAATGTATTGAAATGCACTCTAAAACGATACAACACAAACGTAAACAAGCTAAATAAAATGGCTTTAAGGTCAAAGAAGGTTGACAGATAGGCCCGGCCTGGAGTGGGGGAAATGGCTTCACTTTTACAGCCACTTGCTATCTCCGTATTTATTCCTACCTCCATGATATGTATAAATCACCACGAGGTTTAAGTCGTCTTATCGATACTTATCAGTTATGTGTGTGTTTTGAGTGGTAAATGTGATTTATAAATCACAGTTTGTGAGTACGTGATAAATAAAAGTTTGAGGAACACTGGAATAATTTTATCTTCCGCGTAGTGTGTAAGTTAACTGAGTTTATTATCATTTTGTTGTTTTATATTGACCTTACTTAAAATTCTGGACATTGCTAAAGTTAAGACTAGTGAGAACTTGAATTCCGTTCATGTAGTGCAATAATTCAAATAGTGTGCGCCTTCGAACTGGCAATCAGTACAGCATCGATGTCAAGCGAGGGGCGGAATAAACTCAAGTATGGATAAGAAATGTGGGAAATGTAAAATAGAGACCGAAGACAATGGTGCTCTACGGTGTTTTGGACCTTGTGCAAAATATTTTCATTATAAGTGTGTTAAAATAAATAAAAATGCTCTGGATGCCTTGAATTCATATAGTCAAATAAAATATATATGCATGGAGTGTGAAAAAGATAAAATGCAGGTTTTGATTGACAAAGTGAATGTCATGATGGACTTCCTTTATAAGTTGGACATGAAATCCCAAATACATGAAGTTAAAATAGATGATGTTTTTACTAATGTCAAAAAATTAGAAGAAAATGCAATTACTAACATAGAGTTTAGAAATTCAGATGGTTCGAATAATAAAAATGTTTTGAAAAATTACGCGGATGTGGCCGCTATGATTGTAAAGCCGAAAAACAAACAGGAATGTAATGAAACTAGATCGGATATACAAACTAAAATAAAGCCAGCTGAATTGCAAATAGGAGTAAGAAAATTGAAGAATGCAAAAGACGGATCTCTTATTATTGCATGTGACAGTAAAAATGAAGCTAAAAAGATAGAGGAAAAACTAAACAACACGTTAGGCAATAAATATGAAGTTAGTATGGTAGACAAGAGAAAACCGACAGTTAAAATAGTGGAAATTGCAGATGATTTTAAAGAGGACATCGCGAATGATATGGATAAATTAAAATTAGAATTAAAGGAAATGATAATTAATCAAAACAGATTGACAGATAAGGCTAAAGTAGTGGTACAGCATGTGAAAAAAATTATTAAAAATAAGCGCACAACATACACAGCTACTGTGGAATTGGATGGTGGAACTTACAAGGAAGTAATAACAAATGGGAAAATAAATCTGGGTTGGAAAAAGTGTGATGTATATGAACATCTGAATATCCTTAGATGCTTTAAATGTTGTAGATATGGACATAAACAAGTGAACTGCAAAAATGACTCAGTTGTGTGCCCTAAATGTGCAAAGAATCATCAGTTATCTGAATGTACAGTAATTGAAAAAGACTTTGTTTGTATTAATTGTAAACATGCAAAAGATATATTGAAAATGAATATTGATATTAATCATGCCGTATATGATAAGAATTGTGCTGCTTTTAACAGAATAAGTAAAAAAGTTAGAGATAAAATTGACTATAACGAAAAGTAGCAATTAAAGAGTGATGGGGGAAATACCTTCATCTGTTTAAATATACAAGGTATAGAAACAAATTTTGATGAAATTGAAGATTTTATATTGATACAACAACCTTTAATCTTAGCCTTAACTGAGACTCATATTACCAAAGAAATTAATGAAGATGAATATAAAATCCAGGGGTACAAAAGCTACAGAGTTGAAACTGAATCCGCCCATACTGGAGGAGTATTACTTTATGTTAAAAATGGTGTAAAAATATCGGTCTTAAATCAAAACATTGAACATATGAATTGGTGGTTCCTATATGTGAAAGTAATTGTTAGCAAGCCAATTTACATAGCTTTGGTATATCATTCACCTAGCGGTAGTCACGCAGATTTTCTAAAATTCATAGAAAATTGGATTGAAGAAAACGTGGAAATTGGGAAAAATACAATTATAATGGGAGATTTTAACTTGGATTGGCTGGAAAGCTATAATGAATCCTATGTACGTAAAATAAAAAACACTGTACTGCATAATAACTTGCAGCAAATTGTTGATAAACCAACGAGAGTAATGAATACGTCCAGCACAATTATTGACTTAGTCATAACGAATTGTAAAAAGATTACGTGTGAGGTATTATCAACGCCAAAAATAACAGATCATAATATTTTGATGATAGAAGTTAGTAGTTTACAAAACATAAATAAAAATAAGCACAATACTATTAAAAAAGTTAACTATGAGGATTGGGACATATTTAAAATTAAGCGTAATATAGTAGTAAAACAAATACGAAAGGGTAAACAAAGCTATTACGAGAAGAAGTAAAAGTAATCCAAAATGTATGTGGAAACTATTAAAACAATGGACGAACCCGAAAGAAGACAGTAACTCAGATATAGTAAAATTTGACAATATGACTTGTAATTCTCACTCCCAAATTGCAAATAACTTTAATAATTATTATGTGAACAGTATATCGGAGATTAATGTATCAATTCCGACTGTAGCATACAGCGACATAAGCATTTCTAAACCTGACAATGAACTCAACATGTTCCAATCAATTACGCTAAATGAACTTAGGAATATTATATTTAAAATGAAAAATAAATCCAGTCCAGATGAAATTAATACCAAGATACTTAAGGAGACATTCCATGTTACGGGTTATCCTTTGCTGCATATAATTAATACATCGCTTGAAACTGGAGTAGTGCCAGATTCAATGAAACTCAGCCATATTGTGCCTGTGCCAAAAATTACCGGTTCAAATAATGCAAGTGACTTTAGACCTATTAATTTACTACCAGTGTGTAATAAAATACTCGAAAAAATAGTTCATAAACAGTTATTACATTTCTTGACTGTAAACAATATATTAGCAATAAATCAATCGGGCTTCCGAGCTAAACATTCATGTGAAACTGTGCTTCAACTCATAATTAATGACTGGAAAAATGAAAGTGATAAAAATAACACAATATGTGCAATTTTTCTCGATTTAAAAAGGGCCTTCGAGACATTAGACCGAGATACCTTAATTAATAAACTTTCTGCTTATGGAATTACTGGCTCAGCTCTTGTGTGGTTCCAAAGTTATCTGAACAACAGACGACAAATAGTGAAGTGGCAAAACGTAACATCCAGTGAGTGTGTATGTGACATTGGTGTACCACAAGGAAGTATTTTGGGACCCCTACTATTCATACTGTATATTAACGATATCATTAATGTTCTTCAACATTGTGAAATTCATCTATTTGCAGATGACACGCTTATATACCTTGTTGGTGATGAAATTAATAAAATGAATGATATGTGTAATAGTGACTTGAATTTGGTAAATCGTTACTTGCAGCAAAATAAATTAAAATTAAATGCTGTGAAAAGTAAATTTATGGTGGTACAAAGAAAGAATGAGAACCTCGAGAATTTCAAAATTGTAATAGATAATGTTATGTTAGATAGAGTATCTGAAATAAAATATTTGGGTGTACATATTGACGATAAATTAAATTTCAAAGTACATATTAACTATTTATTAAAAAAATTGTCAAAAAAAGTTAACTATTTTAAGAGGGTATCGAAACAGCTCAGTAGATATGCTAAACTGTGTCTATATAATTGTATCATCTTGCCGCATTTTCAGTACTGCTCTACTATATTATATGCATGTGAAATCACCCAAATAGATAAATTACAAAAATTGCAAAATAAAGCAATGAGAAATATACTTTGTTGTAATAAATACACAAATGTAAATTGGATGCTAAATCAATTAAATTGGCTTAATATTAAAAATTATGTTACTTTCAATACATTAGTCTTTATATACAAATTAACTAAGAACATGTTACCTGTGTACTTAAGAAAGTATATCAATATGTGCAGTAATATACATAGCTATAATACCAGGCAGAAAAATAATTTTTATGTTAGGAGAACAAATAGAACTGCAACATCCAATACTGTATTCCATAAAGGATTGATAGAATTTAACAAACTACCTGATGATGTTAAAAATGCTGGACCAGTGTCCTCATTTAAATGTAAATTAAAGTGTTTTTTATGTAGATAAGTATAAAGTGTTATGATTTTTTGTAAAATTCAATGTAAATTGGTTTAGCCATAGGGCTATTAAATAAACCTATTCTATTCTATTCTAGATAACATAATTTATTAGCTGTCATGTCATTACATATCATAGTACATAAATGATCACAATTCATTGAGAATTTATTTAAAATTGTATTATATTTGATAAAATAGAAAAATTACTATTTTAATGATGAAACTTAAATATACTATAATTTTAGTATACCGCACCGCAGTGGCAGCACGCACTTTAGAATTCTATCGTAGAAAACAGGCGAATGCGATTCTACTTTTACAAATATCGGTAACCTGCACATTAGAATTCTATATTCGCTTTTTATTTCGAGAATTTTCGGGTTTTGTACTACTGAAATAAAAAACATTGCGACAGTTGTATAAATCAACTTGAAATATTTGTTTAAATAAAAATATAAATTAGCTTTGAATTGAAATGTGACAGAATAATTGACATTATAGTTGACGTTTCGTGAATTATATTATAAAATAATGTTACCTGTACAATTGTTCGCCACTTTTGAAGTTATGGAGGATGATAGAAGAGAGCAAATTCGCCAACAAAATATCGAAAGGAGAAATTTAAGGGATTACAGCGACCCAGTTTCATTAGTTCATTCAGATTAAATAAAGAAATGGTGTGGTATTTAATTCTAGTATTTGCGCCCCACATGTCATCCTCAAATCATTTAAATGCTATGCGCTAGAATGTAAAAATATTTACTGCATTAAATTTTTTTTGCTACGGGTGGTTATCAAAGAAAGTTGGACAAAATTTTATGTTCTCTGTTTCGCAACATTCCGTTAGTAATAATGTAGAAGATATAAGTTTTTTAATTGCAAACCATTTGGCTGGACGTTTCATAAAATTCCCAAGAAAGGTTGAGGAGAAACAAAGTATTAAACGTACTTTCATGCAAAACACACACTTTCCCGGTGTAATTGGAGAAATTGATTGTACGCATATTGCTATTATAGCACCAGCCGAAGAAGATAATAACTATATTAATAGAAGGAGATATCATTCCAAAAATGTTCAAATAGTAAATGATAATTTTTCTATCATACTATAATGTACTTAAAATTAAAATAAATCTTTACTGCAGATATGCAATTACGATCTCCGGATTTTAAATAGAAATCCACGCTAAGCAGGTGCATGATGCATTTATCTAGAGAAATTCAAACGTAGGTACGGCAAGAACTTGAAAATTGTCACTTGCAAGTTGATCAAAATTAATGGTTACTAGGTGATTCGGGTTACCCTTAGGACCCGTGGCTCATGACTCCAGTTATAAATGCTGTAGTAGGAACTCCTGAAGATCGGTACAACAATAATAATCACTATTGCTTGTGCTGCTTTGTATAATTTATGTATTAATGCACGTCTAAATTTAAACGAAGATCCGGTGGTTGAACAACCTGATCAATTTGCAGTACCACCTATACATAGAAATATTATAGGTGTAAATTCAAGAAATGATGTAATTGAACGTTATTTTAGATAATTATACGTTGCACTACGTTGAGGGTATACTCGTATGAGTACGATTATGAATGTAAAGAGGCGTAAGTTTTCAGGTGGGAAGAGAAGAAGAGTATGTATGAATACTATTATGAATGTGGCTGAGGCGAAAGAAGTGTGTTTAGATAGGAATGTGTGGTGAAGGATGATTGTTTCGTAATTATTATGTTATGAAGATGTATGGTTAGAAAGAATGGTAAGAATGTTTGTAAGAGAATGGAGTGATTTAGAATAGTATATTCTGTAACTAGTATGGAATAGACAATTTCCGCGCAAGCGAAAAGTTTGTAGGCCGAGCCGTATGCGAGATCTACGGTTTTGCGAGTGGCGGAAATACTATTCCATATGAGTTTTAGTCTATACTTTTTCTAACACTAGTAATAAAAAATAATTATTTATCCGTTTTATTAATTACTAATTTGACAACAGCGAAAACAAAATCACAGAAAAATCGCACAAAGCAAAGCCAACTTGATTTTGGAAACAATTGCGTTTTCCCATGTATTTTAATTGGGCGAATTAAAAAACTAGTGGGCATTGACTAAAACTGTTACGGAATATTATTTGATGCTGGAATAAGGGAAGAAGTACATCCTTTAGCGGTCCTCTTGTTATTAACTATTTTGTTTTCTCTATTTTCATTTACTATATTACTAAATTGTTTTCGTATATTACTAAAATTTAGAATAAAATCTGATAACAGACCGGATTGAATTTTGACTTCTAGTCACTTAAAGTTTGCAAGTAATAATAGCGTTAATAAATTATGATTAAAATTACAAATTCTATTAACCTTCTTCCATTATTGTAATGATTTTTACTCATGTCCTAAAGAAATTAATTGTACGGATAAATCTGTCCAAAGTTCTTTATATTTTTTTTTTGCCGTCTGTAGGATTTAGAAATTTATTTGTAATAATTTCCGAATGTCTTTCACAAAAATTTAAAATAATTTCCTAATGGTCTGAAGTAACTCTCATTTTCTGTAAATATGAATGTAAAAAATAATGCATTTGCTTTTATAAAGTAAACTAGAATTTATATATTATACTTACGTAACTTTAAAAAGACAAAAAAATATTTCAAAAATACTTTAATTATTGTAGTCTTACAATTTTGTCAATATAACATTTAATAATTAAGGTATGAAACAAGAAATAAATGCGTAAATATATCTTTATTACAATAAATTAATTAATTCAACGAAAACCAGTTATTCACAATGAAACACTTTGATCTCATAAAAGAACTTTATAAGATCAAAGTGTACACATTGACGTTAAAAGGAGAGAAAAACATTCATTCGATTGCTGCCAGTTTCCGAATACAAGTTGCACCGGGGTGCCTTTTATCCTTAAAATAAAATGAAATACAACCAGATAGTATTTTGTTTTTCATTGGTTGTCAGAGTTTAGTTTATGTTTATGTTTCATTGTCTTGTAATATCATAAAACTATTACTCTCCTACCTTATTCATAGGTCACTGTCAGTACAAATTAACGGCTTTAATTCGTCCAATTTTATTTTCACCTCACGAATACCCCAAGGGTCCAATTTATGGCCCCTCTTGTCAACATGTCAACGAAGCTACTCACTTAAGTTTTAGAAGTGACCCCAAATTAACATTTAATTTTCACGTTACAGAATTTCGCTGTGCATGTTTTCGGTCTTTAGGAATCATTGTGAAAAATACGCGAGATTTCACCAACATACAACCTATTTTGACATTAAAATTTTCTTTTATTCGCTCTAAATTCAATTATTGTGCCTTAATTTGGTATCTTTTTTTATGAAAATCAAATTCCTTGAATTGAAAGCATCCAGAAAAGATTTTTGAAGGATTTATATCACAAAACAATTAATTGTGACCCATATCGCGGTATTCCATATAATGTATTACTGCAGATATTTAATTTTGATTCACTGCAAGTTCGTGGACACAAAATGGCCTTAAATCTTTTGTATAAGTTAATAAATGGATTAATTAACGATAGCCAATCTCTTTCTCAATAATTGTATTTCAAAGTACCATCTTTTAATACCCGAAACCTGTAGTGGTAGCACGCACTTTAGAATTCTATCATAGAAAGCAGGCGAATGCGATTTTACTTTTACGAATCTTGGTAGCATGCACTTTAGAATTCTATATTCACTTTTGATTTCGGGAATTATCGGATTTTATGCTATTAAAGTAAAAAATATTATGACATTTGTATATAATAAATGTATAAATTATATAAAAATAGGCTTTGAATGGAATTTTGGCAAAATAATGACATTACTTTGACACTTTCGCCTCGAGCCGCACGCTTGCAGGCGAATATGCATGCTACCAAATTTTCGCTTCGTGGCGAAAAGCGAAAACAAATGCCTCATTTGATAGAATTCTAAAGTGCGTGCTACCACTACTGACTCCTTTCTATCTTCCTGCTCCACATACTAATATATTTTATAAATCTCCTATTAACATTATGTGTTTTTTGTATAACAATCTTCATCCTTCAGTAGACTTTTTTCATAAAAAAATTGTATTTGAATTTAATTTATAACGTTTTCGATTCAACTGCTCTCGTGCAGTGCAAATGACATCATTACATTACACCCGTGTCGTGCTTCGTTGTCTCATTCCAAATTTACCCCTGGTAGTACAAACCGTGTTTTCTGATAGAACAGTATTTTGTAGGTTATGTTTACATAAATAAAAGTTTTTAGATGAAACGATAGCAATTTATTTCAATTTAGACCAAAATTTTATTTATTAACAGAACAGGAGAAAACAATAAGCAAAACCATGTTATATAAATATGTACTATAATGTATTTTTAACGAAACTGTAAATAGTACATTTACTAATATTAATGTATTACCATTTTACCAATAATATTCATATAATTCTTAATTTTAAAAAGTTAGGATTTGTATCGCAGCCGCAGAAATTTATTCCTTTCCACCTTTGAGCATATACTGACTAGAGGCCGCCTTACGGTGTTTGTTGTGATCGGAACATATGCGGAAGCCATGTATTACGGGTTGCGTATTGAAGCCATGTTGTATTGCGGGCTGCGTATTATCTGTTTATTTGTACTTCCGGTTTTACAAAAAAAATGACTAATTGCAGCATTTGAAATATGTAAATTACCTTTATTTCCAATAAATTTCAGTCTCGTTACACTATGTGTAGTATACAGAGTGTCTCTCAAATAGGGGAAATGTCTTAACCACAGATTCCTGAGGCTAAAATAAGACGATTTAACTAAACTTGCTTCTGCCGGAAAGCGTACCATTTAGCCAGAATTCTGCTTCAAAATTCTTCAAAAAATTTTTACTTATAATAACAGAGCGCTTTATTCGATTTGGATGACATTTGGTATGACATTTTGTATGGTTCTAAGTCATCTTTTAAGATGATATTTGTGATTATTAGTGAACCACTGGTGTGGCCACGCCGATAACGTAGTTTTTTTTTTTTAGAAAGATTCATTCAATTGTAAACTTTTCTCTCTCTGTCTGAACCGTAACAGACATCACGTCTGTTACGGTTCAGACAGAAAAAAATTAAACCTGAGTGGGTGCTTAATTATTAATTTGAATTGCTAAACTACTGAAATTACTCATGAAGTGATCATATTCAAATATTCTTAGCAGATGAATACCAAAAAAATAGATTAATTTTTTTAAACAAAGATTATTGTGAAAAAGTCTCATCAGTTTTTTGATATTGGATGATAATTATTTTTTTATTGCAGGCAGTAACAATGGACCCTGAACTTTGGCCCCACACATCTGTTTTTTCATTATTTTGCCGAATTATTTTGTTCTTGTTGCAGATTTTTTTTTTGTAAGGCGGATTATTTTGAAAATGCATCTAAGTTATCGTGATATAGGTACATATTCTTCTCTGCCCGTTTCTAAAATTTCTAGTAAATATTTCGCATATTTTTCCCATGATTAACACGCCCTATATAGTTATTTCCCATGTTAAACACGGTTAGTAGCTCATTTTATTTCCGACTAAATATTAACACACCGACTAAATTAATCTTTGATTATACGTACTCGTAGTCGTAAGCAATTACGAAATATGATTATAACGACAACGAGAATTTTCATTCATTTCAATACACTTATGCACAAAACGTTACCCTTTACCTTTACGTTCGAAAAGTAAGAGGCAGGAGGCCATGTTGGATGAAAACGATGACCACGGAATTATGACGGTGGGTTTTTCTATTTGGCTAAAAATCACGAATGAATAGTGAAAATTGAATCCGCGCGTTGTCGTAGTACACGTTTTCTTCGCATGAGCCGTATGAATATATCAACATCCTCAGCAACCTCCTATTAAATAGTTGTAAGGCAAATATACTGAACGTTAAAATTGAAGTTCAATATCTGCAGCCGACGTATTCGGGCAGCTCGGAAACCACTATAAACTCTTGGTTTTCTGCAGAGGTTGTAGGCTAACAACATGCACTGTCAAAATGCAAATAATGTTTTCAATAAACTAGTTATATTTCCTGTTCCATTTTCTACAGACGGGCTACGAGAACTAATTATTAATTAACTAAATTTTGTTTTTTCTTTTTTAAAAAAAGATCCTGGCATGTTACAAATACCTTACAATATTTTAAGGCTGACTTTTAATATACTCGTAAATACAGCTCTGTTATGTTCTTTGAAATTACATACGATAAAACTTCATAAATGATATATTGAGCTGTATAGTGATTACCCGTTCACATGACAGAAAATTGTGTGTCGCGTGAGACTAGTATAGAGAAAGCTTTTTAAATTTTTAAAGAGACGTTGGCCTACACTGGGTATTTACATTTGTAAACAGTCGTTTATATTTAAAAACTCCGTGGATCATAAAATATTTTACGGATTTTTAAGAACATTGCGTGCATTTTTTACGTTTATAGCCCACGTTCCTTAAATAAATAGAATATGACTTTATCTTTGAAGAAAGTATGACCTATTTTCCTGATGTACGTTATATCTAACTTCAATATATGTACACGCATATGAAATACTAAATACTGTTCGAGTAACTTATAAGAAACAAAATAATTATTAATGTTATATAAATGTACGTAAATTATGTATCCTAGGGGAGAAATTACAGTATAAAATGTAAGCCGAGTGCTCTAATACAAGTACATAAAGACTAGTTGCGCTCAAGGTGCAGACAAAATTTTATGTGTTACAGCTACTTTACAAATATCCATTAGATTTGATATGCTAATAAAAGTTATTGTTGCACTGACAGAAATTATTTTAACTTTGAATATTAAAAATCTGTTGTGGCCAGCACAATACCCCTCGCCATTTTCATATTAACCTTACCAAGGGTAGCGGGAGGTAAAATATGTTTCATATAATATGTTATTGTTTTTCTATAGTCTATTTACTGGCATAGACAAAATTTTGTTCGACCACTATCTTAGTATGTTTTTCTTCGATTCTAATACAAAATGGCATCTTTCTCGAAAACAGTTGAATATCGGACCCATGTTGATTAAACTTTTTTTACTCATTTTGGTCAGTACTATATGCCCTTATAATTTGGGTCACTTATTTTTTAGCACCCTGTATAAAGTTTTGTATTCACGTTTCTGGTACACAAAAAATTCTAATTACATTTATTCTTTATTTTTCAATTCATTCTATGAACAAGTTTTCTCCTTTTCTTCTAAATGTTCGAGATTCTTCCAATTCATTGACGAGATTGGTGGTATTTCTGAAGGGTATATGATGAATTATATGCACTGTAAGCGCGTATTTAGTTGACACTGATACTAGATACTTTGGCTTATAAATAAATGAATCCCCTTTCTTTTTATACCGATTTTAGATGTTGACGGAGTCTTTTCGTCTTTCTAACAGCATATTATATTTCTATTACATTTCCACTTGTTCATGTACGAATTCTATATCTAACTATATCTAATTTTAAATATTTAATTAATGATAAAATAATAAATATTAAAAGTACTTCCTAGAAAAAGTACGAAATAAATTTTTATATCCGTAAATTTTTAAGATATAACACAAACTTATGTTTTTTTTTTAAATAGAACCCGTATTTGATTTCAGTCTCAAAAAAATCAATATTTTTTTCTCTTTTCAATGATATAAGGGTTATTAAGTTTTATATTTGTTTTGCCTTCAAAATTATTATTTTCGACTTATTTTGTATTAAATTTATAATTATTTTGAAAATATTGGTAGATTTCTATTCAGAAATACTCCTTGTATTTAAATAATTTATTTATTTATTTTGCTCAAAACTCGTATCAAACCAATTTTTATAATATTTTGTATATGCTCGCCATTGACACATTATAGTGTAATTTGTAATTATGAGTCTAGAATGAAAATATTAAGTAATGAAGGCATAAAACAAATTATTTCGATCAAATACAATATAATTAATAAAAATAATAATATTTTTTTGGGAAATAATAAAAAAGCTCAAGAAAATAAAGAGAAAAATTAAATTTTAGGAGCAAAACAAATATAAAACATAATCACCCTTACATCATTGAAATGAGAAAAAAATAATGATTTTTTTGAGACTGAAATCAGATATGGGTTCCATTTAAAAAAATATAAGTTTGTGTTATATCTCGAAAATTTACGGACATAAAAATTTATTTCGTTCACCACTGGTTAATTAATAAAAATATCTATCTTTTGTATTTGAAACGTTTTTCTCAATTACTAATAGCTTAGAAGTTATTTGAAAAAGAAAAAATCAACAATATTCAGTTTTTCGTCATTATCTAGTGCTCTATGAGAATTTTTGAAAAAACAAAAACACATCTGAGATGGCCTCCCAAAGGCGCACAAAAAGTTCCATTTAACCGACATCGTATCTCTTATAGTTCTCGAGATCCCAATGGTGGCACCTCTAAATGGGACACACTGTATATAAATGTCAAAGATATTTTTTGATAGAATATAGTTATTTATTACACAAGTGCAATACAACGTTTTATCCAACACAATTTTAAAACTTTTTAAATCATTTTATGGTTTTGTTCATCATTTGACACTTGTAAGTCAGTTGATACGTATACTATTTTAAATTACAAAGTAGCCATTGAATCGCAACAAAGCATATTACTCTAAATAAAGAGTACCTTACCTCATACAGTAAATTCGCTGTGCCTGAATTAATTTCACTTAGAAAACAAGGTGTATGTACGCATGGACAAGGAACAACAAATACTCAATGAAAAATGTTTTGTTTGTACGAGATGCGAGTTTACAATTTATTCTCTGTAAAAGCCGTGGCATTGAATGGATACAGCACAATAATCAACGAAAGAAGTGTCAAAATTCGAGACAATGTCTATGGAAATACTGAAATAATCGGAAATTTTAGCAATGGTATATACGTTTTCAACATGCGTGTTGTAAAACCAAAAGAAACTGTTCAAGTTAATTTGGTTACACCGTCCGAGACATTACAAGTATTCCATGGAAGATTTGGTCACCAAAACAAACAGCATGTCAAGAGCATTTTGAAACAAATGAACATTAACGTAGAAGATTGCAAAGAAGAATTCTGCGATGGATGTGTGATGGGGAAAATTCATAGGCTCCCATTTAAGCAGCGAAAGAATCGTCCAACAGTGACCATCGAACTGATTCATGCAGAAGTGAATGGACCAATGGAAACTAAATCTTTTGGAGGAGCACATTATTATGTATGTTTCAAAGATGACTTCAGTAAGTTCCGTCGAATTTATTTTTTGAAACAGAAAAGTGAAGTACGCGATGTGCTTTTCAATGAAACTCGAACGAATGGGCATGTTGTCAAGAAATTCAGATGTGATGGAGGGAAAGAGTTTGACAACAGCAGAGTTGCTCAATTGCTCGCAAGCATAGGAATAGAACTATGTATTTCTCCACCTTATACTCTTGAACAGAAAAAAAAAAAACGTACAATCGTGGAAGCAGCGCGTTCCTGGTTAAATCCAAGTAAATTGCAAAAAGGATTATAGGCAGAAGCCTGTAACACTGCAGCATATTTATTAAATCGTATAGGAAAATCTTCACTTCAGAACAAAACTCTTTATGAATTATGGTATAGTCGATCATATGGAAGACTTGATCATTTGAAAATTTTTGGTACTGGATGTTATGTTCACATAAACAAGAATTTTCGTTCAAAGTTCGACAACAAAGCTGTATTTGGACATCTAGTTGGACATGTCAATGACAAGGATGGATATCGAGTCTGGATTCTATCACAAAGGAAATTAGTCATGAATCTTGATGACAAATTTAAACCGGAAGTCGTCTGTAATATGCGAAGTAACTTTATACAATTTGAAGTTCCTCAAGAAAGAATTTTAGGTCAGAGTGAACCCATTTTATACGAAGGAAAAGAAGAGGCGAATAAAATTGAGAACCAAAAAAATATTGAAATGTCTGTCACCGCGTCTCTTTCTGGAGGAAGTCAAGATAGAAATGAACTTGAAGAATCAAAATATGAAGGAACAAGAAGTGAAGAAACTGAATCAAAATATGAAGAAAAAAGAAATGAAGAAACTGAATCTCCTTCTGAAGAAAACTAGAAGCAAAAAACAAAGAAGAAAACCAGCCTAGATTGAAAGCAATGATTACTTAATGATGTCTATAATTGTCAGTAATGAATGCAAACATCCAAATTATTCTCTGGAGTGCTACAATCGAACGAGAAGGTATTATGTTTACAAGCCATTCATGAAGAAATGGAATCCTTGAAGGAAAATAACATATGGGAAATTAGCCGAACGTCCGAAAGATATACAAGTTGTCAAAAATTATTGGATTCTACGTCGAAAAACGGCAAGCAATAGAAGTATTAATTTTAAGGCTCGATTAGTAGCAAAGGGATATGTCCAAAGGCAAGGAATACAGAGTGTTCAAAAAATAAACCCAATTCGGAGTAGGCTATGAACAAGAAAACGTATGTCTTAAATAGAATTAAGTGTCAACTTGACACAAGATTGTCAAATATGTTATCCAAAGAAATTAAAGCTTTTCTTTTAGAAATGTACTTTAGAAATAGAAATAAATTAAAAAACGGCGAATGGCAATATTCTTTTGCTGCATGTTATAATGAATTTCTGGAAAAATTTCCCATTGAATCAGCAGAATACACTTATAATGCTATTTACAAGATTGTGAAGACAACTGTAACGTTATTTCGGGAAAATGTAAGTGTTGAAAGAAAAACCGGTAGAAGACCAAGAAAGATAATAGTCGAAGTACTTGATAATATCAGATAAATTGTGGAGGAGACCCCATCGACACCCGTTCGAAGAATCAGTCAAGAGCTAAATTTATCCGTTGGTACCACCCATCCGATTTTGAAAGAAAATTTGAAACTGTTCCCCTATAAAAATCATTTATTTCATCAAATTTTACCCCAAGATTTTCAACCTAGAATAAATTATTGTAACTGGTCTTTGGACAACATTAATAACGACGAAATTTTAAATATTACTTTTTTCACTGATGAAGCGTGATTTCATCTTAATGGATATATGTATAAATTCCCAAAAATGCGGCTTTGGTCTTCAGACAATCCCCATGCGTTTGTTGAGACGCCTCTTTATCCGGTTAAACTTGGTCTTTGGGTTGCAGTTTCAAGAAGGCGCATAATACCAATTTTATTTTCATGAAAACGTAAGCAAATTTTTATACTGAACAAATATTGACTCGTTTTATAGAACAATTGGATAATGAAGAACTGCAATACGGATTTTTCAACATGACAATGCTCCTGCTCATACAGCAAATCAAACATTAAGATTTTTACAAGAATTTTCTTATGATAGATTAAATAGTAGAAATTTATGGCCTCCAAGATGTCCAGACTTGACAAGTCCCGACTTTTTGCTCTTCTCATATTATTTAATGGATTTGGAAATGAATATTTTAAGACTTTTAGAAGACAGAACACCTGAAGTGCTCATTAGAGTAACCGAAAACATGAAACGACGAGTGCATTTGTGCCTTGAGAATAATGGACAACATTTTCTACATCTTCTTTAAATAAAATATCTGTTTCCTTCTTTATTATCTTTTCTTTTTAAAAATTACATTTTAATTTTGACAACTTGACTTTTGAATTGAATAACAATCAGACATACGTTTCTTCGTTCATAGCCACTCCGATTTGTTTTTTTTTTTTAAGAAACTTTTAGCTGTAGCGCGTTACGATACTGTTAGAACACTGTTAGCTGTAGAAGAAGAAGAACAACCAGAGAGATTCGACGACGGTACTGGTCGAGTATATCTTTTGAAAAGAAGTCTGTACGGACTGAAACAGGCACCACGCCTTTGGAATAAACGTTTCATAGAATTTATGAAGAAAGCAGGATTTCAAAATATTGTTGTACATCCTTATCTCTTTCATCGCAAGCATAACAAAAATTGCTTATATTTCGCAATCTATGTCGATGATGAATTTCGAATGGACGAATCAAATGCAATTTCAACTCCCGTTAGTCGAAAAGAAAATTATTTAGAATATACAATTTCATAACAGGTACCTTATCGCGAGGCAGTGGGCTCTCTCATGTATCTTACCACAGTATCTCGTCCAGGTATTGCCTTCGCAGTAAATAAAGTTGCTCGAACCATGGAAAAACCAACTATGCAAGACTGGAATCAAATAAAACGTATATTTCGGTATTTACGAGGCATTATGAATTGAGGCAATGAGAGCAAAAGTAGACTAACCCCACAAGCTTATCTTTTGAGTAAGTGCAGGATTAAGTATTGGCTTATTTTATTTATCAATCTATTGCAGGATTAACATTAGAAAAGAATTCAATTTAATTAATATACGCTGTAATATATAAAATGTTTTGTTTAGTATGTTGTTTTTGTTTGGACCAAGGCCCCTTTATTTTTTTTATTTTTTTTGTTGGTTAGACCATTTTTGCTTAAATGGTCTAAATAATTATTAAAAATTAGTCCAATATTACTGTAATATAGGAGACAATAAGACACAAATAATGAAAAAAAAAACACAAATTTATTCATTTAATACACTTACAAAACCATATAACAGATATTTACACACCAAGTGAGCTAAGGTAATGTTTATTGATAAGAAGAAAGTTTAGCTCACGAGCTCGTAAGGGCGAGTGAGTTAATTTCTTCGAGTGAATAAACATTCTTAGCTCACGTGGTTTATTTTGACAAAATAAAAAACTGATCAGTTAGTAGGATGAGCACGACAATCGTCGTTGATAGACGTCAAGTCATATATTTAAAATGTTTTATAGTCTGTCATTTGTGCCGTGAAAAATAATGAAAATGGCTGATAATATCTGATAAATATTATGGTGAGTTATAAAATTTTGCGAGAGTGATTTAAAAATTTTTAATTCACATGTGAAAAAAGTGTTATTTATACTTGTTGCTATGGAGTTAATAATAATAATAATAATAATAATAATAATATATATATATATATATATAAATAAATATATCATCACGGCATATTACCCATTTCTGAGTGTGCCACAATCTGCTTTATCGCAGATATCGGTAATGATGATGACATATTTGTTCCGTGCGAGCGCTTACCAGGCGTCACCTCACGGGCACTCATTGCTGGCGTGGAGAGTGCACCACAGGGGTCACTTTTGTGCCATTTAAAATTCGAAATATTTGGCGTCGTTCGGGATCGAACCCGGTTCCCCCAGGTTCGCTACCAGACACTCAGGCACGAGGCCACGGGACCCCATGACAGTTTAAAACTTCAAAATTAAATAAAAATATTTAATTATCTTCCGAATCACTGGAAATCGATCGGGTATCAATTACATCACTTTTGTTTTTATAAGTTTTCAAATTTTTATAAAAATCATCATAAATTGGGGGGTACAAAATCTAGGAGAACAATCAAATCTTTTTTCTTCAGTTCTGAAATTGTATTCCCTTGGGGATATAACAAATCTAGATCAGTAATTGTAACGTTACTTCTTTTTTTAATATCTACATGTGAAAATTCAATTTCAGGATTGTTGGTATATTTATAAAAAAAATTAAACGGTTCATCTTTTGTAAATCCCATCCATTGGAATTTAAGCCACTCTACTTTGTAGCCATCATGACATTACCTTCCATCATCTTCTCTATGTCGCTACATTGTTCACTCATTTTTACATTACTGATTGTTCAAAAATAAGAACTCTTTTCAAATCTCACTTTAAATAATCACTAACCTATCCCAACAGCTGTGTTATCATATCAGAATACAAAAATGGACTAACCCTCCATAGTCCACTTTTGCATGTATGGTTTGATGTAACACACTCAATGCAAAAACAATAAAATTCACGCTATCTACTGAATACATTTTAAATAAGAGTTAGTCCATTGCTGCACTCAAAGTATGTTTAAGTTATGATGATCTCCTGCCATTATTTAGTATAGTGAAATTTTGTGGGTTAGTCCACTTTTGCTCCCATTACCTCAATTATGGTATCATAACAAGTTAGTAGTGTATTTATATTTAAATCTGCAATTTTAATGTTAGTATCTCAAACAATTTTTTAATAGCGAAATTCATATTTTAGTTATAAGGTATCTTTGAATATACTTCGAGGGGCTTGTTACCGAGTTGGGTGATTTAAGTTTTATGACTATACTTTTTTTAAATAATTTTATTTAAAATGTGTTCTGGGTAACTGTAATTCTGTAGAGTTTTGTAAACAAACTGTAAGTTTCGTTCATAATATCTCATGTGACAAAAAAATGGCTGTCAACTAGTGCTGTAATTACACTATTTTTATAAGTGTTATTGGTGTACGAGTGATAATTAAGATATCTGCCAGAATCAGTGGGTTTTCTATACCAGTTAATGTATAGGTTTAAATTTTTTTGTATAACTGATACATCTAAAAAGTTAAATGCGTTGTTGTGTTGTTGTACTATGACAAATTTTAACCGACGGTGAAAATTATAAAATTCTTGAAGGATGTTAATAATTTGATGTTTTTCAGCAACTAAGAAATTGTCATAAATTTATCGTTTAAAATATTTTATATTAAAATTTAAATTCGTGACAACTGATATTTTAAAATTTTGAAGTATTAGTCCAGCTATAGGACTACTGAGACTAGAATCCTGCAGGGTTCCATTTATTTGTTTGCATATTTTGTTGTCAAATGAAAAACACGAAGGCTCGAAACAGTCTAATACTTTCAATAAAATGTTAGATCAGTATATTCAGAAATATTATCCCATTTTTCGGTAATACAATCAATTACAAGTTCTTGTGGAATATTAGGGAAAAGATTTACATCTAGTAAGAAACAATGTATCATTTTTTGATAAAGTTAACTTGATGTCGTTTGCAAAATCAAATAAGTTTTTAATAATTATTTTAGGTGAATCTTTTGTAACATTTGAAATAATATCTGCTAAAAATGTTACTATTTTATAAATGGGAGTGTCTATAGTGGAAGTTATTAGTCTTAATGGTGTATTGACTTTATGAGTTTTAGGGTGCATGTAAATTTTGCCTAATGAAGAGTTTTCTATGATTAGTTTAGAATAATAAATATTCTTGCAAAAAAGTTTATTTTTTTATTTAGATTTGGGGTCAGGTTTTTTCATATAATTGGACTCAACATTGAGAATGATGTCAGCTTTATCGGAATATTACTAAAATTAAAATAATAAAAAATAATTTTAAAAAACTATTACGTATCATTTTTTACTCTTTTGCACTGTGTGTAGTTACAATGTAATCTTCATTTTTATAGAAAAATAATATGAAATAAGAATTAAATTTGATTAAGTTTTCGGGAGGCATGTGCGTAGCCAGGATTAAAAAAAAAATAATTGCATGCACATTTTTGCTCGCAATTTTATTCCACACTGTTTCAAAAATTTCAAGAAAAACAATAAAATCATTATTATTTGGTTGAGGGCTTTAAGGGCCAAACACTTTTGTCACTGCTACGTATAAGGTCTATTGTAACATGGTTCTATCTTAGAAGTAGTTCTAGTTTTCATGAAACCAGTTACTACTCCAATAGTCAATTTCTCGATCTCACTTGCCGTGAGGTATCTTTTACCATGGTTAAGTCTACTTACGGCCACAACTGAACATTAACACGCGATGTATTTCTTGATCCACTTCGCAGAGTCGACAGATATAATTTTCATCTATAGCAATCTTACATAAATGATATATGAGAGAGCTATGACCAGTAAAGATACCTGTCATAGTCCCAAGATACTTTTTGGTAAGAGCTAGTAGCTCTGTGGTGTTTGTTGAAAAGAGTAAAATAAATTTGTTCGACCGACTAAGCCACGGAATGTCCTTCCAATATGATACTAAGACTAATTCCTCCCGGTTTTTGATCTCCTTCATATGGCTTTTCAAGAGTCTACAAGAAGGTACAGGCCAGTAAAACGATAATTTTGCTTCCCTTTTACCGAGCTCATCTGCTTTTTCATTGCATAGAACTCTATAATGCCCCGGAACCCACTACAAAGTGACACGGTTGTCTTTGGCAAGCTGTTGAAGAGTGTTTCTACAATTCCAGACTAGCTTTGACTCACAAGTGAAGGCACCTAGTGGCTTTGAAATAGCCTGGCTGTCTGACATTATTCTGATTGTTGGTGCCTATGGATTCCTTTATTTGGTTACTGGATCATATACATCCACTCCGGTTTTTCAATAAAATATAAACAAATAAACCAAATTAATAAAAATTTGAAAACATGTTACGTCCTTTAAATGTTGAAGAAATATACAAGTCTCGAATGTTATTTTTATTGTTCGCCCAGTTTAAACAGGCACTACGGTTTTACCGGGCACCAGGTATCTGAGCACAAAAAACTTCTTGTTATAGGTACCTAGTAGCACAATATATTTTACATTATTAATGTCATTCTTACTTTAAGTTTTTGAATAATGAAACGTATTCTCTTAGTGAGTTAAAATTTATACCAGTTTGAATAAAGATTTATCTTATATTTATTGGTCTTGCTACAACTTATCATGTGTCTGAATTTTAGTATTAACTACGGCAAAAATATCTTCTACATATCTAATCCAAACTCTAGGAAAATGGTGGTTGTTTTCTTGAATTCAATTTCGAAATTACTCATGAATAAGTTAACAGTGACAAACTATTCCCCATAACTGTTCCTTCGTTTTAATGGGAAAATTTATTATTTACTGGAAAGTAATTTTGATTCATATAAAGTTCAGTAAGTTGTAAATATTCATTAATTTTTATAACTTCCAAATCGTCGATTGGTACGCTTGGAAATACCGAACGACGTCGAAAGAAACCAATATTACATTTATATATAAGATAATGTCTAAGTTTTTCAATAAACTCTAATGAATTTCGACCACAAAATGTTTAGGTTGATTTGGAAAACTACTACATTTATTGACTAGCCATTTTGAAAGCAAATATATTGGTTAATTTATGCTAGAAACTATAGGTCTTATTGAATTACCTAGTTTATGAATTTTTGGAAGACAATACATTTTTAGGACTACTGGATTTAAAACGTTAAGTTTTTAAGGGACTTTTTATTTTCTCTGATCATTTTAGGAAATAGATTTTTATTAATTTTCGTGTAAGATCCATTAATTAATAAAATATTTACTCTTTTACGATATTCTGATTTATCTAAAATGACAATATTTATTAACTGTTACATTGATAACTACGTTTTATTTAATTTAATTCGTTAAATATTATTAAAAGTTACGAAGATTCACTTATTTCACATCCCATGTTAAACTCCTACTTTCTTGTTTTCTGTGCACATCTAACTAATCATAATACATATAACAATTTAAATAAATATATCATCACGGCATATTACCTTTTTCTAGGTGTGCCAATCTCCCGTGTGGGGTAGTAACCACCTCCATCGGGCGTCTCCCCAGGTGGCGGATAGGGGAATGTCCACTCGATAGAGTGGGTACCGGGGAAACAGCGTTGGGTGCATCTGCCGCCCGTCGGGAGGGAGCTGCTGGCTGGAGCTATCTCGGGGCTAGGGGTCGGACTGGCGACTCGCGCCTGGGCGCGGCTTGGCCTGTGCGAAGAGCAGTCTACTCAGCGGTGATGCGGGTCTGGGCGTTGGCGGGGGCGGGAGCTGTACCGGTGGAACTGCGGGAGGAGGGCTGAGACGCTCTAGCTCTCAGCCACCCACCCAGACGGTTTAGCCGGGGGGCTTTTGCCACCGTGGTCACTCGGGCCGGTGTCGGCGCAGGGGACGCCTCACACAGGCCCGCCGAAGTACTGGCGCCTAGGGAGCTGTGCCTGGGTGCGGGGGTCGGGCCGACTCCGGTCTCGGGCTCTGGCTCTTGTCTGCGCACCTCTTGGGGGACGGTAGGAGCGGTCGACGTAAATACTCGGGGCGGACCAAAACCGGCTAGGGAGGAGTCGAGAGCCTACGGAGGCAACCTGCCTAGGAGAAGGACACTCCGAAATCAAACCATGGGCAGAGTAAACTGCGTCAAAAAATCCCCCAATCCTAAGGCGTGTGACCGTGCTGATGGGATGAATGGTCAAGGGGAAATTGGTCATTAACGGGAACCTGGAGGTACCTGCCGCACCTCCTTGTATGTAGGCTTGTTTCAGGCACGGGTGCAATCCCTGAAATTGACCACGACACCACCCCAGCTGCCGTCGAAGGCAGCAACCCCCAATCCTGCTTCCAGCCGAAGCAGGACTTGGAAAATATGGATATGGAATATAGCCAAGCCTCGGACACGAACGGATCAACCCTTACGACGACCCCGCTAACGTACACGGACGAGAAACAGGACGGATTAAAGAAGACAAAAATAAAAATATCAAAAAAAAATAAGCCAAGTGCTAGTACATCACAAGCGAACGAGATGCTCTTATTTAAGGGCAGCTCACTAAAACGCACGCCTCCACAGATAGCGCGAATGCTATACAAAGCAGCTAAGGAGCAGCAAGCGGACATGGAAACAAACGCACCACAAATCAGAGAGGGAGGAGGGGAGGACTTCTTAGACCCCCAAACCACAACAAAGGAAAACGATGAGAAAGAACGAAAACATATAAAAAGTAGACTCTTTACACAATCTACTCCTGAACAGACGGAGAAAAAAGCTAGCACATTGAGTGCTGAAGGGAGCGACTGCGAACTGGATCGAACATTTAGAGACGAGACAGTTATCTCTATCAACACAACAATCGATTCTGACATAAACAAAGCGGACAAAAAACGAATTAGAGACAATACCAGTATCTCTCCTCAAGACGCGGATCACACTAAAAAAAAAAACCAACAGAAGTAGAAGAAGAGCAGGTTGAGGAGGAAGAAGAACTGCCAAGAGTGGACTTGATCACATGCCTCTTGGTAGACCTTGACAACCTTGTTGCAGAAAAACATACAAACACGGCAAACGAGATAAAAGACTTAGTCTACGAAGTGAACGCAGAGTTCTGGAAACATAAAAAAGAGATAAGAGACGAACATAACCAAAGAACCACGAAGCTACAGGAAGAGCTATACGCCCAACAGCAAAAAGAATTCGAAGAATTCAAAAAGGAATTTGAAGATAAAAAAAATAGAGAAATAGCAGCTATCCAAGAAAGATTACAAAAAAGAAAAAGTTAACAAATTACAAGACCAAATAAACTTAATAGAAAAGGGTTTAACAGAAAGCGGGTATGCCCAAGCCCTTAAAAAAGACAAGAGAATGGAATGGGAGGAAACTCTTATGAAAAATCTAGAAAATCCGACGGCAACCTTTAAAGACCTGTGGAAGCTTGCTCAAGAGAAGTGGACCAAAAAAACATTCGAGCCAATCAAAATGAGAATGGGAAATCCCTTTACCCACAAACGGGAAATCACAGTCGTCATCCACTGGGAAGATGACCCAAATGATATAGGCATATTAAAATATATAAATGATAATATCCAAGGAGGAGAGATTTTAACCTCAAGGGCAATTGAAAAGACTAGCAAGGCCCAGCTAAATCAAAATAGCAACCTTATAATTGATGGGGTAGACTCGACCCATCAGGACTTGATGATCATAAGTATAAAACTTAAAAAAGGCCCAACTAATGACAAAGACTGGGAAACGGTATACAATATAATGGAAACAACTCTAAAGGAGCTAGCGGAAAAAGGTACGAAAGAAATTGCGGTTATTACAAGTAACATAAACAACAATAACCAAGTCAAAAAACTAACAAGAATATTAAAATGTAAGACACCGTTAGACATTCAATACTACAGCCCTAAACTACGGGCAAAGAAAACTAACCTAAATGACGAACAAGGTAAAAAGGGACAACCTCCAAAAAAGAAACAAACACAAAACAAAAAGACGGACGCTATAATAATCCCAAAGACCACGGCAACATCATACGCAGACACGCTCAAAAAAGTAAGATCACTAGAAGACGATATAAGAGGAAAAAACATAGATATTTCTACAATCAGCGAATCCAGGAAAGGAGACATGCTGATAGTCATGGAAAAAAATTGCGCCAAAGCAAATGACCTTAAGCAGCTCCTCAGGGAAAAGTTAAACACGGAAGCACACAAAAACGCGCGGAAAAATCCGTAACACTGATCATATCAGGCATAGACATGGTGACCACCCAGGAAGAGGTCAAATGTGCAATCCGCAGAGCTATAGAATGCCCAGAGGGCAAAGATATAGAAGTGATGCCACTGAGAGAAGCGTATGCAAAAACTCAGAAAGCAACTATCAAAGTACCCGAAAGTGTAGGGAAAAAACTCCTATCTTTAGGCCTACTAAAAATAGCTTGGAATACTTGCAAAATAAGAGAAAGAATAAACATCCCCCGATGCTTTAAATGCGGGGAGATGGGACATTACGAGACAGACTGCAAAGGCCCGAACAGGAAAACTCATTGCGGGAACTGTATGAAAGAAGGGCATGAAACAGCGAAGTGCGAAGAGGCACCCTTATGCTTCACATGCAGGAAACCGCACAAGACAGGAACCATGGACTGCCCTGCCTTCAAAAATCTAATAAGTAGAAAAGGTAAAATAGGTAGATATCGGAGGCCATCTACAACAATAACAACAACTAACAATGAACCTGCTAATCTACCAGATAAATCTAAATAGAAGTAGAGACGCACACAACATGGTGCAACTACTATCCCAAAAAGAGAAGGTGGACATAATAATAGGCTCAGAGCCAAACAAATTTATAGCTAAAAATAACCCCAAATGGATCTGTACAAAGCAAGGTCAGGCCAATTGCGGGATTATGATCAGCAGCAACATAAAGATATGCAAAATTAAAACAACAGACAACATAGTCCAGGTAGATCTGGAAGGACTAAAAATTGTGTGCACATACATATCTCCTAACTCAAACCAGCAGGAGTACGATTTATTCTTGGACCATTTGGGGAAGGAATTGGGAAATAAGACAAAAGATACTATAGTAGCAGGGGACGTAAATGCAAAACACCCAGCCTGGGGATCACCCATCACCAGCAACAGGGGAACTCTAGTGTACGAACTGCTGGAACTGACGGAAATGTGGATATGCAACAGAGGCTCTGAGCCCACATTTGCCAATGCAAATGGGCACTCTTTTATCGACATCACGGCTGTTAGCGAGAAGCTCATAGACAAAATAAAAGACTGGAAGGTCCGACCAGAACAGGAAGTGTATAGCCCGCACAGGCTAATTCAATGTAATATAGACTACAAAAACTGCGCTAAAACCAGTAAGCCCAAAGAGACAAAGTGGAACACGAAAACACTTGACAAAGAACTGGTGAAGCAAATAGTACTTACACAACCACCGATCGAGACCATAGACGAACTGCAAGAGAAACTTAAAGAACTATGCAATAAAACTATGAAAAAAACTGTGCATAATCCACAAAGGAAATCTGTCTACTGGTGGACCCCGGAAGTCGGGACCCTGAGGTCAGCCTGCTTAAAGCACAGGCGCACATATCAGAGATCGCTTAGCAGAAAAGAAGACGAGGCAACTATAGAAACTAAAAAAGCTGTATACAAGGCAGCAAAGAAAACTCTAAGCCTTAAAATTAGAGATTCTAAGAAAAAGAAATGGGATGAACTTATTGAAGCATTCGAGGATGACATCTGGGGAAGACCTTATCAACTGATAGTTAAGCGAACTAACCAGATAACTCCCACGGCCCCCCCAAAAACAGCAATAGACAATATCATCAACTCACTTTTCCCGACGAAAAAAAAAGTAGGCATAGACATACCCAATAGTAATGTCCCGATAGCAGAGATATATCTGACTCAGAAATAATCCAGGCGGGACGAAAGATGAGACTAAGGCGGGCCCCAGGCCCCGACGGGGTCCCACCAGAGACAATCAAAGCAATAATAGACTACAACCCTAAATGGTTCTTACCGCTCTTCAATACAATATTGCAATCAGGGCTATATCCCCCTGAGTGGAAAAAAGCGAAGTTGGTGCTAATTCCTAAACCAAACAAAGAAGACTTGACAGACCCGTCCGCACACCGTCCACTGTGTCTTCTCAATACAGTGGGAAAACTGATGGAGCACGTGATCCACAAAAGACTATCAGACCATATAGAAGAAAACGAGAGTATATCCAAAAGCCAATTTGGCTTTCGGAAACATAGATCAACGGTAGATGCTATGAAAATAATAAAGGACACAGCGGAGGTAGAAATAAGAAAGAAGAAAGACAGAGGGCTATGCGCGCTAGTCCTCATCGACATACAAAACGCTTTTAACAGCGTGCCCTGGCACCATATAATATGGGCCCTGATTGGAAAACAGACCCCCACATATTTAATCAGGATAATAAACTCATATCTAGACAACAGATATGTATGCTATGATCAGTCGCCTTACAAAATGACCTGTGGGGTCCCTCAGGGATCTATTTTGGGTCCGCTATTGTGGAATATAGTTTACGACGGCATACTGAGACTACCTGTACCTCGCGGCATCCAGCTCATAGCTTTTGCCGACGACCTGGCCATCCTGGCCACAAGCAAACGAGAGGATGCCCTAATTTTACACGTAAACCAGACTTTGGACCAGATCGAGGAATGGACGGAAGAGAAAGGTTTGAAAGTAGTCCCAGAAAAGACAGAAGCCGTGCTACTCGTGGGAAGGAAGAAGCATGGGCTAATAACTTTTGACATAGGTAACTCTACAATCGAACCTAAACCATGGGTGAAATACCTAGGCGTCATATTCCAAAAAAATATGTCCTTTGTCGAACACGTACGAACGACAATAGAAAAAACACAAAAAACAACCATGAAAATCAGAAAACTTTTTCCCAGACTAAAAGGACCAACAGAGGGAAAACGGCGTATCTTAGCCTCTACGGCTGTAAGCATACTGTTGTATGCCACTCCCATATGGGCGGGAGCTCTCCGATATGCGCACGTCGTCAAACTAATAGACAGGGTCAACAGGAGCCTGGCTATGAGTATTAGTAGGTCATACAGGACCACGTCGAAAGGGGCGGCGGAGGTCTTGGCAAGACTTGTACCGCTACCGATAATCATCGAGGAGAGGGTGCTGGGACATGGCAAGACGAGAAAAGAAAAAGAAATTCTAAAACAGCAAAGGATCCCAAAATGGCAACGGCTTTGGCAAGCTGACCAAAATAATAAGTGGTTACACGAACTGATACCCAACGTGGAAGGATGGGTCAATAGGAAACACGGCAACATAACATACCACTTATCCCAATTCTTAAGTGGGCATGGCTGCTTCCAGGCCTACCTGTATAGGTTTAAAAGAACAAACAGCCCGAGATGCTTCTACTGCGAAGAACTAGACACTCCAGAGCACACTTTCTTTGCATGTGTAGAGTGGAAAGAACTACGAGATGAATTGAACGAAAACCTAGGCATGGAGATTAGCACACAAAACATAATAGAAGCAATGATTGAAGATGAGGAGAGCTGGAACATAGTTTCGAACTATGTGAGCTCAATATTAAAAAGAAAAGAGGAACACGAAAGAAGACTAGAAATGGGCATTTAATGCAATGACACGGAGGGGTATGAAGTAATGCTGAAAAGCGGTTCCGTATCTCTCAGGGAGAAGATAAGGGAGGGGGTTTTTAGTCGGTAAGAGCCCGACACTACCACCAGCTTCGGCCGGCTGGTGGTGTCTTTCTGAAGATTATCCCCCTACCCTCGCAAAAAAAGGTGTGCCAATCTGCTTTGTCGCAAAAATCGGTAATGATGATGACATATTTGTACCGTGCGGGCGTTTTCCAGGCGTCACCTCACGGGCACTCATTGCTGGCGTGGAGAGTGCACCACAGGGGTCACTTTTGTGCCATATAAAATTCGAAATATTTGGCGCCGGTCGGGATCGACCCGATTCCCCCAGGTTCGCGACCAGACACTCAGGCACGCGGCCACGGGACCCCATAACAATTTCCGGTAACTAAATACATTTTAAAAATAAATTTATTAATTATTTCGTAATTATTACTGTTCAAGAATTTTAAATAAACAAATATATCACTACATCTTATCATGTACCAATTTCTGGGTGTGCCAGTCCGCTTTTATGTACAGATTTCAGTAATGATGTTATATCTGTAATACCTATGACTCACATCGCTTGTTAGGTTGCACACTACGTGCTCTCAAAACTATTCAAATATTTGACATTAAATAATTCATGTCAATATTTTTGTCAAAATTGAGATTTCAGTTTCACCAAGTTAAAATAGTTATTTATGTAACAAGTGTGTAAAGTAGTGCTTTTTTGGTCGAATGCGAAGTTCTACGGAAATCAGCGCGAGATAAAAACTACTATTTACACACGAGTTGCATACAATATTTTTCCTACAACCGATATGTTAATGCTATTTCTCATAATAATGAGTATCAGTGTACAGACATCTTCAAATATTGTTAATGTTAGTTGACAAGTAAATTAACCGTTGCCTAGCAACGTATTTACTTTTCACGCACTAGTATTTGAAAAGTTATACTTTACACAATGTAAAAAGTGCGTAAAGTATATACTTTACACACGGTTAAAGAAGAAATATTTTTAACATTTTTATTATGTCGTATTACAAAAAAAAATCAATTGGCTACACTACAAATATAAGTATAATCTAGAAATAGTCACTTCTTTCATCTCTACATCCTCTATCCACAATGCGTAAAAATAGATCAGCATTTGTCTTTCGATTAGTGGAAAAGAAATACTACGGTAATTTTTCTCTCATTCATCTGCTTGAGGATCGCTAGTACGCACGAAGAGATAGACCAGACAAACTTGATATATTGACATCTCTCTTTGCTAGCCAATCTCCGACATCTTGATAAACGGAGCAGAAGATTTCATGCACACAGACAATCTCACAAGATAAATGAAATTCCGGACCGGTAACCTACCCATTACACGCATCACAACCGGAAGCTATCGACGGAAATATATTTAATCTCAATTCCTGAATTTGAAAGTTGGTTGAAAATTGATGTAATGCACTTTAAGTGACTGTCTCTGCAATTAGTAATAAATTATAATGCGTGGAAAGAAGAAAAAGTTTAATTAAAATGTAGTAACTTTGTTAAACCGCTTTCATAGTTACAGATAATCTTGGTTAGGGCTGCGAGAAAACATGTATGTGACCGATCTAATCAGAAATCGATTGATTTAACAAAATGATCACAGACAACATTTAATCGATTAATCGATCTGATAGAATAATCAGAAGATAGATCTAACAGCTGGTCAAGGATATGTGTATGCACGCGCGTATTATGATTACTATACTTGCCATCAAATAATTATGGACTGGAGATTTCTATGCTGAGGCCAAATTTTTTAAATGTCTACCAGTACAAATATCTATAATCTGTCAATGTCATTTTATATTCTGAAATTTTTATTAGTACTTGCGTGCGCTTTTTATTCCCAATCCTATAAATTGCATTATATTTAGACTTTTGAAAATAAATGAGTGATACTCATGAATTAAATAGACCTGGTTCTTATAAAAAACGTTTAGGAAAACAAGATTTAAATGGGCAGGGAGAAACAATTATTGCCAATGTACACATTTTTTTCAAAAAATTGGCGTTACATCCTGAAAAAAATTATAATTTATTAAATAACAAGAAAACTTTGGGTTTGACTGCAAAAGCATGCTTTGTTGGCAAATCTAATTTTCACCTAATAATCAATTATTCTTACATTTTATTTATATTTCACCGGTTATGGTATTTTAACGCAAGACAATTTTTATATTTTGTATCACGTATTACTGTCTTACGTTACTTATTTGTATAATATTTTCTTCATTTACGATGTATTAAAATTTTAGTTAGGTTTAAATGTATTATATGACATTTGCGTGCAGGGATAAAAGTTGAACATCAGTCCATAATCATTTGTCGGCGAGTATATGTTATACTCAGTCTGCTATAACAACGCAGTATAGCACGGTATAGGGACATTTCCTACCTTGTGATTGGTGTAAACGCGAGTCTTTTCAAACTGTCCAATATAATGTTATTGCAACTTTCTTCTGCATTTGTATATAATAAATTAGGCTAGCTAAATTGAATGTAAATAAAATAAATAATTTTAATTTAAATATAATTGTAAAATTAATAATATAACGTAAAAAAGTTAATATAAATACAAAACACATCTGTCAATCTGTTAATAAAATTAAAAATTACCCCTAACCTTAAAATTAAATGAAAAGATAAGCTAGATACGTATTTGAGAGAGTTATTAAGACCTCTGGCATGGTTCACATATTGAGTAATACTCATCTACTCTCAAATAAAAGGGTTCTTAGGACCTCTGGCATGGTTTACATGTTGAGTAATCCTACTTTCCCTTTTAATACGATTTCGCGTAAATTATACTGAAGATGAGAACTTTATTCTCGAAATACGTATCTAGTTTAGTTTTTCATTTAATTTTAAGTTTAGGGGTAATTTTTAATTTTATTATTAATTATATTAGCCTTAAGCCTCATTTCCACCAAATGTTTTATTGCTTAATGCATAATGATTAGTACATAAGACAATGCATTATGACAATTTACCATTTCCAGCTATTTTGTTTAGTGACTAATTCAACAGAAATGTCACAATTTTTTCCCTTATTACTTGTTGTCTAGCAGACTGCAATTGCAGCAGCAATTCTTCTTTTTTTAAATATGTGGTATACATAATTTTCTGTATTTATATCCATACTGATAAATTAAAAATTTAATAATTATAAAATAGATTGACAGTTGACAGTACATGTTAGAAGTTTGAAATCTTTTGTGCATTAGGACATTTGGTGGAAATGAAGCTTAATAGCCGAGACAGACGACAAAAATTAATGATCATTAACTGTTATTTATAGTATGCGTACCTTAAGGTGATACTGTTGACAGATGTCAAAATTGCGTCTATTAACAAACCAGAAAATATTGAATGTAGTTAACTCGTGCTACTTATTCTATTGTATTCATATAGTACAAAACACAAAGTAACACGTACTTACTAAAGTCAATATTTTCTGGTTTGTTAATAGACGCAATTTTGACATTTGTCAATAGTTTCAAGTTCACCTGCGCATACTATATCTAACCGTTAATGATCATTAATTTTTGTCGTCTGTCTCGGGTATTAGACTTCAAAACACTATATTGCTGTCCATACCTGTCAAAAATATTTTATTATTCATGCAATTTCGCATGTCTAATCAAAATAGTCCAAATGATGTGTCTGATTATTTATCGAAATAAAACTTAAATTCGTATTTAACCTTAAAATGTTGCTGAGTAAACCACTCTCGGTAAGCTCCGTCTACAACTGCAATCTTAAACCAGACACAGTATAATTTTTGATGTTCTGATTATTGCAATGTTATAAGAAATGACTGGCCAGTACTAAAAAATCAAATTATGATAATAATTGAGAATACCTTGTTCTTATACCTTTAATATTTAATAGAGGTAGCAATAAAATCAATAAATTTGATCAAGATCGATCAATCGATACGATCGATCAAAATTAAGGATCAAAGTCTGATCACAATTTTTCTAGATCGAACAGCCCTAATCCTGGTTTATACTATCGCTGGTACTTTATCTAAAAACGTAAACAGAATAATAGTAAACAAAAATTACTACTTCAGAAAAATGATAGGTCAATAGATACGAGTATATATAACAGT
Organism: Ophonus ardosiacus; assembly: GCA_943142095.1. NCBI lineage: Eukaryota > Metazoa > Arthropoda > Insecta > Coleoptera > Carabidae > Ophonus > Ophonus ardosiacus. Next base: position 47,381,874 of record OW964824.1, read on the forward strand.
TTTTGTTTATTCACAAGAAAACTAGCACAGCTGATACGGGAGTTCAAGTTCCTTAGTCCCATCGAACGTCGGGAGAACACTTCCGTCTTCTATCTTTCCAAACTTATTCATGGTATTGTTGACGATCCCCGCTGCTTCTCCTTACTTAACTTTCACGTCCCAGTTGTTAATACTAGAAACTTTACGCCCTTCTACCTACCTACTGCTCGTACTAATCTTTTTCTTGCTTCCGCTATTCATCGGATGTGTTCTCTCTCGCAATTAAAATTTCCTTGTCTTGATATTTTCATTCTAGCGTCCACAATGTTCGTGAAAATTGTTAAAAGAATTTCTTTAGCTACAACTTAACCTTGTAATGTGTTTTTTTATGTTCATTATTTATATATGCTATGTATGCCTTCATTATCCTTTTATTGGGCATTTTAGCTTGTTGGATAATTATCTAAATAAATAAATAAAAATAAATAAATAAATAAAGATGAAGCAATACTGTATTTTTGGTTAAAAGTACATTTTTAGCATATTTTTCATTTTCTATGACTTGGATTTTGAGTTATGTAATGAAATTTTTAATTTTTATACAAAGTTTATAAGTAGTTATTTACAAACTAAATGCGGGAAGACATACTTCTTACATGGGAGTAAACAAACAAAATTATTAACACTCTAAATTTTAGTTGAGATACTTGTAAATTGTTGTAGTTTGTGATGATTTGAATTTGCGGCTTTGACTTTGACAGTTGATGACAACAGATGACTCTGTCGCACACAAATTTATTATGAAAATGTTGGAGATTATCAGTGATATTGTGAATTTTGATAAAAAAAAATATCGCGGAAATATCACATTATCCTCGTATAATAAATTTTATTATTGTTAAGAATATTTTGTTGCAAAATTCCCAAGAAAGGTAGTGCTTTTTGTAAGTTTGACTGATTAACTGCACTGAGAAATTGATATTTCCAGTTGTTAGTAGCATGGATAATATGTCACTTGAGGTTGAATATAAAATTTTATGTATCTAGGATGAAAAATGAATCTGGTATGAGCAAGATGTTTACGACCGATTACCTTAAAGACACTTTTCGTCTGAGGTACATACATAATTTTAATTTATACTGGTTTCTAAAGTTGTTAAATTATTTAGAAAATCGCTAGAGATTCATATCAGTATGAATTTTGTATAAGTAGGCTAAGTCGCGAATGTTCGGGATTCTTAGCAACGCTATCTTATCCATAAATTACAAAAAATCTATTTCATTTTTGGAAATGTCGTTTATACCCGGTTTCTTCAGAGCAACTTAAGTAAGACGTTAATCATTGCTTATTTCTAAGTTCCACCTTAAACCGTTGCACCACTGAAAAATGTCAAAACATGAGACCTAAGTAGCACTTAAATGTGAGTCAGAAAAAGGGTGACTTATGTCAGTTGACATATCGATAAATCGCGGCACGGTGTATATATATACACCGTGGTCACGGTGAATTTCGGTTACTTGCAGTTATGTCAAACGTATAACCGCAGTATGTAGGACGGTTTTAGGCCAGGCCACTATAGCTATCCTTTTCTAGTATTTTGATAGCTGACATTTTGGCAGTTAAGCATTTTGTAGTAAATGCAAAAATGAAATTTGTAATATTTTTGTCAACTTATTCTGTATTACAAATATACGCTTTAAATCAAATGAATTATACTACGAACAAGATAAATATTTGACAGTAGCTTAGCGTAGGGGGGGGGGTCAAAGGGGGCACCCGCCCCGGGCGACACTTTACTAGGGGCGGCAAATTCCCTATCGTTGACTTAATATTCAAAAGACTACTAACTCAATAACTTAAATAAAAATAAAAAATGTGAAACGCACTTTCATTTATAGACTATATGCAGTTTTTATATAAAATATTCATAAATTTTTATTTAAAAATGATTAGTTTAATTTCATTACTTTTTTAATGCTTATGCGCATGAACGCATGCTGTCCTTTAACACTAAAAATTATTAAAATTAAATTAATCAATTTAAAATTAAAAAAATATTAAGATTTTATATTAAAATTTTATTTTGAGTCAATATACCAAATTTCAAATCTAGGTTACTAATAGAGGCTGAGATCTAACATTTTTACTTTTTCAATTATAAAAAAAAATGTAAACAAATCCAAAAAATAACGTTTAAATTATTCTCAAAGCTCATGGTTACAAAATATTAAAATTTGATTTTTTCTATTCATATTGGTATTAGACATTAATGAATTTGAGCATTTCTTTAAACGTGCTAAATATGGGGGTCATTTTTCCTCCCCCTTTACAAATATAACTTTCAATTATAAGGCATTTTAAATTTTGTTGGGGGGAGGGGCGGCAAATTTGACATCTGCCCCGGGCGGCAAAACGCTACGCTACGCCACTGAGTAGCAACCACATGGTATCGCTGGTCAAGAGCGTTTAACTTATTGGGAGCCAAAATTATCACTGAAAATGGTAAAAAAAAAAAACGCTCTATTACTCCATATTGCCGGAATGAAGGTGCAAGATATTTACTACACTTTAGCTAAAGCAAACCCTTGAAACAAAAACAGTGGTACATAAATATAAAAAAAAAGAACAGTTAAAATATTAATAGATTATTTCGCTCCTAAAGCCATTATGCCATACGAGAGACATATATGGGCTATCCAGCGAATCAAGCGCTTTACGTCATCGTTTAGGGATTTTTCAAATTTTCTTTATTTTTCAAAATATATTTTATTAACAGTATTTTATTGGTTTTTATTATTATTATTATTATTATTATTATTATTATTATTATTATTATGTATTTGACACCTTTAATAGAAATAATTATATTTGGATATATTATTAAAGTAAAATTTTGCAATTTTTTGCAAAATGACGTTTGATTAATTTTTTTTAATATTGGTAATTCTGAACATGTATATTACTAAATATTGTCTATATTATACTTTTCAACCTGTATTGTGATTTCATTTTGTTTTTGGTTTCGTTGTTCATTGACAAAATGTCAAATGCTCTGTCATGTGAAATTCAAGAGCTTGTATTTAATTTATTGACTTATTTTGAAAATGAAAAATAGAATGGTGGGCTCTTACTTACACTGAATTGTAATATTAAGGTAATATTTCGTTTTATTTGTTAGTAATAATTTGAAAATTAAATGTACAGCGTGTGGCAAACGCTATACGCAATGTACTTGTACAGAAACAGTGAGAAATTGTATGGTATGCAGTATTCTGTATTTTTTTAAGGATCTCACATAACACTAGATAGTTTGTTGCATATACTACAAGAATGAAGTATTTATAGCGGCGTAAGCAGTATCGTTCAGAATATTTTAAATAAAATCGGATTTCGCTGGAAAAAATGATACCAGACGTCTTAACTTTTTAAGAAAGATTTATGAAGGCAACTCATAGATCATATTTTAATCCGTTTTACAAGGTCATGTAAACTTTTTAACATATGACGTCATTGTTTCTAGTGATATTGTATTTATGACGTAAACCGTTTAATTCGTTGGATGGCTCATAGTTTGTTGCATATACTACAAGAATGAAGTATTTATAACGGCGTAAGCAATATCGTTCAGAATAATTTAAATAAAATTGGATTTCGCTGGAAAAAAATTATACCAGACGTGTTACCTTTTTAAGAAAGATTTGGATTTATGAAGACAACCCACAGATCATATTTTAATCCGTTTTACATGCTCATGTAAACTTTTTAACATATGACGTCATTGTTTCTAGTGTTATTGTATTTATGACGTAAACCGCTTGATTCGCTGGATGGCCCGTATATGATGAAATTTAAATCATTTATGTTATCCATATTTATTATTTTTGAATTCTAATTGCGTTATTGTGCAAGCGCGTTGTCATATGCTGCCATGTGTATTGTGTTTAGTTATTTTAGATTTTAGGTTATAAATTGTACCTATGTGTGATAATTTTGTCAGTAAATTATTTAGTATTTAAAGGAAGCGTTCGAATTATTTATATACGTACATGTTAGACACAGTAGCGGAAAAAAGTATGGAAACTTTTTTATTTTCACGATGTAATTTTAATATGTATTTCTGTGGATCAGTAAATAATGACATAAATAATAGTCATATATAACAGATTTATTAACGTATATTTAATATTTAATAACAATACCGGTATTTAAAGAAAAACCTTTGGACAAAAATATAGAAACAAATTCATTATTTAGTAATAAATAAAAAATAATTAGTATTTTGTTGCAAACTGTTTGCAGTTGGTACACCTTGACTTCTTCGAGTCCAGTAATTTCCTGCATATGTACGCAGGAATCTTTTGTCATTCATCTTTTAGTGACTCCCACAATTCATTGGATTTTTTTTATATATTTTTACCTCCCGCTACCCTTGGTAAGGGAGGTATAGGGACCGTGCTAAAAATCACGTATCGAGATTTTAGTAAATGACCACGTTTTAAGGTCCCTAGAATCCAATGTTCACGATGATGTCTGTATGTGTGTATGTGTGTGTGTGTGTATGTGTGTGTATGTATGTGTGTGTGTATGTATGTATGTGTGTGTGTATGTGTAAGGATTTTGTCTTCGCTCTAACTCAAATACTATCATTCAGAAAATTCTGAAACCTTGTATTTCTATCCTATTCTAATATGAAAAGAAGCCATTAGATTTTGGTGTAAATCGGATAACCGGAAATGGCACTTTACCTGAAGCTCATAATGGTTTTTCTTCAAAAAATATCATTAAATACCATTTTTTCGCATTTTATGTCTTGTAAAAATTAAAGATTATTGAATTTTCTACAGGAATACATTAATACTTTTTCTATATATTTTGCAGATAAATTTAAAAATATTTTTTTTATTAGTCCCGAAGCCTAAGATAAACGCAATTCCTTTGTTACACAGGTCATATTTCAAATGAATGTAACTTAACACTAAATGTCACTGTCAAAAAACTAATCACTTCAAATTAATAATAGTGACATTTTAAAAAGAAAATAGTAAATAAATCAATAGTTTTATGCAATGGAACAGTTTGCAGGGTTAGTAAATACGTAAGTATGTATTTAAATTAATAAAAATGGATAGGAAAGTGTGGCGAAGGAAGATTGTTGCGTAACTATTATTGTGGTCCGGATGGGGTTATTCGCTACCGAAAATCGGTCACTTATGTATGAATGCTATGATGATTGTGGACAAGACGAAAGAAGAATATTGTTAAAGAGTGAAGTGAGTCAGCTCGAGCTCTAACTCTTATCCCTTTTCTTATTGTTACTATTGTTTCTGGGTATTTGCTAACCCCCTAAGTGGGAATCGCGTAATTTTATATACGTATGTATGTATGTAAAAAATAAATTGCGGGAGGTATTGTGTTGGCCACATCAGATTTTTTTATACCAATTTTAGATGTTGACGGAGTCTTTTCGTCTTTATAACAACAGCATATTATATTTCTATTACATTTCCACTTGTTCATGTACGAATTCTATATCTAACTATAATTTTAAATATTTAATTAATGATAAAATAAGAAATATTAAAGTACTTCCTAGAAAAAGTTTCAGTAATATCTGGATTTTTGAGAATGACATTTATTTCAATTATAAACATTTTAATTTTTCAACTGGTTCCATAGGCTATATGATTCATTATAGAATGGATTATTTTATATATTTATAATTCAGTCTATCTCTAAATCTATAGAAGACATAATGAAAATGTTTAATGTATTGGATAGAGAATTTTATATTCTTTAATATTTTATATTATAAATATCCAAAATAATATATTTAGAAGATTTTTCTTTTTAAACTTTTACTTCCGGTTGTCCAATTATTACCAAAATCTTATCAGCTCTTCTCAGGAATGTCAGATTGAGGAAACTGCAGTGAAATATATTTTAACACACACACACACACACACACACACACACACACACACACACATACATACATACATACATACATACGGACATCATCGTAAAAATATTATAATTGGATTCAAGGGATCCTAAAACGCGCTTATTCACCAAAATCTGGATATGCGATTTTTAGCATGATTCCAATACCTCTCTTAGCGAGAGATAATTAGGGGTTTTGAGTAAGTAATATATGAAATTGAAATGTTTATCTCAATCATTCTGATGACATTAATTATTTACAATAGACCTAGCCCCAGTATTCCATATGGTTAAGGTATATTTTAACTATTAATTATTTTGTTTTTGCTTCATATATTATATTTGCATCTTTCATATTATCTATACAAATATACATATTTGCGACCTTAGCAAAGCGTTTGACTGTGTTGCTCATGACAGGTTACTAGCTAAACTTGAAGACATTGGTGTTAGAGGGGTTGCTCTTAAATGGATTGCTAGTTTCTTGCAAAATAGATATCAATACGTATCTCTTAAATATAGAGATAATAACTCTATAGATAAATTTGTGAACTCAGATTTAGTGCAAATAAACGTAGGAATACCTCAAGGTACTATTCTAGCGCCTATTCTGTTTATTATTTATGTGAATGATCTTACGAAAATTCTACCGGATGAGATTACTCCTGTGCTATATGCCGACGATACTTCTTTAATAATTTCTAATAAAAATAAAGAGACATTAATAACTCAATGTAATCAGAATATAAATTTATTAAATTCTTGGTTTCATTATAATAAGCTTTTTTTAAATGACTCTAAAACTAAATTATTAATTTTTCATACTCACCAAAATAATAATAATCAAGAAATAACATTAAAATTCCCAAACTGTGAGAAATCCAATGATAAATCAACGAAAGTCCTTGGTTTGATAATTAACGAAAATTTGAACTGGAAACAACAATGTGATGAATTGATTAAGAAGTTGAACTCTATTACTTTTCAAATTAAACATCTACGGCAATTTTTAAACATTACTCAACTCTTAATGTTCTATCATACCTATGTAGAATCACGGCTTTGCTATGGGATCTGTTTTTGGGGCAATTCTCCTGATTGTGCCAACGTTTTTCTCAGCCAAAAGAGAATTGTGAGAGCCTTAGTTGGAGCAAGATATCATGAAACATGTAGAAATATTTTTCGACAATTAAAGTTATTAACGTTAACAAGTATTTATATTTTTGAGATGTGTCTTTACATACATAAGAATAAGAATTCTTTTACTTTAATCTCAGCTAAACATGACCATGATACTAGAAGCCAAAATAATTATTATATCCCTAGTTCAAGACTAGATATTGTTAAAAATTCTCCAAATAGATTTGGTCTTATTTTATATAATAAACTGCCAGACTTAATAAAATCGGCTGTGTCCGAAAGTACTTTTAAAAAGAATTTGAAATTGTATCTTCTAGAACACAATTTTTATAATGTTAATGAATTTTTAATCTTGTAGTTCAATGTATCCTAATTTTATATATTTTATTGACGTCTTCTATACACTTCTTGTGTCTTCAGAAAATAAATCTATTATTATTATTATTATTATTATTATTATTATTATTATTATTATTATTATTATTATTATTATATTTTATACATTCAGTGAATGTGATATATATTTCCATTCTTCCCAAGCTTGATGATTACGTGGGAGATGAAGATCCTTGATTTCGAGAAGCAAAATTCAAAATTCCAAAAATATTTGACAACCTTTAGTGTCAAACTAATGGGACATGGAAGGAGCCTCCCGGTGAGTGTGAATACATTCGGGCGTCCCCTGGGCAACGGCACTCGAGTGTCGGCCAATCTTTCCTCAACTGCGCTACATGACTCAGGGATGAAGAAAGAACTTTTACCAGGACAATGACATTGACATTTCACCAAACCCAGTGCCTGCTCAATTCATATTAATAATGTAGTGTAGATACGAATAAATAAAAAAATAAGAAAAATGATGCACCAAAAAATTTACACATGTGTAATTTTTACAACTTATGCTACAATACCGATGCAATATTTTCCCTTAAACTGACAATTAAGTTAACAGACAGTTTAACCAGACATGAAAATACCTGGCCTTAATGACTTACAATGCGACTAACAAGTTATTATTAATAGAAAAAGTAGATTAGTTTTTGGGATACACGTAAGCGGCAGTGCACTTACTCTATACAGGCTGTTATGTAAGTAAGTGATCAACGCTTAACCAATGGTAGAACTGACCCCAAAGATAGTAAATCTGGCAATAATTTTTGTTTAACAAAAAATACAATTTATATTCTGTTTTTTTGATATTCTCAAAATGCCATTTACCTTCACCAACCAAGAGTACGCCACAAGAGTGGCGAGACATTACAAAATAATACTATAAGACGGTACAGAGAGTTATTTCCAAATAGACGTATACCGCATTACTCTGTTTTTATCCGAAACAGAATATAAATTGTACGTCTATGCAAAAAAAAACATTTAACGTCAGATTGACAATCAATATTTTTTCCAGAGAACACATTGATTATTACTTTTTTATAAAGTTTTGAACTATGACGTGATTGGTCAGTTCTAAAGGCCTCTAGTTCTTGTAGAAAGTATGTTAAACAAAAATTATTGCCAGATTTACTATCTTTGGGGTCAGTTCTACCATTAGTCAAGCGTTGATCACTTACATAACACCCTGTATACATAGACTAAATTGAAATACATTATTTTTCTATTATTTTTATCATAAACAGTAATATAGTGAGAAAATATTCTCAAATTATTCTGATGTGATAATTCAAGGATGAGTTTTGTTTTAATATTTTATTTTTTACGCATTCTTAAACCTTGGAAAACGTCCAACTTCTAACAACTCTTGATTTAGATTCCTTTGATATTCCGGTTTCGATGAAAACAAGCTCAAAGAAAATTAATATATTTTTTCGTAGATAATATCTCCATTCTGTAAATAAGAATTTTAAAACATGTCCTCATTGTATTGAACTTCACATAAAGCAAATTCATGTCTTTCAATTAAAAGTTGCTCCATCCGTCTTTAGTTGTAAAAAAGGTAACATTAGAAGAAGTTTAATTTACTTTTGATTTGGATTTTTTGTGAACTAGGAAGAAATCCGAGGTATTGTAAGCGGATTCTCGAGTAACGGAGAACAAAGAAAATCCACGAAAAAACAAAAATGTCTTTATAGACAGAGCTTACTCACTTTGAAATTACTTGAGTAGTTACTAAAGACTGTTATTAAACTTGATGAAGAGGAGGAAGTAAATTAAAAAGTCCCTTATATAGGTATGTAGTTCAGGCTACGATTACGACCTACTATAAAACGATTACGATACAATTTTGTTCATTCTGTTTTTAATGGAACCATAATATTTATGTTCTGGATAGGATTACGCTACGATAAAATTTCAATGACAATATGAATATGTTCACTTTTTTTATACTATACTATTAACGCTAAGATGTCGATACAATTTAACTCTGTGGAACACTAAAATAAATTGCAATTGTTATTTACCCAAAAAAATATTGCATTGTAGTGCCAGTGCAGATTGCTAAATACAAAAGCGAGCGTAGAATTATATTTTCGTGAATCGTAAAATGGGTGGAAATTAACCACTCTAGGATCAAGTGAACAAAAAGTTTAAAAAAATCTAGGAATAATGCATAACAGTCAAACAGTTTACTATATCATTGAAACACAGTTATGCATTTTATTAAAAAGGTTTTTAACACTAAGCCACATACTATTATATTAAATTTAAATTATTATATGATATTTGTGTATTGAATTACAGAAATATAAATTATGTGTAGGCCACGGTAACTATCTGCCGGATAAAAGAAAAATATGGCATCATATAATTGAGGTGTGCATAATTTTGTCAATTTACGCTCAAATATCGATTAAATATTTTTATTTTATCTGGCAGTTAAGGTAACTGACACTTTATTCAGAGTTGGAAAAAACAGGACTATTAGTAATCGAGAATAGTATATTCTATAACTAGTATGGAATAGATAATTTTCGCGCACGGTTTTTCAAGTGGCGGAAATACTATTCCATAAGAGTTTTAGACACTACTTTCTCTAATACTATTTAAAAAAATATGTTCCTCATCACTTGACATTTTTACTGAATATAATAAAATATTATTGGTATTTTAATAAAGCAGTAATTTGTTTTCTAACTTACCCTGTAAAAAAATTCAAAAAGCGTAAAACAAGGCGTATAATTAGTTCTCATGGAAATTTATTTTATAATTGACAGCGGTTGACAGTTGAGGTAACAAAATCAAAGAAACTACGCGCCGAGCAAAGCCGGCTTAATTTTGAAACCAATTGGGCCGTAGTCAGAACACGGTTTTATCCTCGGTTCTAAGTCTGTTTTATGTAAAACCAGGACGAAGTGTTAAAACCAGTTTAAAACCAAGCGTAGTCAGAACGTAATTTTAAGTCGGTTCTAACAAAAATCAAGATCAACGCATTTTTGATCTGGCAACGTTGAAAACAGGTGACGTTTGAGGTTATAATTGACACAGGAAAGAAGTAAGAAATGAGGTTAAGCATTTATAAAATATTAAATACGGAATAAAAATTTATTATTAAAATATATAATACTGTTTTTTTTTAAGAGAAACATGGACAAGAGGATAGAAAATTGGCTACCAGAAGAAAAAGAATTGTTAATTGAATGTGAATGAATGGAAAGATATAATAGAGTGTAAGAATGAATGTAATATTATAAAAAAAAAGCAGAAAATATGGAAGCGAATAAAGGAAAAAATTAAAATAAATGGTTACAAAAAAAAAATATAATGCAATAATATAAAATTAAATTCTAAACTGTTAAACAGTTTATGTCAAAACTTTAATGCTCATTCACAACTACGAAAATTAAGGCTCATTCACTGATTTGAAAATATAAATAAAATTATAAATAAGACTTTATGGTTGGTATTCACAGTTTCGAAAATAAAAATCTGATGTGGCCAACACAAAACCTCCCGCTATTTAATTTTTATTAATTTAAATACATACCTACCTACGTATTTACTAACGCTGCAAACTGTTCCATTGCAGAAAACTATTGATTTATTTACTATTTTCTTTTTAAAATGTCACTATTATTAATTTGAAGAGATAAGTTTTCTGACAGTGACATTTACTGTCAGTTACATTCATTTGAAAAATGAACTGTGGAACAAAGGAATAGTTTTTATCTTAGGCTACGCGACTAATAAAAAAAAATATTTTTAAATTTATCTGTAAAATATATAGAAAAAGTATTAATGTATTCCAGTAGAAAATTCAATAATCTTTAATTTTCATAAGACATAAAATTCGAAAAAATGACATTTAATGGTATTTTTTGAAGAAAAACCATTATGAGCTTCAAGTAAAGTAGGATTTCCGTTTATCCGATTTACACCAAAATCTAATGGCTTCTATTCCTATTAGAATAGGGTATAAATACAAGGTTTCAGAATTTTCTGAATGATAGTATTTGAGTTAGAGTGCAAACAAAATTCGTACACATACACACATACACACACACACACACACACACACACACACACACACACACATACACATACACATACAGACATCATCGTGAAAATGTTAAAAATGGATTCTAGGGACCTTACAACGTGGTCATTTACTAAAATCTCGATATGAGATTTTTAACACGATCCCTATACCTCCCTTACCAAGGGTAGCGGGAGGTAAAAAGTAAATTAATATCAACTGTCATTTAATATATTTATAATTATTAACAAGTAATAATATAATATAATTCAATATCCGAAAGACTAACTAGTGGATTAATTCGTTCACGAAATCTGATTCTTGTTCTTCTGTGCCTTACTACTTCTTCTGCTTTATGTAATTCATCAATATCAGCAATAATATTTTCTACGCCCTCCATATTTTTTATATAAAACACCGGAAAAACTGAGATGTGCTGGGTCTTGGCTCGGTTCTATGTTGACATTGCTACTATGGTAACTAGACCTAGAACCAGCTAAAAATAGTGTTCTGACTACCGATTTAGAACTGAAGTCTAGAACCGAGGATAAAACCGCGTTCTGACTACGGGCCATTGTGTTTTCGCATGTTTTTAAATGGGTGAATTGAAAAACCAGTGGGCTTTGATTGCCTGTTACAGAATAATAATCTGTAACAGTGTGACCGAATGTGCTCATTTTGTAACAGTTTTCCGTTACAGAATGTGTGATTTCCATAGTAATGTTAAAAAAAATATTTCAGATATGTTAGATATTTTTATTATAAGCATAGGAAATAGAAATTGTCCGTAAATTTTCGAGATATAACACAAACATATTTTTTAAATGGAACCTATTTCTGATTTTAGTCTCAAAAAAATTTTATATTTGTTTTACCTCATTTTTTTTCCCTTATCTTATAATTTACTGTTATTTTGAAAATATTAGTAAGATTTTTATTCAGAAACACTTCTTTTATTAAAATAATTTATTTCGTTCCAATTTTTTGCAAAAAATCTATCAAATTAATTTGTGATAATTTTTTTTTTATATAAGGTTGCCCTTGATATGTTATAAAGCAATTTGTATGTATGGGTTCAGAATGAAAATATTAAGTACAAAAGTCATAAAAGGATCTATTAGTCAAATCAAATATAATTAATGCAAACAATAAAGTTTTTGTGGGAAATAACTCAATTCACTTTGAGTTGAAAATAAATTCGAAAATCAATAACCCGTATAACATTGAAAATAGACAAAATTAGCGATTTTTTGAGATTAAAATTAGGTATGATTTCCATCTAAAAATACACAAGTTTGTGTTATATCTCAAAAATTTACGGATATTTTTTTTACACAAGCCCTCGGCTATAATGAAACATGTCCCACCTCGGATGTAATATATTACCTCATTTGAAACATTTTATGATTTTAAAATCCGTTCTTCACTTGCATTCAGTGGTTATTAATCAAAGACTAAGGACACCACTAGGCAAAGAAAAATGTTTATTATGATCACAAAGTTGAAGAAAGGGGGAAGTGATTAAAGAACGAAGAATATTATGCTTCTTAATTATGTTTATGACTTTCATTATTTAGATTGCGAATAACAGTTTGGAGAAACACAACCTCAATTATTCTACTATGGATCTCTAACTAAGAAAACGGATTGCACTTGAACCGAAATAAAAAATAATTTGAAAATACTTTGATTAAAATGCACAAAAAAGAAAAAAATATTTTTTCTTTAACGATTTTCGTTGGTAAATAAAATCTTAAGTATTATTAAATCCGTATAAATATTTATATACAAAAATCTATTGTAGCCAGCACAATACCTCTCGCCATTTCCATTTTATGTTATATAAGTTCTATAGCACTTCGCTATCGAACCGTCGTTTTATAACAAAAAAAAAAAATACAGAACTTTACCCAAATATTGTTTTTATTATATTTAACATGTCTTCTGCACACATACAATTCTAATTACATATATCTATTTTTCATTGTATGAGGAAGTTCCTAAACGTCAGAGATTCTGCCAATTCATTAACAAGATTGGCGGTATTTCTGATGGATATAGGCATTTTACCTACAATTTCAAATATTTAATTAATAAAACATAAAGAAAAATTAAATGTACTTTCCAGAAAAAGCTTTCAGAATGTCCTAAAACTGTTGATTTTAGACACTGACATCTTTCATTTACAAACTGTTATAAACATAACTATGTTATAAACATTTGAATTTGTCAACTAGTTTCCTTAGTGCCTTAGCCTCTGCGATGTATTACATTAGATTAGTCTATATATTATAGTGTCTTTATCTCTAAATCTATACAAGATATAATAAACATTTTAAGCGTAATAGATGGAGAATTTTATGTTCTTCAATATTTGTAATAACAAAAATTTCCAAAAAATTATATTTAGAAGATTTTTTTAATGAATCTATTACTTCTGGTTGTCTAGTTGTTACCAAAATCTAATCAGCTCTTCCATGAATGTCAGATTGAGGAAACCGCAGTTAAATAATTTTTAAGTTTTATAGTATTTGAGAAACCGTGGTACTAACATCCACACACACATACACACCCGGACATCATCGTAAAAATGTTATCTTGGTATCTTGTTGGATGTGGACACCAAATGGGCTTCCCAATCTAAAGCAATAACAATTAAGTTAAACAAATGTTGCTATGTTTTACGAATGTTAACATCTCACCTAGAAACACATGTGACTCGTAATTTGTATTTTGCTTTTTTCCATTCAATTGCCACTTATGGGATTACCATTTGGGGGTCGTCATCTTTATTGCAGGAAGTATTTTGTATTCAAAAACGTGCCATACGAATAATGTTAAACATGTCCCCCCGCCAATCATGTAGAGGCACTTTTAAACAACAAAAAATATTAACCTTGCCAAGCGTCTACATATTAGAAATCTTAACTTAAAATATACTTTTAATAATTTAAATAACTTCAATATGTGCATTTCGTCATATGATACCAGACAAAAAAACAATAATTTAAACGTACCTGTCCATAGAACTTCTGCATTCGAGAAAACAAGCGAATATACTGGCATAAAATTTTATAACTTGTTACCAAATGAATTGAAGCAATGTTCAAAAACACATGCACTTAAACTATTAAAAAATATATTTATCCATAAAGAATATTATTTAGTAGAGGATTTTGTCAACGACTGTAGAGACAAACACTTACAAACTACGTAAATTTGTTTTGAGGTCAAGGTTATTTCTACATTTCATTATACAAACACATATCCACATTGCACAATTCCCTGTTTTATTTTATTTATTTTAAATTATTTTATCTATGTAATTTTATGTTGTTCATTTAATATTTATTTATTTTTGTGAAGCTATGTTTGTAATAAGTTTAAGGTTATCAAAAATTAAGTATGTATATACATATAAACAATTGTGAAGTCAGTATGAAACTGTGAAACGGTAGTAACTTTTAGTATGTAACTGTTTTGTATTTAACTTATATTTTTATGTTCTATTTTAATTTATTTTTAGTGGTTATTTTAATATGTACACTTTTATAAAAATGCCGTTTTACACTTTCTTTGCTTAAAAAAAAAAAAAAAAATTATCTCCTTTTCACACATTTCGCATATTGTTGCAATTTTATTAATTTTAACTGCTTGTTGAATTAATTGTCTGCTTGTGATCTTATTGATAACCATGTAAGTTATAGTATTTTTATGTATGATTCCATAGTTTCTTTGGGGAGGTTGAAAAACAGCTTCAGCTGAACCTTACCCCCTTTGTACTGTTATGGTGCAATAAAGTTTATTATTATATTATTATTATTATTATATTATTATTATTATTATTATTATTATTATAGTCGGATTATAGGGACCTTAAAACGTGCTTATCCACTAAAATCTGGATATGCGATTTTTAGCATGATTCCAATATTGAAATTGAAAAATAAGGATTTACGCCCACGCTTTTGTTTACCGTGGAAGAATTCCATGAAAAATATTTTTTTACATTTTAGTGCATTTAATAAAGAATTGTCTTATAAAATTTTTTACCTCTCGCTAAGAGAGGTAATGGATTCATGCTAAAATTCGCATATCCAGATTTTAGTGAATAAGCACGATTTAAGGTCCCTAGAATTCGATTATAACATTTTTAAAATTATGTGTGTGTGTATGTGTGTGTGTGTGTGTGTGTGTGTGGATGTGTGTATGTCTGGATGTTGTAGACACGATTCCTCAAAAACTATAAGACTTAAGAACTGTTTAACTATGGATTCCTCAATCTGACATTCCTGGGAAGAGCTGAAAAGTTTTGGTAACAATTGAACAACCGGAACTAGTAGTTTCTTAGAAAATTTCTTATAAATATAATTTTTTGGAAATTTTTGTTATTAAATATTCAAGAACATAAAATTCTCCATCTAATACACTTAAAAATTTTATTATATCTTATATAGATTTAGAGATAAAGGCACTGTAATACATAGAGTAATCTTATCGCAGAGGCTAAGGCACTAAGGAAACCAGTTGACAAATTCCAATGTTTACAACAATTTGTAAATGACACATGTCAGTGTCAAAAATTAACAGTTTTAGTGACATTCTGATAGCTTTTTCTGGTAAGTATATTTAATCTTTCTTATTGTTTTATTAATTAAATATTTGAAATTATAGGTAAAATGCATATGTCCATCAGATGTACCGCCAATCTAGTTAATGAATTGGATAGAATCTCTGACATTTAGAAACTTCCTCATACAATGAAAAATAGATACAATTAGAATTATATGTGTGCAGAAGACATGTTATATACAATAAAAAACAATATTTGGGTAAAGTTCTGTAATTTTTTGTTATAAAACGACGGTTTGAAAGCGAAGTGCAATACAATACTTTTATATCTTACTATGGAAATAGCGAGAGGTCTTGTGCTGGCCACAACAGATTTTTTTTATTTCATGTTACTATCTTTTTTATTCAAATGGAATCTTTGAAAATATTTTCATAGACAATGAAAATTAAGATTCTGATTGGTCGTAGTAAAATCCGCCATGTTTATTGTATTCCTTTACACAGAGTACGGCATTTTGTTTGGTTATGTAACATACCGACAGAGCAGTCATATGTCACGTTGACTTGTGGAGGTGGTAAATGTGTAAGTAACTACAGTGCCATTAGTTCCTGACTAAACGTTCCCATTAAGAATGTAGACAAGTGATTTTTCTCAATATTTTATATTTAGAAATTCGGACAGCAAGCGTTTTTTCTACTTTGTCGCGCATGAGCGGCAAAGTGACATTTCGCGTTGACAAAAACGAGCGCAAATGATTGCTTTGTATATAGACTTGTGTATTTGTTTTGATCAAAATTTAAAATAATATAAAATTAAAATAAATACCTCATAATATTTGTTGTAAACATTTTGGGTGAGATTTTATAAATATTCTTTTCAAAATGAGGAGTAACGGATGGGTCGCTCTCAGCGAAAATGACAAAGAAACACGTATTACTTTGAACACGCGTTTTACAGTACCCTTACTTCATATGTTTTTCTTGTTGTTCTATCCCCTTTCATCATCACATGGCCTAGCCTCGTCAGCTGCGATTCTTCTATCAGATCTAGAACAAGTTCTGTGTACTCTGAACTTTTCATTTCTTATTCGGTCTCTTGTAGTTTTCTCATCCATGCACCTTAGAACTCTCATCTCCACAGCTGTCAAATTACTTTTGTGCTTCTTTGAAATGGTCCACATTTCACTGCCCTAAATGAGTATCGGACAGAACGCCTTTTTGAAGACAATAGCATTGACCTCCTTTGCGATTTCCCTCTTTTGGAATATAGTTTTCCTTGTTACGTGGAATTGTCGGCCTGATGATACTATTCTTTCTTGAGTTTCTCCTCTATTTTATCGCACTGGTCTGTCCGTACGCCTAGGTATTTGCAAGATTTTACTTGGAGAACTTCTTTTCTATGATATTTATTAATTCGTCCCTTTCAGCTTTTGTTTTCCTTTGTTAATTTTCATGTTCAATTTTGTGAATTCGTTGCTTAGAACTTCAAAATTGTGTTGCAGATCTTGTTTGGACCTTACCAATATGTATATGGACATTAAAAATTGTTTTTTTGTTGCAATGCAAGAACCTCTATGCGATTCATAATTTGGTATTTCATAGTTTAATTATGCCGTCTATAAATAGCTATTTATGTTATAATGCACAATGTTATTGATCACGTTCTCGATTATGGCTGAGCATGAGCAAGTCTGCGAACGAGGCTTATAAACCGTATGTTCCAATAAAGTTCATTATGAAGTACGTGTGACGTATATATACGACTAGCTTTATGTTTAGGGTTGCCAACTCTATAATGTTGGTAACCAGGGCATAAGGAACGGTAGTATTTCAATATTTTAAATAATATCTTTATTTCAAATTTAAATACAATTCTTTAGGTAAGGATGTAGAAAAATACAAAAGAAAAAAATAGGTACTCTCATTTCAAACACAAAAACACCTCCAATCGAACTTCGAACTAAATTAAATATATATTACCAGCTAAAATTTGTACTTTTGATTTGAAGATACAGTCTTTAAAATACTATTGGATTGAATGAATTTATAAAACTGTTGGCAATTCATGCAAAAATTGATCCTGGTACATAATTCAGCTTTGATTAGTTTTTCGTTCATTCTATTTCGGTCGATATTATATATTATGTAGGGAACGGCGTTTACAAAAATGTCGCGGTAGACATTACCTTGAAAACCAGACAGTAAGGTGAAAACCGGGCGTCCCGGACATTACCATCAAAACCGGACTGTCTAGGTGAAAACCGGACGTCTAGCAACCTTATTTATGTTTGAGTCCTTTAGTTGACAGTATGACGGTATTAATAACATATATTGTTTCTTCAATTATTTTACAATGATACTGTAAGTTAGGCAAATTCTTATTGCATATTTTTAACAATACCTGGCAAATGCAAGTCGTATGTTGTCATTCTTTTGTCTGGATTATTTTTCATCCTCGCATCTCTCTCTATACATGTAATTATTGATATATTTATTAAGTTTCTGAATTATTATTAATCTAGAATTGACAAATACGTACACGAAATCTCAGTCCTACAGCAACAATACAACAAATTTGATGTCGATTTTGACAGCGAACAGATGTGTATGTGCTTTTTACAAATACTTGAACGATATTTAAAAATTTTAAACGAATATATTTACGTGTATATAATATTTTGTAAAAATCTCGAAGATTTTATTTACCCTGAAAAAGATGGTATGCTAGTTTTATTTATTTTTTATTGAGTCACAAATATCTAACCATAAAAAGAATCTTAGAGTAAATGTTCAACATGAAAGCCATTGCATTCAATCCATAACTCAGAATTATTTATAAATATAATGGCAAATGATTAAAATATTACATTTTTATTAAATACAGGCTTTGCAATACTTTTTTTTAGAAATATTTAGAAAATATTGTATATTACTTGCGCGTTTTGAAATGCTGGTCTAGATTGCTTTGAGAAAAGAGTAAATCTAGTTCTCCACAAAAAAACTATCATTGTTAGTTTGTTTTGAAAAAACAGTTTGTATAATAACAACGTAAATAAACAGCTTTTCGTAAACTACACGTTCTAAATTTGTCTTCGTATTAAATATTATATATGTTTTACAATTTAACAATCCAAAGTTAATTTTACCTGGTATAGTAGCAGAGAGGTCTACTAAGCCGAGAAAGGGGTATGTTACCCAAATAGCTTTCCATGGCATAAGAGTGATCGTAGGAGCTATCCTATAATTATCTTAACGAAGATAGTCTGGTTCTACGTATACATTTACCCATGCGAGTGCTATTGTAGTGCAGTGTTTCGTTATTCAGCGTTATTCAACAAGACATCAAGCTAAAGACTTGTCGCATATCTCCGCTCCTCTGCGACGATTCAGCGATCTCCTAAGGCTGGTCTTCGGAGTCCGTCATCGCAGATTGGAGTATCGACTCTTGTTTCTCCTGGTCTAGTCAACCGTGTGTTGCATAGCAATCAGTGGTTGTCGCACGGGTGAAGTACACATACTTCTCTAGTATTATCGGTTTCTTTTCACTGTACAGTTTTTGTCGAAATGTGCCGAATGCAAGACGTGAAAGCAGCTGACGAGCAGGATTTTTTTTGAATGAGAGTGATTATTGTATAGGTATATAACCTGGTGTTACGTCTGACGTAAGTTTAGAATATTTTTGGAAATTTTACTTTTAATGTTTAATTTGTCTCTAAAACTAAGCACGGTATTTACAACAAATATATAATTGAAATATATTTGCGGGCAGTTCAAAATTGTTTCGAGGGCCCGCGGGCTGACAGTTTGAGACCACTGCTGTGTTGGAAACCATTAAAAAAAAAGATTTTGTTATGCCATTTGTGAACCACTATAGAATTTTCAGTTTGTGATTACTAATAAATTAGAAAGAAAGAATTGAACAATTATAGCCAACTTTCGTCCAAAAAATGCGACACAGGTATGAAATAAAATGTATGTCACAATATTTTATTTTATACCTATGTCTCATTTTTGGACGAAAGTTTGCTACAATTTCTCAATTCTTTCTTAAAAGAAATCTCGTCGTCTTTGTCGTAATAAAAATAAAATAGTAATGACGCCAAGCAATTTTGTTCTTTTTTGACGTTTCTAATATTTGTCAAAGATGAATACGAAAAACTGTATTCCCGATCAAATCCTATTAAAATCTTCAGAGAAAAAAACTGAAAATTAATCCCAGAAAAATCCGCTAAAAGATAAAGGAAGAAATATTGGCTTTTTTGGTATACAGAAAAGAAAATCATTTTACGAACATAACAGAATATGTAATTTTGGCATATATGTTAGACCTGGTGAGTATTACTGTTCATTATGTTGCAGTTTCTCTTTTATATAGAATTTTTATTCGTAATCGATGAAAATGAGTAGTTCTTCCTTATGGTCAAAATACTCCATGGGCCTATGCTCCTGGTGAACAAAATGTAGATATTTCTCATATTTGTTCGTTTCAAGAACGCAACGTACGAAAGTTGGTTTATTTCAACTTTTGACATATACGGATGTTTTGACATATGCTTGCACATACAAAATTTGAATTTCTTATCATATTTTTGATGGATAATGTTTGGCTTGAGGTGAACTGTGGTTTGCCTTTTCTACGCTACAATGAAAAAGTACAAGTTTTTCCTTGTTGTATGTCAAATGATTGTCATATTCAATGCGAGCATAAGAACCACACACTGTTTTAATAGGGCCGCGCTAAATTAATTAATTTAACGTATGTAAATCTTGTATCACACAGACGTGAATACCGATCCATGGGGAAGTGCACATGTGTGAACGTCTATGCGTAAAGACTAGCATGGGTAAACGACGTTGTTAAATCTAAAAGTTTCATTACTTTAGTCAGTAATAAATCTACAGCGACTCTCTTCGTATGTACCTGATCAACCTCCTTAATGATTTCCTTATTATAAAATTAGTAAATTTGCATCTCTTTCCTTACGTAATGTCCATTTTTAAATCTGTAATAATACGCTATACATATATTAAAGAGGTGTAGTGGGTTTCAAAACCCGGTGCCTCAGCCTCACACGTCTGCCTTTTTCTCATCTAATCTAGTCTAGTTAACTTAGATTTAGCTACTACATCGGCAATGGTTAAAAGTGTCCAAAATCTATTAGTAAATTCATGATTTGATGAAATATTTTTGATTATTGAAGATAAAGCCAAGTTACTAGCAGAAAAATTTTAAATTTTAGCATATGAAAAATCGCAGATCAGAGGACAAAAAAGAAACACTGACGAATAATCAATAGATGGGCTCAAGACTGAAGACAGAGTTTTAAAATAGAAGTTTATCAGGTAGTATTAGACCATTTATAGACTCAATTTATTTATAGATTTAAAGACTCTCGTCAGATGTCCTCAACCTTTGCCATGTCTTCTACCAGGATAATATAAAATAAAGTTCAAATACAAGCAGTTTAGAAGTATGTACAAAGAAATTTTCACTTCAAAAAAAGAAGCACGATAAAACATATTCTAAATTTTATCTATATCAATAATATGACTCATACTTTCAAAAATTTCAGTAGTTACTTTATATTTTTGACATTTCCGATAAGCAGCGCAACTTCAGAACAAAGCTTTAGTCCTGAAACTGATAGGCATATTTAAGGTTAAAGGTCTACAATGACTAAGACGAGGCTCTCTGATTTGGCAATATTAAATATTGAACGAGATTTTTCCAAAAACATAGATTTAAATGAGGTGACTGATTTATTTAAAGTTATATCTGATATTTCTGTATAACTTATTGAATATATTAAGTATATAATATGGCGCCTTTCTACATCCGGTATCAATATACTCTATTCTATAAATTATCTCATTTAAGTTAAAAATGTTAATATATTGTAAAGTATGTAATTAATGCAAAATATCTTTTTAATTATTTTTACTCACTATTAATAAAATACTTACCATATTTGAATTAATTATTTAATTACTGAATTTATTAATTTTTGAGGGCAAAAATTCGTAGGATTTAACTTAAAGTTGACACATTTAGTTAAGGTTAACTTTCGTTAATTTAAAACCATGGGCCAACAAAGCATGACACGTGTGCAATGCAATGAAGTCATTTATTTATTTATTTATTTATTTAATATACACTACCCAACAGGCTAGCCCAATTCTTGGGTAGGAAGAATTTCAAAACAAAAAACGTTTCAATATTCAATAAACAAAGTACTAACAAAAGTGATTACATACATAGTTTACATAATGTTTTTAATACTTTTACAAAAATTTGAGAAAGTATCAGAAAATAAGTCAATTCGTGTATTAGCTTTGTCATATATTGAATTACCTAAAGTACACATGTTAACAATAGGTGACTGCAAGAGCACATTTGTACGAGCATATGGGATGTAAAATATGGTAACTGTTCTATTTTGAATTGCTGGTACTAAAAAGTCAAGTAATTGCACTGCACGAGAGCAGTTGAATCGAAAACGCTATTAGTTTCTTCATATGACTATTTCTAGCTTTGATGAATATTACCCCGAAGTCGAAAAGTCGGCAATAATATAAAATTATTCAATTGACTGCCTGTCCCATTAATTTATCACCTGCCTATAAAAATTAATTTATTTCTAAATTTCTTAAATAATATAAACATGCGTCCGTCCTGTACAATAACCTCATCAATATTATTCATTGTTGTGGTACTGCACTTGTTGCAATACAAACAAGTCATACCGTAATATCAATACCAGTCTGGGCCCAATAAACATTAGTGCATCAGTAATATAAGACCTACATCAACAAGAAGAGCTAAAAATAAATCACTGATTGCAGAATCATTTCAGCGGTAAATAAAACTGAATAATACGCAGTGTTTAGATAAGTATAAACTTTATTAATGTGATCTAGTCATAAAAGTATTTTCAAACATAAACACAATTATAAAAAAAAAAATGTTTCGGAAATGAATCAAAAGTATAAATATCTCTTGAAATATTTATATTTTAATCGCAGTAAATATTTTATAGAGGGAAATAGTAAAAACATTTTAGTACACAAATGACGAGTATGAACATTTATGTTTGGCAAGAAAAATATGCATATGGTGCAGACATATTATATCAACAAAATTTGTTATGTGTTAGTAGATTCTATATACAAGATTAAAATTAAGATCACGACGGCAACTCCGTAACACATTCTAAAATATTTTCTTACTCTATTAACAAATAAAATTTTCTCGTAGATAAATCAGTAAAAAGGACAAATAAATCACGTGTCTATTTTTGAATTCACATACCAATACTGCTTAGTTACATATGCGTCATTAGTTGTTTAAATGAAATGAAATATGGTAAATAAATAGTGAACAGGTAAAATAATCCAAACGTTATTTGTGATTATGCAGTATCCGATTTAAATAACAAACATAAAAGTTATTTGTGTATCAAGACCGTAAAATTCCTCTTTAACCTCTTTTGTGTACGAGGTGTAAACACTTTTTTCCGCCGTAAAAAAATATTTAATTTTTATTGTATTTAAAGAGTTTAATTCAGTGGGATCAAACATGTGGACCGCGGGCCAAACCCGGCCCGCTTATTCAATCAATCCGGCCCGCACAAGATTCTGAAAATACTCATAAAATGAATAATATGCTTTCCAAATGAAAATTAATCTTCATAAATCATTAGATGGTAGCATGAAAGTTGATTAGGAGATGACCAGGGTGGCATAAATGATTTCAATAAATCAAAAAGCTAGTTAAACTAAAAATAATTTAGAATTATATGCTAAACAAATTTCTACTCAGAAGGAAGAGTTTCGTAGTGGATTTTCAAATTTTAGAAGATGTGATAAACAATTTAAATTGTTTTGTTCTATGTTCTGTTTCTATTCAACAGTGCTCAGTTCCAAAGCAGCTACAAATGCATCTAATTGACCTGCATTGCAATAAAACGTAAAAGGAAAAATTTAAATCATGTACTGGGTATGAATTTTATAAAATTTTGGTGATATTTACAACAAAAAGCACAATGTTTACTACTGTTATATTGTAAATTTTTGCTACGACGTACCTATCTGAACAATTATTTTCTCTGGGGAACATTAATAAGTAGTCTCAACCGCGACCAAGAATTATTGCAGAATATCATTTAAATTTTATTCTAAGAATAGCAACCACTTAATTTTCGGAACTAAATATTGACACACTTGTTTAATTTTCATGCATTTTATATAAAGTAATAAATGTATTGTTTTGTTTTTAAAATGCAACAACTTTAGATATATTTTTAAAATAAAATGAATACCAATAAATATAAACAATATAAAAGTAATTAAATTATCATTATGATAATAATAATTTAATTACACACTATCCGGCCCGCCGCAATTGCGGCAGTAAAAATTTGCCCTGAGGTATATTTGACTTTGACACCCCTGGTTCATTTAATGAATGGCGTCTGTGATGGGACCCCTAGATGGGACTGACATAATAAATAATAATAATAATAATTTATTTAGGTCCCAAAAAAGAAACATACAGAAATATGTATAAACCAAGTCAATAATATATATGTATATAAATATAAGCATGTAGTTTAAAGTTACACAAGACAAAAGAAGAAAAGAAAAATTTCAAAATTGATTTTCCATGAATTCTTGTATACTGTAAAAAGCATTTTTTAAAAGATAATCTTTAATGTTTTCTTTTTAAATTTATTTATGGGTAACATACGTACAGGTTCCGTAAGATTATTGAACAAATATTTGATGGCAGGTTTCTTGATATTTCTAGTTTTATATCTTTGAGCGTATATTGTTTCTATTTCTGGTATTATAATTGTGAAAATCACTGTTTTTATTTAATTCATTAATATTTTTTTTCATACGAAGCAAGGTGTAATAAATGAAGATACCAGGTAAAGTTAATATTTTCTCAGAGATAAATTAATTTCTGCAAGAATGTCTACTGTGTACTTTATTCAACATTCTTAGTGACTGCTTCTGTAGTTTAAATATTCTTTCGCCATGAGATGAATTTCCCCATAATATAACACAATACGCGAGAGTACTGTGTATAAGAGCGAAGTAAAGATCTTTTGCCGCATTTTTTGTAACAAAATTTACTATTTTCCTCATCATAAAGTTGGCTTTATTTATTTTTGCTGCAATAAGGTTACAATTTTCTTTCTAATGTAATAACGATTCAAGAGAAAAACCCAGAAAATTAATAGTGTTATTTCTATCGTTGCTATATTTATTTAGATCATAACAGTTTTTGCTAAAAACTATATGTTGAGTTTTAGCCTCATTTAAAACAAGTTTGTTTGAAGTAAACCACACTGTAGCTTCTTCTTTTGTATTTTTAGTAAGGGCACTAATGTCTTCAACATTACTACAACTGTTAATAAAAGTCGTATCATCCGCGTAAAGTATAGTTTCAGCTGATGTTATGCTAGTAGGTACATTTAAAAACAATTAATTTTTAAAAATTCTTTGAAAAGAGATTACAAAAATTCTAAAATAACTATTTTACAATATTTATTGTATTTATTTTGAAAAAAAAAACCAAGAAACTTATTGTTGTTATATATTTTGGAAACGTCATTGTCATATTTTATATTTAACGAAACAACATATTATAAAATAGCAGACTTACATATTGGTAATGACGGTAAGAATAATTAGAATTAAAGTGATATGAAAAGTTCATATTGTTTTTCAGCGATTCCTCAGCATATCACATCCTTGAGCAATATTGTTGAACCTCCATTCAATTGAACAACTTCAAGAGCCGTACATGGCAATACTTCAAATTCTGATATAATTGCACATAAGAGAACAAATACGAAAGTATCCATAGCAACAAAGCAATTGAAATCAGCAAACGTTTATTTAAATACGTATGTTTGAAGAAAAAATATAATGTGTCATTCGGAGTAAAAGTGTCATTGTGTGCCTCGCATGTAATTATCCGACTCGCTACCGCTCGCCGTGCAAACTTACATGCTCGCCACACAAAGAATCACTTTTACTCCTAATAACACAATATTCTATTTGTGGTCCTGAAAAAAGATGAAATAAAATTCTATAGGTTATGTATTATTTTATTTTTTATTGCAAGGAAATAAGAAATAAATTAATGAACAATTTATCGTCATGGAAACATTCAGCTTTACCTGTCCCGGGATCGGAAATAATTTTCTGATCCCTTATAGATAATTATCCGAGCTAAAAAGTGATCAGAAACAGTTCATTTTCTGGTCGATCGCAAAAAAAAAATATTTGTAAAAATATATTAAACTTAAATTGTAGAACTATAAAATATGAAAAAGACGAAAGAAATTTATTACTATATTGACATAACAAAAATCATTAATATATAATATTTACAAAACATTTTCTTGACGACCAGCGCCAAGTATTTATATTAAAGAGTAACAATAAAGATATAGCGGCTAGATGCCGGGACATTACATTATTCCTCCCATAGAAAAAGTATTAGAAATAAGTGGCCTAAGGGTTTAATGTGAAAGAACTAATCGAGCTATTAAAGTAAGCTGGTTTTAGGCGATCGATGGAAATTGTTTCTAATTTTTCATTTAGAATAATTTTAAAAAATTTATTGTAACGTTTCACGACCTTGAACGGGCCGTCGTAAGGTTTTTGTAAAGGAGGACCTATTGCATTGTTTTTGTATCAACATACTTGATTGGTTAAATTTTTAACCCGTTGTTAAAAATTAACCACTGAGTTACAGAATAGGCATGTAAATTTATTTTTGACGTAAAATGTGTAGTTTCCGCGTAAATTAGGTGTGTAGAGTCGTGAATAACGTTTTTCGCACTTTTTTGGATTTTTTGACCTATTTTCGGCGCGCTTTAGCGGCTGAACGGTTGGTTGTAGAAGAAACTTTTTGTATGAAGAATGTAGGAAATTTTGTTTACTTTAATTTTGTATAGAATAATCTTTTCGAAAAAATGCATAATTTCCGAGTAATAGACCGAAAATCAAAAATAGTGCCAAGATTTACACGTTTTTTTACAAAAAAAAAAAAAAAACATGTTTCCGGGCAAAATCGGAATTAGCAAACCTCAGATTCGTGTTCAGCGACCCAAAATACATAAAAGTACCAATTATCACGAATACTGAGAAACTTTCCCCTATTTGTCCTAAATGCCCCCGACTACTATAAGAAGAATTAAACAAATAGGATACAAGTTTTATCAGGTATTTTTTGCCATGTCTCTGAGAAGCCGTATCACAATTATTTTTATTCACGCTATATTATAATGATGAGTTTTTGACTTGACTATTTATTTACAACCTTAACCTATCGCACAAAACTTGCAGGTGTGGGTTTTATGCATTAAAGTTTATTATCTTCCGTCACCTTTAGGTAAGGAAGGTATTGTCTTTAGTCAAAAAATTCGTTGGTGAGTTTTTAATGAATAAGCACGTTTTAGGGTTGTGTGTGTGTGTCCGTGCGTGACAAATTTTTCTCCGACGATAACTCCAATACTACAATTCTAAAAATTATAATTCTTTCGTATTCCTCTTCTTTACATCCATATGAAGAGCTGATTAGATTTTGGTCATAATTGATCCACCAGAAGTACCCTTATTTGAAGTTTTTAACAGTTTTTCTTAAAAAATCGTAGTTAAATATTATTTTTTGACATTTCATGTTATTATAAATATTAGAAAATGCTCTTCGCTATACAGTTTGATTATACAATTTCCTTCTTATCCAATAGATATGGAGTTAAAGCATTATAAAGAAAGACTAACTTTTAAAAATCAGTCAGCTGTGCTATTTATCATGGAAACAGCTGATACGAGTATATGCAAAAAATTCCAATTGACAGATGTCAGTGTCAAGTGCAAAACCAAATATGGAAACTGTAGGCTCAGATTTCCGGGAGCACGAGGAAGGCAAAAGAGAAGAAGGAAGGTCTGTATTGCAGAAGACTTGAGAGAGGAAGAACTGTGTGAAGAAGTTGGACAGGAATGAGTGGAAGAGAAGTGTATGAAACAGTGACCCCTAATAAAATTGGATAATGTTGATGAAGAAGAAAGAAGGAGGTGTCAAGTGCAATTTACCTAGTGTATGTTATAATTTTATTGTATTTATAGAATTTTATTGTATTTATAGAATCTTTAAAGGAACTTTTGATATGGAATTTGTAAAAAATAGTATGTTTTCGTGTTACGATTTTACATGATATATAGAATATTTTCCAAGGAACTTTTGGTATGGGATTTGTACAAAATATATAGAATTGACGGAAGGTCTTGTGCTGGCCACAACAGATTTTTTAGAATTATTTCAGGCGTAAATGTCAAAATATTCATTCAGAAAATTACTAAGCGTTTTATAAATGCGGAGTTTACAATCTGGCTATTTGCAACATAAAATTGAGAGAGCAAATAAAATAAGCACATTATTATAGCATACAAAAAGAGCAAGGAAAGAATATTCTTGGAATCTTTTAATAAATAAAATGTTATCCCATATTTCTTGGAACTAGTTATTAACTAAAGTGCATGGAATTCTAGTCATAATAGTTTTATAGAATCATGCCAAGTATCGAAGCCAGTACATCAGACATTATATCATTGAGATGCAACCCGAATATCGAAACCATACTTTGTTGTTTTAAGCAAAGTTTATCATCCAGCCCAAATAAAATTTTAAGCTCGCGAATTAATACAGAGATAACAACATCCATATTAGCCTTTTTATATTCATAAAACCAATCATGCTATTAAAGAGAATTACAAATTAAGCTTGTTTTAATTACAAATTAATGATTGGTAATAATTAATAAATGCTTTCATTGCAATAAAATAAATATGTAATTATATGGTCATATTTTTAATGTACAAATGCGAATACATACATAGGTATAAATATGTAATGTCCCGGCATCTAGCCGCTATATCTTTATTGTTACTCTTTAATATAAATACTTGGCGCTGGTCGTCAAGAAAATGTTTTGTAAATATTATATATTAATGATTTTCGTTATGTCAATATACTAATAAATTTCTTCCGTCTTTTTCATATTTTATAGTTCTACAATTTAAGTTTAATATATTTTTACATTGGTGACCCCGAGCTAACTACTCGCACCTTACTTTTTTAACAAATGCCTTTGTCGGAAGTCAGGACTTCGACGGAGGGCAGTGCAGTTGAAGTATCCGCCCTTTCATCTTCGTTTAAAATACCTGAATTCTGGCCCGCTGATCCCGAATTATGATTCTCACAGCTGGAAGCCATATTCGTTTCTCAAAGGATAACTAGTGAGTTTTCGAAGTTGCACAAGCTCATTGGTGCCTTAAGTCCACAATATGCTAAGGAAGTTAAGGATATCATAGTTGCACCTCCAGACGATACTCCGTACACAACCATCAAGAATGCCTTAATTCAGCGAATCGGCTCGTCTGAGAAAGAAAAATTACAGCAATTATTAAATCTAACTTTTGATGGAGACATGAAACCTACACAAATTCTACGATTCATGAAGCAGCTAATCGGCACTAAATCTCTGGATAACACAATTCTTGAAGAACTTTTCCTCCAAAAGTTGCCAACCAATACACAGGTTGTTCTTTCTTCGTTAGTCAACTCTTCTTTAGAAGAAAAGGCAGAAGTTGCTGACAAGATTGCAAGCATTAACCAACCTTCGGTTTCTTCAATCAATCAAGACTTGGTTACTCTACAAAAGTTATCACAGGAATTAAAAGAACTTAAACATCAAGTTACTACTCTAGCACCTAAATCGTCTTCACTCTGTTGGTACCATCTCAACTTCGGAGCCAAGGCGAAGAAATGTGTTCCCCCTTGTCAAGGAAAATTTATTGATGATTCAAAGGTGATTCGCAATCAATATTGTAATAATTCGTTTTTTGAAAAAAAGCTATCATTACCATCAATTTCCAGCAATAATTTCGTTACTTCATCTTCACGTCTTCTTTATTTGACGGACAAGATCTCGGGACATCGCTTCCTAGTGGATTCCGGAGCAGAAGTAAGTGTTCTCAGGGTTTCATTATGTGAAAGACGATCAAAACAAAATTTAACTTTAAAAGCTACTAATAATTCTTTAATCCAAACCTATGGGACAAAAAATTTGACTTTAGATTTTGGTTTGAAAAATAAATTTAGTTGGAAATTTATTGTAGCGAATGTCAAACATTCAATTATCGGTGCTGATTTTCTTAAACATTATAAATTATTAATTGACTTAAGTTCCAATCGTGTTATTCAAAATTCCCAAAATAACATCATTATTTCTGAATCAACACAAAATAATTCTGTTCCAGTTAACTCAAATAAAACTTATACGTCAGACGATGTTTCACTAC
The DNA here is from genome assembly GCA_943142095.1 of Ophonus ardosiacus. Lineage (NCBI taxonomy): Eukaryota > Metazoa > Arthropoda > Insecta > Coleoptera > Carabidae > Ophonus > Ophonus ardosiacus. The sequence goes on from OW964824.1 coordinate 47,412,320, forward strand.
TTTTATCGAAATTTCCTACTTTGACAAATCAGTTCAATCCACAACGCAGAATTTCTCATAATGTTAAACATTCTATTATTACTAATAGTTCTCCCGTATTTGCACGACCTAGACGTTTGGCACCAGATAAGTTACAAATTGCAAAAAGGGAATTTGATAAAATGTAAAAGATGGGAATGATCCGTCCATCGTCCAGTAACTGGGCCTCATCTTTACATTTAGTTAAAAAGAAAGAGGCCGGGGAATGGCGACCTTGCGGTGATTATCGCGTCTTGAACGCTATTACTATCCCAGATAGGCACCCAATTCCCCATATTCAGGATTTTACAGCCAATTTACATGGTAAAATCATATTCTCCAAATTAGACTTAGTTAAAGCCTATAATCAGTTGCCTATGGACGAAGAATCAATTTCTAAAACTGCAATCATTACCCCTTTTGGTTTATTTGAATATCTAGTCATGCCTTTTGGTTTGCGTAATAGTGCACAGACCTTTCAACGTTTTATCAATGAAGTAACAAAAGGTTTAGATTTCTATTTCGCTTATATTGACGACATTCTCATAGCCAGTGAATCCCGTGAAATACATTTACAACACCTGAATACAATTTTTGACAGACTTAAACAATATGACATTTTAATCAATAAAAACAAATGTCAATTTTGTGTCAAAGAAATCGAATTTCTTGGACATAAAATTTCTTCAAAGGGTATAGAACCTCTAAAAGACAAAATTGATGCTATTTTAAATTTTCCTTTACCCAATTCTCAACGGAAATTAAGGGAATTTTTAGGTTTAATTAATTTTTACCATCGTTTCATTTCAAACTGTGCAAATATTCTACAACCAATAGACAACCTTATAACTAATAAGCCCAATAGTTCTATAGAAATTTCTTGGTCTCGAGAAGCCAAAACTGCTTTCCACCAAATTAAGCACAAACTGGCTAATAATATGACATTTTCTTTTCCAAAACATAACGCCAAAACATCCATAATGGTAGACGCCTCTGACACTGGTATTGGGGCTACTTTACAACAATTTATAAACAATAACTGGGTACCTATAGCATTCCACTCTAGAGCTTTATCTTCAGCTGAAAAGAAATACAGCACGTTTGGCCGAGAGTTATTAGCAATTTACTCAGCTGTCATTGGATTGTTGTAAGTTTTTAAGGAAGTTTTTAGTTGCCGATGGAATCTTTCGATCAATCCGTTCGCTTGTCGGTGATAAGCCGTTGTTTTTATGTGTTTAGTTCCCAATAGTGACAATAAATTTCTAAATAGAGCAGATTCAAACTGTTTACCCCTATCCGTAGTAATGACAGATGGGCAGCCGAATCTAGACACCCATGTAGTAAAAAAAGCCTTAGACACTGTTTCTGCGGTGCAATCTTTGACAGGCACGACTTCGGGCCAACGGGAAAAATGATCAATACATGTTAAAACACTAGAATAACCATTTGAAAGAGGGAGATGTACTAAATCGATATGAACCTTTTCAAAACGGAAATTTGGTTGAGAACAAGGAGTAATTACAGACTTGGTATGTTTAGTTACTTTTGACGATTGACAAGTTAGACAACTTTTTACCCAATTTTGAATATCTTTTTTCATGCCAAGCCAAACAAATTTAGATCCAATTAACTTAATGGATGCTTTAATTCCAGGATGAGAAAGTGAATGTAAAAGATTGAATATTTGTTGACGGAATTGTTATGGAATATATGGTCTGGAAGTTCTTCTCGAAATGTCACATGACAAGGTAAGGTTGGAATCTGGAATTTTGACATTTTGAAATTGTAAATTGGTTTTCCTTGACTGTATTAACATTTTCAGTTGACTGTCTTGTTGTTGTGCTGAAGCTATGTTAGAATAATTAATGCTAGTATTTAAATGTAAAGCATGTATTCTAGATAGTGCGTCAGCTACTGCGTTGTCCTTGCCGGAGATGTGTTTAATGTCATTCGTGAATTGAAGTATGAAATTGAGGTGTCTAATTTCTCGAGGTGAATAAGTGTCAGATATTTTCTTTGAAATGTAAGTTAAAGGTTTGTGATCTGTAAAAATTGTAAAATTTCTACCTTCAATAAAATAACGAAATTATTTGACAGCTGAGTAAATTGCTAATAACTCTCGGCCAAACGTGCTGTATTTCTTTTCAGCTGAAGATAAAGCTCTAGAGTGGAATGCTATAGGTACCCAGTTATTGTTTATAAATTGTTGTAAAGTAGCCCCAATACCAGTGTCAGAGGCGTCTACCATTATGGATGTTTTGGCGTTATGTTTCGGAAAAGAAAATGTCATATTATTAGCCAGTTTGTGCTTAATTTGGTGGAAAGCAGTTTTGGCTTCTCGAGACCAAGAAATTTCTATAGAACTATTGGGCTTATTAGTTATAAGGTTGTTTATTGGTTGTAGAATATTTGCACAGTTTGAAATGAAACGATGGTAAAAATTAATTAAACCTAAAAATTCCCTTAATTTCCGTTGAGAATTGGGTAAAGGAAAATTTAAAATAGCATCAATTTTGTCTTTTAGAGGTTCTATACCCTTTGAAGAAATTTTATGTCCAAGAAATTCGATTTCTTTGACACAAAATTGACATTTGTTTTTATTGATTAAAATGTCATATTGTTTAAGTCTGTCAAAAATTGTATTCAGGTGTTGTAAATGTATTTCACGGGATTCACTGGCTATGAGAATGTCGTCAATATAAGCGAAACAGAAATCTAAACCTTTTGTTACTTCATTGATAAAACGTTGAAAGGTCTGTGCACTATTACGCAAACCAAAAGGCATGACTAGATATTCAAATAAACCAAAAGGGGTAATGATTGCAGTTTTAGAAATTGATTCTTCGTCCATAGGCAACTGATTATAGGCTTTAACTAAGTCTAATTTGGAGAATATGATTTTACCATGTAAATTGGCTGTAAAATCCTGAATATGGGGAATTGGGTACCTATCTGGGATAGTAATAGCGTTCAAGACGCGATAATCACCGCAAGGTCGCCATTCCCCGGCCTCTTTCTTTTTAACTAAATGTAAAGATGAGGCCCAGTTACTGGACGATGGACGGATCATTCCCATCTTTTACATTTTATCAAATTCCCTTTTTGCAATTTGTAACTTATCTGGTGCCAAACGTCTAGGTCGTGCAAATACGGGAGAACTATTAGTAATAATAGAATGTTTAACATTATGAGAAATTCTGCGTTGTGGATTGAACTGATTTGTCAAAGTAGGAAATTTCGATAAAAGTAGTGAAACATCGTCTGACGTATAAGTTTTATTTGAGTTAACTGGAACAGAATTATTTTGTGTTTGGATTAAAGAATTATTAGCAGCTTGTAAAGTTAAATTTTGTTTTGATCGTCTTTCACATAATGAAACCCTGAGAACACTTACTTCTGCTCCGGAATCCACTAGGAAGCGATGTCCCGAGATCTTGTCCGTCAAATAAAGAAGACGTGAAGAGGAAGTAACGAAATTATTGCTGGAAATTGATGGTAATGATAGCTTTTTTTCAAAAAACGAATTATTACAATATTGATTGCGAATCACCTTTGAATCATCAATAAATTTTCCTTGACAAGGGGGAACACATTTCTTCGCCTTGGCTCCGAAGTTGAGATGGTACCAACAGAGTGAAGACGATTTAGGTGCTAGAGCAGTAACTTGATGTTTAAGTTCTTTTAATTCCTGTGATAACTTTTGTAGAGTAACCAAGTCTTGATTGATTGAAGAAACCGAAGATTGGTTAATGCTTGCAATCTTATCAGCAACTTCTGCCTTTTCTTCTAAAGAAGAGTTAACTAACGAAGAAAGAATAACCTGTGTATTGGTTGGCAACTTTTGGAGGAAAAGTTCTTCAAGAATTGTGTTATCCAGAGATTTAGTGCCGATTAGCTGCTTCATGAAACGTAGAATTTGTGTAGGTTTCATGTCTCCCTCAAAAGTTAGATTTAATAATTGCTGTAATTTTTCTTTCTCAGACGAGCCGATTCGCTGAATTAAGGCATTCTTGATGGTTGTGTACGGAGTATCGTCTGGAGGTGCAACTATGATATCCTTAACTTCCTTAGCATATTGTGGACTTAAGGCACCAATGAGCGTGTGCAACTTCGAAAACTCACTAGTTATCCTTTGAGAAACGAATATGGCTTCCAGCTGTGAGAATCATAATTCGGGATCAGCGGGCCAGAATTCAGGTATTTTAAACGAAGATGAAAGGGCGGATACTTCAACTGCACTGCCCTCCGTCGAAGTCCTGACTTCCGACAAAGGCATTTGTTAAAAAAGTAAGGTGCGAGTAGTTAGCTCGGGGTCACCAATGTAAAAATATATTAAACTTAAATTGTAGAACTATAAAATATGAAAAAGACGGAAGAAATTTATTAGTATATTGACATAACGAAAATCATTAATATATAATATTTACAAAACATTTTCTTGACGACCAGCGCCAAGTATTTATATTAAAGAGTAACAATAAAGATATAGCGGCTAGATGCCGGGACATTACATATTTATACCTATGTATGTATTCGCATTTGTACATTAAAAATATGACCATATAATTACATATTTATTTTATTGCAATGAAAGCATTTTTTAATTATTACAAATCATTAATTTGTAATTAAAACAAGCTTAATTTGTAATTCTCTTTAATAGCATGATTGGTTTTATGAATATAAAAAGGCTAATATGGATGTTGTTATCTCTGTATTAATTCGCGAGCTTAAAATTTTATTTGGGCTGGATGATAAACTTTGCTTAAAACAACAAAGTATGGTTTCGATATTCAGGTTGAATCTCAATGATATAATGTCTGATGTACTGGCTTCGATACTTGGCATGATTCTATAAAACTATTATGACTAGAATTCCATGCACTTTAGTTAATAACTAGTTCCAAGAAATATGGGATAACATTTTATTTATTAAAAGATTCCAAGAATATTCTTTCCTTGCTCTTTTTGTATGCTATAATAATGTGCTTATTTTATTTGCTCTCTCAATTTTATGTTGCAAATAGCCAGATTGTAAACTCCGCATTTATAAAACGCTTAGTAATTTTCTGAATGAATATTTTGACATTTACGCCTGAAATAATTCTAAAAAATCTGTTGTGGCCAGCACAAGACCTTCCGTCAATTCTATATATTTTGTACAAATCCCATACCAAAAGTTCCTTGGAAAATATTCTATATATCATGTAAAATCGTAACACGAAAACATACTATTTTTTACAAATTCCATATCAAAAGTTCCTTTAAAGATTCTATAAATACAATAAAATTCTATAAATACAATAAAATTATAACATACACTAGGTAAATTGCACTTGACACCTCCTTCTTTCTTCTTCATCAACATTATCCAATTTTATTAGGGGTCACTGTTTCATACACTTCTCTTCCACTCATTCCTGTCCAACTTCTTCACACAGTTCTTCCTCTCTCAAGTCTTCTGCAATACAGACCTTCCTTCTTCTCTTTTGCCTTCCTCGTGCTCCCGGAAATCTGAGCCTACAGTTTCCATATTTGGTTTTGCACTTGACACTGACATCTGTCAATTGGAATTTTTTGCATATACTCGTATCAGCTGTTTCCATGATAAATAGCACAGCTGACTGATTTTTAAAAGTTAGTCTTTCTTTATAATGCTTTAACTCCATATCTATTGGATAAGAAGGAAATTGTATAATCAAACTGTATAGCGAAGAGCATTTTCTAATATTTATAATAACATGAAATGTCAAAAAATAATATTTAACTACGATTTTTTAAGAAAAACTGTTAAAAACTTCAAATAAGGGTACTCCTGGTGGATCAATTATGACCAAAATCTAATCAGCTCTTCATATGGATGTAAAGAAGAGGAATACGAAAGAATTATAATTTTTAGAATTGTAGTATTGGAGTTATCGTCGGAGAAAAATTTGTCACGCACGGACACACACACACAACCCTAAAACGTGCTTATTCATTAAAAACTCACCAACGAATTTTTTGACTAAAGACAATACCTTCCTTACCTAAAGGTGACGGAAGATAATAAACTTTAATGCATAAAACCCACACCTGCAAGTTTTGTGCGATAGGTTAAGGTTGTAAATAAATAGTCAAGTCAAAAACTCATCATTATAATATAGCGTGAATAAAAATAATTGTGATACGGCTTCTCAGAGACATGGCAAAAAATACCTGATAAAACTTGTATCCTATTTGTTTAATTCTTCTTATAGTAGTCGGGGGCATTTAGGACAAATAGGGGAAAGTTTCTCAGTATTCGTGATAATTGGTACTTTTATGTATTTTGGGTCGCTGAACACGAATCTGAGGTTTGCTAATTCCGATTTTTCCCGGAAACATGTTTTTTTTTTTGTAAAAAAACGTGTAAATCTTGGCACCATTGTTGATTTTCGGCCTATTACTCGGAAATTATGCATTTTTTCGAAGAGATCATTTTATAAAAAATTAAAGTAAACAAAATTTCCTATATTCATCATATAAAAAGTTTCCTCTACGACCAACCGTTCAGCCGCTAAAGCGCGCCGAAAATAGGTCAAAAAATCCAAAAAGTGCAAAAAACGTTATTCACGACTCTACACACCTAATTTACGCGGAAACTACACATTTTACGTCAAAAATAAATTTACATGCCTATTCTGTAACTCAGTGGTTCATTTTTAACAACGGGTTAAAAATTTCAACAAATCAAGTATTTGAAAAATGGAGTTGTCTATAATGAAATTGAAATCAAGTTGTCTGTAATTAAATTGTAAAAATCGAGTCATTTTTTAAATACAAAAAAAAAAACGAATATATATGTCAAAGTGTAAAAAGGTATAAGTCAAAGTGTAAAAAGGATTGAATAAAAACGTTTAATATTCCAAAAACGAACGATTTCAAACTGTATTTAAAGCCTTGATGAAACAGTATAACAGGTTAAATAAATAAATATATCTAAGTAAGTCTGTTTCTCTTTGCTGTCTAAAACGTTTCTTACAAAGTATGTTGATATGCCTATAATAAAAAATTGAATTTTTATTCATATCAATGTCTATTGGATGAAAAATTTAATCAGTTGATAAAAGTTAACTACTGAGTTACAGAATAGGCCCGTTAATGTATGTACATGAAATATCTGAATAAAATATAAAGTCCGGATAAAAAATGGAAACGTGTGTGCTTCAGACAGCACGTCCAAAGTAAAAACTTTGAATGGTTGACATTTGGATCTTACAACAATGCCATCTCTTGACTGCTCCTGGAAGCATTATAAACTTAAATGTTTAAGTGTGCTGGGTTTACATTTATATTTATATAGATGTCAAAATTCTGTGAGCATTCTAATAAAATTTTCAAGAAAGAATTTTAATTTTCTTGGGAGAAAGCTGGGAAATAACTCAAATTTTATTTTAAAATCTAGCAAAAATCCCCAAAAAGTCTAGTTTAAAACCGGTAATGAATGCGCGATTTATTCCCGGTACATACAAATGTAAGCAATATTTTCTGAATAAAAGTCGATTTCTGGAGTGACATTATCTTTATTGAAACACAAAATTGTATTACAGAACGTTTCGGATGTTAAGATCTGCCGTCATCAGATGAACTGATACAGTATCAGTTTACCAGGGGCCTGTTTCATAAAAGTTTCTAATAATATTAGTCTAATAAAATAATAATATTAAACTAATAAATTCAATTTCATATATATTTAAACATTACTCATAAATTTATTAAATAATATTATTATGTGTAAATATAATATTTTTTCTATTAACAATTCACTAGATATTTTTCATTACTCGTTATTCTCATTTAAGTCTTTCATAAGAAATATCTATCACATTCATACCTAATAATCTATGTTTCTCATATATAATAACCTTTTTCTGATATGTAACAATCTATTTTTCCATTATTTATAAATTTCCACTGTATGTTTTGTCTGATGAAAAATTTATTTTTTGTTTATATTGTACTGTGCTGTACTGTTATTGGGATTTATCCTGTTGTGCAGCCTCAACTATAAATAAATAAATTAGTGAATCCATATCCATGACAACCAAACATTTATTTTCATACTGTTTTAATTTTATCTAAATTTTGACATATATGTTTGAATTTTTTGTGTTTGTTTAAAAATTGTCGAAAGCAATTAGTAAAAAAGACGAGAATAAAGTAAAAGTGCAAAAAATTTTAAGAAAAGTATTAGAATTAAAAGATCAATTATTTGGACAATTTCCGGAAAGAATTACTAAAGATTCAAAAAGAAAAGCTTGGTGCGAAATTAGTGACCACGCGGTGGCGATAGGTCTCGTGCCAAATGAAAAAGAATTCACGTATGTGAGGGATGCTACATGGCCGAATATTAGAGCTAGAACTGTAGTGAGTATAATACATTTTATTTTTTGAATTTTCATTGTCACAAGTCAAAGTAATAATTTACTTTTAGGTAAAAATAGACAAAGCTTCTAATACAGGAAGTAGTGGTGGACCAGGATCGAAAATAGACGATGCAGAAAATTAGTATTAGAAATTCTGGGTAAAGATTCCTCCGTCGTGAAGAGAATTGGAACAGGAGATTCCATGACACAGAACGAAAAAAATACCAACGAAAGAAGATTTTCCGAAGATTGTGAATATGTAGAAGAAAATATATCAGCTTCTTCATATTTTCAAGATGGACCCGTTGTTGAAGAACTTAGTATAAATATAAACCAGCCGATTTCAACAAAAGGTTCATTAAGAACTATTAATTATAATTCTGTAAGATTATTACTTATAAATTTCCTTCATTATAGGAACTCGCAGAAAAAAAGTAATCGTGCGTAATGTTGAAGAAGCTGAAAGTATTGAATTTCTAAAGAAAAATAAATTACAATTAGAAATTAGGAAACTTGAGTTAGAAGTGTGGGAAAAAGAGCGTACGTTAAATGTACCTCATTCTACTTTAACAGAACATATTCTGCCGCCAATTAATAACTTCATTATTAACACAACTTTAACTTATGAATTAAATAGAAAAAAAATTAATATTAATTATTATAATTTTCAAAATGCTGATAAAAAAACGTAATTTTTCATCACTTTCTACTTGATCGTCCATTCCATCCATTCCATTTTCATTTTCTTGTTGCTCATGTTCATTTTGTGTTTGATATTGATCATTATTTGATGTAGATATATTACAAAGGGTAATGCAGCACTTTATAATTTCACAAGCATATTTCGGATTAATACGAAGATAATTTAAAACAGGAAATTTTTCTTTCAATATTCCGATTGCACATTCGATTACTCTGCGAGTTTGTTTATGGGCTCTTAAAAAATGGCGTTTTTGCCGGAGCTCTCTCATTTCGTAATAGTGGCGGTATGAGCCACGATTTTAATAGGTAAATAAAATCTCCAAGAAGTACACTTCCAGGAAATGGTCTCCAACCTTCATCCATTACCTTACAAAGCGTATTATTTCTTAATACTCTTGCATCGCTCACACTTCCAGGCCAATTAGCACAAACATTATAAAAACTTAAATTTGGACCATATGTGAGCATTACATTTATAGAGTGATTACCATGACGGTCTACAAAGGCTGGTTCGTATTCTTTTGGAGCATCAATTTTTACAAGGGTACCGTCTACTGTCCCGCAAACCAATTGCATCCCTGCTAATCCACTGAACTCGCTAATAACTTTGCCAACATCATCACCATCCGGCCAACGAACACTATATTTTAATAAAGTGGCGTTGATAGCATACACCACTCTTCGTATGGTTCTACAAACTGTTCCTTTAGATACACCATGCATATCTCCTATATAATGGTATTGCATACCACTCTCTAGCCAATCCAATGTAATTAATAGCTGTTCTTTGGGAGATAATGCATGGTTTTGCTTTGTCTTTTATTCTAGTACATAATTTATTTTGTCCAGGACATACCCAATTTTTTCGAAATTAAGCCTAAACCTTTCGTTAAATTCATATGTGTTTTCCAAATTTTGATAAGAAAGTCTTTACCGAAATATTCTTGGTCTTCTTACTATAGTTTCTTCGTCACTTGTGTCTGAATCATATATTTTTATTTATACCTCCAATCTTCACTACAATTATACACACAATATCCATTAATATATTAGTTTGCTTTTATTAGAATAATTTATTAGTCTTTTTATTTTATTAAACAAATTCCGTTTTTTACTAATAAAGTAAGTTAATATTTTGTGGCTCTACACTAATAACTAATATTATAAGTTAATATTTTTATGAAACAAAACAATAATATTAACTAATATTATTCATTCACTAATTTTATTAGTCTAATAATTTTTATGAAACAGGCCCCTGGTGACGGAAGTAGATCTTAGTATCCGAAACGTTGTGTAATACAATTTTATGTTTCAATAAAGACAATGTTAGTCCAGAAATCGAGTTTTATTCAGAGTAATACATTATCTTGCGAGTTAAAGTTTAAAGATAAGCAATATTTTATTACTTATGTATAAATAAACATATAAATATATCACGGCATATTACCTATTACTGGGTGTGCTAATCTAGGCATACCAATCTGCTTTGTACACAGATATCGGTAATGACAACACGAATAAGTCACGTCAAAAGGGTGAGTTTGGAACTACAGTTTCTTTTCGAAAGATATTGTGATGTTTCCCAATTCCCGGCCTTGAATTAATAACGTAACGTAGAATATGTGTGGAAGGGCTACAGGTAAGGTTAAGAGCATGTTAAGAACAATTTTAAACTGTCAAGTTCTGTTTCTGTGTCACAGTTGCATCTGGAAAACGGTTACAAGCTGTGATATGGCTCCAAAGTGGACGGTGGTACTTCATGGAAGATACCGCGTGCTGACCACGTGCTGAAGGTGAGGTTATGGACATTGTATGGCCAATTTAGTCTGTCGATTTCTGTTTCTGTGTCACAGCTGCCTCTGGAAAACGGTTAAACGCTGTGATGCAGCCCCACAGTGGACGGGGATGCCCTATGGACGATGGAATTTTCATGGCGAAACAATGTGACTTCGTCACATCCTCGTCTTTCCTGGTTAAAAAAAAAACAAAAAAAGACTGTAAGTACCACCTATTATTTCTTCCTGTAGACCCAAAGGCGCTGTATGGTGTGAACCCCCGCTTAGACTTGGCATCTTCCTTTCGCATGACCAGGACGTTGGTCCGTGAATGCAGCTGCGCCTGCCGGGAAAATGTCATCACTCGTGTCGGAATACGGACCGACCATGACCCGGAATTGTCTTGAGGCCGGCCGTCAGGAGACCACGCAGCTGATGACTACCCTGCTCGACAGCAGGGGCGAGAGGCAAGCCGGTCAGGTCAGTTGTTCCACGTATTGTTCTGGCCGTGTTGACGTCGCAGGAGAACCTGGTCGTTCTAGCTGCTCCATGACTCAACACTCTCTTGGGTGAGATTTTTGTCTGCGCGGTGAAGTACTGTACTGAGGCTGTTGCTGCTGCTGTTGTTGGAGCCTTACTGTGATTGCTGTTACTGTGCCATTACTGAGGCCCTTACGGAGGCCTGTACTGAGACTATTATGAGGCCATTACTGACGCTGTTACGGAGGCTTTTACTGAGGCCATTACGAGACCATACTGAGGCCATTACGAGACCATACTGAGGCCATTACTATGGCCCTTACTGACGCCATGCCTGTGGCCATACTTGTGGCTGTTCCTGTTGCTGTTGGCTGCTGCTGCTGCTGATGAAAGCGACATCGCTCGTGTCGGTATACGGCCTGACCATGGATATGATCCTGGATTACTGGAGGTCGGGCTGGTGGGAAATCACGCAGTCTATTGTCGCTACTGGAGCCAACACTGGGGCCTGTTACTGAGGCCGCTGCCTGTGGTGCTACTGGGACTGCTGCTTGTGGAGCCGTTCTTACTCTTGACTGTCTCTGCTGTTTTAGGTCTCGTCTGCGCGGTGTACATGTCAGATTCCTGTTCTGCATTTTGAAGTCGCTGCTCTGCACTTTGAAGTCCCTGCTCTGCACTTTCGAGTCCCTGTTCGTAACGACACTGCTCTGGCGCCAAATTGTGACGTCATTGTTCGATCGCCAAATTGTGACATTATTCGGTCGCCAAATTGTGACTACTGAGAATTTTATTATCAAGTAAAGCTGGAATTATCAACTTTGTGAACTTAGTATGCGAAATATTATTTATATTCTGGACAAACTTGAAATAATATTTACTCTGAGAACTTGTACGTGAAATATTTACTCCGTGAAACTTAGTACGTGAAATCTTTACTCCGTGAAATATTAACTCTGAGAAACTTAGTACGTGAAATATTTACTCGGTATAACGTAGATACGTCGAACAGCGACGATCGGTGACTGGATTCTACAGAACAGCTGTAGAAGGTCTTCTGGATTCTGGAGCTGGCTAGAACAGCTAGCCAGAGACATGATTTCATTCTGGGGCTGGTACTGGAACTTGATTCTATACAGCAGCTATAGAACTCCTGGATCTGACTAGAACAGCTAGCCGGAGGACAGAATCAATTCTAGGGCTGCTGCTGCGTCTTTTATAGCCAGACTATGGCGTGCTGGAATTTTCATGGCGAAACAATGTGACTTCGCCACACAAAATACACACGAAAAATCTTAAAATCATCAGCAAACATTAATATTTTACTTTTAAGTATACATGTAAGATCATTGATGAAAAGTAAAAAGAGAAAAGTGCCAAGGTTAGATCCCTGGGGTATCCCACAAGGAACAACAAAGAAAGAACTTTGTTTTCCTAAAAACTGAACTAAAAATTTTCTATTATTTAAAAAATATGAAATCAAAGTAATTAGTGAAATGGATACTACAAAAGAATTTAGATTATCTATTATAATGTTATGATCTATCCTGTCAAATGCCTTAGGAAAGTCTGTATAAATTGTATCAACTTGAGCATTGGTGTCTAAGGCAGAAGAAATAAAATGAGTGAAGTAACAAAGGTTTGTCGTAGTTGACCTTTTTGACATAAATCCATGTTGCCGGAAGGATAGTAGGATTCTTACTTGACTGTATATTGAGCTGTGAATTATCCTTTCAAATATTTTACTAAAGTAGGAAAATATCGCAATTGGTCTGTAATTCTGGAAGCAAGTTTTATCACCAGACTTATGAACTGGAGTTACGCGCGCAATTTTCCAAACATCAGGAAAGGTATTGGTCTGAACTGCTAAATTTAATATATGAAATAGAGCGAGAGAGAATGTGTTCTAAGATCTAGTTATGAAATGTTTCAATTATTGTGAATTGTTATATATGTTAATTATTACTACAAACAGTTGTTGAATAAAATATAATAAATAGATTAAAGTATTTTAATAAGTAGCATGTCAGAGACATTGCAAAACATGTCGCAGCCTGGAACCTCAAATAGTCCCCCAATTCAAGTAAGGCCGCCTGACATATTTAGTTTCCGTCCTCAGGACTGGACTGCATGGAAGCGTCGTTTTGAACGATATAGGCTTGTTAGCGTATTGGACTAAGCAACAGAATGTCGACAAATAAATATGCTAATTTATTCAATGGGCGAAAAATCAGAGGAAATTCTAAATTCCTTCAATTTGGCAGAAGCCGAAGCTCAAGAATATGATTTAGTGTTGAACAAGTTTGAAAATCACTTCAATCCAAAGAAAAATAGTATAATGAACGCGCAAAATTCTTACGCCGAAAACAAAGTCCATCAGAAGCAGCTAAGGATTTTATAACAGACTTGTACACACTAGCAAAGATTTGTGAATGGAAGAATCTGGAAGATGAAATGATATTAATAATTGGAATGAGGGACACAGCTCTGAGCGACAGACTTCAACTTGAGGGATCTTTAAAGTTAGAAACAGCAATTAATGCACTCCGCAATTCTAAGCTACTTGACCACCAAAAAAGGGAATTAGAAGGAGATTCAATTAGTTATTTAAGAAAAGAAAATACAAGAAAATCATATAAAGAAAACAAACCGTCCAAACATTTCAATTACGCAGCTGACAATTTACCTAGACCTTATAAATGGTGTGGTCGCTCACCGTCTCACAAAAGGGGATCATGTCCAGCAAAAAATGCTAAATGCAGAAAATGTGGGAAGAATGGATATATTTCCACAGCGTGTTTAAGCAAAGCGGTATATCTGATCGCAGAAAACAATGAAAATGATCAAAATCAAACAGAAGGGTTTATAGGAGCTGTTAATGATAAAACAACAAATCCATGGTCACTTCTTATAAGGTTGGGTAAAGATCTTATCTACTTTAAAATAGATAGTGGAGCGGACGTAACCATAATTCCAACATCAATTAAACTTACAAAAAAAAATACCATACTTTAAACCAGATAAAACACTGACACAAGCTGATGGCACAGAAATAAACGTCGTTGGAATGTACCACGCTGAGCTACAATACAAAGATAAAAACTGTATTGAGAAAATTTATATTTCTGATAGTGTTAAAGTACCACTTTTGGGAAAACCAGCGTTTGGGAAGCTTGAGTTAATAGGAAGAGTACGCAGCATATCGGCACCATTTATAGACTGGTATCAAAAATATTCCACGTTATTTACCGGCCTAGGTTCAATGATGGGAGAATATAAAATTGAGCTGAAGGAAGGGGTAAAACCATTTGCTATTACGACTCCTCGACGTATCCCAGTTTCTTTATGGCAGCAAACCAAAGAAGAAATTGACAAAATTATAAAAATTAAGGTGATATCTCCAGTGAACTATGTCACGGAATGGTGCGCACTAATGGTAATTGTGCCAAAGAAAAACAAAACAGTAAGGATATGTGTTGATCTATCCAAGCTAAATGAAAATGTTAAACGACATTATTATCCTATTCCCGCTGTTGACCAATCTATGTCAAGAATATCCGGAGCTACAATCTTTTCTAAACTCGATGCCAACCATGGATTCCGGCAAATTTCGCTAGATCAATCATCTCAAGATTTAACCACCAAGACTCGATAAAATTCTAGGTCATAGTATTTTGTCTAAAGGGTTGAGTATAGATGAAGATAAAGTAAAGCCAATCGTCGACTTAAAAGCACCCACCAATGTAAAACAGGTACAACAACTAATGGGGATGGTGATTTTTTTAGGAAAATACATTCCAAATAAATCAGAAATTCTAAAACCCATTTCGGATTTGTTGTCTGAAAAAAAAAACGAATGGACATGGGATACTGCGCAACAAAATGCCTTTACTGAAATAAAAAAAAATGTGCTCATCTCCAGTTCTGGGTTTTTATGATGTAGCATTAAGAACTATGATTTCCACAGACTCATCTTCATATGGTCTTGGAGGTGTCCTTCTTCAAGATCACAACGGTCGTTGGAGGCCAGTTTGTTATATTTCCAGAACTCTATCTGAAAGTAAAAGGAACTACTCCAATATAGAACGCGAAGCGCTTGCAGTTGCATGGAGTTGCGACAGACTTGAGAAAATCGTGCACAAGCACAAAACAGCATCTGGTCATTTAGGTGTCACAAAATGTCGATCTGGTGGCCTGGCATCTCATCTCATATTGAGAAAATGGTAAGAAACTGCAGCCAATGTGCAGAGTATCGAAATTATAAGTACGAATCTCTTATTCCGAGTGAATTTCCTAGCAGACCTTGGAAGAAAATTGCAATTGATCTGTTTAAGTTGGAAGGAAAATGGTTTATTACCATCACAGACACTTTCTCAAGATTCTTTGAGATTGCTACCCTGATGAAGTCACTCACTTCGAGAAAGGTTATCGAACGATGCAAATCAACATTTAGCAGATATGAGATTCCTGAAGAAATACGATCTGACTGTGGCACTCAGATTAGTTTAACAGAAAACTCTGAATTTCTAAAGTTTGTCAAATCTTATAATTTCACCGTCAAGACAAGCAGCCCTTATTTCCATCAAAGTAACAGCTCAGCAGAAGCAGCAGTGAAGATTGCTAAAACAATATTAAAGAAAAACAAAGAAGATCCCTATATGGCTCTTAATTTACAGGAATACTCCGATTGCCAATGGACTAAGCCCTGCTCAACTCCTGATGGGTAGAAGACTAAGAGAAAATTTGCCTACTTTGTACAAGAACTTAGAAGGAAAACCGGATTTGTCCTTCATACGGGAAAGAGAGAAAGCGCATAGGGAAAAGTATAAGGTAAATGACGACAAAATACATAAAGTGACTGCTCTCACTCCACTTTCACCTGGAAATACTGTTTGGATTCAAGATCTTGGTCGTCCAGGTACTGTTGTAAGCAAGACCCCTGAACCTAGGTCTTACTCTGTCCAGACCGACAGAAGTACAGTAAGAAGGAACCGTTTTCACCTACACCCATACTGTGCTGATAGCGGCAAGACAAACACAGTACTTCCTGCCACCCAGAACAACCAACAACGAACTACAGGGTTCGGTCCAGATCCAGTGATGCCCAGACATCGAAACACAGAATTTGGTCCAGGCCCATTAAGGACTAGATCAGGACGAGTTGTTAAGCCTCCCGAGAGACTCAATCTTGAAGGGAGAGATGTTCTAAGATCTAGTTATGAAATGTTTCAGTTGTTGTGAATTGTTATGTCAATTATTACTATTATGTCAAAAAGTAATTGAATAAAATATAATAAATAGATTAAAGTATTTTAATAAGTAGCATGCCAGAGATCTTGCAAAACAGAATGGATAAGTACAGTCCTTAATTATTAAATTAGGTATTAAATCTGGTCCAGAAGATAGATTAGCCTATAATCAATTACCGATGAACGAAGAATCTATTCGTAAAACTGCAATAATTACCCCATTCGGTTAATTTTAATATCTTGTCATGCCATTTGGTTTACGAAACAGCCCCCAGACTTTCCATCGTTTTATTAATGAAGTTACAAGAGGTTTAGATTTCTTTTTCACTTATACAGACGACATTCTAATAGCGAGTGAATCTCGTCAGGTACATTTACAACATCTAAAAACAATTTTTTACAGACGTTTTAATCAATAAAAGTAAATGTCAATTTTGTGTTAACGACATTGAAATTTTAGGACATAAAATTTCTTCAAACGGTATACAACTACTAAAAGATAAAATTAATACTATTTTAAATTTTCCTTAACCCACTTCTTATGGAAAGTTAAGGGAATTTTTAGACTTAATTAATTTTTATCACCGTGTTATTTCAAATTGGGCAAATATACTACAACCAATAAGCACCCTTTTAACTAATAAACCCAATATTTCTAAAATAATTTCATGGCCAAAAGAAGCATTAAAAGCTTTTCATCACATTAAAAATAAGTAATATGACACTTTCTTTTCCAAAATATAATGCTCAAACATCCTTTATGATCTATACTTCTGACACAGGTATTGGAGCTACTTTACGACAATTAATAAACAACAACTGGCTACCTTTAGCATTCTACTCTAGAGATTTATATTGAACTGAAAATAAATACAGCACCATTGGACGAGAATTACTAGCAATATATTCAGCTGTCAAAAATTTTTGTTATTTCATTTTTACAAACCACAAATCTTTAACTTTCATCTCATAAAAAATATCAAACACATATTCACCACGAGAAATCAGACATATAGATTTTATATTTCAATTCACAAATGACATCAAACATATCAGGTATAGACACTCCTGGTACTGACGCATTATGCAGAATGCACGCTTCACATTTAAACAACAATATTAATTATACTAATATAGCTTCGGCTCAACAATATGATAATTAACTAAAACTATTACAAAAATCAAAACAAACCAAATTAAAATTTTTAAGACTAAAATTTCAAATTCTATCCTCACCTTGCCATGTGATAATTCAACAGGAAATTATAGACCATATATTCCACAACAATTTCGAAAACAAATATTTAGTTAGTTACATTTTCTTTCTCACCCTGGAATTAAGGCATCTACTAAACTAATTACTTCAAAATTTGTTTAGCATAACATAAATAAAGATATTCAAAACTGGACAAAAAGTTGCTTAACCAGTCAATCTTCTAAAATAACCAAATATACCAAATCTTTAGTTATTCCTTGTTCTAAAGCTAATTTTCGTATCGCAAATTCGTTCATCTTCCTCTTTCAAATGGATATTTCAATGTACTAACTTGCATAGGTCACTTCACACGTCGGCCAGAAGTTATACCTATCAACGATTGCACTGCAGAAGCAGTACCTGAAGCTTTTGTAAATAACTTGGTATCTAGATTTGGTTGTCCATCTGTGATTACAACAGATAGAGGAAAACAATTTGAATCTGCTCTGTTTAAAAAGTTACTAATAGGTACTCATCATATTAAAATAACGGCTTATCATCCACAATCAAACGGAATGATTGAAAAATTCCACAGACTCAAAACTTCTCTCAAAACTTACAATAATCCTCCAGAATGGTTTACTTACCTACCTCTAGTTTTATTAGGCTTACGTACAACGTACAAAAATACCAATCAGATGTAGCGCTGCTGAACTTGTCTACAGTACTTCCTTACGTGTTCCAGGAGAATTTTCTAAACAATCAACAATATTACCAGACTCAGAAATTTTCATTAGCCTCCCCAAAAAATAATTCACAAAAATATTACATAACCCAGACTTCTTTCGTATCTCCTCCAATAGGTCCTCCCTTACGACGGACTATATAAAGTAATAAAACGATACAATTATTTTTTAAAATTATTATTACCAATAATATAGAAACTATTTCTACTGATCGCTTAAAACCAGCATATTTCAATTATTCGATAAATTCTTTCACAATGATTTCTGAGAACAATTAATTCTGCTTTTTATTAATTCTACGGGGGGAATAGTGTGCTATTCGGCATCAAGCCGTTTTTTTGGCATCTAGTCATTTATTAATGTATCTCCATATTTTCTTGATGGTTGGCGTTGATTTCAATGATAAACAAATTGGAAAAGGGTTTATTTCTTGGCTGGAAATGGTGATGTAAATATAGGAATTTCTGGATATCAGCAACTAAAATTTATTCAATCTCGACCGTTCTTCAGGAGCTGTAGAAATATGTCGATGATCTTATCTTAGCTGTCCCAACAGATCAAATTCAAAATACACTCCAAATTTTTAATAGTTACAATACACACCTACAATTCAAAGTGGAAATTGAAACCCAACAAAACATAGCTTTCCTTGACATGACCTTAATACACAATTAAAGTGGCACTATCTCAACTAAATGGTATAGAAAACAAACAGCAAGCTCAAGATATTTAAACTTTAATTCTAAACATCCTTTATCACAAAGAATTAATAATGCAACAAATTTATTCAATAGAGCACTGACACTAACTTCAAACACTTATCATAATGAAATTTGCAAAGAAGTTTCACACTTACTGTAATTAAACAATTATCCCACATCGTAAATTCACTGAAAAATGGTTAATAAATGTACTTATAAATAACAATGTAAACCAGCACAACACAAAATAATGTTTTACTCTATAAAATATATAGATGGGATAGCAACTAAACTTAAAAAACCATTTGAATATTGGAATTGGCTTCAAACAAGTAAAAACAGTCGGTACTCTATTTAGTTCTTTGAAAGCTAAAATAGACAAATATCCAATCCAACATCATTTACAAAATTCCTTGTGATAATTGTACGTCATGTTACACAGGTCAAACTGAAAGATATTTAAAAACTAGAAAGAACGAACATAACAAAAATTGTAATAAAAATCTAAACACTAACAACAAATGTGCTCTAGTTCACCACGCCCAGTCTGAGAATCATACATTTAATTTTGACAATACAATAATACTCGATAAAGAACACAATTTACATAAAATGCTTACACTAGAAATGCTCTACATAAATGAAGACAATAATAACATAAATCTAAAAACAGATACTATGTACATCAGTAAAATATACAACATTTTAAAATATAATAAAAATAATACTAAAATTAAATAACTTTCAACAACACCTGGTAGATTATAAAATAAACAAATAACCTTCAGCTACCTCTATTGGATATTAATACAAGCTATAACCTTAATAATATTTAAACCGTTTGGCGCGAAATTTTATTTAATTAAAACCTTTACTTAACTTTTCATGTCCAAACTTTACTTAGTCTAAGTTGTTAGGGTGTGGCATACCTAATTTCATATGTTTTTTATATTTTTATATGTTAGACTTTCATATTTTTATGTATTATTTTATTTTGACGACTGTGTTAAATATTATGTTTAACAATTTTAATCATATGACTTTCCATGTTATTTATTTATTAATTTATTTATTTATTTATAAACTACATTACACACTATATATATTGCTACTGGTTTACAACGTTCATGTAAGTCTCTATTCATATAATTTATGTTATAAACATGAATTCATTACTCATGGAAATAATTTTTACTGTATAGCTCCTGAAGAAGACCCATGTGCGGTCGAAATGGTCGAGATTGAATAAATTTTAGTGGCTGAAACCAGAAATTCCTTTATTTAGATAAACAAATTGTTTGTATTCACTTTTTTTAGATATATTGATATTGAGTATGTTTTGTAGTTTTTGATAAGTGAATTTTGTACATTAATTTGTCAAAAATACAAAATCTTTACCTGTTACAATTGTATTTGTATATTATAACATATCTATGTGAGTTCGCGAGACTGGAGTTTCACTTTTTAACAAGCAACCGAAGACGAGTCTCTTTGAGATGATCCATTGAGCAGGAAATATATTTCTTGATTAGTGAGTGTGAGTAGTAAATCAAGTTAACGTGAATAATTTTACTGTGGAATCAGCCGATCTTTTTTCCATTCGTCTCATGGAGTTTTTCTGGTAAGAGATTTCATACTATTTTCGTTTGTCGTAAGTTTTTGGCCTGTTTGCTAAATTTTGCGTCGTAGTTTTGTACGGAGTTCACAAGGTCGTTTGACCACATTAGAATGAAATTTCTTGTTGTTTTGTGGAATATCTTTCATCCTCACACGATCGCAAGACATTTTTCAGGCACTTTATAAATTCTTGTTTTGACGACCAGTAGTGGTAGGGTAGCATGCACTTTAGATTTCTATCATACTTTTATGAATCTTGGTAGCATGCACTTTGGAATTCTATATTCGCTTTTTGTTTAATTTTATACTATGAAAATAAAATATATTATGACATTTGTGGCAAAATAATGACGTTATTTTGTCACTTTCGCCTCAAGTTGTACACTTGCAGGCGAATATTTAGAGACGCGCATGTTACCAAATTTTCGCTTCGTGGCGAAAAGCGAAAACAAATGCCTCATTTGAAATAATTCTGCTGCCACTACAGGAGTGGATAATTCGTTTCGGTTTCAAAATTTATAATTTTTTTTAATTTAATTTATTTGGATCCCTTCTTTCTCCATGATAAAAGTTCTTAAATTTTTTAGTTTAATTTTTATTCCAGAGCTGAATAACCGGAACAGCTCTAGCTCCCTGACGCGTGGCGTCTACATTTTTGCGTTATCTATTTTTACAGTAATTCTGCTTGAATTTTTCAACCCTTAAACTTGCAGGCATAATCGCGTACGTTGATACGCATTAAAATTTTGCTATTATACCATTTTTAATAAGTAGTGCTGCTTACATTTTGGGGTAATTTTTTTTTTGTCAGTAATTTTTTTTTGGGTATAATAACTGTACAATTGAGTTTTAAAATTTAATTAGGCTACAATAATTTCAATTACCGGTACCTTTTTCCCTTTCCATTGAATGAGTGTTGAGTGCATGTGAAAGTGTTGACTCGACAGTTTTCGGCTTGGTTCGTACCATTTTTATAGTTGGAGAGTAGGTGATCAAAAAATTTTCGCATTTTTTTCTCCTTTTTTCTTGGTAGAGGCGCAATATCGTTAAGTATTATAAATTGTTCGCTACATCGGAATCAGTTTCTCAAATGGTTCAAATATCATTTTTTGTCGCTAAATTAATTTTTAATATTTTCATCACATATTCTCAATTAAAAAATAAAATATTTATGTTATATCTCGAGAATTGTTAAGTTTTGAAAAAAAAATACACAGCGTTATTCTACGTTAAGAACCGTATAAAAATTATGTAAACATTTTTTCTTTATCTTGTATAATAAGCGAGATATAAGGTATTTTCAAAATAAGGGAAAATCAAGTTTTAGCCTATAGCTCAAAAACAAAAGACGACCGAAAATTCCTATGGTGTGATGTTTAATTTTAATGCTCGGAGGCAGACCAGTAGTGACAGCACTCACTTTAGAATCCTATCAAATGAGGCATTTGTTCTCGCTTTTCGCCAGGAAGCAAAAATTTGGTAGCATGCGTGTCCCAAATATTAGCCTGCAGGCGTACGACTCGAGGCGAAAGTGTCAAAGTAACGTCATTATTTTGCCACAATTCTATTCAAAGCCAATTTATATATAATTTATACATTTATTTTATACAACTGTCATAATATTTTTTATTTTAATTTATATATAATTTATACATTTATTTTATACAACTGTCATAATATTTTTTATTTTAATAGTATAAAAAAAAAATCCGGAACACAAAGAATATAGAATTCTAAAGTGCATGCTACCAAGATTCGTAAAAGTAAAATCGCATTCGCCTGCTTTCTATGATAGAATTCTAAAGTGCGTGCTACCACTACAGGAGCATGCTGCGCCACAAAATTTTACATATATAAGATAGGTAATTTATTTTTAAATTAGCTCAAAATTATCAATATTTATTAATTTAATAATGTATATTAACATCTCACCATATTCTGTATGTAACTCTTTTATTTAAAATTAAAAATTTCAAAGAATAGTAAATAAAGAAATTAAAGTTTGATCTATGTATGTGCTATGCAGAAATAAAAAATTACTTTGAATGAAGTTTCAGGATTTAATTGATATTCATAATCAAATGGGGTCATTTCACATTTTCTGATTTATTTTTTTCTTGAAAAAATAGGTCAAATTAAACATGTATGTGTATGTTTTACATCTTACAAGTCTTTAGAATCAGAGATATGATTTTTTTAAAAGTTGCGTTTAATTTCAAATATTTCAACGGCTGACGACACATATTCACGGATACGACAGTCGAGCTCTACCGGTTTAATTTAGAACTATGATTATTTGGTTTGGTATTTATTTAAATAAATGGTTTATTTACATACCTTATACTGCACTAGTACTTTTAAAGAAATAGAAAGTAATAATAATCTTCTCTCTTGTATATTTTGCTGTCAGCTGTCACACTTTTAGGTTAGGTTACTGTTTCATGTTGTGAAGCGCGTGTGTGTGAGAGAAAATTGTCTTTGTGTGAGTATGAATATGTGTCGTCACAAATTTAGTCCGTGTTTAATAGCGCGAAAGTTTATTAGCAAATTTATGAATGAAAAGTCGCATATTTCAAATTATTTTCTATTACTATATTTATTAAATGAGATGGATTTCATGATTTTATAAAAAAAATCGACAATTATTTTTTTGAAATGACCCCATTGACTAGGTTTTTTATGTCGTCTTAGTGGTCTTACACTACGGTTTCTACGTCAAGCTTTTCTGCAATTGATTTGGAACTTAAACAATTTTCGCAAAACTAACATCAAATCGACATTTAGATATAAACCTAGCTATAAACTCATTTAGTTCGTTCAATACAAGCAAGTTGCAAATTTATAGTTGAAGATTTAAACATTTTATGCACAAAATTTATTTGATTTAAAATATCATACTCTTTAACGGAGCAAATACATGCTCGCGTTCAGCCGGGATAGTAATAGCCTAGCAAAATTAGCGTTTTGCCTACTAAACGGCAATTACTTGTTGAACTTAGCGCGTACGCACGGTTTAAAGTAAGAAAATCCTAAACTGACAGTTCTTTCTATACAGTATTGCGCATGCAGCTCAGCGCTACATTCTGGCCAACCGTTCAATTATTTTGCTAATCTAGGGCTAGTCCAGCTAAACGCGGACAATGTAAAATGTAGAAAAATTTTCTCCTAGATATTTTGTTTGGTGTTTAGATTGTCCGTCGACTCTTGTGTAGTCATTATAAATTTCATACAACGCATAATATATTTTTTAATAGAACTAAACGAATTGAATCACTTCATTTTGTAAATCTGCTCGTACTATAGTTACCGTCAAATAATTATGGACTGTTGTCATTTCAGGGATCATGTTTAAAATGCTAAGCTATGGAGAAGCTGCAACATCGCAAGGCAAGGGACAGGGTCCGTACTCATTTGAAGGTGACTATAATCATGTTAAAACAAGAATAATTATTGAGATCCTAAAGAAATTACTAGAATAATAATAAAATAATGCGATATTGAATTATTTTTAAGTGCTTCACAATCTATAACGAATTTCGAATTTATATAGATTTTTCAAGGCGTTTCGGCACCTTTGGCGTCCTGACGTCTGTGTGCGCCGCACACACTGCACACATGGACGCGCTTCTGTTATTGCTCCATTTACCGTGTTGCTCAAATATTTCAAACTTATAACGGCGTTAACATTTTCTGCATTACTTAAAAATTAGGAAATATTTAACAAAATATTCAAAGACATACCATCAAAATTCTTCACAGCAAATTAGAACACTTAACATGTTTGTACTCCACTAACACAAACTAAATACTACTTTTTTCGAACTGAACTACTACTCTGATTCTGTGCATTTCTGAAACATGAACTTCGTCACGATACCGACGACTCTAAGCGCGGACCTGTGTTACAGAAATTTGATCCCATACTAAAATAGATTCATTTAACAAATGCGTAACTACGAAACTATTTACTATTATTATTTGTTTATACTAAGTAAACTGTTTATTATAGGTGAGATAATATTGTTGAATGAATTATTTTGTAGTTAAGATACGGTACATCAGTGGTGAACAAACTTTCGAATCGGTGGACTGTAACTGAAAATCAAATAATCGACTCGGACAGCAACGTCTGACAGAGTCATGATAGATGTAAACAACTTTAGTTCTTGTTTTACTCACGAAGAAGCGCATATATTAAAGGCCTGGCGTTACACATAATTGAGTGAAATTGTAATAAATATTTAGACAGTGTGTAACAAAAATGGTGGGATGACTATGCACAGGCGGCTTCTATGATTAAAAATAAGGAAAAATGTTTATATAAACATATGTCCCAAAATGGTTCGTTACTGAGTTACAGCTAGTTAAGATTTTTCAGTTTTTTATTCAAAAAGATAACAGAAAACGGAACTGTTTAATTGAAATTAATAACCATCACGGAGGTAATCCGTGCTTGTGTTCAGCCGTGACAGTTGTAAAGTCATTTAAGTCATTCGTATTGAACATTTATTATTATTGACATTAGAAAACAAACACTGAATATTAAACTTGAAAAAATAATTTCAGCTCTAGATATTCAATTTGCAATAACTCTAAATGGAAATAATAATAAATAATAATAACAATAAAGAAATAGACATTATAACTACCACATAAATATCTTCTCATCATATACATATTTTCACAGGCAACTAGAATTTGAATGGCTGGTAAGTGTTCCACTAAATGGATACAAGTTAATTCATTTGAGATAGAAAAATATAAATACGAAACAGAACTATAGTAGATATAAACAGAAGAAAAGAATTGAAACTTTGTCTAACTATAATTAGATATTATTTTATTAGGATTAGGTCTAGAAATTTAGTATAATTTACAAATCTTACTTTAGCATTTTAAAAAATCCGAAATGGGTAATAAATATTTTGTAAAAAATCGTTACTTTAAATATACAAATTGTTACCTTAATTACTTATTGTATTTAATGTTACTATTTGGCTTCATTATTTTTGTTCTACAATTTTCGGTATTTCGTCTAATGACTAAGGTAAATTAAACAGAAAATTTAAATACATAATTAGTTAATTTCTTTATTTATATTTAGTTCAATACTTATTACGATATAGATGTAGTAATTTCATCTAATTTTGTATTTAATTTTACTATAATTTGTTATTACAAATGTAGAAAATGTAACTAAATCAACTTAAATAATTCAATGAAATATATTAGCAGGCTGGAAAATAAAGAATTTGTCTAGTTAATTTGAGTACAATTTAGATTATTTCTTTTTTCTGTTTAATTAGAACATTATGCCATTAAAGGTTTAGCATTAAAATTTTTCACCTCGTATTTACAAGATCGTAAACAATGTGTATTTATAAACAGATAGAGCATCGAGTTCCACAAGGCTCTATTTTGGGACCTCTGTTCTTTATTATTTATATAAATGATTTCAGTTACTTTGTTCGGCCATGCAATACCATTCTGTTTGCGGATGATACCACTCTCATTAGTAAAATAATAACTTTGAAACTCTATTACAAAATAGTAACAACGATATGAACCGAGCTTAAGAATGGTGTGCCGCAGTTAACTTATTGTTAAAACGCAAAAATTAATTATGTCAAACAAGACAAATTGCATTGAAAAGAAACCTATAAATATTCTGGATTTTTATATTGAACCATCTCTTCACATAATGTTAGTTGTTAGTTCTTAGTAAGAAACTATCCCGAATATTATTCTTACTTATACGTTTGAAACATAGTGTAGATGTGATTACTTTAAAAGTTAGCTATTTTTCTTTATTCCACTCACTAATATCTTACGGGACAATTCTAAGGGGGAAATATCCAAATGCAATTAAAATTTTGCGTATGCAAAAAACAGCTACCTATACGAATCATGTTAGGCCTTAAATATGGAGACCATTGTAAACAAGGCTTTAAAGATTTAAATATATTGACTCTGCCATCTATATATATATATATATATTTTAAACTCAGTACTTGAAATACATAAATTCAAATTAAACTTCACTAAAAATAGAGAAATCTATTAAATGTTCATTAAATTTAGACCTGTATAATAAAATTGCCCGAAAAAATAAAAAAATATTAATCACGAAACTTTCAAAAACACCAGTAATATGTCTATTCTCAATTTATTGTTTTTTTTTTTTTTGTAATTATTTAACGTACTATAAACACAGATTATATATATACCGGGTATAACACGAAAACTGAACCATAGGCGTTTAACAGTTTTTCCTTACCCTAATGTGGCCTATTGATTTTAGACAAAAATTATTCAAATAAATGTTATATAGAATTAAATTTTGCATCTAAATCAATAGTAATATTTTCTTTTGCATATTTGGTAACCGAGAAAATTTAATTTAAAATTTTATAAAACTTACTTCTTTATAATGTTAGCCATGGCATAGAAATAAAATTTCAAACTAATTTTATGACATTTTACCTGTCAGAAACTACAAAATATAGTTTTCATAAAAATAATGGTATTGTCTTCTCTTCATGTGAATAATTCTCCATTTGCAGTAATGATAACTGAAAGCTGAGCAGACAAAATGTCTAACAAATATGACAATTTACCTGTTAATAATTATATTCAGGTGTCTCTCAAATAGGGGGACATGGCTCAACCATAGATTCCTAAGGCTAAAATAAGACGATTTAACCAAACTTGCTTCTACCGGAAAGTGTACAATTTAGCCAGAATTCTGCTTCAAAGTTCTTAAAAAAAAATTAATTTTGCTTATAATAACAGAACGCTTTATTCGATTTGAATGAAATTTCGTATGGTTATAAGTCATCTTTTAAGGTGATACTTATTATTAGTGAACCACTAGTGTATGAAACTTAGGTGTCCCAACATTGATTAGACCGTAACTTTTTAATGGCCACGCCGATAACATAATTTTTTTTTTTTTAGAAAGATACATTCAATAGTATAGTTTTCTTTCTCTGTGTAATTTGTGATATCTGTTACGGTTCAGACAGAAAAAAATTGCTCCATGATATGTGATTTAATAAAGAGTATAATTAATAGTTTGATGTATTATTTCTACAAACTAACACAGCCCGAAAACATTATTTATTTTGAAGCTTGGACAATACAATTATATGTGGAACAATATATCGTTCAAATATCCAACACGGCTTTGTTTGCACTGACGCAAACGATCGCTCCAAATTTTGAAAGAAATAAGGTCCGATGACGCCGCCATGCAGTTAGTTTTACGTGATGCAATGACATTTCATGTAACACTTGTCGCACCAATAACGGCAATTTTGTTTATTAACAAAGCCATTCATCAATGCGCCTCGTCTGAGAAAATTATTTTTTGGCCAAAATCATGCTTATCTTCCAAGTGCTCAGGGCATAGTTAGCAAACTTTCACCGCAAACTGTGATGGTTTGGCTTCAGTCCTTGAGTTCTACGACTTTGTAAGGATGTAGGCCCAAATCCTTACACAAAATTTTCCAAGATGACGCCTGAGAAAGGCCCAAATTTGGCTTATTGGCAACACTAGCCGCAGCTGCGATATTCTCCTCATTTTGCACATTTAGTTGTCTTCTTGGTGGCTTATTGTCTAGTAAAGTGAACTTACAAAAAAAAAAAACTTTTCCACAGTGTGGAGTGTAGCCTTCGCAGAATAACTAAAAAACTTTCACCCCTATTGAAAGGCACTATACTTACATTAAATGCTCTACTAGTCTATCTTATATAGGTATATATATACACAGGTGTAAATTTTAAAACGGGTCATAGGGCTGTAATGTAGAAAAACAGTTTTTTTAGACGCCAAAAGTTTCTATATTAATTTATGTTAAAAATAATTAGTGCATATTAAAAAGGGGAAAATGACGAATTTTTTTATACCAAACACATTGCATTTCTGTGTCATATAGAGCCAGAAAATAAATTTAAAAATTTGTACAATTAAGAAAAAATATCATTAGACATGAATTAACGTGTGCTGTGAAACAAACAAGACTGGTTCCTGTCAGCTTCTGGTTTCATCGGCCGTTTTTTTATTACCGAAGCCTATCTAATTGATAATTTTGGTCTTCACGCCATCAGCAACTACCAAGTTTATCAGATAAGTATTATCTTTCTTATACATTTCATATTACGTTTAATTTTTATATTATATATATATATTTGAATTTTCAAAAATTTGATTTTGTTTATTAGTTACGGTTTTATCATAACTAGATTATATATTATAATTTTGACAGTTTGTGTTGTTCTTTTAGCGTGTTCCCAGCAGTTGAGGATTGAAGAAAGAGACAAGTTTTTCTCAAAGTTCTTTATTTCAGGATAAACGAAAAGGCGCCTGCCAAAAATATAAACATTAATTTGTATTTCAAACAATCGGATACATTCTCAGAATTGATTAATATCGGTTTGAATAATTTTGAGAACGTAACCTAGGAAAAATAAATGTGACAAAAAATATTGTACATTATTGCATACCTTTTCGTACATTACAATAGCGCGTACATTATTTGCACATAACAATGGATTTTCAGCGTTGCAAAACATGGATTGCACTCGATTGACGTAGATATTTCTTGTGTACGTGCGTTTTAAACAAAATATTTCTGACTGACAAGAAAGTGAATATAGTTGCGTAGGTAACCAAAACAAAGATACGAAATAAATCCGAACTTGAAGTTAGTTCTATGATGATCAGTAGTTACCAACCTAATATATTTAATTTGTCATTTTGACATATCGGTGACATATGGGCAAGATAGTTAACATCAACACTCCTCCTTAACTATCTTGTTTCGCAGGTTTACAAAAGTTTGTTTACTCAGAGGTTTTGTAAGGATGTCAGCAATTTGATCGGCACTGTTGACATGACAGAGCGATACAGTTTTACCAATATGTTGCTTTATGTGTTTCCGAGGGATTTCTATATGTTTCTTTCCTTTGTTTATCTTTCCCTCGTGCGAATTTTGCAGCATATGTATTGCTGATTGATTATCTACAAACAGAGTAATTGGTTCCTCCGTCTTCAGTACACCTAGTTCATAGGCAAGTCTCTTCAGCCAACAGATATCATCGATGGCTGACACTGCGGCTCGGTACTCAGCTTCGGCTGTGGAGGTTGCTACAAGGTGCTGCTTTTGAGAGTACCATACGAGGGGACCTCCTCTTTTAATGAGAACTCCACTTGTTGACTTCATGGATTCGGGATCTCCTCCAAAGTCCGAGTCCGTGTATGCGACGATTTCTTCATCTCCTCCGAAACTGATTCCTAGATTTACCGTGCCTTTCAGGTACTGGAATATGCGCTTTACCATTTTCCAATGACTTGTCATCGGTTTTGAGCAGTGACGACTCAAGTAGTTGACGGCATAGCTGATGTCTGGTCGCGTTATCGTTGCAAGGTAGAGGAGACATCCGATAGCCTCTCGATACGGTGTACCGGCTGGCACAGGAGTATCGTTCTTCAAGTTCCACTGGTCCGTGACCATTCCCTTCTCGATTGGTGTCGAAGCTGCGTTGCAGTCCTCGAAGTTCATCTTGCTGATTATCTTCTGTGTGTACTTGGACTGACACACGAAGATTTCTTGATCGTTGGTCGTCAGTTGCATGCCAAGATATGATATCTTCTTCTTAACATCTCGGTCGTAGGTTATTTCAAAATGTTTATTGATCTCCTCCAAAAATTTCCAAATTTTTTCCTTGTTTTTACCAATAATAAGTCCGTCATCGACGAAGAGTGACAGTAGGATACTCTTGTCGCGATTGTAGTAGATGCACGGGTCATCATCGGTGTTAACCAGTCCAATCTTCTCAAAAAAATTTGAAATTTTCTCGTTCCAGCACTTCGGTGCCTGTATGAGGCCGTACAGACTTTTTTTCAATTCACAGACACGTCCTGTTCCATCCTCGAACCCTTCAGGCTGCATCATATATATTGTCTCTTCTAGGTCTCCGTGCAGAAATGCCGTCTTGACATCAAAGGTTACGAGATTAAGCTTCTCCGATGCTGCGTAGCTCAGAAGTAATCTGATAGACGCATGACGAGCCACGGGGCTAAAGGTCTCGGAGAAGTCAATACCTTCCTTCTGCTCAAAGCCTCTGGCCACCAGCCGAGCTTTGAGCTTACCGTTTGTCTTCTCAAGTAACACCCACCTGCATGTGAGTGGCTTGACATCTGCTGGACAGTCGACGAGCTTCCAAGTCCTCATTTCAATCAAGGAGTTAAACTCTTCCTCCATTGCACGATGCCACTTCGGGTCCTTCAGTGCGGCAGTCACGGATATATCCTGTATTTCTCCTATCAAGGCTGTGTTAGCGCTGTTTCCGCCTCGCAGATATCCCATGATGTAGTCCGAATACCGGGCTGGTCGTGTCAGGGTTGTTCGATCTCGCAGGGCTCTCCTTGTTGTCTGCTGCTGTGGTAACCCCCTTTGTGATGAAGCTGATCTGCTTTGGCTTTCGTGGAATTCCTCTTCGCTCTCGTGTTCTTCTTCTTCGGACACTTGAGATTCTTCATTCGTTGTATCTTGTTGCATTTGAGTTTCGATTTCAGTTCTCTGTCGAGCTTGATCCTTTTTTTCGTTGAAGATGACATTTTCCGAACTAATGACATCGCGTTTTTGTGACATGTAAATTCTAAAACATGGCGAGTCCACATCGTATCCGACAAATATTCCCCTTTTTGACTTGGGGTCCAGCTTGCTTCTTTTGTGTTCCGGAGTTAACACAAAACATTCGCAGCCGAAGATTCGTAGCTTATTCACGTCCAACTTGCGACCAAACCAAAGTTCTGCAGGACTTCTTCCTTCGACGGTACTCGTGCCAGTTTGGTTTATTGTGAATACTGCATAATTGATAGCTTCGGCCCATAGTCTTTCGTCTAGGCCTTTTGCGTGTATGGCTGAACGTGCAGACTCCATAACCGTTCTCATCTCACGCTCAATTCTCCCATTTTGTTCCGGAGTGTATGGGTTTGAGAATGTGTGAAATGTTCCCATTTCTTCAAGTAGCTTCTGCGTGTTAGAGTTTTTAATCTCCTTTCCATTGTCCGACCTCAGACATTTTATTTTCCTGCCAAATTGGTTTTCGACCAATTTGATGTACGCCTCCAGTTTCTTGACCGCTTCATCTTTCGTTTTCATAAAATAGACTGTTCTATAGTGAGTATGATCGTCCTTGAAAAGCAGGAAATACTTGGATCCTCCTAGTGACGATATATTCATTTCTCCCATGTCTACGTGAACTATGTCCAGTGGTGCTTGCGCTGTCTTTAGATTTGTAGGATGTGAGATCCGATGCTGTTTTCCATATATACAGCCTTCGCAGACGTAATCATTCCAGTCGTCGATATATTCAATTCCTCTTCTCCGTAGTGCATTCCTCACATATTTGATATTTTGGTGTGCGAGTCTTTCGTGCCAGACTCGGATTGACGTGGTTGCTAAGCACGTATCCGTACGTTCTCGCCTTAGCATCATCTTGTAGAGGCTTCCTTCACGTCGTGCTAAGACTGCAACTTGTCCATCTGCAGTCTTGAACTCCGACCATTCACTGTTCGCCTGCTGCATGTAGCCCTTATCTAGTGTCTGTCCAACTGAAAATAAGTTGAAGTCGAGTTTGGGTACGTATATGACGTCTTCAAGTGAGACTGGTTCCCAAATCTGACCATTGAAAGCTTCCAGCTCCACGGTTCCAATTCCGACGCCATCTAGTATCGTTGCATCACCGATTGAGATGCTCAGAGGTTCATCCAGCTCCACTAGTTGAGAAAACCATTCTCGTCGAGATGTCATGTGCTGGGTGGCACCGCAGTCTTGATACCAGACATCCTTTGTTTGGCTTTTTGTTTTCATATCCTTTATTTCTGCTGTAGTCAATCCAATGGTCATCAGGGCTCGACGGTTTGGCTTGTGACTTTCCTGGCTCGTTCCCTCAGGCTTGTGTGATTCGCTTCGTTGAGGGCATTCCTTCGCAAAATGTCCCTTTTTCCCACACGTGTTGCATGGATACATTGTTTTGCAGTAAGCAATGTATTTGGCCCATGGCTTGTTTCTACAGTCCCGTTTGTAGTGTCCCTTCTGTTCACATCGGTTGCAGAAAATTCCCGACTTCTGTTGTAGCCGCCTTTGTCCAGACTGGCCCGACTTTTTGTTTTGTTTGACGACGAGCGCGTTGTGTGAATTTGCTTCATGGTCACTTGATGTGTCTTTCAGTCGCTCATCCTCAAGTCTGAGTCGTTGAATAAGTGTATCAGTTGTCTTGTCGTTTGGTGGAACGTTGTCCCAGGCAGTTCGGAAGTGTGACAGTTTCGGTGGTAGAACGCTGAGAATTCTGGTTATCACCCACGCTTCTCTGACTGGATCATCTTGTGTTGACAGCTGCTCACCTAGTTGTATAATTTCATAACAATTCTGTGTGGCCGATTTGCTTTCATCATATACAAAGTTAAAGAATTTTCTGCGTAAAGTTTCCATAGTTACTTCGGTTTTTGTTCCATACAGACTTACAAGTTTGTCTAACATGTCTTTTGCTGTTAAACAAGAAGATATTTTTATTGCTATGCTACTACAAACATTTAAGCCTATCAGAGACTGTGCTTCTAAATCTCGTTTTAACCAAGATTTAACATCTGCAGTGTTGGCTGCGCCTGCTGGCCTTGGTGTGGCACCAGTTACTACATCATACAATTCTTTTGTTTTTAATGCTATATTTAGTTTGAAACGCCACGAAATATAATTCGAATTTCCTTGTGAGTCTTCGTTTAAAGTTTCTAATTGACTTTTGACTGCGTCCATAATTTTCGCAAAAGTTGACTTTAAATAATAAACAACAAAAATGACTTGACTGACTGACTAGACTTTACAGTTTGATTGTTGTTTATTCTAATACGACTTTTGACTTGCGTATTTATTGACGACCGATATTCTTCGACAATGGCGACGTTGAGTGCTGACTGGCGTGTGTGTGTGACAAGAATGGACGATGTTCGACTTCTGCCTTCAATATCCTATTTTCTTCGACGTCCTCAAGCTTTCTGATTTTGATGGGTTGCCTCAGAATCCTGGGCCCATAACCTGTTGTTCTTTTAGCGTGTTCCCAGCAGTTGAGGATTGAAGAAAGAGACAAGTTTTTCTCAAAGTTCTTTATTTCAGGATAAACGAAAAGGCGCCTGCCAAAAATATAAACATTAATTTGTATTTCAAACAATCGGATACATTCTCAGAATTGATTAATATCGGTTTGAATAATTTTGAGAACGTAACCTAGGAAAAATAAATGTGACAAAAAATATTGTACATTATTGCATACCTTTTCGTACATTACAATAGCGCGTACATTATTTGCACATAACAATGGATTTTCAGCGTTGCAAAACATGGATTGCACTCGATTGACGTAGATATTTCTTGTGTACGTGCGTTTTAAACAAAATATTTCTGACTGACAAGAAAGTGAATATAGTTGCGTAGGTAACCAAAACAAAGATACGAAATAAATCCGAACTTGAAGTTAGTTCTATGATGATCAGTAGTTACCAACCTAATATATTTAATTTGTCATTTTGACATATCGGTGACATATGGGCAAGATAGTTAACATCAACAGTTTGACAGCTGTCAAATACAGAAATATATACATACATAAATTCATTTAATAGTTTTTTTAAAAAGGATAAAGAATTAAATAAACAAAAAAGTAATTATTTCCAAATTTTATAGGAAACTAATGTAAAAATGATAGGCTGACTTAAATTCTTTTCTTATACTTCAGTCAAAGACAAGTCTGGTAAACTGCTTTGACTTCTACTCTTACCGAAAAAACCCGTTTTCTGTCTACTCTGTCCTTATCTTTTATGTATAGTAAAATGAAGATTAAATGGAGAATGTATGATGAGTGTAAATTCGGGACGTGGAATGTCAGAAGTGTGAATGGCAAAGAGAATGAGTTGATGAATGCAATGCGAATGTAGTGTAGATGTTTTGTGTGTAACTGAGACAATGAGGAAAGGTTGTTGTGAGGAAGAAATGGAACGCATTTTTTGTTTGTGGTCGGGAGTTCGAGAGATTGAGCATGCTAAGCATGGTGTAGGTATACTTGTGAGTGAAAGAATGAAGCCGTTTATACGAAGTTATGGTTGTATTTCTTCGAGAATTTCTTGGATGAGATTCAAGGTAGGCTATATACGAATCTTCGTTGTGTCCGCTTGCGGTCCAACAAAATCAGAAAATGACCTTGAACAAGATCAGTTTTGTATGTCGATAAATAATGTAATTGATTTGTGTGATCCGGGTGAGAGGGTGATAGTATGTGGCGATTTGAATGGTTGGGTGGGTGTAAAACGAAGTGAATCAGAGAATGTGTTGGGACGTTTCGGTGATTGTCGAGGGAATGACTATGGTAAGAGAATTGTTTCATTTTGTTTGGAAAGAAATCTCTTCATTTCAAACACCATTTTTAAGCATAAGTTAGCTCACATATACACCTGGGAAAATGTGGTTCAGAATAAACGTAGTGTAATTGACTTTGTAATCTATGATGAGCGTTTGCGGAGTATGATTGTAGATACGTGTGTGAAAAGAGGCGCTGAATTGGGTACGAATGATCATTATTTGGTTGTGTCGCGAATGCGGTTAAATAAATTTTGGCGAATGAAGGAGAAAGGTTCTGGGTAAATGTTTCGTGTGAAATCCTGTGCCCTTTTAAATGAAGATGTTAGGATAAAATTTGTTGATAGGTTGAATGAATCCATGCCTGAATGTGAGCCTAATTATGATTGTAATATAAATGAAGTTTGGAAGAAATTTAAGGATTCCCTCCTTAAATGTGCAAAAGAAGTTTGTGGTGAAAGCAGATTAGGCTGTTGTCCGAAAATTGCGTGGTGGAATGAGCAGGTGAAAGAAGCGATTGCTGAGAAAAAGAGGGTGAATTTAAAGTTTTTAAATGTTAAGGATTCGCCTGGGAGTTTGCGCGAAGAATGTTTGATAGAGTATAGAAGGAAGAATAAATGGGTGAAGCAAGTGGTGAAAGAAAGTAAAAAACAATTTGATGATTTGTTGAGTGAAAGGTTGACAAATGATTTTAGTACAAATAAACGATTGTTTTGGTTGAGTGTGAAGAGACTGCGGGGTGGAAGTGGTCGAGTTGTGAAAGCTGTGAAGAGTGCGAATGGAGAGTTATTGTGGAATGAATCAGACGTAAGGAATAGATAGTGTGAGTATTTTAAGGGTTTGTACGGAGGTGAGATTGAGAGGGATGATAGTAGCGAAGCTGCAAGTGAAAATGATGGTGAGAATGATTATGATATAGATGAAAGTGAAGTATGTGATGCATTAGCGCGTGTAAGGAATGGTAAGGCTGCGGGTTTGGATGGGATTACAAATGAGATTTTGAAGTATGGGGGAGAGAAAGTTTTTGAATGGTTAATGTATTTATTTAGATTTTGTCTAAAACGTTGTGTAGTTCCTGATGATTGGTAAAAAGCTGTTATTTGTCCTTTATTCAAAAGCAAAGGCAGTTCGAGTGAATGTACAAATTTTCGCGCGATAAGTCTGTTGAGTGTGGTAGGGAAACTCTTTGGTAAGGTTTTAATTCATAAGGTGCGAACCTTAACAATTTCAAAAATTAGTGACGTTCAGGGTGGTTTTTTGCCTGAGAGGGGATGTGTCGACCAATTGTTTGCTCTTCGTATGATTGTAGAGAAGTCACTTGACAAGAACAAGAAGGTGTTCTGTGGCTTTCTAGATTTAAAGAAGGCGTATGATAGTGTTCTTCGAGATACTTTGTGGGGTGTACTAAGAAAGTACGGCGTAAATGGAAACTGGTTGGGAGCGATTCAAGCGTTGTATGAGGGTAGTGAAGCTGCTAAGAGAATAGATGGTAGGTTGAGTAGTTGGTTTCGTATAAATGTAGGGGTTAAACAGGGTTGTGGTATGCCTCCGTGGTTGTTTAATTTGTATATGGATGTGTTGTTGCGGAAGGCGTTGAGTGGATTGGATGGTGTTCATATTGGTGAAAGTATTGTGCCTGCGTTAGCATATGCGGATGATGTAGTTGCAGTTGTCTTAAGTGAAAATGAAAAGCAACTGAGAAGAATGATAGAGAGAATAAACGAAGTTGGAAGAAGTATGAATTTAATGTTGAATGTTGATAAATCTAAGGTGTTAGTATTTGAAAGGAGTGAATTAATGACTGAGTGCAATGTGTTGGTGAATGGAGTAAAATTGGAGCAGGTGAATGAGTTTGTATATTTGGGTAGCATGATGTCGAGGGATGGACGAATTGACCGTGAAATTGATAGGAGGGTGAGTGCGGGATGTAAGGTAATGGGTGTTCTGGGCACGTTTGCTCGTAACGTAAACGTATCTAGAGAAGCTCGGTTAAGTGTATATAATGGAGTGTTGGTGCCTGCTTTGATGTATGGAAGTGAATGTTGGGCATGGACGAGAAAGCATAAAAGGAAAGTGACTGCTGTGGAAATGAGGTATTTACGTGGTGTTTGTGGGTATACAAGACGGGATCGCGTGAGGAATAATTTGGTGTATGAAGAATGTATGGTTAGGAAGAATATAGTTAAGAGAGTTGGAGTGAGTCAGTTGAGATGGTTTGGTCATGTGGAGAGAATGATAAGTGAACGACTTGTAAAACGCATATATGTTGGTAAAGTTAAGGGTGTTCGATTGCGTGGCCATCCAGTGTGTAAGTGGATGGATGTGATTGGTAGTGTTTTGAAGGAGCGTAAGTTTCCGAGTGGAAAGAGAAGAAGAGCATGTATGAATACGATTATGAATGTGGCTGAGGCGAAAGAAGTTTGCCAGGATAGGAATGTGTGGCGAAGGATGATTGTTTCGTAATGGTGTGAAGATGTATGGTTAGTAAGAATGTTTTGTGAGAATGGAGAGACAGCTGAACTTTTATGTGGACGAGAAGAATGAAGTATGTTTGTACAGGAATGTGTAGTGAAAGATGATTTTTGTGTAACTATTATTGTGGTCCGGATGCGGTTATTCGCTACCGAAAATCGGTCACTTTAATATGTTATTATGTATGAATACGTTTATGAATGTAGCTGAGGTGAAAGAAGTGTGCATGGATAGGAATGTGTTGCGAAGGATGATTGTTGCGTAACTATTATTTTGCTCCGGATGCGGTTATTCGCTACCGAAAATCGGTCACAATAATATGTTCCTTGTATGAAATGTTATGATGATTTTGGGCAAGGCGAAAGAAGAATGTTTTTAAAGAGTTAAGTAATTCAGTGGAGCTCTTACTTTCATCCCTTTTCTTATTATTTTCGGGTTTTTGCTAACCCACTACGTGGGAAACGCGTGATTTTATGTATGTATGTATGTAGACATGAAACTGACTAACAAAACATTGTCGTTTTTACTAACAAGATAGAGGACAATTAAAGATTAAAGTTATTAATTTACGAACAAATGCAAAATAACATAAAATAAAAGAAAACACTAGAATATTTATTTAAGAAACAATTATTATTTATTGTAATAGGAAACAATAATTAAAACCATTTAATAATTTGTAATTTTTCTTCATGAGACAAATTATCCATGATTTCTTAAAACGTAAAACGAAAATAATAATTTAACAAATAATGTGCAAAAATCGTGCGTCTTAAGTCAACAATTGTTTTATTTTGTTTTTGTCACTTTCACAGCTAATGATATTTTTTCTTAATTGTGCAAATATTTAAATTTATTTTCTGGTTTTATTCGAAACAGATATGTAATGTGTTTGCTATCAAAAAATTCGTAATTTTTTTCTATATAATATGCACTAATTCTTTTTTCAATAAATTAATATAGAAACTTTTGGCGTCTAAAAAACTGTTAAAATTTACACCCTGCATATATATATATATATATATATATATATATATATATATATATATATATATTGCAGTGTATATTTAATTGTGTTTTCAACACGTTAATTCAATATATCTCTGGACAGGGCCGGTTTAACCAACAGGCCATCCTAGGCGATCGCCTAGGGCGCCAAAATTTAGGGGCGCCGAAATGTTGTATAGATAATATATACTTTTTTATCATTCACTAAATTAATCCATAAAATGACCACACATAATAAATATAATGTATTTGAGTAATTTAAAGATATATTACATGTCATAAAGTCATTCCGATATCAAATGCATCCGGTGAGAGGTCTTTCTCGGTACCTACTAAAAAGAATTAAATTTTTTATGACAAATAGTTCATCTCAAGATATGTTAACAGGACTATCTTAAAATATGTGACTTCGTCACATTGTTTCGCCATGAAATTCCAGCACGCCATCGTCCATAGGGCATCACCGGCCACTGTGGGGCCGCAGCACAGCATGTAAACGTTTTCCAGAGGCAACTGTGATACAAGAACAGAACTTGATAGTTTAAAATTGTTCTTAACATGCCCTTAACCTTACCTGTAGCACATGGTGAGCACGCGGTAACAGCCGACAAAATATCCTCTAGTTTCCAGCCTGCCACTATCTTTCCGGGTTTTTCGTGGCCAGCATTTCACTCTGCACATCACACGGCAACTACAAAAGCAATAGTTCACCTCGATTTCACAACTAGAGCACGCATTCCAGATGTCAAGACCGCAGCGCCAAACCCAGGCGGAATAAACTAGAACTTGAGATATTTGTTAATTTCTATTTTATTGTAATAATTTTTTATATATTTTACCTGTTAGTTTCAAGCAAGAAAAACTGGATTTTCGCATTTTCACTTGCGTATAGAATTTTCTAGAAATATTTCAATGGCCAAGCCTCACGACCAATAGTAAGCCGAGTCTGTTCTCCCACTCGGCCAATCAAATACGAATAAAGCCCTTCCACATAAACCGCGCGCGTTTAAACGAGAATTGCTAAAATCCGGCTATAAAAGACGCAGCAGCAGCCCTAGAATTCATTCTGTCCTCTGGCTAGCTGTTCTAGTCAGATCCAAGAGTTCTATAGCCGTTCTATAGAATCAAGTTCCAGTACCAGCCCCAGAAGGCAGAGTCCATATCTTCTACAGCTGTGCTGTAGAATTCAGTCACCGAGTGTCGCTGTTCGACAAGTCTACGTTTTACAGAGTGAATATTACTTCACGTTTGTCTTCACAGTAAGAATATTTCACGTACTAAGTTTCACGGAGTAAATATTTCACGTACAAGTTCTCAGAGTAAATATTATTACAAGTTCTCAGAGTAAATATTATTTCAAGTTTATCTAAAGTGTAAATAATATTTCGCGTAC
This sequence comes from Ophonus ardosiacus, assembly GCA_943142095.1. NCBI lineage: Eukaryota > Metazoa > Arthropoda > Insecta > Coleoptera > Carabidae > Ophonus > Ophonus ardosiacus. The sequence continues at coordinate 47,452,477 of OW964824.1, forward strand.
TAAGTTCACAAATTTGATAATTCCAGTTTTACTTGATAATAAAATTCTCAGTAGTTTGAATAATATTAGTCACAGTTTCGCATTCATTTATTAAATTGTACAAAGTGTGTAAATAAACATAGTCTTAGTGTACTGCATTTTTCACTGCACAAAAACAACCTAAGAATCCTGGCCTACACGACTAGCTATCCGCAAACTTTCCTCATCCTTCTCTCAGTTACACGGAGATACAAGATGGCACCCGAGCATGAAACAACCCAGACAGCAGCGATGGAGGGTGAGGATGACGTCACAATATGCCGACCGAACAATGACGTCACAATTTGGCGATCGAACAATGACGTCACAAAATGGCACCAGAGCAGTGTCGTTACAAATAATAATAATATATCATCATGGCATATTACCCATTTCTGGGTGTGCCAGTATCTACAACACATCGGTAAGGACTATCTTGTATAGCAGTAAATAATGATATAGTAGATTTAAATTTAGATGATTTAGTGGAAGCATTTGCTGAAGCTAAGTCACGAAAGAAAAATTTTACATAAAAATTATTTTACAAGCAAACTGAAATAATGAATTTACATGTTATTTTAAATATATTTTGTTCATAGCGTAATTTTTATTTTAATTGTAATAAAACTTTTTTAAATCTATTTGAGAATGGGAGCATTACTGCAAATCGCCTAGGGCGCTCTGAATCCTTAAACCGGCCCTGTCTCTGGAAACAACAAATACTCGTGTTATTAAGAAACTAGAACATATAATACACAAGACATACATTTCAAATTCCAAAGATAAAAATGTAAGAAAACAAGATCTTATTACATTTTCAGCAAAAATTGATCCCGGAATGGACATTACATATTACAATAAACCTGTCAACCACACTACTCCAATGTGATTCACAACCAAAAACTTTCTCAATATAAATTCTGAACAAGCCATTAAAACATTTGTACTTCAAGTAACATTCTGGAAACAATATATTGAATAACCTAAAACCTGTTTACATTTTATGAAGCTTATAGATGCAAAAACAGACATTTGACATTTTGTAAAGAAATGAATTAGCAAGGTATAGGTACTTATTAGAAGGATACGAATTTTTGAGCATAAACATACATTTCAAACTGTTTGGCGTCTTAGCCTTGGATAGAAAAGCAGACATTTGCGTAAGGTATGCAAGTGCAAAAACAGACAATTTTCCTTTGGACGAATAAAGTTAAGGTTCTTCATTCTCGTCATCATGTTGAGAGGATAATGATAGAGTACACCTGATAGTATTAACATGGTTAGCGAAATTACTATCAGATCCATAAGCAGATATTTTCAAGTCTCAGCAGCAAAACCAGACATGATTTCTTCCATTACTACAATCAGAAATAAGAACAATTTTAGATATGTGGGTTCATGTGCTTCAATAATTTTTTCAAGCAAACTATCAATAATGCATACATACAGGCTGGTGTCGGCGCATCCGAACATAAGACTAACATGTAAAATCAAACTCGTAATTTTCTGCTTCCCAGATTATTTTAGGTAAAAAATATGATATGTTCGTAACACCATACTGTTACTATGATATAACAGGACTAAAAACAAAAGTGAAAAGATAAAAATAACGGCCGTCGGTCGTTATTTTTTATAACAGTTGCCTACAACTAAGGATCAAGTGTTCCTAGAAAAATCACAGCATTTTGATGGAACGTTGCCAAGGAGAATTTATAAATCAACAAAAACGTTGTTCAGTATGACTAGGGTTGCCAACTGATCTTTTTTGGAAAGGAATGTCCTTTTTGAGCATATTTTGTCCTTGTCCTTTTTTAAACCAGTAAAGGACGCGATTTGTCCTTTATAGTATTTTTTTATTATTAATAATATTTTTTTATGATTATAAATATGAAAATGAAATAATTAATTCACATTTTATGTAATGTAATGAAATAACGATGGCATTTTTAAATTATTGGTGTATTGATAGTATAATTTATCTACTAATATTTAGTTTAGTTTTCTCTAAAAGATGGTGGTAGCAGATGCAGAGATATACTCTTTGGTGTTTGGTGATATCTTCAGATCTTCATTTTCAGAGCTCGCTTCAGCAGGGTTAAAAATATCTGTGTTGACTTATCAAATCTGTTAATTGTTACTTTTATGCTCATGCTCACATCCTCATCGAGAGACTATCCGGATCAGGTTTTACTCGTCAATATTTTATTATAGTTTAACTAAATAACTGCTTTGTCAGTTTATAAAATTAAAATGTAAAATTAGATATTAGCAGCTAACATTTTAAGGTTAGATATCTTATTGTGTTTTACTTGTTTTCGTCCAAAAGTATTAATTTTATTTTTTTAAGAATTTGTTAAATTTGCTTCATTGTAAAAAAAACACGTTTGACCATGAAAATTTTTTTCATAACTTCAAAATATTACACATTATTGATAAAATAATTACCGAATAAAAATATCCTTTTCTGTAATTTTGTAAAGTTGGCAACCCTAAGTATGACAGAAAGAGAATTTTATTATTCCTCAATGTTTAAATTGTATGTTATTACGAAAAATCTGGAACGCCACACTGCCGATATGCAAATAACGAATTCGTCTGATTATAAACCTCAGCCGCGTCCGTTATTTGCCTCATATCGGCCTATGACATTAATAACTGTAATACATACCTACAAATTTATAGATGCTGGAAACTATATTAAGTTCCTTTGCATTCGTATAATATATGACTATAACTATTGTTTTACTTACTATTTTCTTTTTAAAACGTTACCACTATTAATTTGAAATGATAAGTTTTTTGACAGTGACATTTATCTGTAGGTTACATACATTTGAAATCTGAACTATATAAATAATGACTGGTTTATGATGGATATAATTTAAAAATTTAGATTTACAATACATTAACCGACCAAGAGCAACATAAAATTTGTAATAAAAGTGCTCAGTTGCAACAATTACGGAGCAAAAATTCTAAATTATTAGTTACCAAACGGACTGACAAAATTTTAAGTTTAGAAGAAATCAATAAGAGTTACGCAATGGGCAGACGCTAAAAACAATTTAGAAAACGCTAAAAAACAAAATATATTTAGAGGAGGAACACAAATTAAAAACGAAACATTTACAAGAACAGCACGAAGAAGAAATAAAAAGTAAGAAGGAAAAGGCAGCTATATAAATAGAAATGAAAAAAGAGGAACATAGAATTAGAATAGCAATATTAAATTTACAAAAATAAAAACTGTTAAAATAGGTTAAAATTATTTTTTTTTTCTATTTATGTTACTCTAATTCACTGTAATAAATTTATAACTTGTTAAAAAAATTATTAATCAATTGATATATATTCAAATTATTATTAGGTATTGATTCTTTGATTGTTGTCCAAAATATGATCAACATCAAAACTATTTACAAAATTTATTGCAGCTTCTTCTTCAACAGTGACTGGTGGAAATTCATCTTTAAGTAAACAAGCGATATTATGTAGAACTGTTGTTGCTACAATAATAGCTTCTACTCTGTTTTAACGTATTCCTAATGCTAAAATAGGAAATCGTCTTTTCCATATAGCAAAACATCGTTCAATTGGATTTCTGGTTCGTATTTGCGCTTCATTAAAAAGATGGTCTGCTGGTGTTGTTGGATTCCGTAGCCTCCATCACCTACTAATACATATTTACTAATATTTCCAGTTTCAAATTTAGCCCGAATTCTCGAATTGTTAAATATTGTAGAATCATGTACCGACCCCGCCCATCTACAAACTAAATTTTGAAATCTACATTTTGCGTTGCAGATTGCTTGTACATTTGTAAAAAAAAAAGTGCTTTCTGTTTCTATATATTTCTGGATCTCTACCACCTGGTGATATTATTTTAATGAGTGTGCAATCTAGCGCACCTATGCAGAAAGGAAAACGACTTATATTATAAAAGTTCTGGCTATTTGCTCTTAATTCTTTTTCTGTTGAACGCATTTTAATAAAATTTACATGTAATCTAGCAATAGCTCTAGAAACTTTATATATTATTCTGCTGGTAGTAGATTTGTCAATACAAGCGAAGTCTGTTAATTGTAAAAAGGAACCACTTACGAAGAAACGTAGTATCACAAGCACCATATCTTCTGGGGATATTGCGTTGTTCATCGAATAAATTGGTAAGTAAAGATTATAGCTATCTTTTAGATCTTAGGTCTATTTTACTTATTTGCTTACTTCTGGTTGGTGAACATATTTCATCTCTAATTTGGTCTATAACATGTACAACAGCAGCTTTAGACAGCCGAAATCTGGCAAATAAATTCCAAATCATTCCATTTAGTGAAATTATTTTCTCGTTTCTTGTAATTTTTCGCTGCTCTTCGCGGTTCTAACACATTTATTAAATGTATCATATCCTCATCGTCAGTTAAAATACCGACTAATTCATTCATTTTCAAAAACGTTAATGTACTTGTCAAGAAAAATTGACAGATAATATTATTTTGTTACTTAAGCCGCAGTTGAGCCGTAAAATTCGGCGGCTCAGCTGAACCGCACTTTGAGCCAAGCTTATCACTTGAACCTGATTTGTACAACGCAACCTGTTATCAAATTTCAAGCTCAAAGTTGAACTTACACTGAGTCTATATTGTACAACCGGGCCTTTGTTGTTCAACTGAACTAGTTCAAATATACACATATTATAAACAAAACATATTTCAGGTTCAAGTTCCAGGTTCAACTGAGATGAAGTTTGAATCGCCACTGAAAAACCGGGCATTAAAGAATAAAAATCAAACAATACAATCATGCAAACAAATTCAAATTTTATCATAATACATAAATCAGTATTAATCAACAAGTGATACCTATTAATAATATACCAACATTTTCAGAATCCATTTCAACAAATTTCTTAAATCAAAATGTAAGGTTACGAGCAGTTCAACTGTCCTGTCAGATGAAACTTTCATTCTCCCCACCAAAAATATTATTTGAAAAACCTGATGATGGACAAATTTTTACCCGAAACGACCTGCAAGTGATTTTTTAATAAAATGCTGAAATATTAAAGCCTGCAAGTCGCTATTTTTGGGGTGATCTTCAACATTTTCATACCATTTTCTGCCGTTATAAAGAATGCAAAATAGATTTTGCTTAATGATTCAGATGTAGAATTTTTTACTCTACAACAATTATTTTAATCTTTTTACCTCCCGCTACACTTGGTAAGGGGTGCAAAAATTGAAGTTATTAAAAACAAACCATTTTTTAGTAAGACTTATTTGAAGTAAAAATAAAATGGATTTAGTAAAGCACATTAAACCATTCAACAGTGAGACAGATTGGCCAATGTGGAAACGTAAAATTAGAGATTTGCTTGAGTACCACGAAGGAGCCATATATGCAATTGATGGCATGTTGGTGAAGCCTGATCCATTGCCAGCAAGAGCTGATGAAGATCAAATCAAGAAACACGAAGTGCAGTCTGATTTGTATCGTAAAGCGGACAGTTACGCAAAAGTCTACGATAACAAGTGCAGTGACAGATACTGTATATCAGAAAATCATGGACAAAGAAACGGCCCATGAGGCGTGGGAGGCATTGAAGCAAAATTTTGAAGCATCGTCCAAAGATCAGTTCAAAATATGTACAGATTTTTTCGCGTTTAGTTGGACACAAGGAGAGGACGTTTCCACGCATATTGCAAAATTGAGGGAGTTGTGGAACGAACTAAACAACGGATTAAGGGCTAAAAATGACACCGCTTTACCAGATTTAATGTTAGTTTGTAAAATTTTACACATTTTGCCACCAAATTTTGAAACGTTTAAATCCAGTTGGATGCTATTGACAAAAAACGAAGAGAAAACATTTGATGAGTTGTTAGTTCAGCTCTGTATGTTCGAAAGAAACTTCACTAAAAATGTAGGCAATGAAAAAGTTGTGCAAGAAGCGCTAGTAGCAAAATTGGACTTAGAAAATTAAAATAAAGGATTAAAGAAGAAGTTTAAAATTAAAGGCAGTTGCAATTACTGTAAGAAGAAGGGCCACTGGATTAAAAGTTGTAGACAATGGATTGCTGATGGAAAACCGTCTAAAAATATGGAAACAAATAAGGAAAAAGTAGTAGTTACAAATGTGGCGCTAATAGGCATATGAAGTGAGGCTTGTTCTATGGAAGTAGATGTGAATAATTGGTGGATAGATAACGGCGCAACAAAACATGTGACAAATTGTTATGAGTATTTCGTCAATTTTGAAGAGTTTGAACATCCCCACATTATCAAGACTGCTGGACAGGAAACTCTGTCAGCAATAGACAAAGGTTCCATTCGGATCTTGTCAACAGTAGAAAAGAGATGTGGAGAAATGACCTTAATGGATGTTTGGTATGTGCCAAAAATTTCTAAGAATCTATTCTCTGTTTTAGCTGCGCAAGATCGTAATAAAAATAGAGTATTCGAATCAACGACTACATCATGTTCGCTTAACACGTTCACTGCTAACGGCGTCTTTCGACGTCACCAGCTTTTTTTGGAGCAACACCTGTAACGCACACCCCCTGTAAGCGTTCAAATAACACAGCCTAAACAAAAGCCAAAAAAAAATTTGTTCCAAATTATTAATGTTCTTATTATTCATTATTTCACAAAATATGCTTTTAGCCCCTTGGTGTATGTAAACATATATTATTAGCAGTGAAAGTGTAAAAATTGATGGTAAAATAAAGTTGAGTGGAACTCGTGAAGTCAATGGAACACTGTACAAAGCGACTATTAAAGCAATAGCACCTAAACCTAATGGTGAAGTAAATGTTGCTGTCGGGGATAATTCGAACTTTATCATGAACGATGGGGTCATCAAGATAAGCGTCATGTCAAAGAAAAGCTCAAGAAAGACTCTGGTATTAACGTCAAGACAGATACAAAACTTTGCGAACCTTGTGTTTACGGAAAGGCACATCGTTTACCATTTGGCACTAGAGAAAAGTCAACGACACCTGGTAAACTTATATCAACGGATGTATGTGGACCATTTGATGAATCATTCCAGAAAAAGTGTTATTTTGTTGTATTCAAAGACAATTATACAAAGTTTCGTTATGGCTACTTTATTAGGAAGAACGAAGAAATCAGAAGTAAGTGAAGCTCTTAAGAACTTTATCATGCAAACTAAGACATTGAATCATTCGGTGAAGGAGATCTAAGTGACAATGGCGGAGAGTTCGACAACGAAGAAGTCCGGTCCATTTTACAAGTAAGTGGAATCACACAGAGGTTAACAGAGCCCTATACTCCCGAGCAAAATGGCATTTGCGAGCGGGATAATAGAACTATAATAGAGATGGCCAGAACACTGAAATATTCGAACCCAGAAATCATCTTTCCTGAAGCATTATGGGCTGAGTTAGTTAACAGTACTGTATACATTTTAAATAGAACAGGAAAATCATCTATAGGTGATGTCAGTCCATACGAACTCTGGCTAGGTAAAGAACCCAGAATAAAACATCTCAGAATTATTGGCTCTATCTGCTATGCCCATATTCCAATTCAAAAGAGAAGAAAAATGGATAAGAAATCAGTAAAAGGGTACCTCATAGGATATGACGGTGATGAACGCTACAGGATATGGATAAAAGAAAGTCATAAGGTTGTTCTGTCTAGAGCTGTAAAATTTGAATAGCAACCTGGATGTTGCATCGAACATGTCAAATTGCCAATCCAATCTACAGATATGGATAAGTCAGTTCAAAATGAAAACACTGGTAGCGTACAAAGAAGTTATACAGAAACTGTCAAAGAAGAAGATAGTGAAGAAGAGTATGAGAATGAAAGTGACACAGATCATGACAATGTCCAGAAGACTAATCAAGAGAAACTCAATATTAATTTGAGAAATCAATCAGCCCTGAAGAAGCCCAAGTTTCTCAATGACTATGTAATGCTAATAGAAAATTACATTAATACGATTGAGACTCCTGAAGCATATGAAGAAGCACTCAAAAATGTGCACAGTGCTGAGTGGGAGCAAGCAATGATCAAAGAATGTCCTCATTAAAAGAAAATAAAATTTCGGACTTCAAGATTTACCAAAAAGTGCTAAAGCGATACCGTGTAAATGGGTTTTTCGACTGAAATCGAATGCAGATCAGTATAAACAAGTTCAAAGCGAGACTAGTTGCAAAAGGCTTTACTCAACGTGAAGGTATAGACTACAGCCAAACATTTAGCCCGGTAGCGAAAATGACAACCATTCGATCCATTCTAAGAGTTGCTGCAAGTAAAAGAATGCAAGTAGTATAGTCATAAGAGTACGGGCTCAAATGTGGGTGCTCTAGGGGGTGAGGTGGGGCTAGAGGGTGTCAGAGGGGGCCATTGATGACGTCATAAGTGACACCTGGGTTTGAGGCATTGTACAGGTGTGTTATTAACCTAGGTCAGTGCACTCTTGGGTGACCACCTGGGGGAGGGTGAGTTATACAATCACCTGGGGTGCAGGTCACTGCTCTGATGCTCTGGTATGTGAATTGCACGTGCGTTCTTTAGGTTAATACACTTATGTTTGAACACGTGCGGGGTGATGAGTCATATGCATTTCTTAGGTTATTTTTGAACACCTGAGGGTGATGGATACCACGCGTAAATGGCAGGTGTGTGACTTTGCCACGCGTGCAGGTCATCGCTTTGGTGCTGTGTTATGTGCAAGGGTGGACATATGCATTCCATAGGGCAACGTACTTATACGTGAACACGTGCGGGTGAGTCATAGTGCCACGCGTCTGTGACATATAAAATGTGCTAATTTGTGACATGTGTAAGATTAAGGTCACTGCACTCGTGGTTGGACACCTGGGGTGGTTTCAATGAGCTGATTTGAATCAGCTTTGAGGAGTGGGGTTATGATTATATAAATAGATTAATTCATATTGAGGTACACAGTTTATTTACATATTGTTTACTATTCACATCAATATTATCATGAGTCTTTTGCAAAAGTTAAACGAAGTTGCTAAGGTAAAGGAAACTTTACCTTTGTCTAATTTGGAAATTGGGAAGAAATATAAAATTTTGTCAATTTCTAGAACCACTACAACATTTGGTGATTGTATAGTTCTAGAGTTACTGCAAAATCGTGTGTATTTGGGTGCACGATTTAACAAACTTGAAGATGAATACATCGAAAAGTTGAATGAAAAGGCTGCTAGTGGAAAACTCTTGGCAGTAACTCGAGGCAAGATAGGAAAATCAGTTCACATCGAATTCTTGGAAAAGTAAAATACACAGAAATGAATGAAATAGAAAAATACTTTAATCGGGTGAAGGAACATATTAATAATATAAAACTATTGAAAGAAGATATTGAAATTTATAACTTAAACAAAAAAATTAACAATATTACATTTGAAGAAGTGAAAAATGAATGGTCGATTCAACGAAGAACCTCGAGTCCATCTATTTGTGAAATGGAGCAAGATATTGAAATTTATAACTTAAATAAAAAAATTAAAAATATCACACTTGAAGAATGAATGTTCGATTCAACGAAGAACTTCAAGTCCAACTACTCGTGAAATGGAGCTACGCATATCGAGCAGCTCGTCGTGGAGATTGGCAGATGTATGCGAGTGATCGGGAAAGATTTAGATTTAAGATATATAATTTTTATGCGCCTATTATTACTCCTGTTTTAGAATATAAGATTAAAAATATGTAATATAATAGGTAAATAAAATAATGTACATTATTGTAACGTCACAAATATTTCTTAATAAATGCATTAAAATATTTTGTGTATTTTTATTTAATTTTCAGGTTCCTCTTTAATAATAAATATATTATTATAAAGAAATATAAATTTTTAAAAGTAATAATAATGGTGTAACCTAGAATTACGAGCCCACATGATTAGCTATTGGTGGAATACAAAGAAAAGGTACAAATTTAAAAAATTGTACTACTATATAAGGGTGAACTTTATACGTTTTGATCAGTTATCGATATGGAATTAGTAGATACTGTTGAAAGTGAGTGGTGGTTGAACCAAGAAGATTTCCAGTGGTTGGAAAATATTCCAGATAAAGTTTTCAACGAAATGTTGGATTCTATGGAAGTAGATGAAGAAGTATCGCTTCCAGTTGAAACTACAACAATATCTTTAGAGGATCCTAAAATGATACCAGTCCAGCACCACACATCACCATCAGCAACAGTAACAATTCACGCGCCTACATGTTCAGAGGATCCTCATATGACTCCGATCCAGCACCACCCATCACCATCAGCAACAGTAACAATTCACACACCTACATGTTCAGAGGATCCTAAAATGACTCCGGTCGAGCACCACTCATCACCATCAGCAACAGTAACAATTCACGCGCCTACATGTTCAGAGGATCCTCATATGACGCCGGTCCAGCACCACCCATCAATACAACACTCTTCACCATCAATACCCCTCACACCAAGTGTAATAGTGCATCGAATCCCGAGCGCTGAAATGCTAACCAACTTAAATTTATTTATTTGTCCCTGTAAATTGTGCATAATAGTAAAAGAACATTTGCATGAATTATTTAATTAGTGTACCTATACTATAAAGTAAGTAATAAGTTTTAGATAATAGTAATATATATATATATATATATATATATATATATATATATATATATATATATATATATATATATATTGTATTTATGCAATCAATGAAATAAATTTTAATTTTTACGTTACTATTGTTTTTAATTAAATTACCAAAAACACATCTAATCTATAAGAATTTATAATAAAATTTGTTTTGATGAACTAATAGCTATTGTGAAATAAAACACAGGTATGTACATAAAATTAATTTATTTTTTATAATATATTATTACATACATACATTAAAAGTAGCTTATAAAATAACAATTATAAATTACATTCAAAACAGTTAATTTTCATTGGATATCTTCCTCCAACCTGGTCGTTGGATATGTTGTCATTGTTGTGTTCAAAACAGCATTGATATTTTTGAAACTCTTTGTCCATTCTCCATGACTCAGGAAACCTGTACCACAAACTTTCGATTTCTCGTGCTGCGAAAATCATTACAAATTCTTTGGACAATTCAGCAATTTCCTCCTCTGACATTAAATGAAGCACATGTTGCTCGTGAAATAACTTTAATGAATTAAACTCATTAAAGCGATTAATAAACCATTTTTTTAACATTTGAATATTTTTTAAAGCACATATATTATGAAAATTACAATAAACGTTAAATTGTGTTTTATTTAAATCTTTTAATGGTGGACAACCCAACATTTCTAAGTTTTTAATTTTTGTTGAGGAATTTTCAAAAGTATTAATAATATCTTCCAACCAACAAATTTTTTCAGTTCCTTTTACATAAATTTTCTCAACATTATTCAGCATTAATTTTATTACATCCTTTATTTTATTATATGGTGTATTACCATCATGCCAATTCAAATTATGATGATTTTTGGTTAACCATAATATATTTCTCTTACTTTTAAAATCTAATTCATCCCAGGAAAACGGTGGCTCAAAAATTTTGTGTTCATAAATATTATTTTTTATATTTATATAAGCAATTTCTTTAAAAATAAATGTTTTAACATTGTTTGTAAAAATATAAAATCCTTGTAGGTCGACTATTATAGTATTCATTTTAATGAATGTGTAACCAACAAGACTAATGAATGTATGAATTGAATGTATACATACATCCTTTATATAATTGAATGCTACAAAATCTTCTTTTCTTGTTGTTGGTAATACTGACTTACAACCAAATATAATTTTAGACGGCTCTGTACTTCAACGATGCACTTGCATTAATATTTTAGGTCTCTTGTTGGAAGAAAATTTATCTTTTAAAAACCATTTGAATAGAAAACTTACTGCAGCAAGACTCAGACTACGTCATCTATATCAATTTAGACATGATCTTAGTACATTTTTAAAATTACAACTTGTTAATTCACTTATCTTACCACTTTTTGACTACTGTGCTTGCACTTACATTCCTAATTTAACGGATTCGGATAAGAATAGAATTACTCTAGTACAGAACTCCTGTTTGCGTTTTGCATATGGTGTCCGCAAACACGAACATATAACTAAATACCGTCAACTTGCGAATATGCCCACTATAACAAATCGTGTTAAGACCATGTATCTTTGTTTAGTGCATAAAATTATAAGTACTGGTACTCCATATTATTTGCTTGACAAACTAGTACAGAAGCAGTACAATTATACCCTTAGAATCACAGACTTATACATCGTCCCAGCTTATAGAAAATCAAAATTCAAGGCCTCATTCTCGTATCTGGCGCCAACTTTATATAACAGTATACCTGGTAATTTAAAATCATTGTGTATAAGTTCTTTTAAAACCCGAATTAAAACTATTATTGTCTAGTTAATATTACCTAAATGTACATTTCTATGTTTGCTGCTTGAATTTTGTGACCTGTGTGTTATTTTTTTCTCAATTTTTTTGGATGTTGTTAATAATTTTTTGGTATGTTTTTTGTTCATTTTGGCATATTTTCTGTATGATTAGGTTAGGTGGAAGAACAGCCTTTGGCTGAACCTCGCCTTTGGTTATTGCAATCAATAAAGTATATTATTATTATTATTATTATATTATATACATTCGACCCCCATCCTTTAACCAATCATATAGCGGTATTTGTTAGAGTACATTTTCTTTAGAAATCCAGCTGTTATGTGTGTTATTAAACCCTAACCATTTAACATAAACTTGATTGCCCTTCCGCTTAAGTATTTTTTCAACAAGATATACATCAGGATACTTAACTTTTTGTAACTCATATTCATAAAATCCACCTTTTATGTTTTGACCAAATTGATCCTTAAGAATATAAGTTACAGGATTTGTGAATTTTACTTGATCAATAGTAAAAATTTCATTAGACCAATTAGGTGTATAACCTTTAGTAAATACCCCTCTATATTTACTAATACGAACAAAATCACCTACTTTAAATTTTGCTCTCCCAACCATTTTTATTTTGCTGTAAACAGTATTAAGAAGTAACTTTTCATTCTTCTTACTTACGTTAGTAGGTTTTATATTAATAGTTGTGTGTTTTGTATTATTATAATCTTCTGTAAGTTTAGGTAATAAAATTAACCATTTATATGTACCTTGTATGCTAAATCTCCTCCACATAAGTGATTTTAAAGTACGGTTCACTCGTTCAACCACTGAGGCTTTTTTAGTGCTATAAGTTGAATAGTGATTAATATTATACTTTTTCATTAAACTTTGAAAATGTTGATTATAAAATTCTTTTCCGAGATCAGTTTGTAAATTGTGTGGAATACGATTACTTTCAGTAAATATGCTTTTCATAGCTTGTGAAATATCTGAACCTGTTTTACTTTTTACTGGTCTGGTCCACAAATATTTAGAAAATACGTCAATTACAACTAAAATATATCGATAGCCTTTATTCATCTTTACAAAAGGGATCATTTCAACTAAATCTACTTGGAATAAGTCATCTAATCCCTTTACAATTACTCGTCTTCTAGGGAAATTTAACCGTACAGACTTATGCAACTCGTTAACAATTTCACTTTTAATTTTCGACATAGTAAACAGATGTTTCAAGTAAAATTTCCATATATAACTCAGTAGTTTTTAAACTTATAGGACTCGGATATATTACTAATTTATCCCCCTTTACAAGATTTTTTTTAACTAATATAGAGACACGGGGTTCATCATTAATTCGATAGTTTAGGTGTTTCTTTGGATTATTTAAATTAATTTGAATTACTTTACCTGTGCAAGGTAACTTATAAAAAGATAAATCAGGACTGTTTATTATATTATAAGTATTACCATGTAATTTTAATAATAAATTAATAATAATATTTGTTTTCAAATTATTTTTTACTTTAGACAATTCTACTTGTAAATTTTCTTCAAGTCTGTTAATTTTGTTGGTAAAATGTAATTCTAATTCTCGAATTTGCTTTGAAGCATGAGGAAATACTTTACTAATATATCTTTTAGTTTTATGGTGCTCGATATGACGTCCAAACTTGTCAAGTGTCATTATCGAACTGTCGCTATTCTATAACTCCAGCTTCTTTTAACTCCTCAATTATAGATATAATTTCATTATTGTGACCTGTATGACCTGCATCATGTGATGCGATTAAAAGACGCAACCGATCAACCAATTCATTAATATTATCCCAGTGTATATATTCCACTCGTTTCCTAGTTAATTTTTTTAAATAATTTCCGCCTGACATAGAACTTGGTCTTTTAGAAATTGAACTTAATTTTCTAGAAACTGGAATAACTTTCCTCTGAGGGTCTAACATTGGGGCAATAATGGAAGTATATTTCTGAGACCTTGTTCCTGAAAATTGCTCGCTGCCACTATAATTTCGACGGGCAGCATTCGTTCTTCTAACAATATCAACATAATTTTTACGATCAGTTTCAGTATACCCCAATGGTTGCTTTTTAAATAAGAGCTCATACAAGCCCGGTGTACCAACGTACTTTAGATCTTTTACAACTATATCCTTACCTACAATTTTTAACTCGGAATCACCTATAAAAAATTTATCACTATCCATATCATGACGCACGCCATATTTGAAATCAAATGAATCCTTGTCATCTGTTACCATCTCTTCAACATATTGTCGGGGTAATGGATCGTACTGGTCTAAATATTCCCGGAATGATGGTTCCAGAGTTAAATTCAAAATATCCTCTCTAGTTATTGATGGGCGGTCTGCAATCATGGATGATTGATTTTCAATAAATACATCATCATCATCTCCACCCTCGTCAGTTGATTCTGCCACCACACTTGTTTCTAAAAATTTAGGACCTAATAAAGTTTTATTTTTCTCAGATATTTCCTCCTTCTCTTTTATTTCTTCTTTCGGTTCAGTTTTAACTTCTTCTTTTATATTGACCATTGGTAAATTAACTGCAATATCTTTTAGAGACTTGATTATTGGTTTATATTGTGATTCTAACTCAATTTTCCTATGTAGTGCACCAAGCTTAAGATTTTTAAGCTTTTGCTTGATAATATTCCGGGTATTGATTATATCTTTAGTTAATTTTTCACTCATATTGATATAAAATAAAGACAAGGTCAAACCAGATACAGTGAAACAGATTTTGTAACAGGTAATTCATAAACCAGCTTCGAACCAGCTGATATGTTGTTCTGGCAGGTTTAAGGTTACACACCAGTGTTTAGATTAACGGAGCTGTTACTTGTAGAAACAGATAAAAATAGATCGGACAGCAGATACACAGCTGGTAACCAGATAAAAAAACAGATATGATAGTTGTATAAACAACTAAAAACATGAATGACTTAAATTCAATCAGTTCCTGTTTTATTTAACCTGTTCCAGAAGTTTACAGTGAGACAGCTAACGGGCAACTGACGCATCTTAGTTCGTTTCATTGTTATTTATTACAATATACTGATCAAAGCCCAAGCGATATCTACCTCTATTTATCTCGCTTTCTTTGTCAATCACCACAAACTCGTACCTATTACACCAGCAAAATGAACAGAGGTTCTTAAAATTTTCATATGACATATCTGTATTTACGTGATCAGTATAAACATGTTTTAAATTAACATCATCTTGTTTAAATAATATTAACAGGTTAACATTATCCCGTATAAGATGTTTGGGGATTCTGGTATAAGTCTGACATATATATACACAGTCCAACTTCTTGTGCCTACCCATACTGAAGTATTCCCTAATAATATCTTGATTATGGCACGCTACGTCATCGAAAATTATCACCGAATTACATTTCGCATCCGCAGGTTTTTCTATTGCAGCATTGTTGTCATATGCAAAATAACCTATTTCTTTAATTGGTTCCAGTAATTTTTTCAAGTACACATATTTTGATTGAAACAAAGATTTAGAATAAACATATATGTTTTCAAAACGCAAACCGTTTACATGTTCTAATAATGCAATCATAACGTTTGTTTTGCCACATCCAGAGGGGCCAGCTATAATGCATCTTACTATATTTGGCAGCAGTATGCTATGTCTTCGTCCTTTTTTATGAATTTCAAAATCATAATTTTTCACTTCAAGATTTTTATCCTGTTTAATAACCTGCATACTATAAATTGCGCTGTGAAAGTGACACGAAGACAGTTTGTCACCGACTGTTGAATGAGTAAGACGTGTGTCTGTTAAATAGTCATGATGAAAGTTCCAAAAACATCTGCTCCGAGTTTACCATTTCGTAATGCTGTTAGTCGCGCGCGAAAAGCTATAAAATCTGGGGGCACTGGTTCGGATATAAATAAATCAGCCAAAATTGCTTTGCGCACAATTAAAAGAATTAAAAGAAAAATTAAGAGTCCTCGTGTTATATCTGTACCGAAAACAGGTGGATTTCTCCCACTGATACCGATCTTCGCAGGTTTAAGTGCTCTCGGTGCATTAGGAGGCGGAGCCGCAGGTATAGCCAAAGCAGTTACTGATGCCCGGTCCGCCACTGAGCAATTAAAAGAATCCAAGCGACACAATAAAATGATGGAGGCTATTGCTATGGGGAAGGGTCTATACCTGAAGCCATACCGGAAGGGGCTGGGCTTGTATTTAAATCAGTCAAAAAACTCCCATTAAAATTACCATCGCGGGCACTAAGTAACGTCGATCTTTTAAAATATGCTAAACTATTAAAAATCCCATATTTTAGAGGAGTTTTTATGAGAAATAATTTACCCAAGAAAATAAATCAAAAAGAAAGTGCAATTGTTAATTTAGATAAGAGTGATGGTATGGGATCACACTGGGTCGCATATAAAAAACGTTATAGTATAGTTATATACTTTGACAGTTTTGGAAATCTGGTGCCACCGACAGAACTAGTTAATTATTTTGGTGACAATTGTTCAGTACATTATAATTACAAGAGATACCAATCTTACAACAGCATAAAATGTGGCCATTTATGTTTATCATTTCTATACGAACAAGTTTAGAAATCGTTTAGTCTTAAATGAGCCACCATGTCATGCGCATTTAATTTGTCTGGTGACAATCCTATTATTAATCGAACTTTTCATCCACCGATTGTGCTAGAAGAGAATTCAAATTATGTTCTCGGCTTAATTAACTTTGAAGTTTTTAATTCAATACCAAATATTGATGAAAAAAATAATAAGTTTTATTTTGATAATTCTATAATTATTATACCAGTTGGTTCATATGAAATTGAAGACATTAACAAGTACATAAATAGTAAACTGGACGCCAATACTCAATTAGAAATTGTAGCAAATAATAATACTCTAAAATGTGAAATTAAAAGTAATAAGGAAATAAATTTTGAGCCAAATGATTCGCTCGGTAATTTGTTAGGTTTTAACCAACGAAAATTAGAAGCTAATAAGTTATATGAATCTGATAATCCCGTATCTATTATTAAAGTAAATGCAATATGTATTGAGTGTAGCATAACCACAAGTTCTTATTCAAATACTAAAAATGTTCATATTCTTCATCAATTTTCCCCGCGCGTCCCTGCAGGATTTCAAATTATAGAAATTCCAAATCAAATTATTTATCTACCAATCAACACGCATGTAATAAGTCAGGTAACCCTTAAAATAGTAGATCAAGATGGAAATTTAATCAATTTTAGAGGGGAACTGATAACAGTAAGACTGCACCTTAAAAAACAAAATGGGGATTAACTTTAATCGCTCCGCCTGCAAACATATAAGTGGACCACGAGATTCTAATAGCTTCATTAATAAGAAGGCAGTTGGAGAGTTAACACCTCTCAATTATCAGTTTCTCAAGTCGCTTGGTTTTAAAGTACGATCACGATCTGGATAAATCTGAGAAAAGAATTAGAGCTTTTATTATTTGGATAAGAATTCAGTATAACAAATCAAAAAATTTTATTTTGTGTATTCATCATAATGAATGTTAACATATTAAACGTCTCTGAAAAAGCTCTATTCGATGACTCTATCAGTCATGCGGAGAAACACACTCATCAGCCATACGCTTCTACGACTTTGAACAATAATGATGAAATTCGCATTCCTATTCAACAACAAGACCTTTACACCCTTCCATGGAACAGTTTACTTTATATCGAGGGCAGACTTCTTACACATGATAATAAAGTGTCGAAAACAGCTAAATTAGTCAACAATGCATTTACATTTTTATTTAGTGAAATTCGATATGAAATTGGGGGCATAGTAATAGATAGAGTTCGAAATCCTGGTTTGACTTCAACAATGAAGGCTTATATCTCTTATAACACAAATGAGAGCAAACGGCTACAAATTGCCGGTTGGTCACCTTTGACTGATAATACAAAACAGATAATTGATAATCAGGGTAACTTTAATGTATGTATTCCACTAAATATGCTTTTGGGATTCTGTGAAGATTTTAAAAAAATTATCTTAAATATACAACAAGAATTAGTCCTAATACGAAGTAGTACTGATATGAATGCGATTGAAAATAGTGCTGCAGATGAAAATATGAAAATTGAATTAAGTAAAGTTCATTGGAAGATTCCACATATATCAGTAGCCGATTCAGAAAGACTGATGCTTATGAAATACATGGAAAGAAGTGTTAATTTGGAGATTGCATTTCGCAGCTGGGAGCTTCATGAATATCCACTGCTACAAAAAACTCAACGACATACCTGGCCAATTAAAACAACAACTCAGTTAGAAACACCACGTTATGTCATTGTAGGATTTCAGACTGATCGTAAAAATAAAAGAGATAAAGATATAAGTAAATTTGATCATTGTAATTTAACTAATATTAAGTTGTATTTAAATTCTGATATGTTTCCATATGATAGCCTTAATTTAAACTTTAAGAATAATCATTGGGCTATGTTGTATGAAATGTACACTCAGTTTCAATTATCATATTATGAGCGAGCATGTGAACCTATATTCGCACCTCATGAATTTAAGAATATAGCACCGTTGGCAGTCATAGATTGTTCACATCAGAGTGAGACATTAAAATCAGGTAATGTTGATATTAGATTGGAATTTGAAACAAATGAAAATGTACCTGAAAATACAGCCGCCTATTGTTTAATTATACATGATAGAATAATTAATTATAATCCTCTAACTAATTTTGTAAGTCAAATGTAATGTACACTGTATTTTTTTTATTGTAAAATAAACATTTTATTTTTATTTTTCGAGTTTTAATTAAAAATCATTATTAACCAACGCGCATGTGTGTTAAAGTGCGACTCTGTGTGTAAAGGTACTTAAATACAAATAAGTGGCCCGCATATGTCATTCATTCATTCATCGGCTTGCGATGGTGACTGTTGCTGAGTTAAGCACAACAGCATTAAAGACACTTGTGGATGGACTAAAAATTGTAAAAACACGAAATGAATGTGTTCAATGGTTGAAACATGTAAACAAATTTATTTTATTAATAAACAGGGCTATAAAACAAAATGGGAATAATAACGGTAATTTATTCCAGTTAGAGTCAAAATTGTGCTTATTCAAATGTTATCGCGAAAAATTAAAACAAATAAAACGCGGTTTTCATGGTGCCGGATTTCATATACAATCTAAAAAATTAATTTGGCAAGATTTAGAATCGTGTTTCGACTCTAGAATATGTACAGGAATTATAATCAATTTAAATTATAAAGATCCGTTATTATTTTTAAATAAAAGCTTTCGAATTTTCTCAAATAAAATTAAAAAAGCTTTGAAATTATCAAATCTAAAAGTCAATTTTCTATTCAGTGCTAATTTTATATTACCTAAAACAAGTTCAGTTGAAACGAAATCTTTTAATACGGCTAATAGCATCATAAACAAAACGACAAATTTAAGAGAATGGTATCGTGAAAATATTGATAAAATAATGAAGAAACTATCAGAGTTTCAAGAAAGAGATTCTGGTTGGAGTATGGTTAAAATATTAAGTTTAAAAATTAATATAAATAATTATACACCTATTCTAGGTGGATTATATATAGAATTACCTGTTGATATTAAACGTAGGCAAGCAATAATTAATGTAAAAAATTATGATGTTTACTGTTTTCTGTGGGCCGTAGTTTCTGCACTGTATCCTGCGGATAAAAATGTAGATCGTGTATCATCTTACCCACATTTTAGTAAAGTATTAAAATATGATGGTATTAATTTCCCAATGCAGTTAAAAGATATCTCAAAATTTGAAGTTATGAATAACTTATCTGTTAATGTTTACACTTTAGAAAAATATGGTAAAAAGAAAAATCAAATTGTGCCAATATATTTATCTAAATTAGATGGTAATAAATTCATTCACTTATTAGTAATTCATTCAAATACCAGTGAGTCGGATGATGATAATATAGAAATTGACAACGATGTAATTAAAGCAATTAAAAATGGCACAAATTATCATTATATGTGGATTAAGAATTTATCTAGACTTGTAAGTAAACAAATTTCCAATTATAATGGTAAACTATTTTTGTGTGATAGATGTTTAAATCATTTTGCCTCACAATTGGCTTTTAGCAAACATATACGTGATTGTAAATTATTAAATAAATGTCGAATTGAGTTACCTAGTGAGGAAAGTAAATATTTAAAATTTAAAAATTTTCATTACCAAGACAGGGTTCCATTTGTCATATACGCTGACTTAGAATCTATTTTATTAAAAACTAATAAAATTCAACGAGGAAATTCAATTAAAACTCACACACATATCCCGAGTAGTATTGCATATTATTTAAAATGTTCATATAATGACTCATTATCATATTTTAAATTAAATAGAGGGCAAAATTGTATTAATTGGTTTATGGATGAACTTTATTTAATTGCACACTTTATTAATGAAAAATTTCAAACTCCTGTACCTATTAATATTACAAAAGAACAAGAACTTGCTTATTTAAATACTACAATCTGTCATATATGTAAAAATGAATTTACATCGTTTGATATAAAAGTTCACGACCATAATCACTTTACGGGTGCTTTTCGTGGAGCAGCGCATCAGGCTTGCAATTTAAATTTTAAAAAGACGCATAGTATACCAGTTGTGTTCCATAATTTAAGTAATTATGATGGACACTTTATTATAAAAGCCATCGCTAAAAGTTTTCCCGGACATGTCTCTCTGCTTCCTATTAATAAAGAGCGATACATTTCATTTACTAAATATGTGAAAGATACTAAAATTAATTTTCGATTTATTGATTCATTCCGATTTATGGCTAGTAGTATTGATAAATTATCGTCATATTTAAAAGACCATGAAAAAGTAATAACACAAAATTTTTGTAAAGATATAAACAAATTTAAATTATTAACAAGAAAAGGAGTTTTCCCCTACGAATATGTTGATAGTTGGGATAAATTTGAAGCACTTTGTTTGCCTAATCATAGACACTTTTATAGTACTTTGAAAAATGTAAATATCAGTAATGAAGATTACGCTCACGCAAAAAACGTTTGGGAATCTTTCAAATTGAAAAAATTAGGGGAATACTCAGATTTATATCTTGCAACAGATGTTCATTTGTTAGCCGATATATTTGAAAATTTTCGTATAAATTGTTTTGAAACATATAAATTAGATGCTCTTCACTATTTTACTGCCCCGGGTTTAGCGTTTGACGCGATGTTGAAATATACAAATGTAACTTTGGAACTATTAAC
Organism: Ophonus ardosiacus; assembly: GCA_943142095.1. NCBI lineage: Eukaryota > Metazoa > Arthropoda > Insecta > Coleoptera > Carabidae > Ophonus > Ophonus ardosiacus. The sequence goes on from OW964824.1 coordinate 47,474,256, forward strand.
AGATATAGAAAAACTATTATTCATAGAAAATGCTGTAAAAGGAGGACTTGTGCAGTGCAGTAAACGTTATGCAAAAGCCAATAATAAGTTTATGAATGAATTATACAATTCTGAAGATGAGGAATCTTATCTTATGTATTTTGATATAAATAACTTGTATGGGGCTGCAATGAGTCATTATTTACCTTATGGGGAATTTAGTTGGGTTAATGAATCCGAATTTTACAATATTAATTTAATGAATATTTCAGAAAATTCTGAGACCGGTTACATATTTGAGGTTGACTTGAATTATCCAAAATCGTTACATGAATTACATAAAGATTTGCCTCTATGTCCTGAAAACTTCACTCCACCCACATCGAAAAAATCAAAATTAATTGCAAATTTATATAATAAAAAGAACTATATTATTCATTATCAAAATTTAAAACAATGTCTATGTTTAGGATTACAAATAACACATATTCATAGAATTCTCAAATTTAAACAAAGTCCATGGTTAAAGTCTTATATTAATTTAAATACTGAATTAAGAAAAAAGTCTAATAATGAATTTCAAAAAAATTATTTTAAACTCATGAACAACGCAGTTTTTGGAAAAACTATGGAAAATGTCAGGAAACATAAAGATGTAAAATTGGTAACTCATTGGGAAGGCCGACATGGAGCAAAAAATCTTATAGCTAAACCGAATTTTCACAGCTGTACAATAATTGATAATGACATTATACTTGTAGAAATGAGTAAAAAATCTGTGTTTTTTAATAAACCTATATATGTTGGATTTTCTATTTTAGATATTTCAAAAACATATATTTATGATTTTCATTATAATTACATAAAATTTAGTTTAGGTCAAAATGCTGAGCTTTGTTATACTGATACTGATAGTTTAATTTACTACTTTAAAAATATTAATATTTATGAAATTATGAAAAAAGATATTCACAAATTTGATACCTCTGATTACCCTATAAATAATTTTTATAATATACCTTTAGTTAATAAGAAAGTAATTGGTTTAATGAAAGATGAAAACAATGGCAAAATTATGACCGAGTTTATTGGACTACGAGCGAAAATGTATGCTTATAAAACTATGTCTGTTAATCAGCATGTGGTAAGTATGAAAGCTAAAGGTGTTACCAAAGCCTCTATGAAAACTATAAGTTTTGAAGATTATTACAACTGCCTGTTTAACAATACGTCTGTAGTAAAATCTCAAACCTTAATTAGGTCTATAGAGCATAATGTATATACAATAAAACAAAATAAATTAGCGTTGAGTGCTTATGATGACAAAAGAATTATTAACTATATTTTTTCAGATACCTACCCCCATGGCTATAGTTTTACTACATAAGTGCTAATATAAGTTTGTAGTTTTAATATTTTATGTGATGACCTGTAAAAATATATTTTTTGCAATAAATGTATATAACAAAGACTTATCTTATTTTTAAAACCTTCACAATCCATTTCTTTCAGATATATTCCCCAGGTGTGATTCATCACTAGCAGGTGTTCCAACATAAATGTGCTGACCTAAGGAATGCACATGTCACAAATTAGCACATTTTATATGGTTTGCATTACGCCACACACCTGTCACAGACGCGTGGCACTATGACTCACCCGCACGTGTTCACGTATAAGTACGTTGCCCTATGGAATGCATATGTCCACCCTTGCACATAACACAGCACCAAAGCGATGACCTGCACGCGTGGCAAAGTCACACACCTGCCATTTATCCATCACCCTCAGGTGTTCAAAAATAACCTAAGAAATGCATATGACTCATCACCCCGCACGTGTTCAAACATAAGTGTATTAACCTAAAGAACGCACATGCAATTCACATACCAGAGCATCAGAGCAGTGACCTGCACCCCAGGTGATTGTATAACTCACCCTCCCCCAGGTGGTCACCCAAGAGTGCACTGACCTAGGTTAATAACACACCTGTACAATGCCTCAAACCCAGGTGTCACTTATGACGTCATCAATGGCCCCCTCTGACACCCTCTAGCCCCACCTCACCCCCTAGAGCACCCACATTTGAGCCCGTACTCTTATGACTATACTACTAATGCACCTTGCGCAATTTGATGTAGCGACAGCCTTCTTATATGGTGAACTTAATGAAACTATTTACATGGTACAACCAAAAGGTTACGAAGATGGCAGAAACAGGGTTTGCAAATTGAAAAGGAGTTTGTACGGCTTAAAACAAGCTCCAAGGTGTTGGAACAAGCGCTTCGGAGACTTTCTAGTAGGCCATGGATTCAAGGTGAGTCAAGCTGATCCGTGTCTGTACATTAGGAAGAAAGGAGACAAAGAATTGTTGGTAATTTTGTATGTAGATGACGGATTGGTTGCAGCAACCGATCAACATGATTTGCAAATATTTTTTGAAGAAATGAAAGCAGAATTCAAAATTACTACGCCAGCAGCAAATTATTATTTAGGATTGCAAATAGAACATCACAACGATGGCAGTATTAGAATTAGTTAACAGACATATGCACGGAACATACTCAAACGTTTCAACTACTCAGAATGTAAACCAGTATCCACTCCCATATTAAAAGGATCAGATGTTCTAAAATCAGGGAAAGAGGACAATGAACAACACAAATTTCCATACAGAGAGGCGGTTGGGGCATTAATGTATTTAATGCTTGGAACTCGACCAGATTTAGCTTTCAGTGTCCTAGTATAGAATGCTATAGCGACGCAGATTTTGAGGGTTGCTCGAAAACGGGTCGATCAACATCCGGAGTAGTCATCATCTATGCTGGGGGAGCCATTTCGTGGCTAAGGGTGTGAATATGTTGGAGCTGCGATAAAAGCTATAAGAGCGACGATAAGAGCAGCGATAAAAGCGAATCAAATCTATCTTTCTTTGATGTGTTTATACTGGAGCTGCGATAAAAGCTATAAGAGCGACGATAAGAGCAGCGATAGAAACTGATATAATTTTTTTTATTTATTGTTACTCGCTTTTTATTACATTATTGTATATAAGCGGTGATATCGTGGGAATGAAACAGATTTCGTACATTTTTATTATAACTTTTATAATTTCTTCGTTGCATTGATGGGGGTGAAAATGATAAAGACGCACACAAGTAACAGCCATACCTTACCCGGGATTCGAACCCGGAACCCTTGGCTCGTGGGCCGGCTACGTTGCCCACTACACCACCGGGGTCGGTCGAGAAACTGATATAAATGTTGCTGTCAATATTATTAAAGCTATTTGTGTCCTACATAACACAATCATTGACATGGAAGGTATTGAACATCATTTAGAAGATACATTGAATATTCCAAAACAATCAAATACCACAACTAATGTAGGCAGACCAACCCTGGTTGCACAAAATATTCGTGATTTATTTAAAACTTACTTGTGTCACAATCCTATTGCAAATGACATATAATTTTTGACAAAATGTACTGTAATCTACAATTAATATAAATAAACATATCCACTTAATTGTTGAGTTTAAATTACTCCCCACTTCATCCCATAATTTATCCAACACATATCTGTTGTGATGGTTTTTATTTGTTTGATCCCATAATGGAGATCTAACAAATTTATAATTAGAAATAGTAACTAAATTAACATTACAAGCAACATGAATATAATAAACGGGTACCACTGATTAAAACATTATTTTACTAAGTCTGGTGTTTGAATGGTATAGAATTTTCTCCTTACTTAAAACCAATAAATCAAAAATTAATAAATAAATATGAATGCAAATGAAGAGGCAATTAAAATATTTATTTGTACCGACAAATATTTTATTATGTATAATATTTATGTAATATACAAAAAATCAAGATATCGCTGCATCACTTGTCTTGCCTCGATGAGAGCGTAGAAATACATTCAATTTGTTCTCGGCGCTCTTATCACTGCTCAGCTCCTAAGCGTAGCTTTGCGCGCTGCTTCAATGTAAACACCTACATTTAAATCTATGCATTCATTCGCACTGCTTCGCTAGTATCGCCGCTCTTATCGTTTATCGTAGCTCCAACATAAACACAGCCTAAGTCAGCGACAAGCCATGGTGGCAACATCAACTACAGAGGCTGAAATCGTAGCTGCGAATGAAGCTGTTAAAGAAGTCATTTGGTTAACTCGACTATTTGACGAAATTATGAAGCTACAAGATATTCCTATTTTACAAATAGACAATTCTGCAGCAGTAAAATTAGCTGAAAATCCCGAATTTCATCGCCAGACGAAACATATATCAATTAAGTATTTTTTCATCCGTGAAACACTAGCTGAAGGAAGACTCGGTGTTCAGCAAATTTCAACGAATCAGCAGCTGGCAGATATCATGACAAAACCTTTACCCAAAACACTTTACAGATTATATGTAATCAAATGGGATTATTCTAAAGAAGGAAATGTAAATAATTGTTATTTTTTTATTTTATTTAACAAGGGAAAGTGTTAACAGTTTTTGATTTATCATATTTGAAATATGTTAAATAAAATATTAAAATTAACGAGATCTAGGAGTTTCTAAGTTGTTTGTATGTAGCTAACGTTATGAAAAAACAATATGTCATAAAAAAATATAGATTATATATTATCCGTCAAAAATTAATATTGGCCTGTATTCAAAAAGTCTTAATATACTGATATATAAACAAATAGGGTTTGTTAGAGTTTTATTTAGTAAATAACTTTAAAAACACAACAGATGGATCGTGTCAAAAATCCCATATCGACAATTTCTTAAATGACCAAGGTTTAAAGTCCCTAAAATCCAATTTTAAGATTTTCACGATGATGCCTGTGTATGTGTGTGTGTGTGTGAATATTAATGTCAAAATGGCGCATTTATAAATAAGGGGTACAGAGCACTTTTTAGTTGCTGCAGCGGTACTTGAATATTAAAACTTCCGTTTCTGATGTCGACCCCGGTTTTTTACCTCGCGCTAAGAGAGGTATTGGATTCATGCTAAAAATCTCATATCCAGATTTTAGTGAATAAGCACGATTTAAGGTCCCTGTAAAACGATTTTAACATTTTTACGATGATGTGTGTGTGTATATATGTATGTATGTGTGGATGTTGGAGGGACGATTACTCAAAAACTATAAGATATAAGACCAGTTTAACTATGAATTCCTCAATCTGATATTCATGGGAAGAGCTGACAAGGTTTTGGTAACAATTGGACAACCGGAAGTAGTAGTTTCTTAAAAAAAATCTTCTAAATATAATTTTTTGGAAATTTGTTATTACAAATGTTAAAGAATATAAAATTCCCTATCAAGCATATTGAACATTTTTATTATATCTTCTGTAGTGACATGTGTCATCGGAAAATTTGACAGTGACAATGACACATGTCATTGCAGTTTGGACATTTGACTTATGTCAATATATTTAGTTAAATCAAGTGGCCAATACCCTTCTCTAACAACCATTATTAGTGTTGTGTTAAAGTTTACCTAGTAACGTATTTTGTGTAAATAAGGATTCAATTTTTTGTTGTGATAGAATAAACATCCAAATCAAATTTCATCAGTGTTTCATTTTTATTTATTTTTACAATTTAATTTAAAGTTTCATATTTTTACATCTTGTAGCGGCTGATCCCGCTACAACTGGTGACCCCCAGTGCACGAACCAGTGCATAAAACTCAGCAACAACACTGCCACAAGCACAAACTTTTCAAAGGTTCATGGATGAAGTAACTCGAGGATTAACATTTTGTTACGCATACATAGACGATCTTCTGATAGCTAGCAAAACACCTGAAGAACATATTACACATTTAAAACTAATATTTACAAGACTTAAAGAATACGGAATCCTCATTAACAAAGAAAAGTGCGAATTTGGAAAACCTGAAATCAATTTTTTAGGACATCACATATCTAAACAAGGAATATCACCACTCTTAGAAAAAATAGAGGCAATTAAAAAACTTCCATTCCCCATGACACAACGGAAACTACGCGAATTTTTAGGTCTAATCAATTTTTACCATCGTTTCGTACCAAATTGCGTTACTATTTTAAAACCTTTAAACACGCTTATAGACAATAAAAAAAAAACACAAAAATTATCGAACCAAATGAACTAGCATTGCTAGCATTCCAAAACATAGAAGACGCATTAGCCAGAGTAACCACTTTAGCTGCATCAATGATTGGGGCACCTACCAACATTATGGTAGACGCATGTGATATAAGGGTCGGCGCAGTTTTGCAACAGTTTCAAAATAACACATGGAAACCATTAGCATTTTTTTCAACCTGTTTCACACAAACAGCAAAAATATAGCACTTTTGGCAGAGAATTATTAGCAATATATTTAGCGGTTAAAAATTTAAATATTTTATAGAAGGCCAAAATTTTTATATTTTAACTGATCATAAACCATTAACTTTTACAACAAAAGAAATTCATATAATTATACACCACGAGAAATACGTCATTTAGATTTTATAGCTCAATTCACAAACGACATACGATACATTCCTGGAAAAGAAAACGTACCAGCCGATACTTTATCTAAAATACAAATATGTTCAATATTAAATAAATTTAATATATTAAATTAATTTAATATAGACTATGATGCAATAGCTAAAGAACAAGAAAATGATCCAGAATTAAATTTATTAAATTTAAAAATTCTCCCATTAAACTAAAAACAATCAAACTTCCAACCACTAAAAACAAATTATTATGTGACATTTCCACTTATAATCCAAGACCATATATACCAGCAACCTTTAGATAATCAATTTTCGACAAATTACACTCACTATCTCATCCAGGCATAAATGCAACCAGAAAATGGGGAAGTTTAGCGATTTTTTTTTATTTTTTTATTCCATGGGAAATGACTTGAAAAATGATGTAACATGTTTTATTTTTTTCAAAAATGCCCAGATTTTTCGGAAAAGCCGATTTTAAGCTGTGATGACGTCGATAGAGGCTTGGCGCAACGTATGTCGACTGATACACTGACGCACGCGGTTACGGTTACCAGTGAAGCGCTTTTACGCTTTGTTACGACCTACGTTCAAGTGGTTCGATTTCACGGATCTGTCTGAGTTTGCGCAGAACTGTCTTGTGACGTACTTAAAGTTTACCTAAAGAATATTAATTATAAATAAATGGAGCAATAATTTTAATTTTTAATTTCAATTTCAGCAGTCATTTGTGTTATATTTGTGAGAAAATAGTATGTTATGTAGAATTTTTACCATGCTAAACTTCCCCATTGATAACTTTCAAATTTCTATGGCCTTACATGAATAAAGACATAAAAGTTTGGACAGAAACATGTGAAGCTTGTCAATTAAGTAAAATACATAAACACAACAAACCTCCTCTTAAGCAATTCCAAATTTCTTCGGAAGGTTTTGACAGCATTCACATAAATTTAGTTGGTCTATTACCACATTCTAAAGGACACAAATACATTTTAACTTGCATTGATCGATTTACACGTTGGGTTGAAGCAATTCTACTGACAAACAGTAAAGTTGAAACATTTACTGAAGCATTTATCTCAGGTTGGGTATCTAGGTTTGGATCACCTTCCATAATAACTACAGACCGGGGAAAACAATTTGAATCCTCAATTTTGAAATAATTACTTAACATACTAAACACAACCAGACTCCGCACAACTGCTTATCATCCTGAAGCAATCGGAATCATTGAAAGATTCCACAGACAGCTCAAAACTTCACTAAATATTTATAAAAACGCAAACGACTGGTTCGATAATCTACCATTAGTTTTGTTAGGAATACGTACAGCATTCAAAGAAACAATAAATTGCAGTAGTGCAGAACTAGTGTATGGAATGCAACTGCGTTTACCAGGCGAATTACATAAAAGTCACAATAACAAATATTTAGAATATTTAAATTTCCCATTGTATCTACGAAAATTAAAAAAATATTTAAACAAAGTTCAAGCAATCCCACCGAAAGCTCAAAATCAAAACAGATACACCTACATGCATCCAGATCTACAAACTGCAACACATGTATACACGAACAGACGCAATTAAAACCCCGTTACAAAATCCATATACAGGTCCATATAAAATACAGAGTAAACATGATAAATATTTCACAATACACATAAAAAACAAAATAGAAAACATAGCAATCGATAGATTAAAAACGAAGAAATAACGCAGTAAAATTAGGGGAGACATAAAATAATTATAACCATGTTGCTATTAATTTATATTGTGTTTTTCTTTTCTCTAATTATATGTTATTCTTGTACCTTCTTATTTTCTGTCTAGGGGGAGGATATTGTAGTGACATGTGTCATTGGAAAATTTGACAGTGACAATGACACATGTCATTGCAGTTAGGACAGTTGACTTATATCAATATATTTAGTTAAATCAAGTGGCCAATACCTTTCTCTAACAACCATTGTAATGCCTCGATTATGGTCATACATTATAGCTCTATAGCGCTTTAACACTTTAAAATTTAAGAATTAAAGTTGAAAACAATTATGGACATAACTTTAAATATTTACGCTTTAACTCTTTAGAATTTAAGAGTTAAAGTTTGAAAACAATTATGGTCATGACTTTAAATATTTAGTTACTAAATATTTCTATAAATTTTACAGTGAGAAAAACCTCGCTTTAAAATTTAATTTAATTTTTTGTAATCAAAAATCCAAGCGAAATATGGACAATATTCCAATTTTTGTGGTTTTATTGTTCAATGAAGATGATGAAGGGTAAAAAATACATATTCTTATAATCGTGCGTTAGATTAAATTTTTTTTCTTATGTAGGAATGAAATGAGAATTGAAAGAAGAATATTAAGGGATACTACGAATCCTTTCGAATTTCCCGAAAATAAATTTATTAAAGACTTTCGTTATAATTTAAATACATAGCTAATTTAATTCTTTCCATTTCTTTTCAATGTAATAGGGAGCATGAATGGTGATTAGGAAATGACTAGCAGGGTTTTAGCGCTGTCAATCGTTTATGGATTATTTTAAAGAAAAATACTTCAAATAAAAGATACGGACAATTAATTTTTCTATAACTGCTATTTGAAGTTTTTTTTTCTAAAATAATCCATAAACGACTGACAGCGTTAAAATACTGATAGTCATTTCCTAGTAATATTGTTCATGCTACCACCCAGTATCACTTTCCATACCTCTTATAACTCTTCATATTGTTCAGTAGATGTATAGGCATGCTTTACACGTTTTTTTATTATTTAAACTAGTACATTAACGTGAATACGTGATATATTTTATTTACCATGAAATACGGTGAAAATTTTCCATATTTTGATGTGATATGTTTTATTTTCTAACCTATATGTCACTATAACAGCAACCATAACATAAATGAAGTTAGCTGCTCTATAAAATGACATTTCGAATTTAAGAAATTAAATTTAAATGACCGTAATCAGAATTCGTTAAATTATTTAAGAACCTCTTTAAGACAACTCTTTAAGCTTAAATTTTATAATTCTTAAAGAGAAGATCATAATCGGGGTATTAGTTTTATGTTAAAGAGTTAAAGTTTATCTAGAAACGTATTTTGTGTAAATAAGGATTCAATCAGGGGATTCAATTTTTGGTTGTGAGAGAATAAACATCCAAATCAAATTTCATCAGTGTTTCATTTTTATTTATTTTTACAATTTAATTTAAAGTTTCATATTTTTACATCTTGTAGAGGCTGATCCCGCTACACTTCTATAGATTTAGAGATAGAGAGTTATAAATATATAAAATATATCATTGTATCCATCAAATAGCCCATGGAAATCAGTTGAAAAATTAAAATGTTTGTAAATGACATAAATGTCAGTGTCAAAAATCCAGAGACATTACTAAAGGCTTTTTCTGGGAAGCTCATTTAATATTTCTTATTTTATCATTAATTAAATATTTAAAATTATAGATATTGCTGCCGGACGTTAAATTAACACTCTTCTTGAATGCGGAAAACCTAAAATTCGTACTTGGACAAGTCGAGGTGTAATAGTAATTATAATATGCTATTTTAAAAACAAGGAAAAGACTCCGTCAACATCTAAAGTTGGTATAAACAGAAACCGGATTCATTTGTAAGCCAAAGTATGTACAGTAACAGGTCAACTAAATGCACGCGCTTGCTATGCATATATTTCATCATATACCTTTCAGAAATCCCGCCAATCTCGTCAATGAATTCGAAGAATCTCGAACATTTAGAAGAGTAGGAGGAAACTTATTCATAGAATGAATTGAAAAATAAAGACTAGATGTATTTAAAATATTTTGTGTGTACCACAAATGTTAAATACAATATTTATAGTCTAATATGAAGTTGGCGAGAGGTATTGTGCTGGCAACAACAGATTTTTTTTATAATTTATAATATTTTTATCTTTATCAATGTATTAAGTCTCTATTGTGTTAATGTCAAAGTGGCGCAATTATAAATAAGGGGTACAGATCACTTTTTAGTTCTTGGAGCTGTTCTTCAGTATTAAAACTTCCGTTTCTGATATGTGAGCCCCGGATTTTTTATAATTTATACTATTTTCATCTTTATCATTGTATTAAGTCTCTACTGTGTTAATGTCAAAGTGGCGCAATTATAAATAAGGAGTACAGAGCACTTTTAGTTGTTGCAGCCGTACTTGAGTATTAAAAGTTCCGTTTCTGATATGTCATTCCTTGATTGTTTACAATTTATATTATTTTATTTTTCTTTATCAACGTATTTCTATTGTGTCAATGTCAAAGTAGGGGGGATGTCGTTGCAGAATATTTTATGTACGTGGACTTACTTTAAGGGCCGGTTTTTCAATCTCTGGTTAAAATTTTAACTTCTAGTTAAGTAAACAATATTGCATCGTTTTGTTGACTACAATGATATATGTCATTTGACAGTTCATTTCGTTTCAATTTTGTTTATTTAACTCTTAGTTAAAGTTTAACCAGATATTGAAAAACCGGCCCTAAGATCTAAGCTTGACTTTCAGGGATGTGCATTTACGCGTAAAATATTATTTTTTACGTTTACGTGTAAAAAATTGCGTAAAAAATGTTAAATAAGTAAAAACCGTAGATAATGTATAATAGAATAATTTTAGTTCTTCATAACGACACTAGATGACTTGTTGTTTATAAATGTCACATTACAGTAACTTTCCTTAATCCTATCATGAATATATTCCAAAACGACTGAAACTATGATAAGTTTATAAGAAAGAGACTGAAATTATTGTAAAATATTAAAAAAAAAACATTCTGAAATGAAATTAACATAAAATGCTTAAAATTTGTATAAAATTCATTTTCAATAAGTTTGGAGCTAATGATTTAAATCCATTTCAAATTATTTGAAACTATATGTTATTAATAATTAAAAAATGTAAATAAATAGAATTAATATTTAAATGTCTTCAAATTTTATTTATTTACAAAACTGCCTAAAATTTACATAAAACATTTAAAAATATAAAATAATATTTACGTATTTAGTCTAATTTTGACGTAAAATGTGTTTAAAGTTTGACGTTTGAGGTTATGTCTCAGGAATATATTTCCCTACTAATCTGATTGTTGATAGTTTGAAGGTACCTAATGGGGGATTACGGCTCAATCGAATTAAAGGAAAATAGTAAAAAATTACGAATGTATATGCTGAATAACGAATATTAATAAAAAAAATGAAATGGTATAATTGAGATTTTTCGGAAATAAAGGGTTTTTTGTTATAGCGCTTCGACACTAATATGAAAATATTTTGATTGGCGGCCGAGAAACCGCCTATACATGCATTACAAATAGCGTGTTAGGAGGTGGGATTACTACCAATGGAAGTTAAGAAATTCAAATTCGAAAGGAGGGGCTAACATTCCTGTACTACAGTTTTCAAACAGTTTTTATTTTAACACAAATTTCTTGCATTAAATTTAATAATTTAAATACACCTGTAATTATAAAGTATGTAGACTTGTACAGTGTTATAATATTCATTTATTTTTATGTAAATATAACTTAAAATAGCATATATTTCAAGAACATTTAGGTCCATGATGAAAACAGTTTGATAAAAAAACATATATATGTGACGTCACGTCAATCTTTTCAAAATTCGGGAGACCATAACTCGCTTATTAATAGGAATTTTTTCACCGGATTTTCATCAATAGTCTTAGTTTTCCTAATATTTTCAGATGAAATTATAAAAAAAAAATGGTGTAATCCCCCATTGATTGTCTGAATCAGAGACATATCACGTGGACTGCTTAATCTGCAATATTCATTACAGTATAAAAGAAAATATCTTTATAAAAAAATATATACTCGTGGTAATAATATTTTACATTATCTACGTAAAAAAATTTCAAATATAGCCAATGTAAAAAATATTTTTTTAGGCGTAAAAATACGTGACGTATTTTACGTGCCCATCCCTGTTGACTTTATATTATGTACTTTTTACTTGAATGAAACCTGAGTCTGCTCATCTACATATGTTGTGTATAGGCCACCAAAGTTACTATAAGGTGTACAATTTGCATGTATATGGGCAATATGCCGCCTCTAAATGATGGACAGAACTGTTTCCGTTGCTAGAAAAACGTTGCTACTTTCACACCGGTCTTGTGTCGTATAAAATATCCAGCTTATGGAACAATTTAATGCTACATGCCACAGTTAATGTTGTATTGTATAGATACTATACCATTTCAGTTCAGTAGCAATGGTGCTTTGGTACGTAACGTATCATGTTCTAAACCATTTTATATTGGGCTTGGGCATCATAATCGCGTTCCGAAATGGAATACCGTTATGAAGTGGGTGAAACCATAACGCGAGAAATTCGAAGGGTGCCGCGTACCATGCTTGAAAGAAGTATGAACGAATTTGCCAGCCGTCTATAAGACAAAAATGGACGGCAACTAACTGATGTGATTTTTCGCAGCTGATTTTTTTTTTTTGTATGTGTCGTTACTTATTCCAAGTGGCAATGTACTAGTAATGTATGAAAACAATAAATTTTGAAATTCGCTCGAAAATGAGTATGCGATTGCCTTTTCAAAGACACCAAACCTCCCTGCCGGACCCTGTATTTATGAATGGCTCCGCTGCTAAATTCTTACCAGAAAAGGGCTCCACTGGATAAAAAAAATTGGAAACCACCGGACTAATCCATAAAGTGGTATTTTATGACCTTATAACTTTTTATCATAACAACTTAATTATACCTAAAAAATATTTATAGATTTAGCATTTATAATATCCTGTGGGAGTATATTATGTAGAGACCTACTCATCTACAGACATAGGTATAGGGTGTAAATCTAAAAGTAGGCCGTAGGCGTTCAACATGGGAAATCAATTTTTTCTTTGAGGAAACGTTACTTAATTATTTTATGTAAAAATACTTCAAATAATAGTTATGGAACAATTCTGCTTCTAAACCATGCCAAACGATTATTTTAGTTCTCCATATAAGCTTTTATTCTCGGCAGCTATGGATTTATGACGAAAAATAAACAAAATCGTTATTTTAACTGTCAGTTAGAACTAAATTTAAATTAGAGTAATAAATAACACAAAAAAATTGTTTTAGTTTTAAAATCCAAAAAAAGTTATTTTTTAAAAAAACTTTCTGTGATCCTTAAGGTATCGTGGCCTCCTAGTTAAAAATGACTGTTCAAGCAACAAAAGAAATTAGAAACAAGTACTTACAGAATATAACAAAACAGGGTTAAAATAAAATCATATACGAAAATAGGTTAATGGATTTATTACTATTCTTTCTACATATCTTGGTACATTTTTACTCCCTTATAATTAACTGTCTGTATAAGAGATCGAAATCATAAAGCGATACTTGCATGATAAGTTTTAATTTTTTTTTAATATTTACATATAAATCTCTATATATTAACATCAAAAATGAAAAACATTTGTATTTTCTGAGCAATATTTACATTTAAAAATACTTTACAATGGAAGGTTTATACAAACTCTACATTAATAATTAAATCAAGTTAAGATATTTCTACATACAATGAAAGACACCACCAGTCGTTCATATTGCAACTCACTGAATGAAACATACTAAAACATACCTATGGGTATTATTGAAATGCTTGAATATGTGCCTCGTATGGAAAATAAAATCGCTTTATTAATATGTATTTATAATGCTAGAAACAAGTTTAAGATCTTAATACGAAGTTTTCGAAGATTTTCATAGAGATTTATATAGGTACTGTTATTGGCGAATACACCCCAAAATATGCCACACTACAGCAAGACTATGTAGGATTTCTTGTTCTTAAAAAAAAAAATACGAACATGTTTTAACTAGTCAAATAATTTTTCCAAATTACATGAAGAAACCTGTATTTCAGATTTAAAGTGAAAAATGTAAAATGCTTATTGCTTAAGGTTACCTACAGGTTGCATGACTGGGGATAAGAAAAAAATTAGTCTCATTACTTTTAGATTTAGGATTTTACTGGTAATATTCGCAAAAAGATGGACCTAACATTGAAATTTGTAACCTATATTTCACTGTAATATCTCAAATTGACGTTTTATAAAAGTTCTTATATGAGGGCATATTCAGCAGATTTGTCGCCTATTTAAAATATAATGAAAAAGCGTGAAACTAAATAAAATAAAATTTATGAGTATGCCAATCTGCTTTGTACACTGATTTCGGTAATGATGGACATATTTGTACCGTGCGGGCGTTTACTAGACGTCACTTCACGGGCACTCATTGCTGGCGTGGAGAGTGCACCACAGGGGTCACTTTTGTGCCATTTAAAATTCGAATTTATGGGTTCGGTCGGGAACGAACCCGGTTCCCCAGCTTCGTGACCAGACACTCAGGCACGGGGCCACGGTACCCCATTCAAATTAATGAAATTAAATGTCCTAATATCATTTTTCAACTTTGTCACATTAATTTAAAGTACATATTATGATAATTGCTGATATTTTTGCATTTTAATGATATACTAGTGGTACAAATATAACGACCAATGGAGATATTATTTTGTCATCACTTAAAGTTAAAATAGTTTCCTTATTCATGCAAATAACTTATTAATTTAAAATTGGAATAGTAAAACAGACTGAAATATAATAAATACAATTTAGGAATTTTCAATCACATAAATAATGTAGACCCTTCTAAATATAACATTATAATATTTATTCAATATTTGTTCAAATAAAATATCTAGTCAAACAGTTCAACACATCTGCCAGAGGTTTAACCTAATCTATCTACCAATTAAATATATTATCCAATAAAATTTACAATTAAATATGGCAGAAATATAACATATATCACACATTTTAAAATATTTTGCACTGGTATCGTTTAGAGTATTTACAAATTGTCATTATGTCTACATATGGAATCTTCATATCACAATCTGCTTGTAATAAATAGGGATCAACTTGGTTTACAAGCCGAAAACGGACCGCGCATTCCTCTTCGCTCTGTACACGCACACACAGCATGAAGGGATCCGGAAATTGTCGGTTTCTATCTTCCCGCTTGGATCTAGTGACAACAGTTTCCGGAAGATGTACTTCTGCTTGCATTCAGTCTCGTACGCCAGGGGGAAGTTGTCACTCATGGCACATTTCTTGCCAGAATTCCTAAAAAGAAAACAAACATTTTATTCATATATTTTATGCAAGTAAATATATACATATTATTTGATCTACTACTACTACATTTAACAGCCCTTTTCAATTAAAAGAGATAGACAACGTCAAATAATATGAAAGTAACGCAAAAGCTTTTATTGAAGTTAAAATGTCAAACGATGCAAATTTTACCGAGAATACAAGTCTTTTAGGGGCTGTACTATTTTTGATGTTTCGTTTGACATCCTAGCTGACAGTTGCAGGCGCCATTTTACTTAATATATGTACAGATAGACAAAGATAACTTATAAACTGAAAAGATCTATCAAGGATTATATTTTTACATAAATTGAATTTTATTTAACTATAACTATAAGATGGGAAAGAGAAGAGTTTATAAATTTATTTAGTTTACTCGGAATTATCTTCTGTACGAAAGAGCAAATTTGCTTTTCTGGTATTAACTTTGTTATTGACATTGAGTAACTAATCTAGCTAATTGCATGAACTTTGAACAATTTTTGTAAATTGTCCTATCTTAATTCATGAACTTTTTGACTTCAACATTAACAATTACAAATAATAAGAACTATTTTTAAAGAAAGTAAATAAAATCAGTTTAGATTCAGCATTCTCCCAAAGCAAACCCCAATGCTTAGTTTTTTATTATTATTAAATCAAAGGAACGTCATGAAGAGATTAAACGCCACTCAATTATGTTTAAAAAGAAACCCAAAATATTACCCGCAATAAATAAAAACGTAATATAATCCGTAGTTCAAGGTTCTCACACAGGTGTATTTTCCCATTCGCTGTTAGCCGATATACGAGTATGTATTTGATTTTTGTCGCAACAAAAAGTAATATACGTGTTTCAATATTTCGGAAAAAAATGGCATATAGAGTGCTTCCATAAGGTTGTACAATATTGGTAACTTCTTTATTTGACGAGATATGATGAACAAATTTGCGCCACTTTGAATAAAAAAAACTTAGTGATAGAAGTAAATTGGTGATAGCAGAAAATATATTGTATCAGCGGTTTCCAAAATATATGGGACAAAATATATATTTTTTAAATGGAACCATATTTGTATTATTCTCTTGGAAAGAATATTTTTCCTCTTTTCAATAAGGTAATGTTGTTTAAGTAAAAAAAAAATAAACGAGTTATTTACGTTCAAAAAATGAAAATTAAATAGAAAAATACAAGAATACAAGTAATTACTATCGGGGAAATAATAATAGTCAGTTGAGTTTGAATATTCATAATGAAAAAAAAAATGTATTTAACCATAGGCTTTATGAATAATTTAAATGCTATTTTTTCAATTTATTTATATTTTGTTTATAACAATTAAAAAAGTAAAAGTGTTAGAACTCAGCTTCCATTAATAATTAAGAATTGAAATTTGGCATGTTGATTCAAAATGTAGTTTTAATATGAGGTATTAATACATTTTTATTTGAAATTGATTACTTTAATTTTAATAATTTTTTATCGTAAAAGCGCACCATGCGCATGTACAGTAAAAATATAAAAATTAAACCATTTTGAAATAAAAATTTATTAATATTTTATATAAAATCTGAATTCTAAATCAATATGCCAAATTTCAATTCTTAATTATTAATAGAAGCTGACATCTAACACTTTTACTTTTTCAAATGTTATAAAACAAAATATAAACAAATCGAAAAAAAATTACGTTTAAATTATTTTCGATGATATAGTTATTTTCGTAACAAGTTATGAAAAATAACAAATATCATGTGAGTGTAAATTGACGCACGAGGAGGTAAGATATTTGTATTTCATACAAGTTATGAACATAATTTTTTAGACGAGCTTAAATAAATTTTACTTTTTTTACAAAACTGAAATTTAGGTTCAAACGTACTGACAGCTGACAAATGAATAATGTACATATATAGCCAGAAAATAATGACATAGTAACCTAGCAACCGTGTCAACTATTACGATATGAAATATATCGTAACACTAATGTCATAAGTTCAACTTTCAGTGTTAGGATACTACGTTGATATGTCATACTTATCACAATGGTCGTCTAAAAAAAAACATATTAAGACTTAATTTTTTCCATTCATACATATTGATATTAAACATCAATGAAGTTGAGCATTTTCGTCAAAAGCGTTATAAATGGGGTATATATATTGTCATTATTTTTGTTAATTTATTTAAAAATATGAAAATTAGTGTAATTACATAGAAATTTTATAGCCTATAAAGGAAAGTTTGTTTCATAATTTTTGATTTTTTTAAGCAAGTTATTGAGTTTCAAACCCAACTGACTATAATTATTTCCCCAAAAGTAGTTACCTAAACTTGCCGTCAAATAAGTATGGACTGGAGATTACACTCTTGCCAATTCAGGGACAATGTTGAAAATGCTAAGTTATGAAGAAGCAGCAACACCGCAGAGTAAAGGACAGGGTGCGGAGAAGGGAAAAAGTTGAACATCCATCCGTCCATACTCATTTGACGGCGACTATAATGTAACAATTTACAAATGAAATGAATTAATTGCCTGTGGTGCAGCAGTTCAATTCTAATGAAACCAGTAACACTAAAAATGTATACTTCATGTAAAGTGCAATTAATTTTGCAATTTTTTACCAAATTCTATTTGATTAATATCAGTATTTCATATAGTGTCTGCCATTTAATTTTTATCCTGATCCTGAAGCGTTGAAACCGTCTTTACTTGAAATAAGCATTCATACTTAAAGCTGGTTTACGTCGTTAAAAAGAGAACAATTTTCATTGAATCCAGCCCTATGAATTTTATACATTTTACACGTTCCCTGCGCCTGGCGTATATGGTGCACTCGGCTCATCTCGACTCAAACTCAAATGCTGCGGACACAAACGGTGCGCTCGGGTACTTGACAGTTCTAATTCGCACAATTTCGATAGCATGCATTACATAGGAGATATTGTGCGTTGGAAAGCATTGTGAGGAAAATTCACGTGTAGTTTCTTGTCCGGGGTTTTTCAAGATGAGTGATAGCATAGCAGGCCCAACACGCCCCAAAACGGCGAGGGGATTATTGTTTTGTTTTTCATTGTTCTCTTGTTGCTTTCGTGTTTCAGAATTTCATATTTTACTTACATTAGAATTTATTGTATTTTTTAACCACCAAAGAATTTAATTTTAGTTTTCATACTAAACTTGCTTATTTTCGTTATTTACCGACCGAAGTGGAATGGTGGTAGCGTGCTAACTCCACATGCCAGCGGTTCTGGATTAGAATCCCGGGTAAGGTATGGTTGTTTGTGTGTCCTTTCAACATCTCATCTTCATCAACTCAAGGAACACAACGTCGAAGTTATACACAATGTATGAAAAATTAACTCACTCCCTTTAATACATCGATTGTAATAAGTTGTAAAAACTTTATATACAATAAAGATTATTATTATTATTATTATTTTCGTTACTTGTTTACAAAAAAAAAATTTTTTGCTTTATTGTATTGTAGTTAAAATAAAATATTTAGTTCATGAAATGGTATCAATCAATCTTAAAAAAACAATTGTGGTCAACAAACTAATTGAAATAAATAGTATATATGCGTCTAGGAATATGTATTCAAGCCATGTAAAGAATAATAAATTTCGCGAAAACAAATTGTAGTTTTCCGGGCGGGACGCAGCGCACCTATTAAAGCAATTTGTGGTAAGTGTGCTAAGAAATTTATTTTTAATTTCTTAGTTTAAGGGTGTTTAATCATTACATGCCGATCATTCGAGTTTAAACAAAACTGTATTGTATGTCACCTGGAAACTTGACTATAAATGAGTAGGTAGATGTATACGAGTAGTACAGTGGAATACTGAATGTCAAATACATACATTTGGATTTGTTTATATAAAAGTACTGAACTGGACAGGCTAACTTTATTTATTGTAGATTTATTTTAATTTGTGACATATAATGTACATTCCATTACTGTAGGAAATTCAGGTATTACAAGAGATATTCATATATTATTTGCGGAAATTCAAGAATTCTTAAGGTATTCCCAAATAAGTAATAACAGGGAAATACAGGTGTAAGTTGGAAAATATATAATATTACGTAGGACATATTTGAAATTTACAGGTATTCCCGAGGTATTACAAAAAATAAGGTCCAGGAATTATTGGGAACAGAATTTTGGAGTACGTAATATAACTTTTAAGATTACGAATATGGATGAACTATAGCAAAATACAAAATTGAGAAAAACATAATATGGTATGTTCCTTTGGAAGGATTTTTTTTAAGAAACCTTCAACACAACTAAAATTCGTAAAATATAGAATAAATACAGAATAATAATAATAATAATAATAATAATAATAATAATTTTATTTATTACTCACTTGTAAACTTCATCTATTGATACCGCCTACTACTTTTGAAAATTAATCTATAGTCTTTAGTAAATTGTAAAATTGGTTGATAACTTCTAAAAATTTTACAAATTAGTTACCGAGTTAGTATCTTTGTTGATATGTGAAAATTCTGTTTTGTAACTGTCATACGTATTAAAAATAAGTGTTAAATGTAACTGACAGGTTTAGATTATAATTTTAAATTTGACTTACAAGTAAGTAACAAATAAAATATTGTACAATACACGCCAGATAACTGTTTTTACTGCCTCAAGGAGGTGACTACTCGGCTCGCCAGTCATTTCCTTCTTTCAGCAGTAAGAACCATTTTACTTGGCTTGTAATGTAAAATACTATCCTAATAAATAATTTCGTGGCCACTCCAATCCGACAAGATATAAATAATGACATGTAAATAATAATTAATTTTTATTTGAAATAAAAAGGAGTTGTTTGTTTCAGGATCAACGTTACCATATTTCTCGCATTCTCATATTTTTATTCATCAAATTTTTACCTTATTGCAAAGATGCTAATATTTAATTTATTGTTCCTTTTATAAAAAATCTGTTGTGGCCAGCTCAAGACCTCTCGCCATTTCCATTTTATGTTATATAAGTAATGTATTGCACTTCGCTACCGAACCGTCGTTTTGTAACAAAAAAAAAATTACAGAACTTTACCCAAATATTGTATTTTATTGTATTTAACATGTCTTCTGCACACATACAATTCTAATTATATCTATTTTCCATTGTATGAGGAAGTTCCTATGTCAGAGATTCTTCCAATTCATTAACAAGATTGGCGGTATTTGTAATGGATACATGCAGGTTACCTATAATTTTAAATATTTAATTAATAAAACCGTAAGAAAGATAAAATTTACTTCCCAGAAAAAGCTTTCAGAATGTAACTAAACTTTTGATTTTTGACACTGATATCTGTCATCCTGCTGTCATTTACAAATTATGTTATAAACATTTGAATTTGTCAACTGGTTTCCTTAGTGTAGTTTCGCCTACTCGACTTATTATATCCCGATATTCTATATATTATAGTGTCTTTATCTCTAAATTTATAGAAGATATAATAAAAAATTCAAAAGTATCAGATGTAGAATTTTGTTCTTCAAAAGGCGTAATATCAAAAATTTTCAAAAAATAATATTTAGAATATTTTTTTAAAAAAACTACTACTTCCGGTTGTTCAATTGTTACCAAAACCTTCTCAGCTCTTCCCAGGAATGTCAGATTGAGGAATTCATAGTTAAACAGGTTTTATGTCTTATAGTTTTTGAGTAATCGTCCCTCCAACAGCCACACATACACACACACACACACACACACACACACACACACACACACACACACACACACACACACACACACACACACACACACACACACACACACACACACACACACACACACACACACACACACACACACACACACACACACACACACACACACACACACACACACACACACACACACACACACACACACACACACACACACACACACACACACACACACACACACACACACACACACACACACACACACACACACACACACACACACACACACACACACACACACACACACACACACACACACACACACACACACACACACACACACACACACACACACACACACACACACACACACACACACACACACACACACACACACACACACACACACACACACACACACACACACACACACACACACACACACACACACACACACACACACACACACACACACACACACACACACACACACACACACACACACACACACACACACACACACACACACACACACACACACACACACACACACACACACACACACACACACACACACACACACACACACACACACACACACACACACACACACACACACACACACACACACACACACACACACACACACACACACACACACACACACACACACACACACACACACACACACACACACACACACACACACACACACACACACACACACACACACACACACACACACACACACACACACACACACACACACACACACACACACACACACACACACACACACACACACACACACACACACACACACACACACACACACACACACAGACATCATCGTAAAAATGTTAAAATCGGTTTATATGGACCTTAAATCGTGCTTATTCACTTAAATCTGGAGATGTGATTTTTAGCATGAATCCAATACCTCTCTTAGCGAGAGATAAAAATTGAAAATAGAAAATAAAATTAAACTATTTATTTACGACAATTATAATATGTATGTGAAGTAAAAAATTAATATACAAGTAGTATTCTTCACGTAAGAAAAAAAAAGGCATTAATTCTTGACATGCTCGACAACATGCGTAATTAAGGAGTTTCTTTTTGCCATAAACAATATAGAATCTGTTCATAAGGCGACGAATGTCGTAACTATACTCCGAGCTATGCTCAGATATTAATTTGAAATTGCCAACTTGGTTTTTGTATACATTGGTCTGTATATTAACATTTTTGTGTCTCGTGTTCATTTACATGATTTATCAATACTGTCAAAGAAAAACTACCGAAAGGGGTTATAATGGTCTTGTCTGCATGTACGTTTTTTTATGCAGAAAAAGATAGTTTCTTAGTCGGTGTCAGCACAGATTATAGAGTGAATTATACTACCTATAAAGAATACTATGTTTCTTGGCACAATGCCGTCTTATCATACGGACCCGCTGGGCACTTGCCCGGGACTCCCTCAAGCATAGGGGCAATTGACTTGCCATTAATGAAAATATATTTGACTATTAAAATAATCATCTATTTTTTTTTTTGTTAAATTACCAATAAAATAATAATGTTTAATATTATCGGCCATTTATGTACATTTCATTTTTGTGAGTGGTTCTCCTAGGAGCTCCAGCGCACTGGTTTACCCAGGGGCCCCTAGTGCACTTATATCTGTTACACACTTGGTGAACCAGTTATAATATAATGTTTGAAATCATACTTGATACGTTTCACAAAATTTCAGTCTTTGAATCTACCTCTCGGTCATTTATCAGAAACTGGCCCATTCAACTAGAACCACAGACGCGTTTCGCTGTTTTTGCAGCTCTTCAATGTGGTGTACTAACGCCTCCAGGAGGCACTGACTAGGTTTGGCGGATGGAAGATAAACATCCCTCAACTAGTTCTGTCCATGTCACTTACTTTTTTCTGTTTCGCCAGTATATCTCAAAACCGGAACTTTTTATCCAAAAAATAAATTGCGATTTCGAAAAAAGTTACTAAGAAATATTGTTGCTCATACCGAGTTCTATTACTGGTTAAATTTAATGTACTTATTTCTGTTACACCCTGTATTATCTGTTTTATTATCATTATGAACTGTAATAACCGATGACCCTTAATTGCTGACTACATTAAAATAAATAAAAATTGTAGAATCAAACCGAAATCAAAGTTGAAAATTATTATCAACTTGCACAAATGTGATCCCTAATGTGCACTCTTCACGACAGTTATGCGTACGCTTGATGTGGCCTAATAAGAGTTTTTTAAAGTACAAATTTATATGCATTATCGAAATCTGCGAATAAAAACAAAAACAAACTGGCACACCCAGGAAATAAATTTAATTTTGAAAGCATATACGGAAGTTTGGTAAAAATTCAGTGACACCTATAAAAACTGGTTTTTCTTGCAAGTTATATTATCATAATAATTAAAATATCATTAATCTCAATTTATTTAAAGAAAGTGTCTACTATATACCAATTCTTATAATTACTAGTTACGAAATTTATTATTACAATGGTTCCCCTTTTGTAAAAATATTATTATCAAAAAGATTTTATGGACAAAAAAAAACATAAAACTGAATAGTAATAGTGCATTATTACATACCGAGTCGGGAAATGCTCCATTACAGCCGTGCGCTGAATGGTAATGACTGCGGTATACCTAGGTCAGCTACGAGGACGGGACTAGAATTAGCATTCCCACGTGGAGTTTATATTTTATTAACAATAATTAGAAATCTGATGTAGTCAACACAATACCTCCGGTATTTAATTTTTATTAATTTAAAAACATACATACATATAATCCTGCAAACTATATTAAGTTCCTTTGTATATATCTATTGCTTTACATGATCCATTTCGTTAATGTGTAGTTGTAAACTAATATTTGATACTTGATGGAAAATATATTATTTTAATTTTTTACAAACCTTTTAAGTTCAATAGAATCAATACATGGTTTCATTATTAATTTTAATGTAATTGCTTCCTGACAGTGACATTTGTGTAAATATGTCAAAATTGTTCTTAAAGTATTATGTATTTCTTTAACGCATAGGTAAGATGATGTACAAAAATAAATTATTTTATAATTTTATATTTAAATTTATTTAAAGTTATTTACTATTATGCTATTATCGTAGAATTGAAGATTATAGAATTATATTCAATTTTTATTAGTAAAAGTTGCTGAAAAATTAAATTCAATGAATTATTTACAAGAAAAACTATTAAAAACTTGTATAAGTGATACTTCCGGTTATCCGATATACTCTAAAAACTAATTAACTCTTCCCACATTAGTATAGAATGGATGTACAACATTTCAAAATTTTCTGATTAATAGTATTTGAGTAAACATGTCCACACGATCCACACAGACACACAGCCACACAGACACACACATATAAACATACCTACAGACATCATTGTAAAAATGTTAAAATCGGATTCTGGGGACATCAAAACGTGCTTATTCACTAAAATCTCTATATGCGATTTTTAACACGATCCCTATACCTCCCTTAGCTGGAAAGTGAAGTAAGCAATTACTTATAGATTACATGCATGTATACAGTGTCAAAACGATTTAGAGTTATCTAAAATCCGGGGTAAGTATCACTGGAATAATCTACGTAATCAACAAAATGATAAACAATATATATATATATATATATATATATATATATATATATATATATATATATATATATATATATATACAGGGTGTCCCAGAAGTCGACGATCAAACTAAATGGGGTGATAGGGGAGATCATTTCCAATCAAAATAACTATATATATTGTAATGCAATTGTTGATGGTTCAAAAGTTATTGCAACTTTTGTAGTTTCTCCTAAAAACGGCAAGGCGTCCAATAGAATTATTATTATTTTTACTACGAGACGTTTGTTTCTCTTTTTCTTTTTTATTGTATGCACCTGAAGGGTTCTACTTTCTAATAAAATCATTCTCATGAACATGAGTACCTTCTATTAATAATAAAAATATTGTTTTGTGAAAAAAATTTCTACCGAAAAAAAAGCTACTTGATTTTAAAGTGACGCTGACAGAAAAAAATGTACTAAAAAAAAAATTGATCAACTATCTGAAGAAGTTGTGTATTTAATGTAGATTTTAACGCGGTATAACACATGGGGATATTCAGAGCAGATTTTCTTAAATAATTTTTTTTCTGCAAGAAAGTCATTTTACTTGAAAAATACATTTGAAAAAAATTCTTGAATCATAGTTGCTGTGTCAGAAATAAAACAAAAGAAGGTATATGAAGTGACATATCGATAATAACTTAACTGTTTGTGTGTTTTTGATTTATCAGTTCTTCGTTTCTTAAACTTTGTTTTAATTTTTGTGATTTTGCGTATTTTTTGGTTTTTGATACTCCTTTAATTTGAACTTTGTTCTTCTTGGTCTCAAAAATATGTCTTATACCCCTCGAGAATATGCAGAAATGCATTACGTGTACGGGTTTTGTGACGGGAACGCTCGAGCTGCTGCAAGAGAGTATCGGATACGATACCCTAATCGAGAACGCTATCCTGATTATAGGGTATTTCAAAATGTTCATCGGTCTTACTTAGAAGGCGAAATCCCTGGCAATCCGCGAAGAGAAGGAAGACATGCGCTTCAGTGCAATGAAGACGATATAATTGAAATGGTGACAGAGAACCCGTCAACAAGTGTTCGTCGTATATCTAGACATTTGGAAATTCCAAAATCTACGGTTCATCGTGTTTTGCAAAAGGGCCAGTTGTATCCATACCATGTGCAGCGCGTGCAAGCACTTTTACCTGCGGACTATGACAAAAGAGTGCAATTTTGTCGGGAAATGCTGCGTCGTCATAGAGAAGACTCCGAATTTTTTAACAAGATTTTGTGGAGCGACGAATCAAACTTTTGTAGAACCGGGATATTTAATATTCACAATTTACATTTTTGGGACTATGTGAACCCTAGAGTTGTTAGAAATGACAACTTTCAACACAAGTTTGGGGTCAACATATGGGCGGGAATAATTGAAGGAAAATTGATTGGTCCATTTGAGCTCCCAGGAAGGCTTAACAGCGAAAATTATCTGCATTTTTTGCAAAATGAGTTACCTTATCTACTTGAAGACGTGACATTGGAGACACGCCGAGATATGTGGCTGCAACAAGATGGAGCTCCTCCTCACTATTCTGTAGATGTGAGACGATACCTTGACACAGAATTTCGGAATCGGTGGATTGGTAGAGGAGGGTTTATCACTTGGCCACCGCGATCACCTGATCTTAACCCCTTAGATTTTTTTCTATGGGGTTATTTTAAAGAAATAGTCTACATGACAGAAAGTCAGAATGAACAAGAGTTGCGACGAAAAATAAGAGAGGCTACCAACATTATTAAAAATAATCAACGGGCGTTCCGAACAATAAAAAGAAATTTTATTCGGCGATGCGTAATGTGCATTAGAAAACATGGTAGAAATTTTGAACACTTTTTGTAAAATTTGAAAACATCATGAAAAGCTTCATAAACCTTATTTTGTTTTAATGTTGTATAAAAACTATTACAACTATTATTTTGTTTTATTTCTGACACAGCAACTATGATTCAAGAATTTTTTTCAAATGTATTTTTCAAGTAAAATGACTTTCTTGCAGAAAAAAAATTATTTAAGAAAATCTGCTCTGAATATCCCCATGTGTTATACCGCGTTAAAATCTACATTAAATACACAACTTCTTCAGATAGTTGATCAATTTTTTTTTAGTACATTTTTTTCTGTCAGCGTCACTTTAAAATCAAGTAGCTTTTTTTTCGGTAGAAATTTTTTTCACAAAACAATATTTTTATTATTAATAGAAGGTACTCATGTTCATGAGAATGATTTTATTAGAAAGTAGAACCCTTCAGGTGCATACAATAAAAAAGAAAAAGAGAAACAAACGTCTCGTAGTAAAAATAATAATAATTCTATTGGACGCCTTGCCGTTTTTAGGAGAAACTACAAAAGTTGCAATAACTTTTGAACCATCAACAATTGCATTACAATATATATAGTTATTTTGATTGGAAATGATCTCCCCTATCACCCCATTTAGTTTGATCGTTGACTTCTGGGACACCCTGTATATATATATATATATATATATATATATATATATATATATATATATATATATATATATATATATGTTATATCATTTAAAAAAAGTTTACAAAGAATTATTAACGAAATTTCTGTATTTATAGATGATATTATTATTTGCAATTTAACAATATGACATCACTCATTAAATGTTGTTTATAAACATAGCTATAATGAGGAAGTGTTTATTTTCTTTTTTTATATAATTTTTAATTTGCTATTTTGATTGTTTATGCCATTCAATTCACCGTATAAAAATAAAACTGCCATAAAATTTTACTGCCCACAAAAACGTCGTATCAATAAAAATGATATTCATGCGCCTGTAATCATACCAATCAAACCTGCATTTTCGAATTTCCAACGCACTGAATATTTCCAGTAAACAAAGTCATCGCAAAATCGCTATTAACTATACGAACAGTGTGTGAACGTGAACGTCAGTGCAATTTCACATTTGGTTGAATATTTCAATAATTATATTTTGCATCGTGCAGTAAACATTATATTTCATAGATAATTTCAACACTGATGTGTGCTGCGGTCAGACGGAACGTGAGGGGAAATCACGCTCCATACAAGGTTGAGAAAGGTCATACAGAAAGACACAATTCTTCACAATTCAAGCAGAGAAATTTAATGGTAAACAAAACAGACGTGTAGAATTAAAGACCAATAAATATGTTCGCTGACAGGTTCAAGACAATAAAATTGAAATCTGTTTAGTAAAATAGGGTTATGCTTTATGATTTTTAATCAAATCAAAACATGAGTTACGGTTTCTAATAATCAATTTTATTTAGATGACCTGTGACACATCGAAAATAGATTGTATATTCAAATACAGACATCACTTACGATAAATTATGCAAAGAAGTATTTATTAATGTAATATTTTAATCACTATTGGCTTTTTGAATATTTTATGCATGAAATATTAATATCTACATGTGTTTCAAAAAATACAGGCCCTAGGCGTTTATCATAGAAAAACAGTTTTTCCTTTCATGTTGTTTCCTAAATAATTTTAGAAAAATAAATCTTCAAATAAGTATAGGTAAATTATAAATCGGGAAGCGCTACCAACATAACTGATAAAAAAAATCAAGCCTTATTTTTAACAAGTAGCATTTTTACCTTCCGTCACCTTTAGGTAAGGAAGGTATTGTCTTTGGTCAAAAAATTCGGTGGTGAGTTTTTAATGAATAAGCACGTTTTAGGGTCCCTACAATACGAATTTACTATTTTTAAGATGATGTCTGTATGTAAGTATGTGTGTGTGTGTGTGTGTGTGTGTGTGTGTGTGTGTGTGTGTGTGTGTGTCCGTGTGTGTGTATGTGTGTGTGTGTGTGACAAATTTTTCTCCGACGATAACTCCAATACTATAATTCTAAAAATTATAATTCTTTCGTATTCCTCTTCTGTACATTCATATGAAGAGTTGATTAGATTTTGGTTATAATTGATCCACCGGAAGTACCCTTATTTGAAGTTTTTAACAGTTTTTCTTAAAAAAACGCAGTTAAATATTATTTTTTGACATTTTGTTATTATATTTATTAAAGAAAATACTCTTCTCTATATGGTTTGATTATTCATTTTCCTTCATATTCAATAGATGTAGAGTTAAAGCATTATAAAGAAATTAATTTTTGAAAAATTAGTCAGCTTTGCCATTTATCATGGAAACAGCTGACATAATTATTCAAAAAAATTTAATTGACAGATGTCAGTTGCAAGTGCAAAACCAAATATGGAAAAAAGTATAGGATCTAAAATTGGTATGTCATAGTGTTGCTCGTAAGTGACACGCAGGGAAAGGCCAAAGAGAAGATGGAAGGACATTACTTAGTGTAGTTTATGTTATAATTTTATTGGATTTATAGAACCTTTTCAAATGAACTTTTGATATGGAATTTGTAAAAAATAGTATGTGTTCGTGTTCGATTTTACATGATATTATATAGAATCTGTTCCAAGGACCTTTTGGTATGGGATTTGTACAAAATACATGGAATTGACGGAAGGTCTTGTGCTGGCCACAACAGATTTTTTTTAAATCTCATTGTAAAATTATCTCAGAAAAAAATAGTATAAAAAAATATTTCATAAAGCCTGTTAACGAATTCGTCCTTAGTAAAACTCGCCTCGCGGCTCGTTTTCCAATCTTGGACTAGTACGTTAACAAATTGCCTTATGATACTTGTTTTTTAATTACTATTGTTGTATAAATAAGTAAACAAAATATTTCGTATATTTTGTGACTCGTGACTGCAGAAATTAAAAATTTAATAGAATGTGGGATGTTTTCTGTCAAATATTGGGACTTCTACAAATACACAATAAAAATAAGTATTTGAGCTGTATAAAATTAATTATTATTCTTCTCATGTATTTTACATTATTATAATTTTATTAAAAATGATAAAAAAAATCGAAATTTTCATATCTAATTACTGCAGTTACAAACCATACGAACTGTTTTTATTTTTATTGATTTATATGCAAAATTTTATACTCTACAACTTTCATATGAATATTTTTTTTACAATAATCTGAGACGCAACGCGAAAAGCCTGCATTTCGTGAATATAATAATGAAATAATAAGTTTGTTCCAACCAGTGTTGGGCAAAACTTAGTATGATTTATGAATATAATAATCAGCTAATGAATAATGATTGATTAATTTAGTTATTCTGCGTTAACTAATGATTGATTAGTTTTAATTAAATAATCTTGAGTGAAAAGTATGAATAAATATTTTCTCTACAGTCGACATCCCACAGTCGGTAGCTTATAAACTACATAGTTATGTGTGGAAATGTTGCAGTGGATACTTTTACTTTTATAGATTGAACAGCGTGTTCAATCTATAAAACAGGTGTTCATTTTAAAAGAGAACTATATAAGAGCTACAAACACGGTTAAATGGGCAAACAATTTCTACATGACAAGGCAAATTTAAAGAAAAGAAAAATTATTTTTAGACCAATCGTTCTCAAAATACGGGACCTATTTTTTTTTAAATGAGAACATATATTTTTTTATTTGCTCATTTGTTAGATAATTGAATTATGAATTTGGAGTATATTTATACCCTTACATAACTATTTTTTTTTTTTTTTTTTTTTGAGAAATATGCATATACAGTTTTATATTAATTTGATTAAAATATAGCTATAATAAGAGTGTCATAAATGGAAAAAATGAATATATGTTAATGTTTTCACATAGAATTAAAATGTCATGAAAGAAATACGTGCATATTTTGTTTGCGTTGACATTTATGATCAATGAAAACAATAAAATATTCACGTATTTCTTTCATGGCATTCTAAGTCTATGTAAAAAAATCTGTTGTGGCCAGCACAAGACCTCTCGCCATTTCCATATTAGGCTATATAAGTATTGTATTGCACTTCGCTTTCCAACCGTCGTTTTATAACAAAATCTTACAGAACATTACCCAAATATTGTTTCTTACTATATTTAGCATGTCTTCTGCACACATATAATTCAAATTATATCTATTTTTCATTGTATGAGGAAGTTTCTAAATGTCAAATATTGTTCCAATTCATTAACCAGATTGGCGGTATTTGTGATAGATATATGCATTTTAACACAATTTTACCTATAATTTCAAATATTTAATTAATAAAAGAATAAGAAAAGTTAAATATACTTCCCAGGAAAAGCTATCAGAATGTCACTAAAACTGTTGATATTTGACAATGACATATGTCATGTTATAATTATTGGAATTTGTCAACTGGTTTCCTTAGTGCCTTGGCCTCTGCGATTAGTATACTCTATAAATTATAGAGTCTTTATCTCTAAATCTATACAAGATATAATAAAATTTTTAAGTGTATTAGATGGAGAATTTTATGTTCTTCAATATTTAATAAAAAAAACTCCCAAAAAAATATATTTAGAAGAATTTTTCTAAGAAACTACTACTTCCGGTTGTTCAATTGTTACCAAAACCTTTTCAGCTCTTCCCAGGAATGTCAGATTGAGGAAACTGCAGTTAAATATTTTTTAAGTCTTATAGTTTTTGAGGAATCGTGACTACAACATCCAGACATACATACATACATACATACACACACACACACATACACACATCCACACACACACACACACACACACACACATCATTTTAAAAATGTTACAATCGGATTGTAGGGACCTTAAATCGTGCTTATTCAATAAAATCTGGATATGCGAATTTTAGCATGAATCCAATACCTCTCTTAGCGAGAGGTAAAAATTAACACATATTCATTTTTCCAATCATGACACTCTTATTTTAGTCATATTTTAATCAAATTAATATCAAACTTCACATGTATTTTTCTCAAAAAATCTTTATGTAAGGGTATAAAGATATTATATCGTTGAATTCAGAATTAAATTCTCTAACAAATGAGCCAATAAAAATATATGTTCTCATTTAAAATAAAAAGTTAAGAAGTTTGGTATTTTGAGAACAAATGGTCGAATAAATTAATTTTTCTTTTCATTAAATTTTTCTTCTGAAATAGAAATTGCTTGAACATTTGACCGTCTTTGTACGTCTCATAGTTCTCAAGATAGCAAAGGTAGCCCATTTAAAACGAACACGCTGTAAATGAGGTGTTTTCTTATTTTAAAATTTTGATCAGAAATGGATAAAAATAGAATACGAGTAAGTAATAAAATTTGTGAAATACAATATAGGGAAGAAGGGGGATTGTTGTCAGAATTTTTGCTTTTGAAATTTTTAGAAGGCAGGGTCCTTTTTATAATTAGCCTATCCTTTAGTGTGTACCCTTAGCTGTGTTTTCCTGCAGTTTTGAGACCATAGCTTTAAGGAGTTATTAAAAATTATGTTTTGTTGCCTGAGCAAATTTTTGTGACAATGTGCCCCTACTCCGGTTGTCACAGACAAAATAATTGAGACAATGACTTCATTAAACAGAAAGTGTATAATCAGAGTTAATTATATCGTATAACGAATATTTGCACCTGCAAATAACACAAAAGAACCAATAAAATCCATAGAATTGTCCCAGGCCACATGAAACTGCGTGCACACACTTGCAATAATGTAAACACTTAGTAGTTCAAGTCACAACCCCTACGTGGCAGTAGTGACTGAGAAATGAGACTGGAGACAACTTACCGGTGTTACAACAAGCCCCCGTCTCACGTAAACAGTATTTCTAAGTTCAAAAAATATTTACTACTATGCTTCTGGCAAAAATTAATAATTTATAATTTATTTAACATTAGGTACAATCGTCCAATTGTTTAACTTGTAATATTTCTATTATTATATTGTCATGGTCTCACTACACGCACGACGAGGTTATGATGTACACTCTTGTAAACAATTCCTCTGTATTTGGAATTTTATCCTGTATAGCGAATTTACAATAAATAAATTACAAAAACAGTTTTAAAATATTTTTTATGTTTTAATTTTAATTCTTTGATAATTAAAATGAATTTTATGAATATTTTTTGATTAAGCCTCTCATGTCAACTCATTTTCAATTTTGAAATCAGCCATTTTTTATAACTGCACATATAGCTCCAATCTAAAAGCTTTAAATGTTTTTAAAATGAGGTTTAATGTAAGCATATTACCTAAAACCAAAATACATACAACCAAAAATCTACATGAATTTTTATCTCTGGGAAAAGTTGTGACTTATTGTTTTATAAATACAAGTTAGATATTGATTTACCTGGAGGCGTTTCTTAAAAAATATGCAACAATTGCAGGTTAATAAATTAGAGATTAGACGCAGGTATTTTCCCTGTTCCCTGAATAATGATCTATTCTCTATTTGATTATAATGGCATTAATGACATCTGATATAAATAGATACCATATTTTAGACCTGTCCGCTGTTATTACTTGCTAGCTCAAGGGCACTCGTGTATAGTAATGTCTGTACTGTACTTCACATGTAAAATTATAAATCAGCTGAACGAACTGTAGTTAGATAGGTATAACCCACAATGTCTATCACTGTAATAAAATAATAGACCCCTCCAAGTATGTACCTATGTTTTTTTTATAAATAAAAATAATGGTATTAAAAATTATCATGTAAATTTGCAATAAGATTAAAAGTCTTTCATGCCTATCAGTATTAATCGGGTCGTTACTAGCATTAGGTATTTTATGTGATTTTAGCTGTCTTCATACAGAATTTAACAAATTGTTCTACATCTTTGCCTTGTCCTGGCCACCAATAAACTCTTCGCAATTTTCATTTCATTCTTACAATGGGGCATTCTACCGATTTTTTACATTTTTTTCTGACATATAAAAATCTTGGAGTATTGGTGAAAACGCGATGTTAAATTCGAAGTAGTAAACGAGATATGAATTTTTGAATGCCTGAAATTATATTTGATGTCACAGGTCCGAGTTGGTCTTCCCAAACAGGTAATTCTAGGGGTAGTTATCAGTATTAGGTATATATTTTCATTTATTTTTATTAAAAATTCTTTCCCTTGTCAAATTAATTAGTAATGAATCGGAAATAACGAAAATGATTAAAATAAATAAAACAAGTATTATTTCAATCTATTTGATGAAACTTTTTGAAAATTTCATGACCAACAGTTGTGTCCTTATTTTGAATTCAAACAAAAACAACGAATGGCAGGTTTAGAGCGACCGAATTCATCCGAATTTTTATAATTCAGGCCAGTGACTGTACAACGAAGTATTATTTCAGTATTTTCATTTTACTTATTTTTTTAGTTTAAAGTATGCTACCTTAGAATTATTACAGTTTACTATTTTTCTATTCTCGGATGTCCATTATGTTCAGAATCTAAAATCTTGGGACAAGAATAGTTTATCTTTTAGGTACTCTGTGACATAAATGAATTTCTTCCGAGACTTCTTGTTTATTTGGCCATCATTAAGTATAAATTTAAGTATTTGTCGACGAATTTCTTTGGAGTAAAATATTCTTCAAATATAAGTTTTCAGTAATTAATAACTGCTTTATATCAATTGTAATTCCTTCAAAATTATCCACCGTCGTAATTCAAGCAGTCCAGGGTTTGAGGAGTAATCCGAGAGTTGCCAATTTAATGTGAATATTAATTAATATTTTATATACAGGAAGTCCACCTATAAATAAACCAACAAATATCTGGCTTACCAATTTTAACGATTTCAAATAAATAAAAGAAATTATAGTAGTTATAAATATTTCATCTGTAGCATTTTCATTCATAGTATCTATAGCTGAATTTCAAATGGCGACTACACGCCAAGGTGAGCCCAGTGGCGTCTCGATCTTTTAACGTGCATAATATGATGCCGAAAAAATATTTTGTGCTGGTAAATTCAAGTTATGTAGTTTCGAATTATGGAGATTTTCGAGTTATAAAAAAATTAACTTTCAAACATAAGTCAGATTTACTATGACCATGGAAACAGCTAATATATTCAAAAAATTGACAGATGTCAGTGTCAAGTGCAAAACCAAAGATGGAAAGTATAGAATCAGAAAGTGGTATAAGTGATAGAGTGTTCCTAGCAAGTGGCATGCAGTTGCAGCCCCAGGATTGGATCTTCCAATGCTGGGAGTACGAGGAAGGACAAAGAGAAGATAGAAGAACTGTGTCGCAGAAGACTTGAGAGACAAAGAACTGTGTGAAGAAGATGCGTTGGACAGGAATGAGTGGAGGAGAGGAGTAAGAAACATCGACCCCTAATAAAATAGGGAAAAGCTGAAGAAGAATGAAGTATCAAGTGCAATTTACATAGTGTATGTCCGTGATATAATTTTATTGGATTTATAAAATCGTTTTAAAGGAACTTTTGGTATGAAATTTGTAAAAAATAGTGTGTTCGTGTAACAGGATATACGAGTATAGAATCTTTTCCAAGGAACTTTTGGTATGGGATTTGTACAAAATACATCAAATTGAAGGAAGATCTTGATCTGGCTACAACAGATTTTTTAAATATAATTTTGCCAGAAACTCATTACTTCCGGATTTCGAGTAATTGAAAGTAACTTTTAATTTTCAAATGTAACATCCAAATATTTATGAATTTATGCATTTTTAAAAAGTACATGAAATTTGTTGTTCAACGATAAAAAAAATTACGAATGGTTGTTAAAATATTACATTTTTGTTAAATGCATGAGGCTTTGTATTTTATTTATTATACATTACAGTATACAAATTTAAATATTAGTTACTTATGTACTTTGCAACTATTACCATAAGCATAAGGATCGTAACGTCAATCATTATGGTACTGATCGCTTATCAAACGAAGCGAAGCCGAGTTTGATAACACGACGTGTACCATGTGACTAGTTACGATCCGTATTACATACAAAATTTTATTTGCCGGCATAAATCAATGAAAAATTAAATAAATTATTTGGTATTGAAGAACAAATAAATTTTAAAAAATCAGCTATGCTGTTTGTCATTTGTATGTAAACAAGTACCACGGTACCATAGCTGATTATGGTATTGAGTACTCTAATAGATTCATTATGGTTCTAGGCCTAGTAAAAGTCTTAAGAGTACTCAAATTGAGAAGTATAATGTCATTATGATACGATAGAATATAAAATTAATTTATTAATTAATGACATTGATGACCGACCCCGGTGGTGTAGTGAGCAACACAGCTGACTCACGACCCAAGGGTCCAGGGTTCGAGTCCCGGGTAAAGTATGGCTGTTGTCTTTCTTAATTTCATCTTCATTCCCATCGGATACAAAGTGAAAAGTTATGAAACACATGTAAGGAAATTGTCTCATCGTCATCGCATCACCATATATATATATATATATATATATAGAATGTACAAAAAGCGTGTAATAATAAATAATAAAAAAAAATAACATTGATGTCCACTAACTTGAATACATTTTCGGCAACACTTCTTCAGAAAATGTGTACACATTTAATTATTACTATATTTACTCGACAACCGGAAGTAATAAAGTTCTTCTGAAATTTTGTAGATGGGCTAATAAAATTTATTCGATAATTTATGATGTATAAGAGTAGTTGAATTGGTTTAAATAAATAATAAGCAAAATCTTTAGTGCTTTAGTTATAGCCTAATAAATTGTATTGCTACAACTGATATCTTCCGTTTCTTTATCTTAGTATGATCGTGGCCGCGTGCCTAAGTGTCTGTTCGTGAATTTGGGGAACCGGGTTCGATGCCGACTGACACCAAAAAGAAATATTTCGAATTTTAAATGGAACAAAAGTGACATCTGTTGTGAAGTCTCCTCATCAACAATGAGTGCCCTCACGGTACGAATATGTCATTATCATTAGCTTTGTTCGAGCAGACAATTTGCAACAGTTTGACGTACTGTTGTACTGCGCATGCGCCCAACTCTGATAGTTTCAAATTAGTTTAAAATTTTCGTTGCTCGAACGCGTTAGTTACTTTTACCGGCGGTAGTTGTCTCATGTTGACGCCAGCTGTTTTCTGTTTTATTTCTCAGCTGTTTAGTGTTTTGACTGATGTCAGGTTGACACTAATTTGAAATCAGGATAGTTATTTTCTTTATTATACTACATGTTTTTAAACAATACGTTTATTGCAGACGTTGAAGATATTGATATACTAGACTCATCACTGCTTGATATATTTAAATCAGACATTTTAAAAATTACTTGTCATAAGAAATAACCTTATTAACGAATTATATTGTTATTATTCCGTAAAGTAGTTAATTTTATTTAAATTTCCAATATTTCGTTACACATTTTGTAACTTCATCAGGGAATAAATTAGTTTTAACTCACTTGACAAATTGATAAATTCAGAAACATTCAATTCTGAAATTATTATTTGTTTATACACTGCATTGTTTTACATATTATTTAAAGAATTTTGACCATATACGTAAAACATAAGTTATATTAAAAGAATATTAAAAAAAAACTTGTAAAATTTACCCTGTGAGTGTCACATGTTGGCCGAATTCTCACACTTTTTGGTCAACATGTGACGCTCACAGAGTAAATTTTACAAGTTTTTTTTTCTTTAAATAATATGTAAAACAATGCAGTGTTCAAACAAATAATAATTTCAAAATTGAATGTTTCCGAATTTATCAATTTGTCAAGCGATTACAACAGATAAATTATTTTATTCCCTGAAGTTAAAAATATGTAATGAAATATTGGAAATTTAAATAAAATTAACTACTTTATGGAATAACAACAATATAATTCCTTACAATCACCGCCGAGAAATCCGAGAAATTAATAAGTTTTTCCATGCGATTTGACGTTAGAAATGCTAGTGCGCATGTCACGGATTTGAAATTTGCAAACAATCCTCAAATTCTCCTGACTGTTTCAAACCGTCCCCAACGGTTTCGAACCGCTGCACGAACACCGAATTCTTAGTGTGAATTTGTGATTCACCGCTGCTCGAACGCCAAAATTCTTATGCGCATGCTTCTGATAGTTCGTGACAGTTTCTGACTGCTGCTCGAACAAAGCTATTACCTATCTGTACAAAGCAGATTGGTACACCCAGCAATCAATGGGTAACATGCCGTGATGATATATTTTCATTTATTTATTTGAGAATATAATTCATTAGTCACGTGACATGTTTTCCGCCAATCAACATTTAGAATTTCCCTAGTTACATGTCTATCACAGCGATGATAAAAAACAAAGAAATTATCACCTGATTTATTACTAAGGGATTCGTTTTCTTTATTTACAACATTGACAGTTAATTTTAACAAAAATTCATTATATTCTCTCATTAAATATAAGCTCGTGATATGATTAATAATCGAAGATATTGCTCAAAATATTGCAAGCAGCACAGTTCACCTTCGGACCCGTGAAATCTGCAACTCGGTTTCACTCGAAAATATCATCGATGATAAATAATCATATCACTTGTTATATTACGTAGGAAAATATCTCCTCTAGCCATTTTTACCGAAACTGAGTTATAAGTAGTTTCATGTAGTGAAAATATCATCTAATTAATTTTCAACAACAAAGAGTTGTTAACAGATTTTGATTCTTCGTTTTTTTTTTTTTTACATTATAACTTAAAAGTGCCATATAAACTTCCGGTATAATCACATAGGAATGAGATATTGCCAGGTCACCGGTGATATCATTTAGTAACTCTGACGTCACTGCAATACGTAGTATAAAAACATGAGTATTATTAGCTACTAATGACATTTTGAATAGTAACATATTTTGGTTCCCTCTTCTTAAAGTAACGCAAACGTCACAACTTTCGCGTAAAAACATTTAATATCTAATTATTTTATCGGTAGGTATTGAAGAATAATTTCACAAAATAAAAATTACGGAATTTTTATATTAGAACAACGAAACCTACAAAAAAAAGTATTAGAAAGGCACCTATTAACGAATTAAAAATTTAATTTTGAATTCAGATTGAGATTCTATTGAGCTTCCTTTCCTGCAAATAATTTTGATCAAAACTAACCTAACTGAATGCAGGTAGGTACCTAATAACAATATATGCAAAAATACAATTGTTTATAAATACTGTTTTTGGAAATAGCTATTTGGCCTATTTAGTTTTAATGTCATATAGATACATAGGTTTCTAAACAAACATGAAAATAATATTATGGCACCCATAAAACAACGATAAACAGGAAATGTATAAAACGTTAGTGGTTTGTTACAGTTAAAAACTGATAACCTGCAAAATAATGGTTAGTTCCAGAGGAAATATGAAATGCTATTTCCTGTGAAATACTGCAGTAATTAAAACAAAATAAATTATGTAATTACTATTTCTGAAAAATAACTCCGTACACACCATGAACTTTGTTTATAATACGATAATTTTCACATTAAACAGAAATAAATATTTAGTAACCACAGAATAATATAGCATCCTGTTCAATCACATTATGATAAATATTTTCATTCAACATTACTCATTACAACAATGTTATAACAAATTTTGTCTAAATGATAAAATAATAATTAATTATAACATAACCAGAATAACAGTTTACTTAAAATATTTAATAATACACGTAATATTCAAAAATAAATACACCAAACCAAAAACATAAATATATTACTTAATTGCAGGATAGGTATATTTATAAATTTTAATTGCTTAAATTATAAAGACTTTTAACAAATTACTTTTAGACAAGGTGAACGCATGTCCATATAATTTTATGCAAAAAATGTAAAGCTAATAATTTAAGCTGTATAGAAGATAAATATTTTAATAAATAATAAATAAATATTCAATCTGTAATTCCGAGTTCAGAAATCGTATTTTTAGATAATTTTTTAAGAATTTGCAAAATATATTTATAAACGTTACCTATAATACAAGCAAAAATTATAAAAGTTTTCTGCATTTATTTTGTATCTATTTGAAGTTAATATTTTGAAATCTCTATTCAAACTAGGTTTATTGAAAAAAATTATATTTCATTTCTTAAATTGCTTGGAGCTATTTGAAAGTGCTAGCGAAAATTTACTAGCTACGAGTATTTTTCAAGTATTTAGTACTATTATCACTACCATTTATTATACATCATCATTATATGAAATACTTTTCAGAGCCAGAACCACAGACGCGTTTCGCTCTTATTGGAGCTCTTCAGTGTAGTTTACTAACGCCTCAAAGAAGCACGGATTAGGATGATCCAAAATGATAGCACAGTAACTAGTAAAATTTAATTTTAAAAGTAGTAGCCGATATCAATAAATAAACTGAGTAACAACTAAACATGTTAAATATAGCAAACTCTAAAATTCCAAACATAGAAAATAATAAATAGTTCATTCCTCGGAAATGGTTAATTTGCAAAGCCACGTTGATTAAGTGAATGTAATTAGTAGTAATTAAAGATTACATTGCCGACCGTTAAAGTAAATTAACAAATCCATAAGTTTAATTTAAAATATCGTTTAGTCTGAAGACAAGCATAATACGAGTTGTGAGTTACTTATCGTATAATCCGGTTTATATACTGGTGAATATGGAGAAAGTCAAAAATTGTAATCGTTTTTACTTGTTTTCCAGCTAGTGTCTTGAATGTTTAAGATCAATGATTGTTTAAAAATGATCAACTCCGCTCCATAATGCCCTTGTTTGTGGAGCTGGTTATAAAGTGAGGTGCACAAAACCGAAATGAACTATCGAGATGCATAAATTCATTTGTATTTTGAATGTTGCGGCTCGCATGAAGGAATATCAAGGCGAATTCGAGCGAGCAAAACGCGCTGTTGGAAAACAAGTCAAAAAATGTCTCTAGATCCATTCTGAATATTTTTTTATATATGCCTGGATTAAACATTTAAGACACTGTAACTCGAAAACAAATAATCGAATTACAACTTTTGGGTTTTTTAGTCACATACAGTTACAGAAATAAGTACATTAAATTTAAATTTTAACAATGACACAACTCGTCAAGAGCCAATATTTCTTTGTGCATCTTTTTCGTAAAACTTCTAGATATTGTCTTAAAAATCTTCAAAGTGTTTTCACAAATTTAATTGCCTGTCTAAAAATACTAAAAAGAAATTGAGATTTCAAAAATAGTTACTAACATATACATAGTGATTGAAAAAATAGGGACAAATAGCCATATTCTTTACTTGTTCTTATTAAATTTAGACATGTAGCTTAAATTACAAAATTGCGAGTGAAGTTAAATGCTATTATTTGGTTAGAAAAGATCAGGAATTCTACTACTAAATAGGTTTACATTGATTCCAAATACTTGCATATTTATTAAAAAAATAACGTAGTTATTAATTTTTTTTTAATTTATATTTTATGTAATATCATTTTGCCGTGACATTTGTACCTTCTTTGTTTGAGGATTTATTTTGCCGAATACTTCATGTATAATTTGATTTTCATTATTTTGAACTGTCAAAAAATTTAAAAAAAAATATTTGTATTTAAATTTTACTTTAATTTTATTCTATTTTGAATTTTAGGAAATTCGAATTGTTCGAAATAATCTAAATAAATAAAACATTAGGTACTAGTCAAAATATATCCTCAAAGAAATAAGGCACAAATGCCATGACAAACTGATAATACATGCAAATATATTCATTTTCAAAGAATAATAACTGAGTTATCTTTTAATGAAAATGCAAGTATTTGGCAACGCTGTAAAGCTATTTTTCTTTTCGTAAAAATAATAGATATTTATACACCAAGTGAGCTAAGATAATGTTTATTCATGAGAAGAAAGTTAAAGCTAAATTTTTCAAGTGAATAAACATTCTTAGCTCACGTGGTTTATACAATATTTTATTCAATTTTGACGAAATAATAATAAAAACCATTATAATATTTAATTTTGACAAAATAAAAAACTAATCAGTTAGTAGCTTTAAAGTCTGTCATTTGTGTCGTGAAAAATAATGAAAATGGCTGATAATATCTAATAAATACTGTGGTGAGTGTTATTTTCGTTCCTCATGTAATTTTAAATACATTATTTGTTACAGAGTGAGTTAAAAAATAAGAGAGTGATTTAAAAAAATTTAATTCACTTGTGAATAAAGTGTTACTTATAGTTGTTGCTTTGAGTTAATAATGACAGTTTAAAACGTCAAAATTGAATAAAAATATGTATATCATTTCATTTTAAAAATCAACGATGATTTCGCGTTTGATGAAACCGAGAGGAGAATTCCGGATATTTGCACAACAAAAAGTGGCATTTAACATCGCGCGGAAATTTGTAATTTAAACTATATGAATAAAATTAATAATAAAGAAAATAGCTATTTGTCCCTACTTTTTCAATCACCTGTATTGTTGCTCTCGACGAATTCTGTCACTGGCTAAAATTAATGTATTTATTTCTGTTACGCCCTATATTTATTGTACTGTATCTAAAAAAATATATACAATATGATAATGAAATTATGTTAATTTTTTAGAATGCTTCTCTATTTGATTTAATAATTAGCATGCTGATTTATTTCTGTTCTGCAATTTTCTAAAAATAAAAATTGGCATTTTTCCCTACTGGCAAAGATAATAACATTATAAATTTCTTGATTCGGTCAACTGTATCACAAGAGTAAAAAATTACATGCATGGTATGGGTGTTTAACAAGCGGAAACTTTGTTTAGCTGAAAAAAAATTACAACGTAAAATGTAATTAAGGGACATTTACTGACTGGGAATAAGAGAATTACGTCCGATCTCCATATATCTACCTACGCTAAACTGTTGTTACTTTAAATATATATTGTTTATGAGATAAATTCTTTTATTTGAAATCGCCAATAAAATGTACAAAAATCGTCATTAAAAGTTCAGAAATCGGCACTAATGTAATCCATTATACAGAACGTCCAAAAAGAGTATCGGTTATTTGATATTTGAATAAAACGAAAAATATAAATAATCGAAATGGTTATTAGTCACTAAATTGGAAAATTATTTAGCGTAGTTAATGTTGTCCAGATGCTGATTGTTACGCTGCTGGCATTCCTCTGATCTCGCACAAAGATTGGTAATTACGCGTTGACGCGCCCTTTCGTCTTTATGGAAATAAGGGCATATGATGCCTTTACTGGACATTGCAACCCAAACAATGATCTTTGGACTATGGAGAGGTCACTGGTTCTTTCTTTTAGGATTCTCCTGTGACCAGTAGCCGATAGAGGCATCCAGCAATATCACATTAGAGATTGATGTCATTGCATTTACGCGTAATTGCCTATCTTCATTACAGATTAAAGGAATACCAGTTCCGTAACAGTCAACATCTGGACAACATTAACTGTATTTTTTGTTTTATTACAATCAAATAGCCGATACTCTCTTTGGACACCCTGCGTTTATGACGATTTCATGCAAATTCAGTGTTGCCAACCTTATGATAATTTTTGTATATATATAAGATAATTTGGGAAGTGGTACGATGTACAATTGCGGCCAAAAAAATGGAAACACCTATGTTTATCTAGTTGGCTGTTTTTATGAATTTTTAACATTGTAATTTGACTTCCATGTCAAAATGACATCAAATAATGTCACACAAGCAGCAGTGGCGTTTCATTATGAAATCCATAAAACTGTTTTTATTTTACTAATTAAATAATTTAATCAAAACAGAGAAAGAGAAACGTGTATTACTTATATCAAAGATAAAATATAATGAAAAACACAAAATTATAAACCAAAAAAACAAAAACAAAGAATTAATACTTTATGGGGGCACAATTTTTTTCTATCACAGTTGAAATAGCTCTCGTCTTTTCGTTTTCATTCAATTGTCGAGGCATTTTAGTGCTTTCAAATTATTTTCATTTAATGTGACTGACATTTATGTAAATAATTACAGAAAATTTACGACGCCTATGTTTGAATATCCTGGCAAAGACTGAATTATAAAAATAAAAAATAGGTGTTTCCATTTTTTTTGGCCGCACTTGTACATTAGTAAATTTGTACGTAAAATCGTAAAATGAAAAAAAATGTACAAGAAGAAAAAACTAAATAATTCCGTTGAAATTTTTTGAGTTAAAACACATAATTTTAAATGTTCTTTACAATAATTTCAATGTCCGGGATTGAATGTCAGTCTGACAGATGGTAAACATAACATAAAAATAAATATTCCTTTCATTTTTACAATTTTTCGATTTCAAATAAAATTTAATATCAACCTCGGCACTGAAGTTCCTTTTTATCATTCATGTGGTTTATTTTCCTTCGGCCCTACATGCTTCGGCAAATAAATCTCACATTCGTGAAAAAAAAAAAAAACTTCAGTGCCTTGATACATAAATAACTATTAAATTACTTTTCCACAAATTGATAACGTTTGTATGTTCACAATACTTGTTTCAACTATTCAGTTTTCAGAAAATGTAGGGAATGAGCATGAACAGTTTCCTATT
Organism: Ophonus ardosiacus; assembly: GCA_943142095.1. Taxonomy (NCBI): domain Eukaryota; kingdom Metazoa; phylum Arthropoda; class Insecta; order Coleoptera; family Carabidae; genus Ophonus; species Ophonus ardosiacus. Next base: position 47,518,788 of record OW964824.1, read on the forward strand.
ACTAAAACAATACTTTGAGATAAAATTTTACTGTAACTTATTTTTTATGCGTTTAAAATAATATTTAATTTCAAGGTAATCAACAACATGTCTATTAAATAATAGTTTCATTATAGCGAATTTCATCATTTCCAAACTGAATAACTTTTCTATCTAAATTTCCAGTAACGTGCGTAGATAATAGCAAAATATGTATTGAAAATAAAAATAAAAGTGACCTTTGAACATGTGTCATAACTTTAATATACCTATATTTTCTTGTATTATCCGTTAATTATGAAGTGAATTGTAATTTGTGGTTTGACATTAACAGGTGCAGGTTTGATCTTATCCTATAGTACACGTAAATGTATAAGAGGTAGGGGCGTGGAAGCTACTAATAGCGGTCCAGAACTGTAGGGGGTCTTCTTACTTAGCGTACTGCCCCGTATTTAACAGTAATCTCGATAGGTATTTCAGATATATATATATATATATATATATATATATATATATATATATATATATATATATAAATTACGTGAAATTAAATTTGAACTTAATCGTATTTTCTTCTATTTACTAACTATTTATATCGAAAAATACACGACAGTAATTTTCAATAATAATGAGTTTTCTGTAAATAAAGCCATTTAAAACGAATACATCCCTGTTTTTATATTTGTACATTGCTTGTTTATTCCTTTGCAAATTGGTTGGTTAACTTTTCAGTTTTGACTCACAGCACGACACGCAGCATGAGGTAGCTCTTATATCTTTGCCTGTACATACCGACAGTCGACAGTATACAAAATATTCAATAAATTACAAAGTCTATTGTATAATAACAGTAAAAAATTCAGTATAATACTAGAAATACACAGTTTGTAAACATTATTTTATATGTATATTTATGGCATTGACCTATAACAAGAAGACGTACTATAAAAACTGCAAATAATGAGTGGCATTGCATAACTTTTTCCGGTATTTATATGATTTATGTCTATACATTGTTGCTATGAAATGTTTCTGTATTTTATACATATTAAACTTATTATAATCTATTGCATGTATTTTGACAGTCATTACATTTATTAGAGCATTTATTTAAATAAGAAATAAATTGTTATTAAAGTTTACTTTCTACTTTCTACATTTTATAAAAAACGAATAAAAATATTTTTTAATTCAAATTTTTATTAAAAAAAAAAAGATTCTACATCGAGCTCTACATGTATGCCAAATTTCCAAATTTATCACTTCAATTGAACGGTATTATAATATATATAATTTGTAAAATAAATTGTCAGTATACATGAATAATTTGGTCAGTAAAAAATAAATAATTAAGTGTCAATATAAAGCCAGAATTTGGTAGTAAAATTTTGCTTCTTGGTTTACTTATTAAAAGGAATTTTAAACTGAATTACCCAAAAAGCAAGGAGTATAAGGGTTCGAATTACACCGGAATTAGTTATGTATGTTAGGTTATGTTAAGGTACTTTTATTTTGAAAAGTTGTAAAAAAGTAGTCTACCCTCGAGTCTACCTAATAATCTTTTTCATTTTGGCGTGCAATATCTAAAAAACGAATATAGCGGCCCGAGTTTCACCTTATTGAATTCTGTGCGTTAGATTAGGTTACCGTCAGTAGTTCTAATTCTGTATTTTTGCAGTGAAAAATAAAATTCTGTATTTATTAAGAAATCTACACTTCTGGCTACACTAACAAAAAATGAATAATTTAAAATATTATGCCTATGAAATATTATCCTTAGCAATTATTTTATCTGCAAAATATATTTTATTAACTATTTACTAAATAATGATAACACCAAAAATATTAACAGTTTTCTTTGGTTATTTAAAAATTCGTCCATTTATACTTTTTCTGAATGTAGGAAGTGACGATACATAGGCCGGATTACCACCGGTTTCTTGACCGAATTTTACTTGCAATTTAGTGGTGTGAGTGGTCATTCCACAACCTATACTATAACGCTATAACAGACCAACGGCTTCCTTATAGTGACCTCCGAATCATTCAGATACAGTACCCATCTGTATTGCTACTTTTGGCTGCTTTTATAATCTTGCTAGTGCGGTAGCCACTAGACCAGTGCTGTCTATGGAAATAGGAATAGGAAATACAATGCTAAAGTTTCCAATTAGCGATATCTCTTTAAATATTAAATAAAAAAGAAATATCGCTAAATCAAAATTTTAAATAAAAAAAAAGTAGATACCCGGTATAATACACCAATGAATGTATAAACTCATACGTCAATAGAACACATTTTTTTGTGTTAAATAAATTATCTAGTATTAGAAAAAAGTTCCAATCAAAACAAAATTAAAAAAAAAATTGTAAACAATATTTACGTGATGCTTAGATATAGTAACAAACAGGTATCTTTACAGTTTAACGTTCGATTTTTTTCTAAGAAGGCAAGCGATTTGTAAAAAAATCAAACTTTGATTGCCTTAAATAAATATCATTAATACTAATGTTCAAAAATCGTAAAAATGTCATAAAATTTCTGGTGTTCAAATATCAAGCCAAGAATATAACAAAGAATAATGTGAATGAATTTCTAATATTTGTTTTTTAAAGTAAAAATACACAGTTTGTTTTTCCATTTTCTAAATTTGTACCTTATCAGTAAAATCATCTCAGGACATTTTAAAAGGTATGAAATTAAGATATAAAAATATTTAAATATTAACATCAAAAATAAAACAGATATCATCCAAAGTTAAGCCCATCTCTATCTCTTTTGATCCTATTTAGACTAATAATATGCCGACAAGCAAATATGTATAGTTATTTACACACTAAGTTCGGGAACGCTTTTGGGAACCAAGTTTTCGTACGAGGTTAGTACAATATTTTTTCTGAGAAAAGTATAAAGGGAGTGTCAACTCCACTCTCCAGACAGAGCCGCAAAAAAATTTTGTGAACTGTCGCACATGCGCAGAGCGGCCATTTCTCGAACAGAACCGAAAAATCGCTGTCTATCAATTATGAATTGTTAGTTAGGTATTGTTACAGTTGTCTTTTTAAAAAAAAAAAAAAAAACTAAAACAATATCAAACTGACAATTCCTAATTGGTAGACAGCACTGATCTCTATACATAACTGGATCGCGTATCCCATGTTAAGTTCTTGTGACTAATTGAACGTCGCCATATTTGAAAAAGTGTAGTCTCTCGGCCTATTTACGGCGGGATATTCAAATTACAATTTGATAGATTTGAATTATATATATTCAGCAGGAAAGTAAGATACATACAAAATACGATATTTTTTTTAAATAATATTGCAAATATAATAATTTAATTAAAAATGATGAAAAAATATGGACACTTGTATGTATAATATTAATTTTTAAAGAAAAACAACACATGAATTATAGTTTTTTTTTTTTTTTTTTGTATAACATGGCAAATTATAAATGCAAAAATAATGATATATTTACATGTGAAATGATCATTGTTTTTCATCATTTTTCTTTACGTAACACGATATACAAGCAGACTTATAAATGCCAAAAATTGTGGGTGCACTACTAGGAAGTAAAACTTCTTCAGAATGGGGGATTACGTCTCAATCGAATTAAAGGAAAATAGTAAAAAATTACGAATGTATATGCTGAATAACGAATATTAATAAAAAAATGAAATGGTATAATTGAGATTTTTCGGAAATAAAGGGTTTTTTGTTCTAGCGCTTCGACACTAATATGAAAATATTTTGATTGGCGGCCGAGAAACCGCCTATACATGCATTACAAATAGCGTGTTAGTAGGTGGGATTACTACCAATGGAAGTTAAGAAATTCAAATTCGAAAGGAGGGGCTAATATTCCTGTACTACAGTTTTCAAACAGTTTTTATTTTAACACAAATTTCTTGCATTAAATTTAATAATTTAAATACACCTGTAATTATAAAGTATGTAGACTTGTACAGTGTTATAATATTCATTTATTTTTATGTAAATATAACTTAAAATAGCATATATTTCAAAAACATTTAGGTCCATGATGAAAACAGTTTGATAAAAAAACATATATATGTGACGTCACGTCAATCTTTTCAAAATTCGGGAGACCATAACTCGCTTATTAATAGGAATTTTTTCACCGGATTTTCATCAATAGTCTTAGTTTTCCTAATATTTTCAGATGAAATTATAAAAAAAAAATGGTGTAATCCCCCATTGACTTTCTTCAATAGATCCGTTGAGAAATGTTCAGCACATAATCTCATTGACGCAGTTGGCTTAAAATGCAATCCAAGATTCATATTTTTTACCCATTGATCTAATAAATCACGATTCTTTAATGGAAACGTATAATATATCCCCAACGACGATTAGAAATAATTGTTATTAAAGTATATAATTAATATTTGTACAAAAGAAAAAAGTTAATGTTACGACGTCTACTTTAACCTTATTATAGATATTACTTACGCGTAATTCCTTTACAACATGTCAATAATATATTTAATAATTAACCTACTTATGAAAACTAGCGTTCTTTTCTTTCTTTTTACCATAATATACACATTTTAATACCATTTGGTGAACAGACAATGAGCAGACAACAATACACCGTCAGGCCGAAAGACTACACTTTTTCCAATATGGCGCCTTTCAAATAATCACAAAACGCCCTATCACCATCCTATCTCATACGCAATCCAGTTATATATAGAGATCAGTGGTAGACAGTGGTTTTTAGGTAGTTTCGAGAAGTGGCCGCTAGAATTATCCGCCAGATTCCGTCTGGTCCAATTGCGACAGTTCACTAATCTTTTTTGCGGCTCTGTCTGGACAGTGCAGTAGACACTTCCAAGTATAAAACTAATAATATTAAAACTTTATTAGATAATATTATACATGTACACTGCTTTGTAGTTAATTTCTGACATGTGTCATATTTAAATTTTAATTATTTTAATGTTTATTTTTATGTAATGTGTTAATCATGATTGTTATGTAAATAACTGTTTGTGTCACTGTTACCGATTTACCGAGAAACAATGTGAACCAAATGTACTAAATTTATTATTTTAAAATTCATCATTCAATATTCTACCATTTTCTTTTATTATCTAGTTTTTTAAGAAATGTTCTAGAAATAGGGGTGTTTTTCCTAAATTTCCCGGTAGAGACCTGGGAAATTGACGTTTTGGACATTGCTTAGGCGATGCGAAACAATACATTTCAGTGCATGAGAACAAAAAATCATAACAGTAGGTGAACTGTATTAATGAAATTTAATTAAAAAATTTGAATTTCGGAACAAAGTAAGCAAAATTTAATTAATTATTTACATCAGGCCAAAAACCTGTTTCCTGAATAAGAATAACTTATTAGATTTTTATGATTTTAAATGCTTCACATTAATAAGAGGTAAAATAACCACCGCAATAAAAAAAAAACACCGCTTATATTTTATAAATAATATTTTAAAAAATCTACTTACGCGCAAAGTTCAACTCGAATTCCTTGCACGTGCGTGTCATCGTTCACTATGAACTTCCACTCATCATTCATGTTCTTCCCTACTGGAGGTTGAATCACTCGTTCAGTAGCCGCGCACATGGGGGTTCCATCCACATCATCTACTCCTATTCTAGTGCTGATATTTACGGGGATGAGTTCATCCTGGCCGAACAGATCTCTATACGAGTCGAAATCCTCCATGAGGGCATTGTTAATGTAGTCTTTGGGGTAGTTGTCGATGGTATCGCAGTACGTCGAATCGTCCCCGCAGTATTTAGAAATGATCTCCGGGTCGGGAATGTAAGGATTCCTGGAGGTCAACATGGCGGGATGCGTCGTAGGGATGGTACTAAGTGGAGCATTTGTTGGACGGGTAGGGGTGTTCACATAACCAGGGAAAACGAAGTCTGTTGGTTGGTCGTTGAGGACCATGCCACCCATTGTTCCTGGAAAAAAGAGAAAATATAAATACCTACCTATTATGAATGGTGCTAGCAATTTGAAATGAAAAATATATTGTGATACCTACATTGAAAGGTTTTCCAAATTACGTTTTTGAAAACTACTTAGAGATAGTACTACCTAAATAATGGCCTGGCCGAGGGCCTTGTTTACACCTACGAGTATATCTTGGTTAACTGACCAAACACTAAATAAGGATTTTTGATTATTCTGTATGTAATATTTTATATAAAAAAATCTGTTGTGGCCAGCACAAGACCTCTCGCCATTTCCATATTAGGCTATATATGTAAGTATTGTACATATTTAACATTTCTGGTACACACAAAAACACATATCTTCTTTATATATTTTTTGTTTCATTCTATGAACAAGTTTCCTCTTATTCTTCTAATGTACGAGATTCTTCCAATTCATTGATGATGATGAGATTGGCGGTATTTCTGAAGGGCATATGTAATATATGTATCTCTAATTATAAATATTTAATTCATAATAAAATAAGAAATATTAAATGTACTTCCTAGAAAAAGTCTTTAGTAATGTATCTGTCAATTACAAATATTTTAATTTTTACTTCCCGCTACCCTTGGTAAGGGAGGTAGGTATAGGGATCGTGTCGTGTCGTTGTCAAAAAACTAATCACTTCAAATTAATAATAGTGACATTAAATAATAAAGAAAATCGTAAATAAAGCAATAGTTATATGCAATGGAACATAATATAGTTTGCAGCATTACTAAATACGTAGGTATATTTAAATTAATATAAATTAAATAGCGGGAGGTTTTGTGTTGGCCACATCTGATTTTTCCACTTGTTTTCCATGACTGCAAGATTCATTTACAACTTATTACTTTATATATCGCTATTTTTAACTCTATAGAAGATATAATAAAATTTTTAAATGCGTCGGATAGAGATTTTTATATTCTTTAATATTAGTAATAACATAATTTTTCAAAAAATGATATTTAGAATTTTTTTAAGTACTTCCGGTTGTCCAATTGTTACCAAAATGTAACCAGCTCTTCCCAGGCATGTCAGATTGAGGAAACTGCAGTTAAATATTTTTTAAGTCTTATAGTATTTGAGAAACCGTGGTTCCACACACACACACACACACACACACACACACACACACACACACACACACACACACACACACACACACGCACGCACACACACACACACACATATCATCGTAAAAATGTTATAATCAGATTATATAGGGACCTTAACGTGCTTATCCACTAAAATCTGGATATGCGATTTTTAGTAAGATTCCAATAGCTCTCTTAGCGAGAGGTAAAAATAAATACGTTTTTTTTGGTTTGTTCATAAATGGCCCATTTCGTTGATTTTTTTGATAACCCATGAACTAGCGCCTCTTATTAACTTAAGCATATGCAATACTCATTGCAATTATATTACCACTAAGTAGCAACCAAGTAGTAAATTAGACGAAGACACATTTTATGATTGCCAAGTAGTCATTTCTAGCTTTTTACCTCTCGCTAAGAGAGGTATTGGATTCATGCTAAAATTCGCATATCCAGATTTTATTGAATAAGCACGATTTAAGGTCCCTACAATCCGATTATAACATTTTTAAAATGATGTGTGTGTGTGTGTGCGTGTGCGTGCGTGCGTGTGTGTGCGCGTGCGTGTGTGTGCGTGCGTGTGTGTGTGTCTGGATGTTGTAGTCACGATTCTTCAAAAACTATAAGACTTAAAAAATATTTAACTGCAGTTTCCTCAATCTGACATTCCTGGGAAGAGCTGAAAAGGTTTTGGTAACAATTGAACAACCGGAAGTAGTAGTTTCTTAGAAAAAATCTTCTAAATATAATTTTTTGGGAGTTTTTTTTATTAAATATTGAAGAACATAAAATTCTCCATCTAATACACTTAAAAATTTTATTATATCTTGTATAGATTTAGAGATAAAGACTCTATAATTTATAGAGTAAACTAACCGCAGAGGCCAAGGCACTAACGAAACCAGTTGACAAATTCCAATGTTTATAACATGACACATGTCATTGTCAAATATCAACAGTTTTAGTGACATTCTGATAGCTTTTTCTGGGAAGTATATTTAACTTTTCTTATTGTTTTATTAATTAAATATTTGAAATTATAGGTAAAATTGTGGTAAAATGCATATATCTATCAGAAATACCGCCAATCTGGTTAATGAATTGGAACAATATTTGACATTTAGAAACTTCCTCATACAATGAAAAATAGATATAATTTGAATTATATGTGCGCAGAAGACATGCTAAATATAGTAAAAAACAATATTTGGGTAATGTTCTGTAAGATTTTGTTATAAAACGACGGTTCGAAAGCGAAATGCAATACAATACTTATATAGCCTAATATGGAAATGGCGAGAGGTCTTGTGCTGGCCACAACAGATTTTTATGTTTGGAGAGTATACTAGAATATCAAGTTAATTGTAATCGTAAACAAAAAAAATGTTATAATTTGTTTCATTCTCCGGGCACAATTCGGATTCATGTAACACTGCTTTGCCCTCCACCGGCGTTTCGCTATTGTCAAATTTTAACGTCAAGCCCCAGACCGTTTCAAAACGAATCAAAGTTTAATTTAAAATTTATCCCAAACATAATTTTCGCTTCATTCTTTTACGAGTACATCTAAGTTTTAATTAATTAAAATGTAACCAAAATAATAAATTCGATTTACATGAAATGTCCTAGTACGATTATATTATTATTAATTCTGGTACGCTTTTGTCGAAGGGTTTCTTTGCATTTTTCGCATAATTCAACTATCAAAGCGCCCTTTTGGCCCAGTCGATTGCAATAAAAATAGGAGGTGCACAACAAGATGTTCCAGTAGTTAAAAACACAAAACTTTAACATTCTACGGCTAATAGTTTTTGAGTTATGCGAGATACATTATGTACGTTCAGACGTCACGCCGAAACTAGTAAAAATAGATTAAGGGATGCTCAAAATGGATTTTTCCGTTGAAATCTGAAAACCGAAACTTGTGCGATTACAATATTTAGTAAAAGGAAGTAATTAACCGCAATATACTGTTATGCCATGCCCAAGTTCTTGTATACAATTTTCATAGTATACTGGATTTAATTTTTAATTAAAACGACAAAACGAGTAAATTTAGAAAAATAAACACTCCTGATTAATAAAATATAGGTGTTCCATTTGAAAATGACGAGGACAAAACGAGTAAATTTAGAAAAATAAACACTCCTGATTAATAAAATATAGGGTGTTCCATTTGAAAATGACGAGTTATTGTTATTTGAAAATGAATATATTTGATTCGCTTTATTTACTACCTGTATAATAATGTGAAGAAAAAATTCTGTGAGAACATAGAGTATAGTTGAAGAGTACAGGGAAAAAACAAGGAGCATTGCAGGAGCGTAATTTTCAGATATTTCAATAGTAAGTTTCAAAATGCAATAATTACTGTTCCCTGAAATTTAAATTAGCAAAACACTTTTTTAAAAGTTAAACTGAAGTATTTTTTTAATAATCTGAACGTACAAAATAAACACATTATAAATAGTAATAAAAAATAACAAAAATACTGCATATAGTACAATACGAGTGGTAAATAACGAGGTATGTCCACGAATTTCGCTATTCATGGGGTAGTTCAGAATAGTATCTTTGAGATTCGGGACTACAAAATTTCTTCAGAACCATAAGGTTTTTATATTTAGCTGCTGTATATACAAAAAAAAAAGTTCCGGTGGTGGAAGTTCAAATTCTTCTTCTGATAATGAACTTTTTAAGGCCTTTTTCGAAGGGAGTTTGATACAACTTGTATTCCAAATTCCATTATATGCTGTTTTGTACAGTATAAGTCGGGGTGATCCTTTGTACATTGAATCTCTTTAACTTTTTGAATTGGAAAAAGGTTTTTCTTCGGTTTTTGTTCATTGTGCGTGGTCAATTCGTTAAATTGTTTTAACAATATTAACCTTTCTTCCCTATTTACAGTATCAAAACATCTCAATCGAACACATTTACACGGCATTCCTGATTCATATGGCTGTAACCGCATTTTTTTTTTTATTACTTCTGTCATTCTCGTTTTTATTCCCTTTTTACTAACCTTTTCTGTTAAACCATGACTATCACTGTCAGAATCTGTCATTTTCAAGTTGTCACAGAAATATAATACAGAACAGTAGACTGAAATAACGAAATAATTTCTCTTAAACAACAGCTGATAGCGCTAACATGAACGGAACTACATTGGACAATCCCTGTTCTTTCCGTTTACGCTTGGACAATTCCTGTTTTTAACCACCATGCATATTTTTCAAATAGAATTTGTAGCTTGACTATTCTCCTTTTTAACCACCACTCCAGTGCAAATGATTAAGACGGACATTTTCTAATAGATGATGTAAGAATGTAATTTTCACAAAAATTGTGACATTCCATGTTTTTTCCCTGTACCCTTCAGTTATGGTAATACAGAAAAAAAAACGTAATTTTTACTATTAAAATAAAGTTAGTATGCCTTTATGAAACTATGCATGCATTAGGACAAAAAAACCTGTTAGGTGCATATAGATGAATGAAATACTAATCAAAATGTATGAAAATATGTAGAAAAAAAGAAATAATTCTTGCCGAGCCGTAATGCAACATGCACCTGTATATGTGAAAATAATTATACGTTATGCTCCTTTAGTAGTCCAATAAATTTATGCTGTATTTCTGACAAGAGAGCTATCGAAGAAGGGAATTTCATTGACTCACTCTGTAGAAATGAGGAAATGATATTAAAATTTTTATTATATTAAAAACTAATAACATTTTTTATAATTTTGATGCATACGTATTATTTTCTATAATTATATTATTTAGATATTTATGAACAAATATGCAATATTTGAACTTGTTAAACATGTTAAATTATAATTACATAAAAATATTACTTTGAACACATCGATAAAAATTGATAAAATGATGTTATTCATTCTAAGAAGTGCAAAAATACGTATGAATATTGAATAGTAAACAAATATTTACATTTATTATACTGTTTTATTAATTCGTAAATATGTAAACAAAATTAAGTATCATTTTAATTTTTTCAATTAAATCATCAATAAAATAAATATGAACAGTCTCAAAAAAAATATATATCATTTTCCAAAATTATTTTTTTCTTAATAAGAGGAAGACGTATTATGATAAAATATTGTTTTTGTTTACATCACTTTATTTTTGTATCATCATCTCTTTCTTCGAACTTTGATCTAAACTATTTTAACATTTGCTAATCAGAAGAAAGTCTAGCCAATTTGAAACTTTTCTTAATTATCGCAAAAATTTATTAAAAGAGATTAAAATGTTTGATACATTTTCTAACAAACAGATTAAAATAATTTCGAAACAATACAGCAATTATTAGAAAAATCCTGTTTTTTATTTATGCAAAATTCTCCATAGCGTTACTAAAAAATTATTGCATAATTTTTATTTTGGGAAACACGTAACATTAAATTCGATCACATGAATTAGTTTGTTGTTGTTAATTGTAATTCTTTATAGGTAGGTATTATAAACAAACAAACATAACATTTTAGCATTAAAACATATGAATTCCAAAAATATGAATAATAGATTTTATCTTACACCCTTTAAAATTTAACTAAGTAATTAAGTACATATCCAATTGTTAGTGTTAGCAAATACCATTACAAATTAATAAGTTAATGTCAGTACCCATTTCAGTACAATTTGACTATGTGCGACCACTTGAGTTGAATTACAATTAAATAGGTTTCAAATTATATAAGACAAGAAAGAAAGAGAACGAAGCATACTACATAACACTGATAAATAAATAATATTGCAAAGCTATCGAGGAAGTTTAGTTAATTTTAATTCAAAGTTAGGTTATTCATTTATGCAGAAACTTTTAATTTTAAATGGTACAAAAGTGATCTCTGTGGTGCACTCTCCACGCCAGCAATGAGTGCCCGTGAGGTGACGCCTGGTAAATACCCGCACGATACAAATATGTCATCATCATTACCGAAATCTGTATACAAAGCAGATAGGCACACTCAGAAATAGGTAATATGCCGTGATGATATATATAATTTTATTTCATTATAATTTATATTTAAATTCTCTCAAAGAATTCTGTAAAAATTTTCCTAAATATTCGGCAGGGATTGAGTATTTTGCAACTTTGAACTTAACATTTTTTAGTTTTTAGTTTTCATTTATAAATTTTGTGCCACCATTGATACATAATTTTACGTAATATTTAAAATGAAAACTTATCATTAGCTTTGTTCGATGACATGTACTAGGCCGCCCTAGTGTTAACTTTCTTACACTAACATGTTTTATGAGAAACGGGCAGCTTCTGGCAGGCTGTTCGATGACAAAAATTTTAAGAACTAGTGCTCACGTTTCTGACCTGACTCGCGAGGTAGTGTAGAAAGTGCAGAGTAGGAGTGGGGGTAACTAAATGTTGTTCGGTAGACATTTTAATTCTATCTTATCTACACATCTGTTCATTAACCTAAAATTTTACACATTGAGAAAATAAAATAATGGATTCAGATATGGTATATTCTCTTTGTTTTGTTATATAAAGAATTAATTAATATATCTGTCTCTGAATCTGATGAAGAATCAAGTGATGATTGATGTTCGTCAGAATCGTTTATTAGTTCAAACACTATGCTCTTTAAAACAGACATTTCTGCAGTCACTTCTTTGCAGCTTTATGATATGACTGTGTTTATAAACAACCTAACCTTTTACACCTTTGGCTACGCTTGGCTTGATTACTCACAACTGAGCAAACTTGCCCAAATATACACTAGTGTGTTTTATGAAACCACAAGAATTAGACTGAACTAGTGTACACTACACTGCACTGCACTATTCTGCTCTGCACTTCAAGCACTTCTCATCGAACAGAGCTAATGATATTTAAAAATTTTACGTCACCATCGGTACAAATTTGTTTTTACGTTCACAATTTTTTTATTTCAAATAGTCATTTTTGTAACAAGACGGGAAATTAGTGATTCAGAAACAAATGCAAATTTGCATTCGTTACGGAATCCTGTATTGAAAACAAAATGTTCTATAAACGCCCAAATATAAGTAAAATTACGAAATGTATTCTACTGTGGAACCACATGACAATAAAACAAAAAATTATTTTTGAATTATTTCCCAACCCTCTGCAGGAATTAGCTATTTCTCGCACTCCTTCTCAGTTTGAGAACACTGCACAATTGAAGAATAAAATATTTTGACATTTGCAAAATTATGAATCAATGGTGGCACAAAACGTGTAAATGGAAAACTAAAAGTACAAAATGATTATAAAAAATAATAGATAATGTTTTGTTTATAATATTCGAAAAATGGTAAAATACCAAATAGTGGACTAGGACGGAGATTAGCAATTATTTTCGACGAGCGCAAGCAATGGTCAGTTTATGTTTTAAAATAATCTCGGAAAAAATAGTAAACGTGGCGAATTTTCTCCACAGAAGACAGTACTAAAGCAATTTTTATAATTTAACACTAGCAAGGTTTGTCTTTCTTTTTATTTAATACTAAACTTTTTACGGAATGCGCGATATCTTTTACGAGAATATTAAATAAATACGAGTATGTCCCAAACAGATATAGTTATTTACGTCAAAAGCAACCTAATGTTAATCATTATGGTATTAGTTCTGAAGAAGAAGGCTGAAGCAGAGTTTGATATTACCATTGATTATATATACTATCGTAATTATTATTATTATTATCGTATTTATAAAATCAATGATATTACATATCTATTTAATCTCCTCACGCAAATTAATAAAAAAAATATATTAAATTTGAACAAAAAAATTTAATCTAAAAAATCAGGAATGTTATATTATGTGGTATGTTATTTTTGGTTTGTTTGTAAACAAATAACTCGTTGCCACAGCTTATAAGAAAATAATTATTGTGATGTGATTACTGATATTTAGTACTAGCAGCAACTTTTTTATCAATATTTGACTAATTTTATAAATCACAATAAAAAATAAACCGTGCAATGAAAGGCATTATAATATTCAAAATAATGTTTATAGTATTATCATTATGACACGATAGCAGATAAAATACATACATAGGTATACAGGTGTCTCTTAAATAGGGGGACTGGCTTAACCACAAATTTCTGAGGCTAAAATAAGACGATTTAACCAAACTTGTTTCTACCGGAAACTGTACCATTTAGCCAGAATTCTGCTTCAAAGTTATTCGAAAAAAAATTAATTTTGCTTATAATAACAGAACGTTTTATTCGATTTGGATGAAATTTGGTATGACAGTTTATATGGTAATGAGTCATCTTTTAAGATGATACTTGCTATTATTAGTTAACCACTAGTGCATGAAACTTAGGTATCCCAACATTAATTAGACCGTAACATTTTAATGGCCACGCCGATAACGTGAAATTATTTTTCTTCAGAAAGGTACATTCAATAGTAAACTTTTCTCTCTCTGTGTAATTTGTGATATCTGTTACGGTTCACACAGAAAAAAATAAAATCTGAGTATATGCACTGCTAAATTTTTAAAATAAATTTAATCTAGCAGTCTATCCAAATGTCAAACAAGTCATTTTTAATGACAGTAACAATTGTTTTACGGGTTGTCAAAAATTTTCTTCGCAATATTTTAAAATTAGTAACATCCATTTGTTCGGCTTAATAATATTTTACTACCATTATTATTAATATGGGGTCCCGTGGCCTCGTGCCTGAGTGTCTGGTCGCGAACCTGGGGTACCGGGTTCGATCCCGACCGACGCCAAATATTTCGAATTTTAAATGGCACAAAAGTGACCCCTGTGGTGCACTCTCCACGCCAGCAATGAGTGCCCGTGAGGTGACGCCTGGTAAGCGCCCGCACGGTACAAATATGTCATCATCATTACCGATATCTGCGATAAAGCAGATTGGCACACCCAGAAATGGGTAATATGCCGTGATGATATATTATATTATTATTATAAATAAGACGATTACATATCTCAGCTTACTCCTAAACAAGTTGTGAAGATTGACAACTCGTTACTGTTATTAAAAATTACTTGTTTGACATTTGGATAGACCGCTAGATTAAATTTATTTTAAAAATTTAGCAGTGCAGACACTCAGATTTTATTTTTTTCTGTGTGAAGCGTAACAGATATCAGAAAAATACACAGAGAGAAAAGTTTACTGTTGAATGTATCTTTCTGAAGAAAAATAATTTCACGTTATTGGCGTTGCCATTAAAAAGTTACGGTCTAATTAATGTTGGCACACCTAAGTTTCATACACTAGTGGTTCACTATTAATAACAAGTATCACCTTAAAAGATGACATAACCATATACACCGTCATACAAAATTTCATCCAAATCGAATAAAGCGTCCGATTATTATAAGCTAAATTAATTTTTTGAAGCAGAATTCTGGCTAAATGGTACAGTTTCCGGTAGAAGCAAGTTTGGTTAAATCGTCTTATTTTAGCCTCAGGAATCTGTGGTTAAGCCATGTCCCCCTATTTAAAAGATACCCTGTATGTATCATTAGCCCGGCGAAAACAAGTTTCTGCTTCTAGTTACCGATAAAAAAAAGTGCAAAAAGCTATAAATAGCTTAAAGAAAGTCGGAACTGTAATCGTGAAAATATTTTTATATTCCATTGGAATAATTTATCATACATAAAATTAACAAATTTTAAAATGCTTTTTACTTCCTTGTACGAAGTAAAGGAAGTATTGTAATCGCGAAAAATTTCGGTTTCCAGATTTCAACGGAAATATCCATTTTGAGCATCCCTGAATCCATTTTGACTAATTTCGGCGTGACGTCTGTACGTACGTATGTACGTACGTATGTACGTACGTACGTATCTCGCATAACTGAAAAACGGGAAGCCGTAGAAAGTTAAAATTTTGTATTTAGGACTGTTATAACATCTAGTTGTGCACCTCCCTTTTTGGTCATTACATAACTTTCGGAAGTGGTACTTTACTTGAAGCCTATAATAGATATTAATGAAAAATTATATTAAAATATAACACAAAACTTTTCAAATTTGGTATATAAGACTCTTATATCAATGGGAAATATATATTAGATTTTAGTTAAAATGGTTTAACCGGAAGTGGTACTTTACTTGAAGCCTATAATAGATTTTAATGAAAAACTATATTAAAATATAATCCAAAACTTTTCAAATTTGGTATATAAGACTCTTATATCAATGGGAATAATTTACTAGATTTTAGTTAAAATGGTCTAACCGGAAGTGGTACTTTACTTGAAGCCTATAATAGATTTTAATGAAAAACTATTTTAAAATATAAACCAAAACTTCTCAAATTTGGTATTTTATACTTTTATATTAATAGAAATAACATAATAGATTTTGGTTAAAATAGTCTAACCGGAAGTGATACTTTAGTTGAAGCTGTTATCAGTTTTTCTTTAAAAAAAATGGTGTTATTTTGAATTTAACAATAAATGCTTTTAGAAAATTGAATTCTCCGTCGAAAATATCAAGTATGATTAAATTAGCTCTTTGTATAAGCGAGATATGTAAATTTTACAAATATGTACTTTTTGGTTTCTGTAATTAAGTTTGCTATGAATTAAGACAAAAAATAACAAAAAAAAATAAAGAATTTAATGTCAATGACAAATTATGTCCAACACGTGCAATTTAATGATTGGGTCTGTAATAATACATATTTTAATTATTAATAAAATATGTATAGTGTAACGCTAGGCGTACAAGGAAGTCATGTGTTGTCCACATCAGATATTTTTATTGCATATTTCAACATGCAATAAAAAGGAAACTATATAGATATATCAACTATGAAGTTCCAATTTAAACATATTTACAATTATTAAGTTATAAATTTAGAAACTATTTTTTATGATTTATGTAATATCTAATAATTTTCTTGGAAGTTGGTAATAAGCAGGATAATAAGTGTCACGTTAGAATTATTAGGATGAAGACACATTTTTTTCAGATTTTCAAGTAAGTAATGGGGAAATCCCAAAAAAAGTTTTTTTTTTCATTATATAACTTTAACCCTTTCAGCTCCAAATAATAATTCTATTAATAAAATAAAGTTATATTTACTTTATAAACTTAAAATAACATAAAAGTAACAGTTAATAAAGGTATAGAACCACAAGGCTCAAAGGATTTAAAAAAAATGGTGGTATCCCCGAATGACCACTAGGACAAAAAATAAAATCCATTTTACGTAGAAAAAAGGGTAGGCCTAAATGTTCCGGGTTTTTTTTATTGTCATACAAGTATAATAGGTACACTGGACATTTCGGGCAATAAATTAGCCTATCATCAGCAATTTTAAATTTCAATTTTAAATTCTAAAACAAAACGGGACAGAATATTTTGGTGTTACATTGTCCCAGCGGTTTTGCCGCGAAACCAGTATCAGTTTTCAAAAAAAATAATAATAATAAATGATAAAATTCACGAAACAATTGGTCACATATGGTAATCTAGTATATAATAAATGTACTTAACAGCCATTGTTTTCCACTTCTCAAATTTGAACAATATAAACAGTGAAACCTGTCAAAACTCGTATCACAGAATTTTAACTTAAAATTATGACATGCCGATGGTTTACGGTTTAAACACTGGAACGCATGAAATAAATTTTGTAAAATGTGGTTTTATAGTGAAACCACTTGGAAGAAAAGAGTTAAGTTATTTCAATCATATATCATGCAATATTTCTCAAACATATTAATTTTTTCATTCATAACATTTACATTCTTTTCCATTGTTGTTAATATGATTAGTAATTATTTAATTTTATAGAGATGTTCAACTATTAATGAAATAAGGTGGGTTGAACCATTTTTGTGAACTGTAAATAATATCGTATTAAGTTTTCTTTTTTACTTTGTCGCTCTAAACATACATGTTTGTGAAATGTCATATGGAGGTAATTTATTTGTTAAGTTTCTATTGGTTATCTGATTGTGTGATCATTGTTAACAGGTCAACATATAAATTTATTACAATTGTGTGTGTAAATATACAGGTTAATCTTTCAAACGACCTTTTCCGATAACTCCCTTGTCGTTAGAAATGCAGCATAAGTTTATTCACAGAATTTATTCGTCTATTCAAGGAGCATAATGTAATAGTATATTAACAGAAGTGGAAAGTGGCCATTACTGTCGAAGACGAAGATAGCTAACGCTACGCTGATAACAAAGCGTGAAGCGCCGAGGTTAACTATAGCTCGAGACATAATGAAACACTGAGGTTTGTAAACTATTTTATTCACATTTGGAAATAGAAAATGAGTAAATGATATGTAAATAATAATAATTAACCTGACATAAAGAAACGAATGGTCTGAGCTTGCTCATTTGTCACATGAACATTCAGTTTGACTTCTAACCTTAAATTTTAATTTCACATTTATCTACATTTATTTATATTATTTAAAATTTCATTCCTTTCTTTTAGTCGAAGATTTAAACCTTCAAAGGCGTTCATTACACAAGACTTTTGGTTATAAAAAGAAACTTACATATTCTTATAGGAAATTTTCCGACTGATTTAATGGTAGTAGTCTCGATTATCGATCTTAGTGCAAACAGTCGAAAATCCATATTTTACATAAAAAAAATCTGTTGTGGCCAGCACAAGACCTCTCGCCATTTCCATATTAGGCTATATAAGTATTGTATTGCACTTCGCTTTCCAACCGTCGTTTTATAACAAAATCTTACAGAACATTACCCAAATATTGTTTCTTACTATATTTAGCATGTCTTCTGCACACATATAATTCAAATTATATCTATTTTTCATTGTATGAGGAAGTTTCTAAATGTCAAATATTGTTCCAATTCATTAACCAGATTGGCGGTATTTCTGATAGATATATGCATTTTATCACAATTTTACCTATAATTTCAAATATTTAATTAATAAAAGAATAAGAAAAGTTAAATATACTTCCCAGGAAAAGCTATCAGAATGTCACTAAAACTGTTGATATTTGACAATGACATATGTCATGTTATAAACATTGGAATTTGTCAACTGGTTTCCTTAGTGCCTTGGCCTCTGCGATTAGTATACTCTATAAATTATAGAGTCTTTATCTCTAAATCTATACAAGATATAATAAAATTTTTAAGTGTATTAGATGGAGAATTTTATGTTCTTCAATATTTAATAAAAAAAACTCCCAAAAAATTATATTTAGAAGAATTTTTCTAAGAAACTACTACTTCCGGTTGTTCAATTGTTACCAAAACCTTTTCAGCTCTTCCCAGGAATGTCAGATTGAGGAAACTGCAGTTAAATATTTTTTAAGTCTTATAGTTTTTGAGGAATCGTGACTACAACATCCAGACATACATACATACACACACACACACACACACATACATCCACACACACACACACACAGACATCATTTTAAAAATGTTATAATCGGATTGTAGGGACCTTAAATCGTGCTTATTCAATAAAATCTGGATATGCGAATTTTAGCATGAATCCAATACCTCTCTTAGCGAGAGGTAAAAAAGTGATAATGTATAAATTAATTATATATAGGTACCGAAAATTAATTAAAAACAGTCAAATGGAAATATAATTTTTACATTTTTTAGACGAATTTTCAGTCAGCGACAAAGTGACAAATTTGTTGTAGACATTAAAAATATTTTTTTTAGAAGACGTTTTCTTTCTAAAAATGCCTTGGATCCGAGTAAATTACACGTAAAGTTGAAGAATGTTTATAAAGCAACGCGCGCATTGTGAGTCCGCAAATTAGTTTGAGCGCTATGTACTCGTACCGACATACTAACGAAATAAAATATTTATTGACTCTTTTACAGAATGACTGTTTTCTAAATCTGCTTATGTATACATACAAAAATTATAAAATAAATTACAATATTTATTGGAATAAATGCTTGTGATTTATTTAAATATCACATTTTTTTAATTAAATACTTTATATAAATATGATTGTAAAAAAATAATTAATATTATTTTATGATTTACCAATATGAAATATATTAACATTATTTTAAAAATATTTACTCCTAGCAGTACATTGTAATTTACATTTACAATACACATTTTTACTAATAAATACTGAATTTGGTAATTTTAATTGGTAATAAAATATTTATTAATGGCACAAAACTGACCCCTGTGGTGCACTCTCCATACCAGCTATGAGTGCCCGTGAGGTGACGCCTGGTAAGCGCCCACACGGTAAAATATATCGTCATCATTACCGATGCCTTCATGTGTTGTAGATACTGGCACACCCAGAAATGGGTAATATGCCGTGATGATACATTTATATTTATTTATTTATTTAATTCTCGTAATACAATATGGATTATAAAATTTAAGTTTTCGGGCATAAGCGACATCTTTGGCAAAAATTAGTTATTAATACCATTTGAGATACAATTTTACTCAGAATTTTATAATGCTTCGAATGTGCTTTGTTTCATATCAATAAAATGATTTCTGTGTATAGCTCATTCCGTGTTCTGAACTAACTTCCGCAATTATTTCGGTCCAGCCGATACTGATTTTAATGTTTTTCTTTTTTTTATAATTTGTCTTTTGAGTAGTTTTGAAAACATACGAATAACTTTTCATACAGTTTTACTTCTTGGTCGATTTACATAGATTTCAAATTATAACATTTTTCTGAAATCAATAAAGAACATTAATTTTCTAACTTAATTGTTGGCTAATTCCTTTTACTTATTATTTACAAATAGGGATTGGTGTTTATTCTGTTTTTGCCGATTCTTGATTTCCTACTAACACTTCCGGACACAAACGTAGGGGTTGATGTTTCTGATTAATATTTATGCAATGTATTCTTTTTATAATTTATTTTATTATTGATAACACTACGAATTGCTTCTTTTTTTTGAAAGACCTAAATATTTAAGTACACGCGCCTGTAATGGAATTAATGAAATATGTTAATAAGTATTACTATTATTTTTTATGTTTGTAAGTAGTAATAGACATGTATAACTTTTTAAGCTACGATATTTTATTTTCATTCAAAATAACAAATAATATTATTTACTAGTAATCTTTGTATCGGGCAATGATATTTATAAAAATTCAAAACCGAGTTTAAAACTAAGATATTTCTTTAGACCTCGTTATAATTTTTACTCGTATGAAATTCAATTAATGGCCCGATTCTGAACAAAACTGTAAATCTATAAATAATAAACAAAGTCGCAACGAAACCAGCCACTCTTATGTATAATTTTATATTAATCAACAAAACTAGATGTGTTTTTGTCAATTTTTTTTTTACAGATTTACAGATCTGTAAGACTTACAGATTTGTTCAGAATTGGCCTTAAGTTAGAAAATTGTATCATTTTTCTGCGATGAAATTACCACTAAGTCACAAATTGCAATCAATTACTATATTAAAATATTTAATAGTTTTTCTATTTCGTTTTACCTGGCTAGATTTTGACGATGCGTAAGCTACACTAAAACTAGCCATGGAATTTAAACAAAATTATAAAGAAATGCATATCGTTTGAATTGTCAGAATTTCGATTTTGTAGATTATAAAATAAAAATAAATTAAATATATACAGTAATTTAGATGTAGATTATAAAAACAAAATATTTATACTGACTTAGGTGTGTAATTTTCTCTACTATAACATTTATTTGTGGTTTAATGGTATATCTGCAGGTAAAAGATAATTTAAATACCATTGTTTGAAACAACAGATTACCATCTTTTACCTTCAATGTCAAACTTTTGTATACGATTATGTTAATTCTAAAGCACAATATCAATTTCAATTTAAGAGAAAATCTCTCTTACCTCCAGGAGGAGAGTTCATGATCCTACCTTCCTTGAAGTCGTCCGTTCTGACCGTAGGCCCTCGTGCTCGGCTCTCATAATAGCGATATGGCTTGTATTCAGGCTGAATGTCGTATCGCTTGAAATCCTGCGGATCTTGGTAGTTTGCTGGATGGTTGGAGTAGTACGCCGTGTTGGGAATAGAACGTGGACGATTCCTCCAGTAGTAGGGCCAATCGTAGGCTTGGGGCATGCACGAAGACAGGGATATCTGAAACATAATGACAAAAAGTTGGTGTTTTTTATTCCAGACAATGAATTCATCTCAAAAGAAAAAGGTTTTGATTTCTTTTTCATACATTCATAAAAATCGAGATAAAAACATTTAAAAATATTATACATTTCATTGGTTATTTCCTTCATAAACATTCATGGGTCTGATTCTATAAAATCTTAATTTCATAATTATAGTAACGCATATGCATACTCTATGTGAAATGTCAGCGCAGAGCCTAGGAATATTAAAGTTCAGAGCTATCACTGTTTTTCTAATACAAACAGCATAACCTACAATTTTGGCAGCAACACTAAGTTTGCAACAGGTCGTTTTTTGATTCAAAGAGTACAATAAAATATTTTATCTATCACCATAGGATGTTATGCCATATCGCACTAACGAAATTCTAATGTGGTAATAATTTCATTCAAATACTCAAAGGCTATTTACAAATCTAAAATGAGTGCGATATGGTAAACGGTGATAGATTAAATTTTGTACGATATTCGTAGAATACTACATTATTAATGTACTATGTGATTACCCCACCTCGCCCTGCGGGCTCGTAGGACAATTCACAATATATGCGTTAATAGTCTACATTGCACTTATATTGTAAATAATTAAATATTATATTATTAATTAAGTTCTGTATATAAATACAGAACTGCAACTAAAAAAACTTTGTATGAACCAAAATTATTTTCAAATAAACAATAAATTTTATCATCAAAAAGAAGGTACAGTTATGGGCAATAGTTTATCACCATTTTTGGCTAACTTGTTCATGAGTCACTTTGAAATTGAATTTAAGAAAAATAATAAAGATTTTCCTAGAGTTTGGATTCGATATGTTGATGATATTTTTGCTATTATTAAAACCGAAACTTGCGATATAGATAACTTTTTAGCCAGATTAAATTCAGTTTTTCCATCAATTAAATTTACGATTGAAAAAGAAACCAATAAACAATTACCATTTTTGGACACACTGGTTATTAGAAACAAAACTAAATTAGAATTTGACATATATAGGAAACCTACGAATACTAATCGATTTATAACAGCTGACTCGAATCATTTTTGGCAACATAAATTAGCAGCGTTTAACTTTTTAATTAATAGACTGACCAAATTTCCGTTAAACAAAACACGTTTTGAAAATGAATTGAAATATATTAAAGAAATAGCTAAATATAATGGATTCCCGGTTAAAATTATAGATAAACTAGTCCATAAATTTAAAAATCGTCAATCCGTATTAGATTTCACAACTTTAACGCCAACTAATAATAAAAATAATAAATATATAACATTACCATTTGATAATGCCACCAAAGGTTTAAACAAAATTTTTAAAAATCAATATTTAACGGTAACTTATAAATCAAATAACACCATTAAATCATTATTAGGTAACCCTAAAGATAAAATAGATAATAATAAAAACTCTGGTGTTTATAAAATTGACTGTAAAGATTGTAATAAAGTTTATATCGGGCAAACTAAAAGACAAATTGATACTCGGTTTAAAGAACATTTCTATCATTTAAAAAGCGGTAATCCTGATAAATCTAGCGTAGCACAACATATGTTTATTAATAATCATAAAATTGACAATTCTAATATAAAATTATTGAAACAAGTTGATAATAATAGATATTTAGACGCACATGAGAGTTTGATAATACATAAATTTAAAGATAAATTGATGAACGCGGACCTAGGTCCCATCCCAAATTCTAAATTATATAAGTTAATATAAGACAGTTACTCTGTTTAATCTTAGTTACCCAATTAGGTATCCATTCACCTATGACTCCTGTCCCTATATAACCCGTTTTCTCTCCCTTATTCCTCAGAGCTGTTTTGACCTCTGGCATGGTTAACATGCTGAGTAATCTTAACTTCTCTGTTTTTACTTTGTAGTTTCTACTGATGATGAGAACTTAGTTCTCGAAATACATATATAGTTTTTAAATTTATTGTTAAGGTTAAGGGGTTTTTTCTTTATTTAATAAATATTATATTATTGAAGTCAATCACCCCAATTCTGTAAGGAAGTTGTTAAGTCTTAGCAACGTTGCTAAAAATTATAACCAATAGAAACAAATGTAAAGGCTGTCATTTTCATGTTTTATTCAGTGTTCGCTATTATTATTGGTTATTTGCTATAGCAATGTTGCTAAGTCTTAACAACTTTCTTACAGAATTGGGGCGAATATTGCAGAATTATAGAAAATCGTCTAATGTAGTTCAGTAGTTCTACTTTTATTCGAGAAGGAAATATTTGGGGCCGAAATTAGCACTCTTGTTTTATCTAACAATTAAATTAAGTGGCTTACTATCAAAGGCAGATCCAGGGCCCTTTTACTGTGGCTCGAGCCACCGTGGAAATTTCCTGATGAGTCACTGGAATTTTTGAAAATAATTATAAATGAAGTATTTCAAAATTCAATTTATTTGCATAACTTAACTTTTTATTATTTGTGATCGAATTAAAAGAAATATCAGATTATTAACTTTAATTATTCGAAATGATCTGTATTACATGGAGATTTTCTTGTCCAGTATTGTTTCATTAACTTTAATCAATGTCCAAATTCTATGAGAATAAAGCAAAAATTTCAGCTTTTCATCATTTTTAATTTTAGTTTTATAAAGTATCCATACACAAGGCGGCGTAATAGATAATAGATATTAATATTATTTATAATTTTTTGAAGACTGTAATGTAAGATGTGTCGTTGGCCCTGACACTAACTTTTTATAAACAATAAATTAACTAGAGAGTGTACATGTGTACAAGTTACAAATTAATATGTAGTTGCAAGTCTGTACAAGAATTAGATGCAAGGCTGAAGTTATCTCAGTTGCAAGCTCTGCATCAATAGAAAATTTTCTCAATAGGTAATAGGTACCTATACCTATGGCTTAGCTCGGTCAAAGTTACGAAACAGATTGTGTGCCGATGAGGCTCAAAAATTAGTTAAAATATATAAATACTTGAAACGCCAGTGCTCTTCAAATTAAAAAAAAAATCTGTTGTGGCCAGCACAAAACCTTCCGTCAATTCAATGTATTTTGTATATATCCCATACCAAAAGTTTCTTGAAAAAGATTCTGTATATCCTATAAAATTGTAACACGAACACACTATTTTTTACAAATTCTATACCGAAAGTTCCTTTCCCTATTTTATTAGGGGTCGCTGTTTCTTACTCTTCTCTTTTAATCATTCCTGTCCAACGCATCTTCTTCACACAATTCTTCCTCTCTCAAATCTTTTGCTACACAGTCCTTCCATCTTCTTCTCTTTGGAGGGACACTCTATCACATTCACACATAACTTTCTGACCTTATACTTTCAACTTTGATTTTGCATTTGACATTGACAACTGTCAATTAAATTTTTCTGAATATGTCTGTTGTTTCCATAATTTTAACAAAGCTGACTAATTTTTGAAAGTTAATCTCTCTTAATGTCTCTATAACTCTATATCTATTGAATATGAACGAAACTGTATAATCAAACCGTATAGAGAATAAGATATTCTTTCATATTGATAATCACAAAATGTCGAAAAATAATATTTAACTGCGTTTTTTCAAGAAAAACTGTTAAAAACTTCAAATAAGGGTACTTCCGGTGGATCAATTATAACCAAAATCTAATCAGCTCTTCATATGGATGTAAAGAAGAGGAATACGAAAGAATTATAATTTTTAGAATTGTAGTATTGGAGTTATCGTCGGAGAAAATTTTGTCACACACGGACACACACACGGACGCACACACGGACGCACACACGGACACACACACACACACGGACACACACACACACACACACACACACACACATACATACAGACATCATCTTAAAAATAGTAAATTCGTATTCTAGGGGCCCTAAAACGTGCTTATCCATTAAAAACTCACCAACGAATTTTTTGACCAAAGACAATACCTTCCTTTTACGGAAGGTAAAAGATGTAGATAAATTAATTATCATAAGTATCTGTTTTGTTTGTTGTGTGTACCATATAAGGATGTACCATATTTAATTAATAAAATATGATTTCATAAAAATGGTTTCTTGTAGTTGGGTACCCGGGTGTTTTTTTTTGGGTCGGGTAAAATTACAACAACCCTGCTAGTCGGTTAAATAGACAATTTTGTGCATTTTGGAGTGCCGATTCAGATTCCGTTGAGAAAAATTTAAAATTCCGAATAGTTTGAAAGTTATTAAAAAAAAAAACGGAAAATCGCAATTTTAAAAAATGTGAAATAACTCGGTTAATATAAAAGATAAAAAAATATTTCATAAGAAGTTACATGATTTGATGAGACAAACTTAAAATGATTTCAAAAAAATATCAAGATGGCGACTTTCAAGATATTAATAACAACATTTTTATTTTAAATGAGCGCTACATTGGATTTCTACTTTTCTCTTTACAATGGTATAAAGGGTTATTATATTTTAAATTTCCCACGTTTTTACCTCCCGCTACCCTTGGTCAGGGAGGTACAAGGATCGTGCTAAAAATCGCAAATCGAGATTTTGGTAAATAGCCACGTTTTAAGGTTCCTAAAATCCGATTTTAACATTTTCACAATGATGTTTGTGTGTGTGTGTGTGTGAAACCTTGTTTTGGCCCTACCTCATTATGGAAACAACCCATCAGATGTCAGTGTAAATCGGATAACTGGAAATGGCACTTTACTTGAAGCTCAATATAGTTTTTCTTCGAAAAAATATCTTTTAATGTTATTTTTTCGCAATTAATGTTATTATAAAAATTAAATGTAAACACTTGCTCCATATATAGTACAAATAAATTTAAAATATCTTTTTTATAAATCTCGTAGCCTATGTTTTAAAAATAAAACACAATTCTTTAGTTACACAATTCATATTTTAAATATATCTGACAAATAAATGTCACTGTCTAAAAGCTATTCATTTCAAATTAATAATGATGACATTTTAAAAAGAAAATAGTAAATAGAACAATAGTTATATGCAAAGGAACTTAATATAGTTTGCAGCATTAGTAAATATGTAGGTATGTATTTGAATTAATAAAATTTAAATGGCGGGAGGTAATGTGTTGGCCACATCAGATTTTTTTATTTAAAGAATACAATACCACTGTCAGAACTATCATTTGATATAATTCTTACATACTTTATAAACCCTTTAATGAAAAAAGTGAACTTTTTTTAACAGACGTAAAAAAAGAGTCTAATGAAGAAGATAAAAAAGAATATAAAGCATCAGTATTAAACTAAGTTAATTTTTGTCAAATATCACAATATCAAATTCAGCGTCAGTAAACAGTTTATTGCGTTTTTTCAAAATTATTTAATGTGGACACTCCAATGGACATATCTGAATTTAAATGAATGCTGCCAACTTATTCCATTGTTTCTCTAGTCTAAATAAATACGAATAGTTTCCTAAATAGGTACATAATTTTTTCAATTTTATACTATTTTTTCACAGAGCCCCTCATTTTTGTCAGCAGAATTCGAGAAAACGTCATTTCTATAATAATTATATATTCTATTTACATTTTTCGTAAAATGCATAGCGATAATAATCGTTAGAGACATATTAGAGATATAGTATACGGAAGTACTATGTATACATACCCGCGAGCTAATAATAAAGTTACTGTGCTTAATATTCTCTCCATAAAAGTAATCATATTCCAAACATGCTATAGAAAACTCCGTCGTATTATTTATTTCATAAAAACCTGTTTAGTGAAAAATAAAATAGGTATATGAAAAGGCAAATTATATTAGGTATCTGCGTATTCGCTAATAAAAGTCATACATTAAAAATATACTTTAATATTTCTATTTGCAACTTAAATAAGTGCGAAGATAAGAATAAGAACTCAAATCTCGTTTAATTTTTTTAATTATACAGGCTGACTTCTAGTGTAACAACAACAACCTTTAACAATTTGTTAAAAAATATCATTTCGAGCGAAAAATGTCAAATTTAAGCTCAACCACGTCTCTTACGGAAGTAACAACCATTTGACGATAACCCAGACGCTAGTCGAGACGGACCTACGAGTATATATTTTAGTGGCGCTGCTAGATTTCATTATAAGTATCACAGTTATAATTTTTATATGGACACCGTAGGAGAGTAGATAAACTTCGGGAAAAAGTATTTTTGTAGCTTTTCAGCGATGTACCAATCTCAGAAAATTTAGACAATTTTCCTAAACAAAAAATCGCTGCGTTTTTAAATTTTTTATGTATGTTTTGAGCTTTAATACCAAGTTTAAAGAAACAATAATGAAGTTATTGAGAAGGAAAGCGTTTATTAATAGTTATTTATGCAACAAGAGTAAAAAGAGTCTTATTTCACGAATAGGAAAGTTTGACAGAACCAGCCGTCGGCGAATTTGTCAAATCCTATGAGTGAAATAAGACACTTTTTTTACTCGAATTAAATACAAATTTATTTTACGTCACACATATTTTATAAACCCTTTACTGAAAAAGTGTACTTTTTTAACAGACGTTAAAAAGAAATATAATGAACAATATTAAAAAGTATATAAAGCATCAGAATTAATTTAAAATAATATTTTGTCAAAAATCACAATATCAAAATATAACATGTCAATATTTCGTACGAAAATTACAAAATTTTGAATGATACTTTATCCACGACTTTCCAGGTAGATTTCCTCTCTGGGTCAATAACTTTGGAAATTTTCCAATTGCCAATTCTACTATATAAACAATTAATTACACCTGACTGATTATTTAATTAGTTTCATTGCCACAACCAGTTTTTAACCTATAAATTTAATAATTGTTACATTTTGTTGTTTGACACAAATAGACAGAGATAAGTTACACATCATTAAAAAGCATATAAAAACGGTTTTCATTTATGTAACTTTCCACCTTTCTTCTTAAAAATGAAATATAATACCATTTTATTTTATTTTTATACATTATCTAAAGGAAACGTAATACTTGTAGGTATTGTTGGTTGCCAACGACGCATTAAAAAATATAAAATTTGAATCAAATATTTATTTTTGATTCTAATAATTAAAATAGGTTAAGTAATTTTAAATCATACTAACCAAGAATCTAGCACAGTATTATTTTGTGATTCACAAAAATACGTTCAATTTTATAATTGTACAATAAATATAACTTAACAATCAAATAATCAGAAATAATAAGCACAAACACACAATAATTATCATTCAATTAAATAAACATTGGAATATCTGCAACATATCTTCTAAACATTGTTCCACCTTTGCATTTATTAAAATGCGGAATTACTTCAAAATAAGTTTTTGCCATAAAGAATGTTGAGGTAGGTCATTGTAAGAAAGCCAGAAGCTAACAGTATAGGTAAAAAATTATATTAAACTCAAGGTCATATGTCTCGTAAGTCATAATCGGCGCAGGGATTCCCTCTAGAAATAAGAACTAAATGAAAGCAATTTAAAAAGAAATACCAAGCATATTAGCTTACATCAGCTGAGCTGTATATATTTGTCAGACAATACTAATTAGTAATTACATTCTACATATTCATAACAAATTGCCGGTAGTGCTCCACTGGATATTGCAATGTGAAGTTCTAACAAAGAGATTTATTTTTCAAGGAATTGTATTAAATTGTCTATATCAAAGTTTAATTATAACAGTTTATTTATTTATTACATTGAAGTATATTTCTTTGTTATTTTCATGTAAAAACTTTTACATTTTTGCTTCATTCATAATGACTTCTAAGCAATTAATTTTATTATTATCCGATATTTGTTATTACTGTAATTGTCGCAAAAAACAAATTTATCTCAAGTCTATTTATGACACAATCGTGTAAATTTAATCATTATCAACAAACCACAATATTTGATATCTCATTTCATTATCTGAATATTAATGGAAGCGTAAATTGGAATTTAATATCAGCCGGACTTATAATTTAATTAAAAATTGTAAACAATTGAACATAAATTTAACGCGTAGGAAACAATGGGATTACTCACATCCTATAAAAGTCAATAAAACGAGAAAGCATGTTCAATATCTTTCATAACTTAAGAGACAGATTATTGATATCTATAGAAAGTTGTTCTTCGACTACCAAAAAGCCGAAAAAACAAGAAGTCGCTTGTGTAATCCTTTCTTGGAATGAATTTTCACATAATCCCTTTGTAGACTCTAGCTAAGTATGTACTTTCGATTTACTGTGCAATAATCTAACATCGAGGACAACCGTTATGTTCTGACAACAGGTAGAACAAAATATTCTATGCAGATTCATAACCTAAAAATGTGTTTACATTCATATTTCACACAGTATCTATGGAAATATCTTTTAAACTTTAACCAACAGTAAATTTAATATTAAGCAAAATGAAGGTAATAATGAAGCTATTAATATTTTTGTCATATTGACTAAAAAAAAGGATATAAAATTCGCAGAACGCAGAACCTGTAGCTAATATTTATAAACAAACATGGAGCTCTGTGTATTAGATCATTACTTACACATCAAATACAAACTAATTACTTCACTTCCTCTATGTACACGGAGAATCCGAAATCTTAACAATTTAATACTAAAGAAGTTTTTAAAAAACTATTCTTGCTTACCGTCAAAAATAAAACAAAATTTGTGAACTGCATTGTCATTTGATAAATAGGCACAATTTCTTACAAGCACCAATCAATATTAGTTTTAGAATTAACAGCGGCGTTAAAATAACACAAGAAACGTCTTCACTGCATGTAACCGCGCGCGACTATATCATGAACATAGCCTGGCCACTACTAACAAGTGGCTGCTGTGGCTGGTAAATTCCCACTTAATACTAGCTGTGATGAACAAGGACAACAACATGCTCGCTAATCAGGCCAGACAAAGACAGGCTATGCATCAATTGTTAGTTAAAATAATTTAATTATAAAAATTTGATTGAATACAACAAACGGAATTATTCATTTTTTTTTTTAATTTTCTGCTTATACAAAGAGCGATTGCCTACGGAATATCAAAATTACTTTATTTCATGTAGGTACTATTTATTGCAACATATAATAAAACGTTACCTTTTATTGGATAAAGTTATTTTATTATTATCGATAATATTTCAAAGAGGTTTTGATTGTCTCCATATTATCAATAAAAAATATTGTGCAAAATTATGAACGTTTTTATTAAAAATAAAATTTAACAAAATTTAGTTTTATTCAAGCAATTAAAATGCATTGTTTCACAATCCTTTCTACATTTGTTCCTTTGTTCATTTTAAAATTTAATAAAAATATTCATCAAAAAAATAAATATTAAAATTGTATTGGTAGGTAAATCGCGGGTGTAAAATAAAAAGATTGTAACTGCAAGAAAAAAATATGGCGAGGAAAAATTTGAAATATTAACTCGCTATTATTATTAAACAAGTTATCGTTATCGAATTAACATTTTTCGTCTACATCTGTTGAATTACAAATACATTTTGTAGCCAACTTCAAATAGAATTTGCTACTCATATTACACTTGTGGAATATGAAATATCCATATTCCACAGTACGACTTTTTATATTGTATTATTGATACTTTAATAATCTTTGTTAAGTAAATATTGTTTAATAAATTTAAAATATACTACTTAGTTCAACTTATTAGCAAAGAAATCAGTTATATATGCCAACATGTGACATCAGCATTAGACATTTGACAGACGTCAACGTGTATAACATAACCACACAAAATATATTTATTATATATTTTTAAGCTGTGAGATAGAAGCCTGATTTATAGATTGTATAGAATAGAATAGAAGCACAGGGAATAGAAATACAAACCAATGTAAATGCATGAAACCAGTTATACTTGCATAGAATGGAATAGAATAACAAAATTTTATTTCTTATTCTATTCCATTCTATTCCATTCGGCTTGCTCCGATAATATTCGTGAGACTTGTTGTGACTTCGTTGTTTTTAGCCCAT
This sequence comes from Ophonus ardosiacus, assembly GCA_943142095.1. Classification (NCBI taxonomy): domain Eukaryota; kingdom Metazoa; phylum Arthropoda; class Insecta; order Coleoptera; family Carabidae; genus Ophonus; species Ophonus ardosiacus. The sequence goes on from OW964824.1 coordinate 47,550,984, forward strand.
CCCCTAACGTAAAAGCTTTCTGTAGAAAACAGTTCTTTTGCAGAAATACCATATTTTGTAGCAAAAACATTGAAAAAACAAACAATGACATTATTCAAATCAGCAATAAATATAGTTAATTTAGTGTAAAAGTGACACAAAAGTGACGTCATTCTATTCCAAAGTCTGCTATTCTATGCACTATAAATGATCTTAAAAAATTCTATTCCTATCTAATCCATTCTTTATTCTATTCTATTCCATTCTATTCTGTGCAATCTATAAATCAGGCTTGATAGTTTGATAGTTATAGATAAAGTATAGTATTTCATTCGCATATAATGGCTGCTATATTACTCTCGAACGATTAAAATACTCGCCTACGGCTCGTATTCTCAACTTCATCCTCATGTAATATATCCCACATTATATGCTCATTAAATAATATACCTACCTACTATTAACAGTAATAATGGATTTAATTCTATTATAAGAATATGAAAGAAATATTACAATACTATGCTTAGTTACCGAAAAAATATTAGATAAATTAGGCAGTTAATACTATGCAGGTACTTCAATTTTTTTACAACTTTCATGGGTTCTATCTGCGCATATTTAAAAAAAACTCGGTACAATATTTTATAAATAATAATAATAACTATAATAAAATAAAATATAATAAATTTCCTCATTGCAAAAAACTCTGATTTAATTTTAATATTGTTTTATAGTATATTTGGTGTTGCTCATTATAGCCATCATTGTTTTAAAGCATTCCGTTTCTCGACGCTACTTTTCTGAATCTCTTTTTAGCTTCTTTAGCTTTTCTTTTAAAGTACTTCTATCTGTACTATGTTCCAAATAGAACTTCGTTATTACACACAAAATAATACCAATATCTAATAACTAATATTAGAAAAAGATAGAAATTGGTAGATCTCATCTCAGAAATATAAAAAGTATCTACTTCCCTATTTGTATCCACATCATATATTTTTTCTATTTCTTTCAAAAAATCTTTACCAACTATTCATAAAATACCTTATTTGTATAATAGTTATTTATATATCAAGGCACTGAATTTCTATTTTTTTTATCTAGATTATAGAATTTATTTGTCGAGGCCCTCAGTACCATGGAAAATAAACCATATGAGTGATAAAAAGGAACTACAGTGCCGAAGTACATATTAAATTTCATAGTCCAGTGAACGGTGGCTGAAAAAAAAGTAGTTTTTAATATGATGCATAGGTAGCTTGGTTAGTGAAAAATCCAAATTTCCTATTTCAATATTGCTAACCTCGGTCAATTAAGTTGCCGTAAAGAACAATCAAAATTAGGGCTGTCAAAAGTATTCGGTTAACCGGTTAACCGGTTAGTCGGTTTACCGGAAACCGGTTTTTCAATAATGAAATATTCGGCTAGCCGGGTAACCGGTTTGTAGCCGGCTTTTAATCGGTTTATAGCCGGTTTTTGACCGGTTAATAGCCGGTTTTTAACCGGTTAATAGCCGGTTTTTAACCGGTCAATAGCCGGTTTTTAACCGGTGAATAGCCGGTTTTTAACCGGTGAATAGCCGGTTTTTAACCGGTTTATAGCTGGTTTTTAATCGGTTTCTAATCGGGTTCATAGCACTCTTTTTTTTTAAAAAAAAATTACTATAACCTAACATCTAAATAGCACTTGACAAAATGCCATATATCAAAATAAATAAATTTCAAATGCTTATTGAAACTGTCAATGTTACCAACCTTAGTATGTTATTATTTCTTTTAATAATATTTTTGAAATAAAAGTAAATCACATCGAAATAGGAAATAATTCATTAGTCACGTGATATGTTTTCCGCCAATCAACATTCAGAATTTCCATAGTTACATGTCTATCACAGCGATGATAAAAAACAAAGAATATCACCTTATTTTTATTCGTTACTAACTACTATGGCATTTTTACAACAATGACAGTTAATTTTAATAAAAATTCATTATATTCTCTCATTAAATATAAGCTCGTGATATTAATAATGAAGAAAGAGGTGAAAGGACCAAGCGTTGAATGGTTTATAGATGAAAAGAAAAGGCATAAATGGTCCACGTGTATTGTAAAATTCTTTATTCACAATCATTATAGTAATATACCGATTCCTAACCTTTTAGAGGTTGGGAAATACGTCATTCTCTTAGGTTGGAAATAACAGGTTTTACTTCCATCTCTTGGGTTGGAAATGTTTATGTAGAGGTTGCCTAGCAACATTGTTATAGATCCTTATAATAAAGTAGGCTAAAACAAATTTTAAGAGAGCTGTCAAAAAATATTAATAAAATTGAAGGTTATAACTCATTGATTTATTTTGAAAATTATTGATTTAAAATGTGGATGATTGTGAATAAAATAAGATACATAACCTCGGTGGGAGTTTCATTACAGCCTCGCATTTCCCACCTCGGATGTAATATACTATTATTACGGTCGTTTCGGGCTTAGGGCAAGCCCATCTTCAGCAATAGTTGAATATACAGTAACAATAAATTTATGACAAAAAATTTTTAAAGTTGTATTAGACACGATGATCTATATGAGCAACATCGAAAACAATTTTAAATACAGCATTTCAACAACCTTCCGAATCAATACGGAGTTGGTGAAATATGAATAATAATGGAAGATACTGCTCGCATACCATATATACGTATATCATATACCATTGCTAAACAATAAATTGTCAAAATTTTAGTGCACACACGGAAACTTTGCAAAGTTTACCGAAATTTATTTCCCAAAGAAGAAGTACGATGTTTCCAAAAAGTTAACGGCGCCCTTAAAACTCAGTACGTTTTGAGGAAACTTTTGAACATGCACCAAATTAAAGGTTATATACCGGTTTTCTGACCGGTTAAAAACCGGTTTTTCTGACCGGTTAAAAACCGGCCGGTTATTGACTTGAAACCGGTTATTCGGTTTTTTGGTTAACCGGTCTGTAAACCGACGGTTAACCGGTCTGTAAACCGACGGTTAACCGGTTAGCAATTTCAGCCGATTTTGACAGCCCTAATCAAAATTATATGTTTTATCTCAGACTTGTACAGTGTGTCTGCTGTAAGCGGGCCACCATTGCTAACTTTCTTATTTGAAGAGATAGAAAGACGATTAAATGGACAAAGTTGGGCGATATTATACGACAAATTTAACGGTGGAAAATACAAAACAATTGAATATCAAATACACGACTTATTCAACAAAATAACATTTTTTTAAATGGAATGCCATATTGAAAATGGTACCATTTAAAAGAGTTTTATTATCTGAATATAAAAGTTCATTATCACTATGCCTCTAAAATTAAAAATAAAAGTTGAAATTTAAATATTTTATTCCATATTTCAATACAAATACAATATTGTTGCTATGGAAAGAACAAAGACAAATAACGAAATTAATTATTAACTAGTAAACTTAAAAAAAATGTTCAAAATGTTGACCATTTCTTTCACGACAAATGTGTGCTCTTTTTATCATAGACTTCATTGTTTTAGTCAACATCCTTTTTGATATTAGAGCACAGGCAGCAGTAAATCTGTTTTTTAATTCATCAACCGTTTTCACTGGTCTTTGATATACTTTATCTTTAATAAAACCCCAGACAAAAAAAATCTAGGGGCGTAAGGTCAGGTGACCGTGCTGGCCACGGAATAGGGCCATATGTGCCAATCCATTTTTGAGGGAATCTATCATTCAAATAGTGTCTCACTGCTGGGGCATTGTGTGCTGGAGCACATTTTCTTCGTTTTCTGTCACTTGATCACGTTTTCTTTTTTCTTCACGTAATTTAGCGGTTTCTCTTAAGCGGATTTCAATTTTCCTAAAATATGTTCTATTGGATTAAAAGTAAAAAACAAATTTACTTTTAACACTAGTGTTAAAAAAGAACTAAATCTGGTTAAATTTAATGTTAAAAATATAACTAAATCTAGTTACATTTAGTGTTCATAAGTAAATGTAGTTTCATTTTATATTTATTTTAGTACTGAAATTATTTATATAGGTATTTTATTAGAAGTACACATTATTTTGGAACGTTTATTGTTATAGTACAATTATTACAATTGTTTATAGTAATTCCTTGCAAGGCGCTTGAAGAATTGGAATTTAAAACAATATTGTTGGAAGTAGAGGTTAGAATTTTGTTGGAAGTAGAGGTTAGAATATCATGACCTGTTATAAATGTCATTCTATAATTTTTCGTTTTTACTAATTCATAACTAGGGTAGTAGGAAAAATAGTGTATGATATTCGTGTTAAAAGTGATTTTATTTTGTTCGTGGGGTTTGTTTTACTCGGCTTCGCCTCGTTTCACAAACGTCCCCACTCATAAAATGTCACTTTTAACACATATCATAAATAAATATTACGCACTGGCTACAGAATTTTTATTGCACTTTGCATAAACAAAAAGCATATCAACTAATTCATCATTAGTATATTTTTCCATTTTGTTGACAACATCTATCAATAAAATTACAATTGTTCTTTGTTTAATGTTAGTTTCTGTTGTTTCCATAGCAACAATGATATATGTGTATTAAAATATGAAATAAAATATTTAAATTTCAACTTGAAATAACTCTTCTATTTTTAATTTTAGAGGCATAGTGATAATGAACTTTTATATTCAGATAATACAAGTCTTTTAAATGGTACCATTTTCAATATGGCATTCCATTTAAAAAATGTTATTTTGTTGAATAAGTCGCGTATTTGATGTTCAATTGTTTTGTATTTTCCACCGTTAAATTTGTCGTATAATATCGCCCAACTTTGTCCATTTAATCGTCTTTCTATCTCTTCAAATAAGAAAGTTAGCAATGGTGGCCCGCTTACAGCAGACACACTGTACATCGGAATTATTTGTTAGTTCTTCTTGAACATATTTTTGTCATTTTACGTATAAATTTACTATCGTACATCTTACACCTGCGCAAATTATCTTACATGTATAGCAATTGCATGATATCGTTGGATAATGGTGCCGATATCAGAGCTTTTAATGACAATTTTTATACACTTTAGTGACAATTTCAAATAAAAATATTAATTTTCCCACCATTCTTTTTGTTGTTATAGTTTAATATATACAAGAATATCAGAGCATAAAAGAAGTATTAACAAACACCTAACAAATGGAAATTGTGCTTTGGCCCAGCATTGCATAGATTTTGATAATATATTTGATTTTGATAGGGTCAAAATTTTGGACAGGGTAAGCAATTTATCTAAAAGACTTTTTTTTGAAATGGTACATATTCAAAATAATAGTAATAATGTTAATTTCAGAACGGACATTCAAAATTTTAGTAGTATTTGTAACAGAATTTGTAAATTAAATAAATAAAATCAAAGCCCATTTAGCTATTATTTTTCATATATAATTTTTACCTTCCGTCACCTTTAGGTAAGGAAGGTATTGTCTTTGGTCAAAAAATTCGTTGGTGAGTTTTTAATGAATAAGCACGTTTTAGGGTCCCCAGAATACGAATTTGCTATTTTTAAGATGATGTCTGTATGTATGTGTGTGTCCGTGTGTGTGTCTGTGTGTGACAAATTTTTCTCCGACGATAACTCCAATACTACAATTCTAAAAATTATAATTCTTTCGTATTCCTCTTCTTTACATCCATATGAAGAGCTGATTAGATTTTGGTTATAATTGATCCACCGGAAGTACCCCTATTTGAAGTTTTTAACAGTTTTTCTTAAAAAAAACGCAGTTAAATATCATTTTTCGACATTTTGTGATTATCAATATGAAAGAATATCTTATTCTCTATACGGTTTGATTATACATTTTCCTTCATATTCAATAGTTATAGAGTTTTAGAGACATTAAGAGATATTAACTTTCAAAAATTAGTCAGCTTTGCTAAAATTATGGAAACAGCAGAGATATTCAAAAAAATTTAATTGACAGATGTCAGTGTCAAATGCAAAACCAAAGTTATATGTGAATGTGATAGAGTGTCCCTCGCAAGTGACTTGCAGTTGCGCCTCGCCTCAATATTTTTATATATTATATATTTTTGTTGTTGTTGCCATCTTTACATATTTTAATGACATTTACAAACATTTTAAAAAACATTCCCTTTCCTATATGACCTTATTTTTCCGTTTCCTGTTATAATTTTTTGTAAGTATTATAGTTAGGCTTTATGTATTTGATTATTGTATTTTATATATTTATTGTAGTGTCCTGATGAAGGAAAAATAGTTTCCGAAACGTAGACAAAGAAAATAAAACATTTCTATTATATGACTGAAGTTCCTTTTTATTTTAATATATATGTTTAGTTTAATTATTAATTATTTTATTATTATTTTTAAATATTTGTCATTTACCTGTCAGTGTCATATTTTTTTGTGTCATTTTATTTTTAATATATTTATGTGTTTCTTGCACATTTTAAAGTATATGTGATTTATTAACTAACTATTTTCTATATAATCTCTATATGTTATTAATATTTTCCTCACCTACACTCGTATTATTTTTTTTAAATAAATATTGTGAAGAATACTTTGTTTCTCGTGGTGTTCAACGGGGTCAAAGCAGAAGCCCATGGAAACCAGTTGAAAAATTAAAATGTTTGTAAATGACATAAATGTCAGTGTCAAAAATCTAGAGACATTACTGAAGGCTTTTTCTGCTGCCGCACGTTGAATTAACACTCTTCTTGAATGCGGAAAACCTAAATTTCGTACTTGGACAAGTCGAGGTGTAATAGTAATTATAATATGCTATTTTTATAACAAGGAAAAGACTCCGTCAACATCTAAAGTTGGTATAAACAGAAACCGGATTCATTTGTAAGCCAAAGTATGTACAGTAACAGGTCAACTAAATGTACGCGCTTGCTGTGCATGTATTTCATCATATACCTTTCTGAAATCCCGCCAATTTTGTTAATGAATTGGAAGAATCTCGAACATTTAGAAGAGTAAGACGAAACTTGATCATAGAATGAATTGAAAAATAAAGAATAGATGTAATTAAAATACCAGAAATGTTAAATACAATATTTAAAGCCTAATATGAAATTGGCGAGAGGTATTGTGCTGGCCACAACAAATTTTTATATCTACATTTTAAATTTTATTCTAATAATAATAAATTTTGCTTTTCAAAATATTGAGATTTATTTCAAAAAATTATTCCCCTGAAACACGCAAATGAAATAATTTATCTTATATTTCTGCTTATATTATTCCTTCCTTCTACATTAACAATAAATATTAATTATTTTTTTTAATCTTATGTGGCCAGTAAATTATCTTCCGTCAATTAAAATTTTACACAGATGAACATTAAACCGTGACATAGGCGTTTAACATGGGAAAACAATTTTTCCCAAATATTATCTGTCCCGTAAAACATTATGTAGTGATTTAGAAATAATGATTTAGAGAATAAAATTCCAAATTTTTGGTTGGCAACATTTTTGTATTTACAATTTTAATGCTCGAGTAAATTTCATTTAAAGAAGTGGTGAAAACAGATTTAGTTGCATTTCAAGAAATAACGTTCATATTCTGTAGTTTCACAGTCTATATATACATGTAGGGTGTGCAACGAAACGCGGAACATAGGAGTTTAACATAGGATTTTAAAAATGTTCGGAAATTGGCTCTCCTGTACATTTTAGAGCAAAAGTACAAGAATGAAGAGTTGTTTAGAATTAATTTTTACTTTTAAAAAGTCTTCATTTAATGTAATAGAATATCTCTGGTACTAGATATTTAGAAAATAAAATATGACATTTTCGCCAAAAAACAGATAGCTATGGGAATAAAAAACAAATAAAACAATATATCAATTAAGATCATAATACTGAAATATTTAATGCTGAATTATAACAATGTAAACACAGTGATTACAACAATAAGATTAATAATACTGAACTGAACTAACATATCAGTTTATATTAAAAATGATAAATTATCCTAAAATTTATGTCAGCTACTTAATAATAAAATAAATCAAAATTCTTCTGTACTGAACAAATCCAATTTATAATGCGCAAACGCACACTAAAATATTTATGGACTATAACAATGTAGACACAATGATTACAACAATTAACATCAATAACACTAAACTGAACTGTCAGAGTGAGGCTTTTGTTCTATTTGTTTAATATTCCATGGCTGTTTGATTTTTAACAAAAATGTAATATCTTCTTTTTAAATAACTAGTGCTACAGATATGCTATTGCATCAAATGAAGACTTTTTAAAAGTAAAAATTAATTCTAAACAACTTTTCATTCTTGAACTTTTGCTCTAAAATGTAAAGGAGAGTCAATTTCCGCATATTTTTAAAATCCTATGTTAAACTCTTATGTTCCGCGTTTTCTTGCACACCTGTGTGTATACTGGGTGTCCCATATAACATTACGTTCTTGAATATCTCGATAACAATGCATCGTAACAAAAAGTGTGCCGAATCAAAACCTTCATAGTTTTTGGGGGGACATCAGATTCTGACAAAATGGCCCCCGACCCCCCAGGGATGGCGGGAACGGGGGTCAACTTAAAAATCTTAAATGGGATCCCCTATTTTTTATTGCAGATTCGGAAAGAGCGTAAAAAAAATATGTTGGTTTTATTCGGAAACTTTTTTGTACTCCCAACAGGTGGCGCAGCAATCGTAAAAATGTAGAATTAATTTCTGATGAAATCGAGTTATCCATAGTCAGTTTTTAAAAAGTTTCTTTTAATTCCCCCTGAGTGTCGAGTAATATTTCTACAATTTTGTGTATTTATTGAAACAAAAAACGTCATTTTTTTATCAAATTATTAATAAAATATTAATCGGTTAATTTTTTTCTAGCAAATTTACATTTTTACGATTACAGCGTACAAAAAAAGTTTCTGAATAAAACATATTTTTTACGCTCTTTCCGAATCTGCAATAAAAAATATAGGGTCCCACTTAAGATTTTTAAGTTATTTGTTGTGCTCCTAAAATTAAATTTTTTCTTTATTTTTGTGAATTTTCTTATTATTTCTCAAAAAAAAAAAAAAATTATTATTTATATTAATTATATTGTATTTGATCAATATAATTTATTTTATGCCTTTATTACTTAATATTTTTATTCTAGACTTATAATTACAAATTACACTATAATGGGCGACCTGATACAAAATATTATAAAAATTAATTTGATACTAGCTTTGAGCAAATTTTTCTAACGAAATAAATTATTTAAATACAAGAAGTATTTCTAAATAGAAATCTACCAATATTTTAAAAATAATTGTAAATTTAATACAAAATAAGGAAAAAATAATAATTTTGAAGGAAAAACAAATATAAAACATAATAACCCTTACAACATTCAAAAGAGAAAAAAATAGTTATTTTTTTGAGACTAAAATCAGATATGGGTTCCATTTAAAAAAATATAAGTTTGTGTTATATCTCGAAAATTTACGGATATAAAAATTTGTTTCGTACGTCACTGGTTAGTTAATAAAAATATCTATCTTTTATATTTGAAACGTTTTTCTCAATTACCAATAGTTTAGAAGTTATTTGAAAAAGAAAAAATCAACAATAATCAGTTTTTCGTCATTATCTAGTGCCCTATGAGAATTGAGAATTGAGAAAAACAAAAGCACATCTGAGATGGCCTCCCAAAGGCGCACAAAAAGTTCCATTTAACCGACATCGTATCTCTTATAGTTCTCGAGATCCCAATGGTGGCACTTTTAAATGGGAGACACACTGTATATATTTGAAATACTCGCAATACTAAATCCATTTTTGCCATGTCTTTAAATTAAATTTACTTCATTTAAAAAAATTAACATACAAAATTCTAAATTTTTTTCTAAATCTTTAGAATATTAGAATGCACTATATAATGTTTAGTAATAATAATGGAAAGTTTCTTGCAAAACGTGGTAGCTATGGTAATAAGTCTGTTATTCCCCATTTTTTAAATTTTGATTTATATTTATGAATAGACCAAAATAATTTTTTTTTGTCAATTAAACCTATACTATTTAATATAAGTGGTATTTACAATTAATTTTCAATTACTTTAATTTTTATAATTAACTTGGTATTTTGAGAACTTTCTCGAAGGTTTGAAGTAAAATAAATGCGCCTTAGGATCCATATAATGGGCTACTTGCGTACCTTTTTTTTATTTAATATTTTTGAAGAGAAGGTAAAAACTTGTTACCCATATTTTTTCTTTTGACAAAATTTTTATTATTTAGCCAGAAAAAAAAAATAATGAAATTTGATTATTTGAATTCCCGCCATGTATGACGTAGAATTACGCCGCACCAATGAATGGTCGTAAAGCCATAGCGTTTGTTTGTACGGATAATGTAGATTTCCTGTTTGACGTTTCAACAATAGTTTGGAGGTTAGTATTTTAGTTTGTCTTTTTGGTATCGATATTTTAAATTACATGTAACTACCTATGTGTTTATTTGTAAAGTAATTAATGTATTTGAGAGCCCAGAGAGAGAAAAAAATGAACTAATGTCAAATTCAAATAAAAATTTTCTCGCAACCATGCCATCTATACGTTACATTTTGAAACATATGGTTTCCTTTTCTATTTTAATATAATTACGTCACAGAAAATTTTCTTTCTTAATTTACTAAAAATCAAATAATTTTTTAAAAATAAAATTTATATTTTTATATATATTTTCAACATAACATTACGTATATAGTGATAGAAATCGTATTTTCAGTACCACGCAAGTAGCCCATTATGACTTTTTGTCATAATTATATGGAACCTAAAGCCAACTTCTATTATTTGAAAATTTTATTATTAAAGTTGATATTTGACAGTTGATATACTATCTATAAATTTTTCGGAAGTAGCGCTACTTCAAAATGCGAGAATATAGCCCTATTTCACATTCATATCATATTTATTTAAAAAGTAAGCATCCTCCAGATGTCTCAACATATTAGCTGAGAAATGGCACAAAATTGTGATTTGTCAACTATGTTTCCATTTGGATTGAAATTATTTTCACTTTTAGAAATATCAATTATTTTTATAAAAATTCTTTAAGTAATTTTATATACTTTGATATACGAGTATATGTAGTGACATGTGTCATTGGAAAATTTGACAGTGACAATGACACATGTCATTGCAGTTAGGACATTTGACTTATGTCAATATATTTAGTTAAATCAAGTGGCCAATACCTTTCTCTAACAACCATTGTTAGTGTTATGTTAAAGTTTACCTAGTAACGTATTTTGTGTAAATAATGGGCTACTTGCGTGGTACTGAAAATCCAATTTGTGTCACTTAATACGTAATGTTATGTTGAAAACATGTATAAAAATATAATTTTATTTTAAAAAAATTATTTGTTTTTTAGTAAATTAAGACAAAAAAAATTCTGTGACGTCATTATATTTAAATGAAGAAGGGAACTATGTTTAAAAATGTAACTTATAGATGGCATTTCGTACGAGAAAATTTTAATTTGAATTTGACATTTTTCTCTTTCTGGGCTCTCAAATATATTAATTACTTCACAAATAAACACATAGGTAGTTACATGTAATTTAAAATATCAATACAAAAAAGACAAACTAAAATACTAACCTCCAAACTATTGTTGAAACGTCAAACAGGAGATCTACATTGCCCGTACAAACAAACGCTATGGCTTTACGACCACTCATTGGTGCGGCGTAATTTTACGTCATACATGGCGGTAATTCAAATAATCAAATTTCATATTTTATTTTCTGGCTAATTAATAAAAATTTTGTCTATAGAAAAAATATGGGTAGCAAGTTTTTACCTGCTCTTCAAAAATATGAAATGAAAAAAAATCTGTTGTGGCCAGCACAAAACCTTCCGTCAATTCGATGTATTTTGTATATATCCCATACCAGAAGTTCCTTGAAAAAGATTCTGTATATCTTATAAAATTGTAACACGAACACACTATTTTTTACAAATTCTATACCGAAAGTTCCTTTCCCTATTTTATTAGGGGTCGCTGTTTCTTACTCTTCTCTTTTAATCATTCCTGTCTTCTTCACACAATTCTTCCTCTCTCAAATCTTCTGCTACACAGTCCTTCCATCTTCTTCTCTTTGGAGGGACACTCTATCACATTCACACATAACTTTCTCACCCTATACTTTCAACTTTGGTTTTGCATTTGACACTAACATCTGTCAATTAAATTTTTCTGAATATGTCTGTTGTTTCCATAATTTTAACAAAGCTGACTAATTTTTGAAAGTTAATCTCTCTTAATGTCTCTATAACTCTATATCTATTGAAAATGAACGAAACTGTATAATAATAATAATAATAATAATAAATTTATTGTTTGAGAAAAAAAGTACATCTCATACAATATTGGTTGGACATACATTTGTACTTATAATATTATTATAAAAATGTGCTACGATTCGAATATTTACTAATAAAGTAATTCTAATTATTGTAGCATAAGCTTCTCATTACATGAAAATAGCATATATGAAAAAAACAATTGTACAGTATATCTACAAATATTAACATCATTTAATAATAAAATAAAAAATACTACTTGTTATAGCAGAAGGCTCTCAATTTAAAGGCACCTATTGTAAAGTAGTACAGGTTGTTGACTTTTTTGGTATCTAATCCATCAAAAAGCTTATATAGATCGGTATCACTCCTAATGTCGGGAAGATACTTTATCAAATAAATATTTCTAAGTTCAATGTAAATAGGACAGACGCAGAAAAAGTGGTACATATCTTCTAATTCGAAACGGTTACATATAGTACATGTGTTAATTGCATCTAGTTCGTATTTTATATTTTTATGAAAAATTTTCAAACCTGATTTATTTGCGATTCTTATTTGACACATAATTCTTTGTTTATGTATTGATAGATTGAAGGAAAGATATTTATTATTAATTGAACAGTCAATAAATTTTTGATAGTAGTTATTATAACTTGAGTTAATTGCAGCAATGATATCTTTATTACGTAAAGATGTTTCGTACACTGTGATTATTTCTTTTATTTTTGATTTACTGATTTCTTGTGAGTCCCATGTGTCTAGGAATCCTAGATCGGTTAGAAAATTTTTAATTTGTATTGCCCAATTGTTTTCTGGTTTAAAAATAGGAGAAGTAGCGAGGGAAACTAATCTATTATATAACAATTTTGGTAATCTATCATTTTCCATAAATAAAATTTTTCTCCACCAATTCAGAGTTCTTTTCCAAATCTGAACAGCCAATGGTGATACTCCTAGTTCGAGTCTAATTAAATAATTGGGTGTATTCCTTGGACATTGTAATATACTTTTTAAATAAGATAGTTGAGCTTTTTCAATGACATTGCAGTGATGTAAACACCATATTTCGCTTGCGTACAATGCGGCGCTATTGACTATAGAATTTAGTAACTTTATTTTCTCTGGCCATTTGTTTGATTTAGCATTTATTAATATTTTTTTAGTTGAATGAATTGCTATTGTCGCTTTTCTAATGCTTTCTTTTGCTGCCAAGTTAAATTTTCCTGAGCTAGAGAAAGTTAGGCCTAAATAATTGAATGCATTTATAACCTCAATCGGGGAATTATCATATAAAAACTGATTAGTAGTTGGTGGTCCTTTATGAAAAATTAAAATTTTGGTTTTATTTGTGTTGAGTGTTAATTCGTTTTCGTTACAATATTGGTACAAAATATTTAATTTTCTCTGGACATCTATTGGACTATTACAGAAAATAACAATATCATCTGCATATGCAAGTAGAAGTAGTTCATTATAATTGTCGATATTCAGTCCTCTTACTCCCGAATTTTGGAAAAAGATTTTAATGTCGTTTGTAAAGAGTGAAAATAGTAAAGGAGAAAGAATTTCTCCCTGTAAAACGCCTTGAGTTATTCGTATTTTTTTTGATAGCAATCCTTTATTTTTTATTTGAAGAGAAGCATTATTATACAGGTTTTGTAGTATCCTAATGAATTTTGAGGAAACACCAAATGCATATAATTTATTCCATAGTATGTCATGTTTTACGGTGTCAAACGCACGTTTGAGATCAACAAAAATTGCATATGTTTTAGCTTTCTTTAGTCTAAGTTGTAAGTTTACAATAGCCTGTAGACAAAATATACTATCTGTTGTTCCTCTGTGTTTTCTAAAACCCATTTGCGATTCATCTAAAATTTTATTATCTTCAATCCAAGTTTGTAAGCGACTATATAAGATTTGGGTAAATATTTTGCATACGGTGTTAAATAATGCTATTGGTCGATAATTTAAAGGGTCCTTTTTGTCACCTTTTTTATAAAATAAAACAGTTTGTACCTGACACCAAGATTCAGGGATGCATTCTGATTGTAATATGGTATTATAAAAATTTAGGAGATAATGTAACCATGCCGGGGTTAAATGTTTATAAAATTCGTACGTAATGTCATCATTTCCTGGTGCTTTTTTGTTTTTACAGCTTATGATGCTTGTTTCTAGCTCATCTATTGAAATAGCACAATCTAAATAAGGGTGCAAACAGTCTTGGAATGAAGTGTTTATAGAATTATTATTAGTTATATAAATATTTTTGAAAAATAGTTCCCATTCTTTCATTTCTATTTCGTTAATAGGGAATGTTTTACCCTTTATGGCATTTACTGTTTCCCGAAACTCCTTAGGAGTATGCGTTTTAGTTATAGATTCTGATAGTTGTTTATAGTAATCGCGTTTGCATATTTTTATGTAATCTAAGTAGGATTTTTTTGAAGTTAAGTAACTAGTTAGTTTAGAATTCGTTCGACTCTTTTGATAAATATTTAAATTACGTTTTGCTATTTTTTTAAGTTCTCGACAGTTATTATTATACCACGGCTTACTATATTTATTGTAAATTTTTTTGCTGTTTGAATTGTTGATAATTTTTAACATTTTCGCGTTGGCAGCAGAGTCCTTTATTGCTGAAGTTAAATTTTTATTTAATTCATTGACGTTTTTGTTATCAAAGTAAATATTTTGTGAAATACTCAGAAAATATTTGAAAATATTTGCATATTCACTATTAAAATTAAATTTAACAGAGTAATGAAGATTGAGTAATGGGCTAGAGTCTATATTAAAACTTTTTTCATTAATATGTCCAAAATTTACAATGCCCAAGTTGTGTGGTGAAGTAGTAAATGTAGGAAAAAAAGATAAATTAGTTACATTTTTTAGCATGTTAAGATTAGACCAAATTAAGTCTATGGTAGATTTCCCATTTTTACTTAAAAAGGTGTACTCACCAGGGGTATCACCAGTTGTTCGGCCATTTAAAACAAACATTCCAAAATTTTGCATAATTTCTAGAAGTTTTCTACCTCTTTGGTTTATATTATTATGTAATGAAGTTCTTTCTTCTGACGAAACTGTATAATCAAACCGTATAGAGAATAAGATATTCTTTCATATTGATAATAACAAAATGTCGAAAAATAATATTTAACTGCGTTTTTTCAAGAAAAACTGCTAAAAACTTTAAATAAGGGTACTTCCGGTGGATCAATTATAACCAAAATCTAATCAGCTCTTCATATGGGTGTAAAGAAGAGGAATACGAAAGAATTATAATTTTTAAAATTGTAGTATTGGAGTTATCGTCGGAGAAAAATTTGTCACACACACACACACACACACACACACACACACACACACACACACACACACACATACATACATACATACATACATACATACATACATACATACAGACATCGTCTTAAAAATAGTAAATTCGTATTGTAGGGACCCTAAAACGTGCTTATTCATTAAAAACTCACCACCGAATATTTTGACCAAAAACAATACCTTCCTTACCTAAAGGTGACGGAAGGTAAAAAGGTACGCAAGTAGCCCATTATTCAATTTTTGATTGTGATAGAATAAACATCCAAATCAAATTTCATCAGTGTTTCATTTTTATTTATTTTTACAATATAATTTAAAGTTTCATATTTTTACATCTTGTAGCGGCTGATCCCGCTGAGACCTGAACATGCTAGTGAAATTCGTGATCTCATTATCAATCGACCTACAAATAATCCTTACTCTACCGTTAAAGACACATTAATTAAACGAACAGTTCCTTCAGACACCCAAAAAATTCAAGAATTATTAAGTGAAACAGGAATCGGTGACAGAAAACCATCACACCTATGGAGACATATGAAACAACTAATTAATCAAAATAAATCAGACAGTAAAATTTTAGAACAATTATTTTTGTCAAAATTACCACTTGGTATTCAAAAATTATTAGCTGTCTCAAAAACATTAACAATCGATGAAAAAGCTGACATGGCTGACACTTTAATACAAATGACACAATCACAAACTGTAGTATGCACAAACATGCAAGCACAAGAAACTGGATTATCTGATTTACGAAAATAACTTCAAGAAGTCAAGCATCTACTCAACTCCAGACCTTTTGCTGGAACGTCCACCCAAGAAGAACGCGGTCCGTATTGCTGGTATCACACCAACTTCTCTACGAGAGCAAAAAAGTGCACACCACCCTGCTCGTGGAAGGGACACCAACAAAAGCGCCAACATTCAAATTATAAAAATGTAAATACAATTATTAATAATTTTGACAGTTATTATAATAATAATAATAATAATAGTAATAATAATAATAATAATAATTTTTATTTATTTTTACAATATAATTTAAAGTTTCATATTTTTACATCTTGTAGCGGCTGATCCCGCTACACATATATATATATATATATATATATATATATATATATATATATATATATATATATATATATATATATATATATATATACATACGGGGTGTATCAGGACTAGTGTAAAAAAAATAATATCATATTCCTGACATCATTTTCAGTAAAAAATGTCATATGAAGGTATGTCCGGAAACTTTTCGTTACAGAGTTACAGGCCTTTAAAAGTGCACCTCATCTGACATATTTTTATTAATAACTCTGATACTAGTTGCACTAAAATTTTGAAACTTGGTACGAGGATACTTCTTATTGAGATGCATATTTAAACTTTCTTTTGTTTCTGTATCTCAATCAGAGGCGTCTCATATGGGGAAGTCATGAAGGTTTTTTATCGTTATTTTTTGATCAATTATCATTTTTTCAACTTTACCTTTACATACAATACAAAAATACACAAAAAAGAACTCTCGATAAAATTTGATAAACGCAGTAGTTTTTGAGTTATTATAATTTTTAGAAAAAATCAATTATGCAAAAAAATTAAGTAACAATTGAGAAACAATTAAATTCACACAAATTCATTCTTTGATGACCACGTCGATATTCTCTGGACTACGACAACCATTAATTCTTCAATATCTGTAAATAAACACCATATCTACATATTCACCAACACTAACATTTTACACTTTTTTTTAATTTGCAAAAAAATTACTAATATTGAAAATAAGGTAATTAAACAATAGTTATAAACAGATTTTGTGTCGCTTTTCTATTTTGTTCTATTTTCTATGGTAAATTGATTGATTTTTAACTGTCAACTAACTATTTTGGATACGTAACATTTTCTAAAAGTTAAAATATCTCAAAAATTACTGCGTTTATCACGCCTCTGGTTGAGATATAGAAACAAAAGAAAGTTTAAATATGCATCTCAATAAGAAGTATCCTCGTACCAAGTTTCAAAATTTTAGTGTAACTAGTATCAGAGTTATTAATAAAAATATGTAAGATGAGGTGCACTTTTAAAGGCCTGTAACTCTGTAACAAAAAGTTTCTGAACATACCTTCATATGACATTTTTTGCTCAAAATTAGCTCAGAAATGTGCTATTAATTTTTTTTACACTAGTCCTGATACACCCTGTATATATATATAATTGAAATTGAAAATGAATAATATCGAAAATACTGCATCGTTGAGGGTTGTACGTTTTACCTAAACTTAATTCAATGCACTTGATGTAGATTGATTTTATTTAAAAAATCTACATCAAGTGATTGAAACTCCATTAATTATACCCTTTTCCTTATATAGCCTCTGTCGAAGAATTTCATTAATTAATTCAATGCATTGAAAAATATGCCGGAGGTAAATTTAAATTACTTTAAGACTATCTTTACTTTAAAGTAATGCTACAGTGCTCGCTAAATTACTAAAGGTATATTATGAATACGAACGCAACTTTAAGTTAAATTTAAAGTGTTAAATTGAAGGTATATCATTAAAACAGTGTTTTTCAAACTGGGGGTACATGAGATAATTCAAGGGATACCTGATATCTTGGAAAATTGTTCAATCTTGTATTATTGAGTAAAAAAATATTAATGATATATGTAATGGTAATATAAGTGGTACTTAATATGATTTATAGACAACACTCATCACATTGTAAAGAAATAACTAAGTAAGGAATCATTCGACGTGGGAACTTCGATTAGATTAATGCCCAGTTGCATCGCTGACATTTAAATTTTAAGCTTGACTTAAACAAATAAAAATTCAAATCGAAATTTTAACAGCTTCATTTAAATACTCATTTGACGTTTCATTTTGATACGATATTGTCAATTTAAGGATCGCTTAAAATTTAAGCGTCAACGGTGCAACCGGGCATAAATCTCAAAAGGGGTACGCGATCATTAAAAGTTTGGGAAACACTGCATAAGAGGTACAGTGGTGGACAAAAAAAATAAAAAATAAATCATTTCCTAAATTGAATTATTCTGTTTATTATTGTTCAATTATTTACTTGCCTTCAAATTAAAACACTTCTGGGATTGTCAAGGATCAGTTTACATTAGAAAAAAAATACGGTCATATTTTTTTCTGTCCATCACTACATAAGTCACTAAAGGCCACTTGCACCAACAAGATTTATATTTTAAACTAGGTTTAAACAAAAACATACAAATGGAAATTTTGTCAGTAATATATTATATTTGACATTTCATTTCAATGCAATATTTTCAATTTAAGCCAAGTTTAATATTTCAGTAACGTTGGTGCAACCGGCCATAAATGACTTGTAGCATTGATAAACGTATACTCTTAAGCCGGGTTTACACTGGTATAGTAATTGGGTTAGTTGCTTGTACCAGTAACTTGCAAGACTGTTACTAACCTAGTGTAAACTGTAAACCATATAGGACAGTACTTGTACCAGTACTTGCACAAGTAATCAGGACAGGCAAGTGGATAGCCTCCCAGGCTATCTACTTACCACTTGCAAAGCCACTGTCCTTCCCCCACCAGCGTATTTGATACTAGCCTACCGGCTTGTATGGCTACTATACCAATGTAAACATTTGCTCGCTAGTGTATTTGTAAGCTAGTGCCAGTAAATTTCTGTTTTGTACGAAGTTGAAGTGTGTATAGTTGCCGGTGTTTTTGATTATGAGATTTTTTTTAAAAAAAAAGTACAATGAAAGATGATCTGAAGGGGAAACAATTAAGTTTGTGGAACTTTGTTGGAATTTCCTGACCCACACCCTTTTGAATGACATTTTTCTTTCTCAATCTCTCTAATAAGTTCTTCAATCACAATTTGTGTAATTCGCACAAATATTTCTTTTAACTTTTTGTTTCTAGTATGACGAGAAATTGTATGCATCCTCTCGGTGTGATAGCCTTACTAGTACAAGTGGACATTAATACATTTTAAGTGTAGACATCTACTGTCTTGTGTCCGAGACAGTAGACTAGCCAGGTTAGCTGCTAGTACAAGTAACTACTTACTTACTGTTTCCGACACAAGACCGTGAATGTCTACACTTAAAAAGTATTATTGTCCACTTGTCCGAGTACATCGAGAAAATGTATATAATTTCTCGTCATACTAGAAACAAAAAGTTAAAAGAAATATATGTGCGAATTACACAAACTGTGATTGAAGAACTTATTAGAGAGATTGGAATCTTACTGCTAAGTCCATTCTTAACTAGAATAGAGTATACCTAGGTCCGGAAAGCAATGACATTTATCATGTCACGTTATTTCTCTAGAATGATATGTGGTAGTGGTAGAGCACATCTTTATAGAGTAGGTGAGAATTCTAGCGTATTTATCACCGGAATCAATATGCCAAAAAATTAGGAAGTTATTACAAGTCATACCTTTAATATTTATAAACTGTGGCCTATGGTTCCAGTTGATGAATAAATGCAAATTTTACTTGACACTGACATCTGTTACATGCTTTACAATATGTGATTAATGAATGGCCGAAGGCTATAGATGAAAGTGAATTACGTTTAATTAATTTCATGGATTTAAAAAGAGCCTTGAAACAAATAATAGAGAAAATGCTTTGGAATTGGAGGAACAGTTCTTAAATGAATTAATGATTACCTTCTAACTAGTAGAACACAGATAATAAGATACTTAAAGTTATACTCCAATACTATGGAAATAAATGTAGGGGTTCCTCAAGGGAGTATATTGGGACCAACATTTTTTGTTTTATACAGGGTGTAAAAAACAAGTGTAACAACTTTTGAGAACATATAGTACAGGTACGGATCAAAATGAGTAAAAAAAGAATAATCAATCTGGGTCCGATTCCTCAATAGTTTCTGAAATATAAGATTTAAGGCAGAGAAAAATGAGTTTTTACGGGGTCACCTTTTTGTTTATCTTTCAGAGGTCATCTTAGATTTCCTTTGTGTATCAAAAAATCAAATAAATATAGGCAAATGTAGCGACCTTGGCCAATATTTAATTCTCAAATAACTTCGTAACTATTAGAAATTGAAAAAAATGTATTAAATAAAATTTCATTGATTTTTTTTATAGGTTATTTGATGCATAAATTGTAATGCAAAATGGCCTGTTTCTCGGAAACATTTGAAGGTTAGACCCATAATGATTTTTTTACTCATTTTGGTCAGTACTATGTCCTCAAAAGTTGTTGCACTTGTTTTCTAACACCCAGTATCTCATTGATATAGGGAAACATGTTAAACACTCTAAATATTAGTTATTTGTTGATAATACAATGTAGATATATCGCACCAAATTATAGATTTAGTGAATGAAATAAAGGATCTAGGTATTATTATAGGATAGAAATCTTAAACTTAATGCTCATGTTGATTACATTTGTAAAAAAAAATATTTTACAAAATCCAATTTTATATGTAGATTAAGATTAATAATAGATTTATTAGTAAAAAATATATGTTGAATAAATTAAATTGGCCAAATATAAGATTTCATAAAAGTTCCAGTGTTAACATTTATTCAAAAAATTAAAATAAATCTTGAACCAAATTATTTTTCAAAAATTATTATGCCATTATCTCGGTTCATAATTATATACAAGATATAGAGAAAATTATATGTTTTTTGACACCAATAAAATGTCTACCAATAGGTTTTTCTCTATGTTTTGTTCTTTGTATTTTGTCCTGTAATAATTGGTACTATTTACTGTTGGACAATAAATGATTATTATTATTATTATTATTATTATTATTATTATTAAAAAAACATTTAGAAGGTAACTTATTTAAAGAAAACTGATTATTTGTTTAGTTACCTATTGTTAATAATAATTAAAGAGATGGTTGATTGTATGTATAATTATTTAGTAGTTCCTACTCGAATTAGCATTATTATACTTTTTTGAAATATGTAGATATTAAATATTTAGTATTAACTATTGTAAGAATAGCTACACTATAGCTTAATATATTATTACATATTATTATTATTATTATTATTATTATTATTATTATTTTATTTCTAAATTTAGTGAATAAGAAGAAAAAAAAATTAAAGAAACTGTATAGTGTTTAATATTTATAACAACAAAATATCAAAATAGTAATTAACAATAACTCCTGAGGTCAACAGTTTACTTTCCGAAGGCCTCTGGTCCAAGGTATGTACGTTGACCGAAGGCGTATTGTCCGTTTAACACCTCCGTGGTGCGTTCAACGTTTAACGTCCGACCGATATATTGTTTTAATAAAGATTTTTATAGATTTTTGTCTTGCGTTTTTGATTTCTGTTAGAAAGAGTAATCTAGTTGCTTAAACGGTGTAACTAGGAAATGCGATATTCTTATTTGTTTACAGTACCGATTTCTGTATTTCATTATTTCTATCTGTCAATAACACCGCATTAGGTGTAAAATGAGTGAAAAAATACTAGAGGAAGTTAAGCAATAGAATCAGTTGTACCTCAAAAAACCTTAAAAAAGATATGAACAAGAATTGTCAAAAGTGTAATCAATGAAATCGTAATGCTGGCCTATTTTCATTCTCATTTCATACTCACCCAACTCTTTGTGCACAAAATTTTCAGTGTTAAGGAAAGATCTGATAACGAAGAAGAAAATCAAAAGTACTGAAAAATTTGTTCAATTGCAGGTATTTTTAAAACAAATTTGCAGGGGCTATCGACTGAAAAAAAGGTTTTAACCCGCGAACAAGTTCTTAAGGAAGCATCTGCTGAAATATATTTAATGTTCAAGGTTGCATTAGTTATTGGTATATAAATCTGCTAATCTAGAATTTTCTGGTTGATTTTAAAATTGCATTTTTCATATAAATAAGTTAACAAAAAATAAAAAATATCATTTACGTTTATATCATTAGATTATTGATTTGTAGTAATCTTTCACATAGCAACAACATCAATTTTATAACACTCCAGGGTGTTACTTGGTAGGTATATAACAACACTGACAGCAGGATTGTTATATATCGATATAATATATCGATCCAGAAGCAGAGTTTTCTGTGAGAAGAAGAAAATAAAAGGCTCAGGTGTCACAATCCGAGAGGACCTCACGAGGAATCGAGTGAAACTCTTCAAGGACGCAGTAGATAAGTTTACCATAAAAAATGTTTGGACATTTGATGGTCGAGTTGTAGTAAATATTTCTAAAGATGGTAAAAACAACAAACTCTATATAAACAATCAGAGTGATCTTGAAAAAGTTATGAACTTCTAAGTTTAGTTTGAGTCCTTTATACAATATTATTTCTTTTTGTATTTCTTTCACAGTATAAAATTAAGATTCACTTGTAGCAATATTTTATACATCTGTAAACTTACAACGAACTACGTCAGAACATGCATTGGGCCAATATACTCTTGATACTTTGTTTTTACTTGTACGCTGAATTTTGTTTAATTTCGCCAAACTTTGTTTATAAATGTCAAATATACCTATATCAAATACACAAGTCAATAACCAGAACAGTACTACGTTTACATGTGGTCATATAAATGCTAGATCGTTAAATTCATGTTTCTCTAAAGTTAAAGATTTTTTATTTGATAATGATTTTGATATTTTAACTGTTAGTGAAACATGGATAAGTAATTCTGCTCCCTCACATTTGTTCTATATTGAAAACTATGAATTTATTAGTCAAGAAAGAGCTGACAATCGTGGTGGAGGAGTTGCTTTTTTACATTCGTAATAGTATTAATTTTAAAATTTTGGATTCTTCATTTGTTACATCTGAAAATATTGAGCATTTGTGGATACAAATCACAATTCATAAATACAAATTAACTGTAGGAGTGGTTTATAATCCACATTCTAAATATTACAATGAATTGTGTGTTTTGGATCCAATTCTGGCAGAATTTTTAACACAATCAGATGGCTTGATTCGTATGGGTGATATTAATATTGATCTATTACAAAATAATAGCAAATCAGCATTTCTTATGAATTTGTTAACTGCTCACGGTATGCACCAAATAATAAGTATTTACAGAAGACCAGCGTCAAAAACTCTTTTAGATATCGTTGCTATTTCAAATAAGTCTTTGTGTTTACATGCTGGAGTTATTGATTGTACAGAATTTACAGATCACTTTGCCGTATATTGTGTTCTAAATCTACCAAAAGCTCTTATTTCAGAAAAAATTATCAAATATAGAGATTTTAAAAGTTTAGATTATGACATATTTTTTGCCGATTGCCAATCTGTTTATTGGAATAATATTATAACACTGGAAGACATAAATGAAAAAATACAATATTTAAATTATAATACTATTTCTTTATTTGATAAACACGCTCCCATTAAGACCATAAAAACAACAAAAAATTATTGTCCTTGGATTACACCTTTATTTATTATTTATTTATTTAGAGTTGAGGCTGCACAACAGGACGAATCCCAATAACAGTACAGCACAGTACAATATAAACATAAAATAAATTTTTCATCAGACAAAAAACATACAGTGGAAATATATAAACAATAGAAAAATAGATTGTTACATATATATAAGTAAAAGGTTATTATATGCAACACAGATTATTACATATGAATGTGATAGTTATTTCTTATGAAAGACTTAAATGTGAGTAACGAACAATGAAAAATATCTGGTGAATTGTTAAGAGACAAAAGATTATTATATTTACACATAATTCTGTTTAAAGGAGAAAACATTGCTGAATTGGTCTTATAAATCCCTAAAGAAAATAGATCACATGAACGAGTAGAATGAGTAGGTATTCGAAAAGAAATTTTGTTCAAAAGGGTAGGACTGTTGATCTGATTATTTACAATTTTATACAAAAAAGTCATATCTAACAAGTCTCTACGCTTCTGTAAAGGGATAAACTTTACGTTATTGTTTGGAAATTTCCAATTTAGATAAGAAATAAATTTCTTTTGAATACCTTCTATTCTATTAATATACATTAAATAGTGGGGAGACCAGCATACAGCAGCAAATTCAAGTTGAGGTCGAACTAACGTGTAATATAAATTGACTAATGTCTTATACCTTTTAAAAAGAATGCCAATTCTTAAAATGAATCCCAGCATTCTATAAGCTTTTTTGACAATACAATCAATATGGACATCATAAATAAGTTTATTATCTAAAGTAACACCAAGATCTTTGATGTGAGATACCCGATTTATAATTTTCCCATCTAAATGATAGTTAAATTTAACTACATTCCTATTTCGTGTGAACGATATAATAGAACATTTATTAAAATTGAGTAATAAATTATTATTTTGTAAATAGTTATTTAGTCTGTCAAGGTCAGCTTGAAGAGCTAAACAATCAGATGTTGATTTTATTGTTGTGTATAACTTTAGATCATCAGCATACATTATAAATTTTGAATTAATGAAACATTTATTAATGTCGTTAATAAAAATGTTAAATAGGAGAGGTCCTAAATGGGATCCCTGAGGAACTCCAGAGGTTACTGAAAAATAATCTGAAGCAAACCCGTTAATAGTAACACTCTGTTGTCTGTTACTGAGGTATGATTTAAACCACTGAAGCAAATTGCCATGTACACCATACTTCTCTAGTTTATAAATCAAGATGGAGTCGAAAGCTTTACTGAAGTCGGTGTACACAGCATCTACTTGATTTTGGGAGTCCATAGAATGCAGAATAAAATCGGTATATTCCACAAGATTGGAATCGACAGATCGTCCTCTATAGAAACCATGTTGTTCAACATTTATAATTTCTTTAAAAGCAGCAAATAAATGCTTGTAAATTAGTTTTTCAAAAATTTTTTCAAATATACATAGTTTCGATATTGGACGATAGCTTTCAACAGAATTTTTATTGCCAGATTTTAATATGGGAACAATAAGGGCTCTTTTCCAGATATTTGGACAATGACCTTCTTTAAGTGATTTATTAAAAATTATTGTTAACGGGCAGCATAAAGATGAAGCACAATGCTTAATGAAAAAACTAGGAATCCCATCAGAACCAGCTCCTTTATTAACATCAAGGGATGACATTAAATCGTGTACCTCACACTCTTCCACGTGTAAATTACTGAGATCTACATATGTGTCACAGTACTCTTCCGCGTGATTTCCGACGAAATTGTTATTGTCCAAAAACACTGATTGAAAAAAATTTGCGAACATATTACATATATCATTACCGTTACTAGAACTGATATTATTGTAACACCTGTTGTAAAAACCATGCAAAGGAAAAGGGATAAAGCTTTATTAGAATATAAAAAATCCGTTGTGGCCAGCACAAGACCTTCCGTCAATTCGATGTATTTTGTACAAATCCCATACCAAAAGGTCCTTGGAACAGATTCTATATAATATCATATTATATTCCATACTAAAAGTTCATTTGAAAAGGTTCTTTAAATCCAATAAAATTATAACATAATCTACACTAAATAATGTCCTTCCATCTTCTCTTTGGCATTTCTCTGCATGTCACTTGCGAGTAACAATATGACATACCAATTTTAGATTCTATAATTTCCATATTTGGTTTTGCACTTGCAACTGACATCTGTCAATTAATTTTTTTTGAATAATTATGTCAGCTGTTTCCATGATAAATTGCAAAGCAGACTAATTTTTGAAAATTAATTTCTTTATAATGCTTTAAATTTACATCTATTGAATATGAAGGAAAATGTATAATTAAACCGTATAGAGAAGAGTATTTTCTTTAATATATATAATAACAAAATGTCAAAAAATAATATTTAACTGTGTTTTTTTTCAGAAAAACTGTTAAAAACTTCAAAAAAGGGTACTTCCGGTGGGTCGATTATAACCAAAATCTAATCAACTCTTCATATGGATGTACAGAAGAGGAATACGAAAGAATTATAATTTTTAGAATTGTAGTATTGGAGATATCGTCGGAGAAAAAATTGTCACACACGGACACACATACACACACACGCACACACGGACACACACACACACACATACATACAGACATCATCTTAAAAATAGTAAATTCGTATTGTAGGGACCCTAAAACGGGCTTATTCATTAAAAACTCACCACCGAATTTTTTGACCAAAGACAATACCTTCCTTACCTAAAGGTGACGGAAGGTAAAAACATAAAATAAAATCTAAACTAGATTATTACAAACAGTTACGTAATCTCACGACAGCAGCTATTCGCAGAGAAAAGAAAGCTTTTATGGAATATGAAATAAATAATAATATGAAAAATTCCAAAATATTGTGGAAAAATTTAAATAATATGGGGGTAAAAGGTGAATTCGCAAAAAATATTCCGGAAAATTTATGTAAACCAGAATATTATAGTCAGTTTCTCTGTTATAAGATTGGTATACATCGTGCAGATTTCATTTGAACAAATGACTTTTAAATCCTCTATGTTAATCCTAATCTTTGCTACTGTGAATATTTTTACGTTTCACACAAATATAGTTTCTTCTCAAAGTATGTGTCTATGAAATTTGAAAATTGCTTGTAACTATTTATAAGGGGAAAAGTTTTATTGGGGTTCCTGAGAACCATAGTTGACCTGTAAAATTCTTATCCAAGATGTTATGCTTGCTTTAACAATGAACGCTCATTACTGAATTGAGCAACTGGTAGTGCCAAAATGTAAATATGCACGAGGTACAGGATTGTATTGAGTTATACCCCAATACCCCAATAAATACTTTGAGAAGAAACTATATTTGCGTGAAACGTAAAAATATTCACAGTAGCAAAGATTAGGATTAACACAGAGGATTTAAAAGTCATTTGTTCAAATGAAATCTGGACGAGGTATACTACCAATACAAATTTTGATACATTAAATTTTTATTTGGACGGTAGTTACGGGGAGTCTCAACAATTGAATTCAAATGTGTTGATAGCGATACTATAGCAACAATTTAAAAAAAATACAACTCTAATTAGGGGTGAATGAAATTTCAATTAAAATGTTAATAATTATATTTCCAGTAATTGCAGATTATATAACACACATTATAAATACGTGTATACTTGATGGTGTTGTACCTGAAATTTGGAAAACGGCAATTATAAAGCCTATTGCTAAACATAAAGAGTGTGCAACGTTCGATGATTTGAGACCATAGACAAAGAAAGATATATACTAGACCGAACTTCCATCATGGCGGCAATGTCTAGCTTTGTGCCGAATTGAATAATATTGAGACGCTAATTCTAGTGTAAATTCTACAACATAATGAAAAAAAGTAACTATGCAGTAACTTAAAATACGTATTTTACATCATTTCTTCATTTCAAAATAATAAAGCTCAGTCGCTCAATAAAAAATACGAACAATATTTAATTCACATTATTTTTACAATAATTATAATAAATATTTTCTTCAGTTGTAGTGAATTTTATTTATTTATGTTGGCAGCCCATCAATCTGTCATTTCTGTTAGTGAGAGTCTTTCAAGTTTATTTCTTTGGTTAGTATTTGTTTACAAAGCTTGTTTCGCTATTTGTTTCATGTACAAATATATTTTATTATTGAATTTGATTGTTTTCAACCTTTACGGTGTACATATGTCTATATTTTGTTAGTTTCAGAAAACATATTTTTCCTATTTTTAAATTTCCCGCCTTTCTATTAGCGTCTCGTTATGGCGCCCATCGATTCTATTTGGCACAAACTCGTAACATTGTAAACTCGGTCTAGTATATATCTTTCCTTGTCTATGTTTGAGACCAATCAGTATTTTACCAGTCATGTCCAAAGTTTTGGAGAGAGTATGCTGCGATCAAATCATGATTTACATAAAGGAAACTAATATTTTACCTGATAATCAATCTGGATTTAGAGCAGGGCATAGTACCAATACATGTCTCTTAAACATTGTTGATACTTTATTAAATAATTTCGATGAATCCAAGGATTCCTTATTGATTCAGATTGATTTATCAAAGGCATTTGATATGGTGAATCACAGTATGCTGCTTGCCAAGCTAAAATTTTACAATTTTTCTGACAATGCAATTCTGTGGTGTAAAAATTATTTGATTAGCAGAAATTTTCAGGTGTGCATGTCACACAAGTCAAATACATTTACATCAAATAATTTTGCCCTGCAAAACGGTGTACCACAAGGTTCAATATTAGGCCCATTGTTTATATATATACAGGGTGTAACAACATGATATGTCACAAATACGTGGACGTGTTTTAGTAACAAGAACAAGAAAAAAAAGTCCTTTAAACTTTTGCCCTACCTTGATTCGTTTTCAAGTTACAGGGTGTTAAAATTTTTCGATAAAAGCGGATTGTGTTCTCGCACGCTACAATGCATTTGAATCCGGTAGGCCAGGAAAACAAAATCCAAGTTATTAGACAAGTGTCAGTTTGCTTAAGCTTAATACGTATTGTGTTAACTTAAACAGTTATTTTCCAACAATGGCACCTGTTACATTTACTAATGAAGAGTCGCATACAGCATAGTTGTAGAACAATTTCAGAAACCCCGGGACTTTTCGAACGAGTTCGGAGATCACTATTACGCAGAGCCGAAGCCTGCATTCAAGTGCAAGGACGTCACTTTGAACAATTGTTGTAAATATTAGATGTGAATAAAATATTAATAAAATAATAGATGTTATAAAATATAGCCTTTTTTATCGAAAAATTTTAACACCCTGTAACTTGAAAACGAATCGAGGTATGGCAAAAGTTTAAAGGACTTTTTTTCTTGTTTTTGTTACTAGAACACGCCCACGTATTTGTGACATATCATGTTGTTACACCCTGTATATATATGTAGCAGATATGCCATCAGTTCTAAATTACTCCACAGCACACTCATATGCAGACGATACAACGATTATTGCAACTATAGATCCATCAGATATGAATGAACAAATTACAAACGTTAATTGGGATTTACAGAAATTATCTCTCTGGATAGAAGACAACGGTCTCAAAATCAATGTTGGTAATTGCAAATCCATACGTGATATAAGACTGAACGGTACCATTGTCGAACGTAGCACTTCTGTCAACATTTTAGGACTTCTTGTTGATGAAAATCTTTATTTCAGGCAACATCTAAATAAAAAAAACTTACTGCCTCAAGACTTCGCTTGCGACACCTGTATCAGTTTAGGTAAGATCTAAGTTCAGCAGTTAAATTTTGCCTTGGTAATACTCTAATTCTACCCTTATTTCATTATTGCGCTTGTACGTATGTTCCAAATCTTACAGAAACAGATAAAAATAGAATTACACTTGTCGAGAACTCTTGTCTGCGTTTTGTATATATCGTAAACTAGCCAACATGACATCTGTAAATAATCGCGTAAAAGCTATGTATCTTTGTTTAATACATAAAATTAAGAAAACTGGTACTCCTCACTATCTATTTGATAAATTGAAACAGAAGCAATATATAATTATAAGCTCAGGATTAAAGATTTATATATAATATCAGCTTATAGAAAATCGAAATTAAAGGGCTCTTTTTCTTATTTGGTACCGTCATTGTACAACAGCATACCCTGTAATTTAAAAAACTTATCCCCGAGCATGTTTAAAATTCATATTAAAAATATATTTGCGTAGGTAATATCTGTGTAATATACAAATTATTATTATTATTATTATTATTATTATTATTATTTGATTAATTGGCATATTGTTTTGCATACAAAGATTTGTGGTTTATTTATGATTTAATACATTTGTATTATGGCTGAACCTTGCCATTGATGTCTCATCAATAAAGATAATAATAATAATAATAATTATTATTATTATTATTATTATTATTATTATTATTATTATAACATACCAATCGGACGTTAAATAATATTTAATTTTGTTTTTACTTATAAATGACGGAAGATAATAAGAAAATTATTATCTAATATGAGTACATATACAATCATAAATGCAATTATTAATAAAATATTTGGGGTTATGCTGAATGACGGGATAATTTTTCACTCCGTGTTTTTCAGGAAAAAAAATTGACAAAAAAATTCTTCACCTGCCGACCTGATTAATAATTCTAAAGCATTGAGCCTTGCGTCCCCTCCTGGTAACGAACGTATTTCTTTGGTCAAAAAATTCAATGATAATTTTTTACAGAATAAGCATACATATGTCTTATGCGCCGCTGACACTTGAATTTTGTGTTCCTTAAATTAACAAGTTCATATCGAAACGAAAAGTCAAATGAGTAAATGAATATTGCTATCAAAATTTCGATTCGCATTTTTTTATTTAACCCTAACTTAAAATTTAAGTTTGACTGTTAAGTGGGGGAACCGTTTGGATATTTCACTAATAATTATGAGGCCTTCAAGTTCCAATTTTATTCAAAATTTTTATTTATTAATTTGGACGTTTCGTGTAAATCCGCTCATCTTCAGCAATTAGGAATTGACGTTTAACAATAATAAAACAAATGTTGATGCAGAATTACATTGTTTCAATTTTATATGATGTTTACAATTGAAGGGTACAGGGGAAAAAGGCGGTTTGTCACTAAAAATTTAAAATTAGGATTTTCATGCCATCTTGTAGGTAAATACCGAATCTTTTACGTGGAATATTCCTTTTGGGCAAAAACACGGTAGGTCAGAAGTTATTACCATTGGAAAATTTGTCGTACAGAGGAAGAAGACGGGTATGTCCATGCGGTACCAACCAAAAAGGCGGATTGTCCACTCTTATGTATCATGAAAGTTGATGAGTACAGGGTAAAAAAACGGTTTGTCAAAAAATGTAAAGTTTGGAAGAGACAGTTTTAAGATTTTAAGATCGTGTCATTTTTTGGATAATACCTTCAGCTATGCACAATTTTGATGCAAGATTCTTTACTGTTTTCTAAATGAGTGCCACAAATTAGAAAACTTGTCTGGCATCCTATTTTGGTGAAAATTTCGACTTTTTATTTTGGTGTCAAATTAAAAAACCGAAATTTCCCCCGAAATAGGATGCCAGACAAGTATTCTAATTTGACGTACTCATTTACAAAACAGTAATGAATCCTGCATCAAAATTGTAACTAGCTGAAGGAATTATCCAAAAAATGACACGATCTTAAAATCTTAAAAACTGCCGCCTACAAAATTTACATTTTTTGACAAACCACCTTCTTCCCCTGTACCCTTCAATTGTAAAAATATATCAAATATTTTCTATGTTGTCAGTTGACTATGGACATGTTTTATCGTTGTAGTGGTGGGCCCATGCTCCACCTGACTGCAGGAGAATACGATTTTACTATTGTGCAATGGGATCGCGTGGCCGTCTGCGTATAGTGTCTGCTTGCCAATCTCGTGACCCGGGTTCGATCCCGGCCAGTGCAGACTTTTAATCGCACAAAAGTGATCCCTGTGGTGCACTCTCCACACCAACTATGAGTGACCGTGAGGTGACGCCTGGTAAGCACCCACACAGTAAAATATATCGTCATCATTACCGATGTCTACTGGCACACCCACACCCAGTAATGGGTAATATGCTGTGATTTATTTATTTATTTTACTATTTGTACGATGATCTCTTATGTATATATATGTATATACATATATATATATATATATATATATATATATATATATGTATGTGTGTGTGTGTGTGTGTGTGTGTGTGTGTGTGTGACAATTTTTTCAGCTACGATAATTCCAATATTACACCTGTTCTTTTAAGTGCATATAAGTAGGCAAGTATGCAAAAAATGTGAAAAAGCATGGTTTCGTATGTACGTAGGAACTTACGCATTTCTTGTGATTTATAAAGTGTAAACGTTCATAAAAATACGGTATTTAATACGAGGGTCACTCCAAAATTATTGAGATGCTGGGAAACAGTTGGCTTTGGAAAATTTTTAGTGCACAAATGTCAAACTACAATTTATTTAAAATATCTGTCCAATAATAACATCTGGTTGAAGTGATTTATTGTGGTGGAATTCGAAGTGGAAATAAACTGCAACATAAAGTTAATAAGAGAGCATTATCGTGCTATGATTTACTACGACTTTAAAATTGGATTACGTGAAGAACAGTGCGAGGAACGTCTACGATTGGCATTTGGAGATGAAGCTCCATCTCGAGCAATTATATTTCGCTGGTTTTCAGAATTCAAAAGAGGCCGTAATTTCTTGCGTGATGAGAAACACTCAGGAAGACCTTGTACAGCGGTAGTGCCAGAAAATGTAGCTGCCATCAGACAAATGATAAAGGATGACAATCGTGTCACCTATCAAACGATGGAAGATGCCCTTGGCATTGGATCCGCAGCAATAGCAAAAATTTTGCATGAAGAACTTCGTGTTAGAAAAATTGTTTCTCGTTGGGTGCCACACAACTTAACGGAAGAACAAAAAGCCAAGCGTGTTACAATTAGTCGCGCCACTTTAAAATTGTTAAATAATGGCGGTCATCGTATTCTTTCTAAAATTGTAACTGGCGATGATTACATACCCTTTTATAATGTTCCAACGCGACAAGACAGTATTGTATGGGTGTTTGAAGATGACCCAACACCAGTTACCGTGAAAAAACAACGTGCACTTAAAAAAGTTATGTACGCTGTATTTTTCAGAAGTGCAGGTCTTGTGAAAGCAATTAGGTTAGAGGGACAGAAGACTGTTACTGCCAATTGGTACACACAAAAATGTCTACCTGAAGTTCTTCGCAGTGTGAAAATTAAGGGTTTAATGCTTCACCATGATAATGCGTCCTCCCATACCGCTGCAACAACTGTTAATTTTTTGAAAGAAAATGGTATTAAAGTCATTGAGCATCCACCGTATTCTCCTGATCTTGCAATGTGTGACTTCTGGCTATTTTTTAATTTGAAAAAACATTTACGTGGTCGTCATTTTACGTCAGAAGAGGAGATTAACAACACCATAATGGAGTATTTTAATACGATTCCAGAAAATGAATGGCTCAAAGCTTTCCATCTCTGGAAAATTCGATTACAAAAGTGTATTGAAGCAGGGGGGGGACTACTTTGAACACCAGTAAAACCACATGCTTCTCCTTCAAATAATATTTCTGTATCTCAATAATTTTGGCGTGACCCTCGTACATACCTAAAACTTAATTAAAACAAAATATACATACCGGGTCTACAGGAGATTAACATGGGAAATTAGTATTTGCAAACTGTTGCCCCCCGTTTTGACTTACAATGGTTGTAGTATCAATAGAAAGATAAAATTCGTGCATCACGAATTACATGTAAGCTATGTCACATTTTAGGCCTATAAATTAATTATTAAAATAAATCTATTTCATATTAAGAGCAGTAACCATGGTAGGTATTTAAACAAAAATATAAAAAATGTTTTTCATTTTATTTGTCAAAATTCGTTATAACCTATAACACAAATTTTATTGTTATAATTTTCTGAAATTAATTTTTGTCAAGTATTTTGTACTCTTTCATAAAACATTAAAAAGAAAATAACACACAAAATTATAGGTACCTAACGAATTATGACAGATAAAATGTCAAACATTTATTTATCTTTTTTGTTCCAATATCATGGTTATAGCTATTAATACAAAATAGAATAAATTTAATAATTAATTTAAATGTAATTGATATCATTTGACGTAAATTTTTCTTCCGACTGATACCACAACCATTGTTGTAAGTCAAAACGGAAGGCAACAGCCTGGAAAAAACTGATTTCCCATGTTAGTTTTTTATGCGCATCTTAAAAAAAAACATCCGGTATGTATGAATTCATACTACAAAATAGTCTCTGTGGCTGTTTAGCGCGATAAGTGATAAACTCATAAATCAGCGCATATTATTGGCTAACGAAATTGTCACTCTATTAATGGTAAATTTTAAATTACTGTTTACGTAAAAGTGGAATTTAGACCAAATCTGGAATTTAACCCGTCAAAAAATTGCGAGTGTCGTATGTGTAGTCGTCCGTATTTCTTTTGTTTACTAAGTAAAAAATGAACGATGACGTCAAAAACAACTACAATTGCATCCATAGAGAAAAGTGAAAAACCCAATTAATGAGCGTTTCGTGTAACAAAGGGAAAATCCTTAGATCTAGCTGTGTTCCACTCACGCGTTTCACTCAGTCTAATTTAAGATAATAGTAGGCTATTAATACTCATAGTAATTCGAGTATTTTTTGTTCATTAATAAATATTTTTACAGTTGAAACTTTTCCAATTTGAAATCCATTAAGTAATTTATTAAAAATTCACATATTTTATAATTATAACCTTCACCTTCTAGAGCTAGAGTGCTTTCATAAATCATTGCAAAAATATGTTATTAAATTTATAACTATTTTTGTCAGTAAACAAAAATAAGACAATATTGCAATCTTTATCCGAAATTACTTTCTTATCACGTACATACTATGTACGAAAAGAGTTATATATTGTACTTAAGATCTTTGAACTTTTAGATATAGATCTGCGATTTAATGATACTAATTGAACAATAGTATTGATATATATTATTGATTTTGTAACAATGAGAAATTAATACATACCTACATATAGTTTTCAGAAATTATTTGCTTACGTATGTACGTATCTCGCATAACTCAAAAACGGTAATCCCTAGAAAGTTGAAATTTTGTATTTAAGACTGTTATAACATCTAATTGTGCACTTCCCTTTTCGGTTTTACATAACTTCCGGAAGTAATACTTTACTTAAAGCCAATAATAGATTTTAATTAAAAACTATCTTAAAATATTATCCAAAACTTTTCAAATTTGGTTTATAAGATTATTATATCAATAGGAATAACATAACAAAATTTGGTTAAAATGAGCTAACCAGAAGTGATACTTTACCTGAAGCTGTTAACAGTTTTTCTTAAATAAAATGGTTTCATTTTGATTTTAGAAATAAATGCTTAAAATACATGTTTAGAGAATTAAATTCTGCGTCTAGCACATCAAGTATTATTAAATTAGCCCGTTGAATAAGCGAGATATGTAAATTTAAAAATTATGTACTTTTTACCTCTCGCTAAGAGAGGTATTGGATTCATGCTAAAAATCGTATATCCAGATTTTAGTGAATAAGCACGATTTAATCCAATTTTAACATTTTTACGATGATGGGTGTGCGGGTATGTGTGTGTGAATGTGTGTATGTGTGTCTGAATGTGTATGTGCGTGTGTGTGTATGTGTATGTGTGTGAGTGGATGTTGGAAGGACGATTTCTCAAAAACTATAAGACTTAAGACTCGTTTACCTATAAATTTAGAGAATAATCAGATGTAATAAATCACACAGGCTAAACTACACCAAGGAAACTAGTTGACAAATTCAAATGTTTACAATAGTTTGTAAATGACAGATAAATGTCAGTGTCAGAAATTAACAGTTTTAGTGACAGTCTCAATGCTTTTTCTGTGAAGTACATTTAATAGTTATTTATGAATTAAGAGCGTAAGTAGGCTTTTATTATTATTATTATTATTAGCAATAATTTAAGAACTTTTATTTGCATATAATATATGTATATGTATATGGAGCACGTTTGGAATAAATATAAAAATAAATAAATATATCATCACGGCATATTACCAATTTCTGGGTGTGCCAGTATCTACAACACATGTAGACATCGGTAATGATGACGATATATTTTACCGTGTGGGCGCTTACCAGACGTCACCTCACGGGCACTCATAGCTGGTGTGGAGAGTGCACCACAGGGGTCACTTTTGTGCCATTTAAAATTGGAAATATTTGGCGTCTGTCGGGATCGAACCCGGTTCCCCCGGGTTCGCGACCAGACACTCAGGCACGCGGCCACGGGAATAAATAAATTAAATAAATAAAAAAAACACACATAGTCATCATCGTAAAATAGTAAAATCGTATTCTAGATGCTCTAAAACATGCTTATTACTTGTAATTTGTTGTCAGTGTCACTGTAACGTCATACAGTTGCTATCTTTCTGTTGCAGCCTATTAAAGAGCCTGGTGCGGAGCGAGAGAAATACAGGAGTGTCGTTGTGACATATTGACATTAAAAATTAAATGCAGTAAAATAAAGACTTTTCAATACTACAAATTGCTTCAAAATTTAACGAACTTTCATTTAAATAATAATAATAATAATAATAATAAAATTAGAGTGAAGGAACCCATTAATCTTAATCTCATAAATCAAATTCGAAACATATTGATGTTTGATAATCCAATATTCAAATTAAGTAAGGTAAATATATTAATAGTTATTTATCTATTAAGAGCGTAAGGAGGCTTTTATGGTCTGCGACGGGATTTTGAGCCCGAGACGTAAGCCGAGGGATAAAAACACGCCAAAGGCAATAAAAGCACGTTACGCTCGTGGTACATACAAAACTTTATGCACGGACGAAAATTTTCAAATTATGAGTGTTAGAAAAATTATATCGAAAAGAATTTGTCCTCGTACATCCAGTATCTAGTGTTGCTATGAAAGCGGAGAACAACAGTTTATTGTTAGTTTATTAGTTTGTTATGTCATTTGAGTTTTATTTTGTGTATCTTCGTGCTTTCCATATAAATATCACAAAATTCATTTTCATTTTTCATTAAAGAATATAAAAATTTTCGATTTGTAATAAAAACTTTTTATGTTGCCTGTTCAAATTGTTTATATTGTAGGTTATATTTTGACTTGACGTCGGGCTATAATGAGGCCCTCGGGCTATAATGAGGCCCTCGGGCTATAAAATGAAGTTTATGTCAAAGAAATTCGTGTATAATTGTCAAATTATGATACGTCCGTACATAAAAATCTTTATGTAAAATTTCAGTACAAACATAAGAAAAAATTGTATTGTTCTATGTATTTCTTTTCTGTCACAACGATAATAAAACTATTAGATTTGTTGCAACTAAAATTAATCAGTTTGTACTTAACTGAACTGAAGTGGAAAAATTTGTAACATTACGATTTCACAAATTACAGACGTAATATACACTGTATCATGTATTACTAAATGAACTAAAAAATATTGCAATCTGTAATGTTATGATTAATACAATTCTGAGTACGCCTTGCATTCTTCTAAAAAAAAAAAGTATCTGCACAGTGCAGACCGACCATTTCCGGTGTTTGAATACACAATACCCCTTCTTCAAATAATCTGGGGTTTAGCAACCAACCGCAAGCAACGTACGCGTGTGTGGTTTATGATTGGCGAATTTTGATAAGGTTTGAGGAATATGGACATTCTCAAGTTGACAAAACCAAAATACAAAGGGAAAGGATGCAGATAAGAAATTTTAATTATAAAATTAAATAACGTTTTGAGATAATATTCATCGAATGTACTCGTACTCCTATTCGGAGAAGTTTCGCTACCATAAAGCATTAATAGGAAAAGAATTCGATAAATAGATTAAATATAATAAAATACCGAGAGTTTATTTAAACGCGAAACGTAGGATTTTTCACATCCATGATTATGAATTTGACAGTATACATTATAATGTATTATGCTGTATTTTTTACAATGATACATATAGACTAAATTTGACATTTGTTAATTAGTGTCACACTGTTGCGACCTGTAATTTTATGATATTGTACACTGTTGAAGAGGCAGTGCAAATGATTAGATGGTATTATGTGGAATTCAATCCTAGTTTAAAGGCAAGTATCAGACTTGTCCGAACATCATTTCCTGAAAATACCAAGTACCTACTGTGACAGTTTCACGAATTGTTGACAACATTCGAGGAAATGGTTACGTTCAGCCTGAATATAACATTATCTGCATGGAAAATAAATTAAATTAAGACTCTAATACCGATAATAATGATGATTTGGAAACAATACGGAACGAAGAATACAGTTTTTACTGACGAAACTGCTTTTTATTCACATGGCTATATTCGCAAAATTTAGATATTGGAATTGAAGTAGGGAAAATTTGAACCTATTTCAAATTATAAGAATTTAACGACCCTGACAATGTTAACGTTCGAAAGAAATAAAATAAACAAGCAAGAAAGAAGAAGAGATGATATATACAAAAAAGCTGAAAATAAATCAGAAGTTCCCTTATTTGAAGTTCTTAACAGTTTTTCTTGAAAAAACGCAGTCAAGTATAATTTTTTGCCATTTTATGTGATTATTAATATGAAAGAATTTCTTATTGTCTATACATTTTCATTCATATTCAAAAGATATAAAACTAAAGAATTATAAATAGAACTTTGCTTTGCTATAATCATGGAAACAGCTTATATATTCAAATATTTCTAATTGACAGATGTTGGCGTCGACTGCAATTTATATAGTGTATGTTCGTGTTATAATTTCATTGGATTAAGAAAATAATATATGTTCGTGTTACAATTTTACTGGATATTATATAGAATCTTTTTTAAGGAACTTTGGTATGGATTTGTACAAAAATTCGTAGAATTGACGGAAGGTAATGTGCTGGCTACATCAGATTATTATGGTATTTCAGATAATACCAATATTTCAAATACTTTTACCTACTTTTCATTATTTGAAAAAATAAGGTATGGTACGGTATAGTAATAATATTTTTCGTATTCAACTTATTCGCGTATATTTATTAAAATTAAAACGAAACTCCTGCATTAACTAGGCAATTGTATAAAAAAATAAATAGATTATTATTTATATAATTATTAGGGCCGGTTTTATAATACATAGTTATTTATGCAACAAGAATAAAAAGTATAGTCTTAGTTCCACGAATAGGAAAGTTTGACCGAACAAGCCGCAGACGAGTTCGTCGAATTCCATGGGTGAAATAAGACACTTTTTAACGTTTCATTATTTCGCGCGTTTGCTTTAAAAAAGTACATTTTTTCTCACTTGTATTGTGTTAAAAAAGACATACTTTATAAATACATTTTAATGAAAAAAGTATACTTTTTCTAACAGACGTAAAAAAAATAATCTTCACGTAAAATTTAGTTGTCATGTAAATTTCTGGTCGGCTGCACCAACGTTAACTTAAATTTTAAACGTCCCTTAAATTGACAATATTGAATCGAAATAAAATGTCAAATGAATTACTTTGCATTGCTGTCAACATTCCGATTTGCATTTTTTACCTTTTAGTGGATAAGCATGTTTTAAGGTCCCTATAATCCGATTATAACATTTTTACGATGATGATGATGAAGTGTGTGTGTGTGTGTGTGTGTGTGTGTGTGTGTGTGTGTGTGTGTGTGTGTGTGTGT
This sequence comes from Ophonus ardosiacus, assembly GCA_943142095.1. Lineage (NCBI taxonomy): Eukaryota > Metazoa > Arthropoda > Insecta > Coleoptera > Carabidae > Ophonus > Ophonus ardosiacus. The sequence goes on from OW964824.1 coordinate 47,590,960, forward strand.
GTGTATGTGTGTGTGTGTGTGTGCGCGCGTTGATGTTGGAACCACGGTTTCTCAAGACTTAAAAAAACATTTAACTGCAGTTTCCTCAATCTGACATTCCTGGGAAGAGCTGATTAGATTTTGGTAACAATTGGATAACCGGAAGTAATAGTTTCTTTAAAAAAATCTTCTAAATATATTTTTTTGGAAATTTTTGTTATTACAAATATTGAAGAACATAAAATTCTCCATCTAATACACTCAAAATTTTTATTATATCTTGTATAGATTTAGAGATAAAGGCACTGTATGTAATTTAATGTAGTACATCGCAGAGGCTAAGGCACTAAGGAAACCAGTTGACAAATTCAAATGTTTATAACATAGTTTGTAAATGACAGATGTTAGTTTCAAAAATCAACAGTTTTAGTGACATTCTGAAAGCTTTTTCTGGAAAATACATTTAATCTTTCTTATTGTTTTATTCATTAAATATTTAACATTTTAGGTAAAACGTATATATCCATCAGAAATACCGCCAATCTAGTTAATGAATTGGAAGAATCTCTGATATTTAGGAACTTCCTCATATAATGAAAAATAGATATAATTAGAATTGTATGTGTGCAGAAGACATGTTAAATACAATAAAAACATTATTTGGGTAAAGTTCTGTAATTTTTACCTTCCGTCACCTTTAGGTAAAAAATTCGGTGTTGAGTTTTTAATGAATAAGCACGTTTTAGGGTCCCTACAATACAAATATACCATTTTTAAGATGATGTCTGTATGTATGTGTGTGTGTGTGTGTGTGTCCGTGTGTGTGTATATGTGTCCGTGTGTGACAAATATTTCTCCGACGATAACTCCAATACTACAATTCTAAAAATTATAATTCTTTCGTATTCCTCTTCTGTACATCCATATGAAGAGTTGATTAGATTTTGGTTATAATTAATTCACCGGAAGTACCCTTATTTGAAGTTTTTAACAGTTTTTCCTAAAAAAACGCAGTTAAATATTATTTTGACATTTTGTTATTATACATATTAAAGAAAATACTCTTCTCTATATGGTTTGATTATACATTTTCCTTCATAGTCAATAGATGTAGATTTAAAGCGTTATAAAGAAATTAATTTTGAAAAATTAGTCAGCTTTGCTATTTATCATGGAAATAGATGATATATTCAAAAAATTCTAATTGACAGATGTCAGTTGGAAGTGCAAAATCAAATATGGAAGGTATAGGATCTAAAATTGATATCTCATAGTGTTCCTCGCAAGTGACACGCAAAGAAAGGCCAAAGAGAAGATGGAAGGACTGCATCGCAAAAGACTTGAGAAAGGAAGGACTTTGTGAAGAAAATGCGTTGGACAGGAATGAGTGGAAGAAAAGAGGAAACAGCGACCCCTAATAAAATAGGGGATAGCTGAAGAAGAAATGAAAGAAGTGCCTAGTGCATTTTACTTAGTGTATATTTATGTTATAATTTTATTGGATTTATAGAACCTTTTCGAATGAACTTTTGGTATAGAATTTGTAAAAAATAGTGTGTGTTCGTGTTCGATTTTATATGATATTATATAGAATCTGTTCCAAGGACCTTTTGGTATGGGATTTGTACAAAATACATCGAATTGACGGAAGGTCTTGTGCTGGCCACAACAGATTTTTTTGTTATAAAACGACGATACGATAGTGCAATACAATACTTATACCGTGAGTATTTTTTAACGTGAAACATTGGGTTTGTCATGTCCATGGTTACGATTTGACATTTGATTGACAGCAATGTATTTGCGTGTCCCATTTAAAATGAAACATAGGGAACGAATTTGACATTTGATAAGACGTCAGTAGAGGTTAATTTTGTTTAAATAATTATACCTGCTTTCCAAATTAAATTTAGTGTACCTTGTGCTCGAGTGATTTTCTAACTTGGCCAAATTTCTTACAATATTTAAATATAATACTCTGTAAAATTCATTCCTTATGTTTTCAATGAGAGGCAAATCTATTACTGTCAATCAAATGTCAAGTCGTAACTTATAGGAAAATTCAGCGGTTATCTGTCATATTGACAAGACGTCATTAGAGGTTAATTTTGTTTAAATAATTGTATCTTTTTTCTAAAAATTAAATTTAGTTGCAAAAAAAATATTGTGTGCCCGAAATATGTTTAGTGCTCTCGAGTGGTTTTCTGACTTAGCTAAATTTCTGACTTAGCTAAATTTCTGACTTAGCTAACATCTGTCAAATTCGTTCCCTATGTTTCATTTTAAATGGGACACGCAAATACATTGCTGTCAATCAAATGTCGAATCGTAACTATGGATATGACAAACCCAATGTTTCACGTTAAAAAATACTTACGGTATAACATAAAATGGAAATGGCTAGAGGTATTGTGCTGGCCACAACAGATTTTTTGATAAAAGGTCGCTTAAAATTTAGTCATGTTGGTGTAACTGGGCATTAATGAAATGAACAAATTCGAATCAGTTTCTCCATTCTTAATGTATTAAAATATAAAATACTTTTGAAAAGTATTTGAACTAAAAATACAAAATACTTTTATTTTTTAAATATATCAAATAAACTGCTCTTCAAAATTATCACACTACTCTCTATTTTCGAGATTTATTTTAAAACAGAATGATATATGAAATTTTCTTAAGATGCAATTGATAATTTAGGGTTCTATGCATATGAAAATAATATCAATGAAAAATCAATTCTTGTTTATACTATTATACTGGTATTTTATCGTTTTCCCATCTTCACAGCTGTAATAAAGAAAAAGTACCTATAGATAAATTTGCAAGTGTTTTTACGTATATTTCAAAGTTAATTTAATATTTCCGTGTTTTACTACAAAAGTAACATTAAATTGTGTGGGAAAATAATTTAATTTTAGGTTATTCAGACATTAACTCGATCGAATGAAGGATACAGTCGTCATGTGGCCAGGGACCTTGGAGTTAAGTCTAGTACTATAGGGCAATCTTTAAAGAGGTTTAGCGAGACTGTATCCAACTCTAGCAGACGGACAAGGTCGTTCGTGATCAATGACAGAACGGGACAACATATTTCTAACTCTAGAAACTCTAAAAAGACGATAAATTACAAGAGAAATGCTAAAATGTCACATTCTTGAAGTACGGGATGTGTCGTTTTCTAGCCGTACGGTAGGAAGAAGATTAGAGCAAGTAGGATTAGTCAGCAGACGAGCAGCTAAAAGACCGTGCCTCACCAGAACCCGTCGAGTAACTCGATTACAATTTACAAGACATGTTCCCTGGAATCCGATTGATTGGAACCGTGTTTTGGTTTCTGATGGGACATGGCTCAGTTTAAAATCACCAATTGAAAGGGATCATATCTGGAGGAGACCTGGAGCGCGATATGCTCAGTGTAATACTGTTCCAAGAGAGCCCCTTTTTGGTTGTTCAAAAATGTTCTGGAGAAATATTTGTTTTGAGGGACACACAGAGTTAGTGATGCTTCGTGGGAGATTAATAAATGTACAGAGATACGTAGAAGAGGTCATACAAGACCATGTCATACCTTCCGCGCCTGTAATTGAAGACAATTTCATTTTTATGCTTAAAAATGCAAGACCTCGCCGGGCTGGGAACGTTTATTAATATCTAAATATAGTAGGAATAAAGCGTATGGAATGGCCACCTAGAAGTTCAGACTTATACTCGTATCCAACAGAGCATGTACGGGATATGCTGAAAAGAAGCATATGACGCCTCGTACCCGCCCCACGCACTCTAGATGAGCTGGAGGAAGCTAAGAGCATACCTCACCATGCGATTCGAAATTTAATTTGAAGCATGGGGCAAAGAATACAACCCATTATTAATGTAAGAGGTGGTAATACCAAGTATTAAATGATTTTTTCCATGAAGTTTTAAATTTTGCTTTAATTAAAAAATTAAATTTGTGTTCATTTTGCGTAATATTGTACTTTTTAATTTAAAGATATATTATGCTGCGTTATTTTCTACAAAATTTTAATTAACTGCAAAAGACTAATTAAAAAAAAACACATAAAACATGCAGAAAATAAGCTTACTTTGTAAAATAAATGAAAAATTAAAAGTGGTGCGACAATTTTGAATAGGAGTTTACTTACCTAAAAAACATAATCCAATTCAAATACCATTTCAAATACTAGGTACACAACACAACACTGTATGCAACACTGCGAAAACGCAATTATTTATTAAAAATGTCGAATTTTCTATGACAAGAGATGCAAATATCTCCTTTATTGCCTATGTCATATCCTATGTGACGAATATTAAATTTTAAAATGAGCTCTAAGTAAATACATTTTTTGTAAATTATTATAATTTTATTATAATTAAGCTTTGTTCGAGCAGACAATTTGCAACAGTTTGATGTACTGTTGTACTGAGCATGCGCCCAACTCTGATAGTTTCAAATTAGTTTGAAATTTTCGTTGCTCGAACGCGCTAGTTACTTTTACCGGCGGTAGTTGTCTCTTGTTGACGCCAGCCAGGGAATACCTTACGCCAGCTGTTTTCTGTATTGTTTTATTGTTTATCTCAGCTGTTTGCTGTTTGGTGTTTTGGCTGATGTCAGGTTAGGACACTAATTTGAAATCATGACAGATATTTTTAGGTATTTTCAGATGGCGTTGAAGATATTGATATACTCGACTCAGAGTCACTGCTTGATGTATTTAAATCAGACATTTTAAAAATTAAAAAGAAATAACCTTATTAACCTTTGCTGTCACCCAGTCATCGAAGTTTTCCCATGCGATTTGACGTTAGAAATTAGTGCGCATGTCACGGATTTAAAATTTGAAAACAATCTTCAAATTTTCCTGACTGTTTCAAATCGTCCCCAACGGTTTCAAACCGCTGCACGAACACCGAATTCTTAGTGTGAACAGTTCCTGACTGCTGCTCGAACAAAGCTTATAGAACAGTACTATCAAGAAATACACGTGTGATATGGGTATTCTACCGAAAATATTAATTAAAAATTAAGAATTCTTCATTTACTCTCTGAGATAACGCATGCGCATAATGTTGCTGAACGTCGAATGTTAAGCTCAGCTGCTCAGCTGTCATTATTTGAATGTTATTGTGACATTAGAAATGAATCGCAAAAAAGCTCTTCAGCTTCAATTATATTTTGTCAAATGTCTTGATGAGAACAAATTTCACAAATTCAAAGTAAAAATTACGAAACAGAAATTTTAAATTAGAAATTGAAATTATTTGGTTCTGAACCCAGCTTAACTGAACTCATCGAGCCGCAATTATCTCTGCCCTACTGCTGGTTAGATTTCATCTAAGTGCCTACTCGTTCTCTTTTAAAGGGTTAGCATTTATCATCCGAGTGTAATAAATACAAGTAGATAGCTGTACCAATTTGTCTTTAACGACAAATCACACGTTGTCGGTCGACGAGATTCGAACGCATGGGACATGTTTCGGTTGAGGTTACTGCGGGTGGGTAAAGCGGCGGTCCCACTGATCGAGTACCTTCAATCGTTTGCTATCATGTAAATTTTAAACATGTGTATAGTAATGGCGTGTGTCGCACCGGACCACCGTTTTCCATCAAGTGCCATCGAGTTGTTTCATTTTCAAGCTGGTTTGAATTTTACTCGATGCTCGACGGCACTTGATGCCTTGACGCATGCGTATTGAAGCATTTGCATTTATGTGTAGTAAATCACAATAACCTCACAATCAAGAATCAAGTTCTCATATCGTTCGGTCGGTTTGATTTAATTTATTGAATGCATATAGAAACTAAAATAATTGAAAAGGAATGGAGCACTGACGAAATTGATTTATTAATCAATTTAGTTAGAGATAGACCAGATCTTTATGATCAGTCTTAGGCCAGGTTATGCGAATATGAATGTAATAGATACATGTTGGCGACACATAATAATAATATTAATTATATTACCTTCTAAAAATCTCAAAAGCTTCAAAGATTTTAAAGGTTAATAGATCTACTCGATACTAAATGATCGAAGCAATTCGATCAGTGAGACCGGGCCGTCGATTTTTAAACGACACGGCATGAAACGATACTACACCCCGTAACACGACTCGTGCAGTGAGACCGCCGGCTAAGAGATGTGCGGTAAACTGACACGGTTGCCGACGCCGACGCTATAAAATCATAAATTTTAGATAAATATTTGCAATCCTAGAAAATTACATCATTTATAAACGAGTCATCAAAGGAAAGCAAGATTAGTAGAATAATATCTTTGACATAGATTTTCTGCGGCTAAAGGGTGATTAAACTGTGGTTATCAATGGTATTTAAACATTCAAATTAAAAGTTTTTATCATTCGCTTAATTTAGCATTCACAAGAAAGCAGCTACAATACAGTGATGTATTTCAAACTCTTTACAGTCTACTTATTGGTAAGAATAATTTCTGTACCTAATATTATTTCGTCAAATTTCGTATAAATATTTTGTTCTTGTATTTTATGAAAATTAGTCCAATCCATAAACAAAATTATAAATAGCATAGCCCATAAAAAGCATGTAATTGAGGAAAGTTTATTCAAACCTTAACATGTCCAATATAAATAGCTTTGAGAAAAACACAAAAAACTTGCTACATCCCTGCTATTTAATTTACTTTTCTTTCATTCAATCAGTAAATGTTTATAAATAGGGAAGTATCATAATTTTTGAAAATTGTATATATTATTCTACGTTACATTGTAAGAGACACGTATTTTTATATTTTTTCTATAAAGAATCACATACAGCGAAAAAAATAAATAAATAAATAGGTTACAGGAAATAGGTATGTAACCGTAGAATATGCGTGTAAATGTTGAATACAGTAAACTGACACTTGAATGACAAATAACATATGTCAATATGATATTTATATTAAGCGCTTCAATTGTATTTTGTCTCTTTCTTCGCTATAAAAACACTATATAGCTATCTCTGTTTATTCACTAATGCTTGTCATGCTGTAGTTCTCGTCACCAAAAATCGAGAGACAGTCATTAGCAGCTTAACCATATACAATAAAGTCGGGTGTACATTGGTGTAGTAATTGGCATAGTTGCTTGTACCAGTAACTTGCAAGACAGGTACTAACCTAGTGTAAACCCTGTAGGACAGTACTTGTACCAGTCCTTGCACAAGTAATCAGGACAGGCAAGTGGATAGCCTCCCATGCTATCTACTTACCACTTGCAATGCCACTGTCCTTCCCCCACACTAGCCTACCGGCTCGTCTGTCTACTATATCAATATAAACATTTTGCTTGCTAGTGTATTTAAAAGCTAGTGCCAGTAAATTTCTGTTTTGTGCAGAGTTGAAGTGTGTATAGTTGCCGGAGTTTTTGATTAAAGCCGGATTTACATTGGTATAGTAATTGGGTTAGTTGCTTGTACCAGTAACTTGCAAGACAGTTACTAACCTAGTGTAAACTGTAAACCATATAGGACAGTACTTGTACCAGTACTTGCACAAGTAATCAGGACAGGCAAGTGGATAGCCTCGCAGGCTATCTACTTACCACTTGCAAAGCCACTGTCATTCCCCTACCTGCGTATTTGACACTCCCGTTTTTAACGAGGCGGAACGGAAAACCACGAGCACCACACGAGCGCGCCTGTAAAAGTGTGCGAAGGTTATTTTTCTAAGGGAAAAATGGATTGGTCTCAATTGTATCTCCATCCTTGTCAATCTTCTTTGGTACACGATTTTTGTTTGGTAGCTACTTCCAGATGTATATATTCAAAGCTTGTATGTCAACTATACTAATGTAAACATTTGCTCGCTAGTGTTTTAAGCTCGTGCCAGTAAATTTCTGTTTTGTACAGAGTTGAAGTGTATATAGTTGCCAGTGTTTTTGATTAAGAGATTAAAAAAAAATGAAAGATGGTCTGAAGGGGAAACAATTAAGTTTGTGAAACTTTATCGGAATTTCCTGATCCACAATCTTTTTGAATGACATTTTTCTTTCTCAATCTCTCTAATAAGTTCTTCAATCACAATTTGTGTGATTGGCACATATATTTCTTTTAACTTTCTGTTTCTAGTATGACGAGAAATTGTATACATCCTCTCGATGTGATAGCCTTACTAGTACAAGTGGGCAATAATACTTTTTAAGTGTAGACATCCACTGTCTTGTGTCGGAGACTGTAGGCTGGCCATGTTAGTTACTAGTACAAGTAACTAAACTTAGTTACTATATCAATATAAACCCGCCTTAAGAGATTTTTTAAAAAAAGTGTACAATGAAATATGGTCTGAAGGGGAAACAATTAAGTTTGTGGAACTTTATCGGAATTTCCTGACCCACACTCTTTTTGAATGACATTTTTCTTTCTCAATCTCTCTAATAAGTTCTTCAATCACAATTTGTGTAATTCGCACAAATATTTCTTTTAACTTTTTGTTTCTAGTATGACGAGAAATTGTATACATCCTCTCGATGCGATAGTCTTACAGTACAAGTGGAAATTAATACTTTTTAAGTGTAGACATCCACTGTCTTGTGTCCGAGACAGTAGGCTAGCCAGGTTAGCTACTAGTAGAAGTAACTAAGCTTAGTTACTACACCATTGTAAACCCGCCTTAAAACTAGAATGGAATAGTTTTTTTACGGTACATCTCAAAGTGCTTTAGTTTTGTGTTATTTATGATGGACAGAAGTTTTAGGTTTTTTTTTGTGAACTTAAGTGATGGACGGTTAAGCTGTTTATGACCTTCCCTCGATTTTTGGTGACGAGAACTATAGCATGACAAGCATTAGTGAATAAACAGAGATACGTATACAGTGTTTTTATAGAGAAGAAAGAGACAAAATATAATTGAAGCGCTTAATATAAATATCATATTGACATATGTTGTCAGTTTGTCAGTTTACTGTATTCAACACTTTATTTTATTGAGTATCATTAAACGTGCATTCCACAAATCTTTAATTCGACATTTTTGTTTTACCAGTGTATAAACCTGACATTTTCAATCCTAAATTCTAGCGTCCATTTTGACAAATACCAGGGACGAATACGCCATAACCGAATTTTTATGTCCACCCTTTACCATTTTAAAGATGTGATACTTTTAATTTCGATGTTCAATGACAAGATAATATAAATCTGACTTTTATATTTACTCTTAGGCTACTTATATGTTATACTTTTAGAACATATTATCAAAACATTGAAATTTTATTTTGTGATTTTCCCTATTATCCGATAACAATATTTTTATACATATATTTCCATTTAGTTTAGATTTGCAAAAATTATTAACTTTTGTATGGAAAAATGCATTGGTTTAAATAAAACGCTGTTTCAAAAAATATTAAATAGAAATGTCAATATGTAATTTCATCCTTAAGTTTTAAAGAACGATTTTTATAAAAATATTTGTTTGAATATACAAATTATGTTCTGCCATAAAACCATATTTCCATAAATTTGATATTATTTGTTATTATTACATAATGAAATTTGACATTTTTTAAAACAGCGTTTTAGTTAAAACAAGGCTTGTGGTACCAGCCGTTGAGTTTTAATTGGAATTTTTGTGTTATTTAGTTATGAAATGAATAGTATATTATTTTATGAGCATTTAATGTAGGCTACAATTACACGACGATGGAGTTTAGAATACGAGCCGTAGGCAAGTATTATAATCATTCGAAAGTAATATAGCCATTATGCTTTATCTTTATAGATAAAGCATAATGGCTATATTAATATCAATTTCACAGATTAAAAATACACGATAAATATATTTTGTGTGGTTATGTTATAGACGTTGACGTCTGTCAAATGTGAGATGACGATGTCTCATGTTGGCATGATTAACTAATTTTTTTATTAGTAAGTTGAACTAAGTGGTATATTTTAAATTTATTAATCAGTTTATAAAAGTATCAGTAATACAATATAATACAAAAAGTAGTACTGTGGAATATAAATATTTCATATTGTACTAGTGTAATATGAGTAGCATATAGTGTTTGAAATTGGCTACGTAATGTATTTGTAATTTAATAGTTGTAGGTAAAATTAATTCATTCATGTATGAAAAAAATCATGGTTGGTGCTGAATAATCATTCATATTCAAATTTTCACAAAAATTTATAAATATTTTTAAAAAATATACACTTTAGTATATGAAAACTCTCTATTCGTCTAAAGGTGAACTCCTTCATCAAATTCTTCAAAATCACATTCCTCATTACATTCTAACACTGGCAAGTTTTTTAAAACCTCCTGGTACAATATGTGCAATTCGGTCTCTTGCTATTTGATCAAAACAAAAAAAAAAAAAAAAACAGTTTTCTTGAAATCGGTCATGCCATTCGATTCGGACAATAAGATTTAAGGCAAAAATATGTAGTATTACTCATTTTTCATAAAATATGGACGTATTAACTTTTGGATGAACACTCCTTATTTAATCTTTATAAAAATATGAAATGAAGGTTGAAATTTTTATATATATACCGTGAGTTTCAGCTAAGATGCAACATTTACTATACTGTTATTAATGTATTACCATGGATACTAGTTATTATACGTACTGCATCGTTCCAGATAAAATGCAACATAGATTGTCAAAGTTGTCAATGTCAAATTAACTTCTCTTATCATTACTCTTCAAAGACGTTTAGTAAAGAAGAAATGATTCGATTGGTTACTTGGTATTATGTTTATAGTTTAAGAAATGTGTGTGATATGTTCAGTTTCGAGAATATTTTCAGAACTTAAGTGATGGATGTTTGTATAAGTATCATAAGAGGACAAGAACAAAAACTGCGTGGACTGAAGAAAAGAGAAATAATTTACTAAGAACAATAGAAAATAATTAGCTATCTACGAAAATTTTGGCAAATATATTAGCAAAACTTCTGTATTTAGATTATTAAAAGACGAAAAATTTCATCTTTACCATTTTCAAAATAACTTAAGAAACAATGACCATGAGAAGAGAATTGTCTTTTATGAGCTACTTTTTGAGAAAATTAATATCGATCTGGTTTTGAAGAGCAAAATTTTGTTTACTAATGAAGCAAATTTTTTTACAACAGGAGAAGTAAATTCACAAAATATATTTGGAACTGCTATACAAAATAAGATTATACCAAGTTTAAATAACTTCCTTTACTGGGTTTTTTAAAATCTAAAGTATATACAAGAGAAATTGAAGAAGAACATAAATTTATAATTAGAGAGACTTCGTCAACAATATCTCCCGAAGTATTACATTCTGTCTATGAACATTTTTATAATCGTCTAAATTATTGTTTAATTGTTAATGGTGCTGTTTTTGAAAATATGTTCTAATTTGTGTTTGAAATATATTGATTCTTTATTGCTACTGCTCTTACGTTATTTATACATCAGTAAATTATGATGACAAGTTAATTTGACATTGACAACTTTGACAACCTATGTTGCATTTTATCTGGAACGATGCAGTACATATAAAAACTAGTATCCATAGTAATATATTAATAACAGTATAGTAAATGTTGCATCTTAGCTGAAACTCACGGTATATATATATATATATATATATATATATATATATATATATATATATATATATATATATATATATACCGAGAGTTTTTTTTATCAGTGAACATGGGCATATGCCATTACCATAGTTACATAAATGATTGACAGCAATGTATTATCGCGTTTTTTTTAAAACTGAACATAGAGAGTGACAGTGAATGTATTATAGTTGTCAAAGTCATCAAATTGTCATTTCAAAATGTATACAGTTGAAGAAAAAGTTCAAATTGTCAATTGGTATAATTATAACATGAGTCTACGACAAGTTTCTATCTTATGTGCATTAACTTTTAATAAGCGACCCAGTCCAGCAACTATAAGAAAAATTTGCAATGACTACAGAACAACGGGATGCGTCAATGGACAACACAAGAAGAAAATCAGACCAAGTACTGCAGTTAATAGTAAGAAAGAAGAAATTATTCATTTAATTGAAAATGACAACACCCTGTCAACAAAAAAAAATTCTGAAATTGTGAATACTAGTAAAACTACAGTATACAAGGTTTTAAGACAAGAACATTTTAAGAGTTTTAAATATCAAAATCACCAAGAGTTATTATACGACGATACAGAACGAAGAAATATCTTTTGCGAAGTTATGATGAACAAAATTAATAGTGGGGAAATATTATTGGACCGAATTTTATTTACGGACGAAGCGACATTTTATATTAATGGGGAAGTAAATTCACAAAATTGCAGGTATTGGAGTCGTCAAAATTTACACTTATATAATGCTACTCGCACTCAGCGGCCTCAGAAAGTAAATACTTGGGCAGGGATAATAGGGAACGAAATAGTGGGGCCATTTTTTATAAATGGAAATTTGACTGGAGAAAGCTATCTGGAATTGTTGCAGCAAAAAGTAATCCCGGCACTAAATAATTTAAATATAGCTGATATATGGTTCCAACATGATGGTGCTCCCCCTCACTATACACAAAATGTGCGAAACTATCTGCACCAGGTATTCCCCCAACGCTGGATAGGACGTGGTGGAGAAGTGGAGTGGCCTGCAATGCCACCAGATCTTGAACCAAACGATTTTTTTCTTTGGGGCCATTTAAAAAATTGTATTTACAATGGTGACAAAATAAATATTGAGCAATTAAAAAATAGAATAAGGGCTTCATCGCAGGAAATTACACCCGCACAAATAACTAACGCTGTTAATTCTTCTTATAATAGGTTAGCATATTGTTTAGAAGTTAACGGCAGTATTTTCGAACATTTGTTAACTTAAAATAAATTATTTTTTTTAATTAAATGTAATTTTTAGGTAAGAAAATAATTAAAACTATATAATATAATTTATATTAATTATTTCTTGTCTTAGGCTTATGTTAGAGTGTAGAATTATACCATACAATTTGAACTTTTTCTTCAACTGTACACATTTTGATTGTATAACAATTTGATGACTTTGACAACTACACTAAATGTCACGTCCTATGTTCAGTTTTAAAAAAAACGCGATAATACATTGCTGTCAATCATTTTAAATGTAACTATGGTAATAATATACGGCCATGTTCACTGATAAAAAAAACTCTCGGTATATATATAAATTTTGATTTTGGAATCGAAGTTTTTCAAAAAAAATTAATTTTTATTTTCTAACTTCAAGTCTTTATTTAAACAGATTCGTTGTTGAACATAATAACAGCTTGTAGAAAGTGATACAAATAACACTTATGCCTAACTATACACTAGTTTATATACTAAGTTTATCATAAACAAATTTGATAAGAAATGATGGCATTTGTGATGGTAGTGAATCATAACTCTGTGATGGTAGTGAATCATAACTCCTCCCCTTCAAGAAATGACATTATTTCAGAGGATTCAATTCTAAGTCTATCTTTTCTTGGTTCACAATTTTCTTCTGCTTATATTCTAAAATACGAGTATATATTCTCTTTTTACATAATATGAATATAATAATGATACTTATAATACTTAAAATAATATATAATATAGGTACATGGTGATTGTCAATCCCTTTTATAGATTTGATTTGGTCTAGGTGTGTAATATTTAACTTGACTCTATTCAATTTATTTATTTCTGGTATTTGTTTAATTTCTATTTCTTTTATAGTGTCGAAAATGTATTCTTGATATAATGGTTCGTACTTTTGGAATTGCCAATTTTTTATAGTGCAGATATCTTGTTCATTGATGAAGATACCCTGTACTTGTTTATATTTGTAGTTGTCTCCGCAATTAAACTCTAAATTTTGGGGATTTGGGGAAAATATAATTACTTTATTTGTAAATGGTATTTGTGAAATGTAATTTTTTGTTGCAATCTCTTGGCTTAGACAATCATCATATATTTGTTTGTTTAGTATGTTATTAATACAATTGCTAATAGGGTTATAATTTGTTATACAATATTTATTATTTATACATTTACGTATGGATATATATATGTTATTATAGCTAGTAATCATATTGTTTTCCTCTGCTAATTGTTTGTATGATAAATCGTAATATGGTACTGGAGTAAATTGTTGAATTGGGTATAAGTTTTTTGTGTAATTTGGGACCGCTAATAAGATGTGTATCTTATTATTTTGTAGTGTACAAGTAACATATACCGTTTCGAGTGTTTGTAGTATATTTGGGTTCTGTGTAATGTTTTGGAGACTACTGGGATCTATTATGGTTATGTCTAATTGATTTAAAGAGCAGAATTCTAAGGATTTTATGACATTGTCTACTATGCTTTTGAGTCTTTGAATATATATTAAAATTTTATTAATTTGGATTTCAGTGTGCATAAGCGCTTTCCAACTTTTGTCCTGTTTCATTATTACAATTACTTCGTTAATTGTCGTTCGTAGTTTATTTTCGTCTAGTCTTACAGTTTGTAATTCTTTGTTAAATTTATCGGTCAAAGTTTGTTGTTGGCGGATAATTTCGTTTGTTTGTGCCTGTAATACTTTTTGGTTACTACTGAGTTGTTCTAAAATTGTATTGTAACGTTCTTCGTCAGCAGCGTCTAAATTACCTGTTATTGATTTTATTATAGATCCGAATCCATTTATCAAACCTCTCTTCTTCCTTCTTCCGAATAATTTGATTATGTTAGTTTCGAGTTCTTTGAACATGAAATTTATAATTTTGCCATTTTCAATAAGAAATGTTTCATTAGTTAATTGTTTGACTTCATTATTGATGAGTTGCTCTAATTTTGTGTATTCAGTGTATATTGGATTTATGTCGTTATAATAATAGTGTAATTGTTCGCTTTCTTTTAGGTAGCACTTACCAATTGTATGCAATAGAAATCCGGGGTTACTTGTGATGTTTTTTATTTCGGCGAACCCATGTGAGGTTCTGAAACAGTTAAATTTTGATCTTATCAATTTTTACCTTTCGTTCTCTGCTTTTCGTTTTTGTATTTATTGTTTTGAACTTATCGTTATAATTCTTTATTTTGGATTTCAGGTATAAGGGTTTTTTGAATTTGGTTATTAGTCGGGGGTTTTGTTTTAGATATGCTTCATTTAATGTCTTTAATTTATTAATTTTATTGTTTTCTAGCGGTTCTCTAAATCGTTTGAGTTTTTCTTGTTTTATTTTGTTCTTTACTTGTACTAACTCTTTTTGTTTTCTTTCTTTGTAAACCTGCAATTGATTATTTATTCTTTCCTTTGGTCTTAGATTTGTGTAGTCTTTTCCGTACAGTACTTCGTTCGGGGTCATATTTGTAATTGTTTGTATTGAATTATTGTACGCGAATATACAATCATCAACTGTTTCTTTCAGAGATTTCAGCTTATGTGTTCTTGTTTTTATTCGTAGGTGTTCGATCAGCGTGGAGTGAAATCTTTCTACCGCGTTAGATTTCGGGTTTTGAGCAGACGTTAAGTGTAGTTCAATTTGGTTATTATGACAAAATGTTTTTAGGGATATATTATTAAACTCGCAACCTTGATCGCATATTATTTTCCGTGGAGGTATCTTGATTTTAATAAATGTTTCTAGCGTTTTTACTATTGTCTTACTTTCTTTAGTTTTGACTGGATATGCTTGTGCGTACTTAGAGAATTGGTCGTAGATTGTCAGGTAGTATTGTCCATCAAGGGTCAGGAGGTCTATGTTTATAATTTCGAAAGGTCTTTCAGGTGTTTCCGTGAGATTATCTATGAGCTTAATAGGTTTACGATCATATTTGCATTCTTTACAAGTCTGACAATTGTTTATAAGGGCAGTAATAGTGTTAATCATCTTTGGCCAATAGTATTTTTCTTTTAATTTGTTATAAGTTTCCATGATTCCTCTATGGTTTGTTTTACCTGTGTGGTATAGGTAAACGATTTCATTCTGTTCATCTATTTGCTCTATATCTTTTACCTCTTTATTAACTTTTATTAAGTTTAAAGTATTTACTTCGAAATCTTTTTGGATGATTTTATTTAGGGCGTTAAAGATTTTGTCGTCACATATACAATAGTATCTAACTTTGGGGGTGATGTAATCCTTTATGAACTCCTGTAATTGTGTATCTAATTTATCTCTTTCAATAGTGACTATTAGTCTTTGTTTTTTGTTATTGAATAATTTCTTGATGTCTACGTCATATGTTTTGTCTAAAGAAAATATAATTTGATTATCTGCTACATTTATGCGATTTTCTAATATTTTTAAACCGTTAATTGGGTATTCTTGAGCTGAATGTATAGTTTCTATATCGTCTTGTGTGTCTATTATTCCTTTTATTGAGTCATCGTTTTGCTGTATAATCTTTTCTAGTTCTATTCTAGATTCTAACTCATCGCTTAGCACGAAGTTTTGTGGTAGTGCATAGACGTTTATTTGTATGCATGTGTTTTCAAATACGGAGTTTAGTATTTTAATTAATTCATCCTTCGGTAATTTGTCCAATCCGCATGATAAATATGGGATGTTAATTTCGTATAGGTCATTTTTTATTAAATAATCTCGAAGCTGTATTAGTGAGTTTTTTAATAATTTTTTATTGCATTCATCCCTAAATGATTCTTTTGAAAACAAGTGGAAAATGTGTTTATCATACTCATTTTGGATTATTATCTTATTTGGTAGTTTATTTACACAAAAGTTCCTACTATTGAATTGGTTATCTATTTGTTTTGCCAAACCTTTTCCGAACTTGTAATCCTTAGATATACAGTGCGCGAAGATGGGTGTCGTTGTTACGTCACCTACTTTAAAATTTATTTTGAATGTATTTCTGATTCTACTTAAAAAATCCGCGATTTTATTCGTTTTTTCTGCTATGTATTCTATCTCGAAATTATATTCGTTAAGTTCAATTTTCCATCTCATTAATTTTTGGTTGGCATTTTTCATGTTAAACAGCCAGGTCAATGGCCTATGATCAGTACGAATAATGAATTTTCGTCCGTATAGGTACGTCTTGAAATTCTGTATGGCCCAAACTATTGCTTTTAATTCTTTTTCAATGGTAGAATAATTTTGTTCATGTGTATTAAATGTCTTCGAGGCGTATGCTAATGGTTTTTCTTGTAGGTCTTGTACCTGCGAAAGTACAGAGCCCATCGCGTAATCGGATGCGTCGGTAGTTAATATAAATTTTTTATTAAAATCCGGGAATGAAAGTATTGGGGGATTTATTATTAGTTCCTTCATTTTCGTGAAACATTCTCTATATTCATTATTATAAATATCTATTGTAGACCCCTTGCGTAAACAGTTAGTGAAAGGCTTAGTTAGTTTTGAAAAGTTTGGTATAAACCTGCGATACCAAGATAGCTTGCCTAATAATGATTTTATTTCTTTCACTGTTTTCGGGATTTGAATATTTTGTATTACTTCTATTTTTTTCTCGTTTGGTTTAAGACCTTCGCTCGAGATTACAAATCCTAGATATTCTACTTCTGTTTTAAAAAATTCTGATTTGTCTATTTGTATTTTTAGATTTGCGTTTTTCAAGTACTCAAAGACCGTTTCAATATTTTGCAAATGTTCTTGTTCTGTATTCCCGAAAATGATTATGTCATCCAGATATACGAGACATATTTTACCTATTAAGTCTTGTAGGACTTCGTTCATGCACCTTTGGAAGGTGGCTGGTGCATTAATTAGACCGAAAGGCATTCTCAAAAATTCATAGTGTCCCGTGGTAGTGCTGAAGGCTGTTTTTTCTCTATCACTTTTGTCTATTAATATCTGATGGAAACCTGCGTGTAAATCGAGGGTAGTAAAGAATTTTGGGCTATTTATTTTGTCAAAAAGTGTATCGATATTGGGTATGGGAAATTTGTCTTCTTTCGTTTTTTGATTGAGTTTCCTGAAGTCAATTACTAGTCTGGTTTTCCTTTTGCCAGATGCATCTGCTTTCTTTGGTACAATCCAGATGGGTGAATTGTACGGACTTTTAGATTTTTGTATGACTCCTGTTTTTAATAATGTTTGCACGTGTTCCTCAATATCTTTTTCATAAATTTGGGGTAACCGATAGTTTTTTGTGTATACGGGTACGTCATCAGTGGTATATATTTTGTGTTGTATTTTGTTAGTGGATGTTAACGTTTCATTTTCTTTAGGAAATAGTGAATCATATTTTCCTAATAATTTATACAATTCTTTGTTCCTGGTTCTAAATGTTCATCGCGTATTTGCACATATGTTTCTTTATCTTTTTTGTCCAAATTTTGAATATTAAACTTCATCTGTTTCATTTTAATCATGTTATTTTTAAAGTCTATTATTGTGTTCGTATCGCGGAGTATATCTGTTCCGAACAATAAGTTACATTCTGCGTGAAAATTTAAAATGAAAAATTTGTGGGTTTTTCCGAATATTCTAATCTCTACATACTTATCACATTTGACTTTGCTCGTCGCTGTTCTAAAAGTAAGGAATTCTTTAAGAATCTTCATTTTATTTTGTTTTATTGTCTGTTCCGTTATTAAGTTTATATTCGAACCTGAATCTATGAGAATTTTGAAATTTTGATATGTGATAATCGGGATCATTTTTGTATTTGATAACATCACATATTTTCTGTTATCTGGTCGGGATCGTAATCTAAAAAAGATTGATTATCGAATGTTTCATCTTGATCGTTAGTTACGTCCTCATCATTAATTTCATTGTCACAAGTATCTTCGGGATCTTGTGTTTCTAAGGCGTAATTTCTTTTTATTGTCTGTGTGGACATGGGTATTGTTGTTTTTGTCATTCCGGACATAGGTGTTGGTTTAAACTGTTGTCTCGTCTCTATACCATTTTTGATATTCTGTCTGGCAAACATTTGTTTACCTGGGGGTCTTGCAAGTTGAGGATTAAATGGTTTTGAGGGAAATTCTTGTCCTGGGAATTTTCGTGGAGGTGGGTTAAATTGTTTAAAAAAGGGGTTTTGTATGTTGGATTGATTATTTATTTTGTGGAGTGGTGATTTGTGTACTTGTGTAAAGATAAATTCGTTAGTGAGTATCTGTTCACATTCATCCAAAGTTTGTATGTTTTTGCTGATAAATAGTGTTCTTAAGTTCAAGGGTATTAGCGATATAAAATGTGTAGTGATTAGTGTATGTATTTCTGTTGTTATTGCTTTCTTTTCTTCCTGTTTTTATGTTAATAGGGCTATTTTTGATGTGATTTTGTGGTATGCGGTTTTGAATTTTCCTAATGTATTATTAATATCGTTTGTGTGAGTAATCCGAAGTAATGTTAACAGGGTCGTGATATACGTACTCTTATCTTCGAAATTATTCTGAAGATAAGTTTTTATCTCTTCCCAAGAGTTGAACTCTTGTGTACTTAGAATATCTCTAGCTTTGTGAGTGAATTTCTTTTTTAGCATGGAAAAACAGTATGTTTTTTGTATGGCTGTGAGGTTTAACGTATTCATTACTGAGTAAAAATTGTCAGCTTCCTTGATGAATTCCGGGAGGGTTTTTACCTCTCCATCATATTCCGGAACTCCATCAATGAAGTTTCTGATATCACTGATCGTAGCAGTGGCCATGCTGAATTTAATTTGAGATTTTGTTAATTCTTCAACTGAATATGATAAAGGTGAATTTATGGCCTCTGTTACTATCTGTTTAATTTTGTTGGTACTTTGTTTATTTGATACAGGTAGAAGTCTAAATTTGTCTTCTAATTCTCTGATATTGTCAGTGTTCATTAATTATATATTTATATATTAATTTTGTATTATTATGTGTAACTTGTATATGCCTTGTGTCGGGGCTCGTTCTGATTCCTAACAGCGTTAGCCGTTCCTCAGAACCCTTAGTATAACAGTATTTGTTCGCGGACCGATTGTTATTACCGGCAAAAGTGTGCGTAATTACTACGAGTGTTTTGTAACTTACAACAGTATTATTATGATGTATGTTGTTCTCTGCATAGTAGTAGATGTCTTGATACGTTTCAAGTGGACGGGCGTTTGTATCTTTCCCTGCACCTTCGGTGTTGTCGATGGTGATGGAATGGGATGTTCTACTGGGGCTGATCTCCTTAATCTCGTTGGGTTAAAGATGGGTCGTGGTTAGACCCTGGTGCAACCACTGTTTAGGTTGATTGTTGATGGAGTGAATATTTATGTGTTTTCACTTGTTCGATCGCACAGAGCAACAATTGAAATTGTTGAATAAAGTATTGCGCAGACTTACGGCGAATTTCAGCACACTGCCTTCTTTATTTGCGATCCTACCGACTGCGCCAATTTTGATTTTGGAATCGAAGTTTTTCAAAAAAAAAATTAATTTTTATTTTCTAACTTCAAGTCTTTATTTAAACAGATTCGTTGTTGAACATAATAACAGCTTGTAGAAAGTGATACAAATAACACTTATGCCTAACTATACACTAGTTTATATACTAAGTTTATCATAAACAAATTTGATAAGAAATGATGGCATTTGTGATGGTAGTGAATCATAACTCTGTGATGGTAGTGAATCATAACTTATATATATATATATATAAAATAAATATATCATCACGGCATATTACTCATTTCTGGGTGTGCCAGTATCTACAACACATGATGACGATATATTTTACCGTGAGTAACACTCATAGCTGGTGTAGAGAGTGCACCACAGGGGTCACTTTTGTGCCATTTAAAATTGGAAATATTTGGCGTCGGTCGGGATCGAACCCGGTTCCCCCAGGTTCACGACCAGACACTCAGGCACACGGCCCATATATATATTGTAATAAGTATTGTTAACTCGCATTCAAGTTCGAATCAATTCAAATGCCATTAAAATATGTGATTTGTTGGTTCACTCAGAATCAAGGTTCATTTCCACGAAAGTTAATTGTAAGTAATTGTTGAAATTTGCGAACTTAAATTTATTGAACGCAGTTAAAAGATTCGGGGGAAAAATAACCTGAACGAGAGGTGAACCTTTATGTACCTATCTCGAATTTCAATACCTGGCTTAACTCAAGAAGGCTTCAGTAGTAATCACAATATTATTTTTGTCAAATAGGTTTGCTCAGCACAATGTTTCATAAACAAACCAGACTATTTATCAAACAATAATATTCATATAACTCTAAGATTTGGATTTGGTGATGGTGATCCCGACAAAGGTGAAAGTGAACTGTGCAAATCAGAACCTGTATATGTTGACTCCGAAACTAAAAAGCTGGTCAAAAAGGATCACCGAAAACATGGAGACTGGATTGAAGGATCAGCTTGTGTGTAAGTAAAGAAAAAACTATAGTGACTGTATATACATAGTGTGGGCCAATGGGCAGTGTTGTATAAAATACTTTGAAAAACGTATTTCAAATAGAAAATACAAAATACTAAATAAAAATATTTCATATGTTTGGTAAAATACAATTATTTTTTTAATATTTGAAATATACCAATATTTCAAATACTTTCAAGTATTTCAAATATTTTACTTTGAATTATTTAAAAACAAATAATATAAGTTAGGATATTGTAAAAATGTTTTTTTTTATATTCAACTTAATAATAATTTTATTAATATTAAAAAGAAATTCTTACATTAACATAGGCAAGTGTTTATTTAAGAAAAAAATTAGAAAATTATTCCATGTTATAACAGACTACACACGACGCAGGGTTTCTATTTCAAATACATAAATCTATTTCAAATACTTGCGTATTTTAAATATAAAAAATTATTTCAAATAAAAAATGTATTTCAAATATTGAAAAGTAGTATTTCATACAAATAATAGTATTTTAATGTATTAAAATATAAAATACCTGTGAAAGTATTTAAACTAAAAATACAAAATACTTTTATTTTTAAGTATTTCAAATAATTACTTAAAATACTTTATCTAATTCAAATACTTATTTCAATTACATATATTTCAAATACCATACAACACTGCCAATGGGGGGATCGATTTTGATTGGTCGGCGCGAATTTAGGCTAAATATGGCGGATATTATGCCGACAAAGTGACATTTTCAGATTTGTTACGTGAATTATACGTGAATTCAAGGTAATCATATTATATTTATATTTTAGATAGTGCAAATAATTAAATTACACGTGTATTTGTATATTTATAACTCAAAGTAATATATACGTATTTTTTAACATCACATCTTTTTTAGGTTAACTGTCAAAATTACTAAAAATGTCTAATATTAAGGTATATATTTTAGATGCCTGGTTGCGTGGCGGTTGGTTGTGAAAACAGTTCTTTGAAAGGATTTAAAATGAAAATAAATATTTTGCTTCCATTTAATATGCTCTTTCATTAATTGTTTATCGAATTTTGTTTAGTTATCACATCATATGAATTCAAATTTCCCGCGCATTTTGGCAAAATATGGCGGCGTTTGGCCACACTATGTATATACAGTCACTATAGAAAAAACTATATTATATGTATACACAATTTCTTTCAATTTTTTATTCGTAAATGTTTTTCAAATATGTATGTATGTAGGTATGTATTCAATGGGGAGTATTGTGTATCCGTTATTGTTATTTGTGAAAAAACATGACAACATACAGAATCATGGGCACCCGCGGGAATTTTCGTAAGATGGGATTGGAAACGTGAGATGAAGCTGAAAAATAATGTATGTAGTATAGGGAGAGGTGTTTCCGACGCATTTCATTACCGGTTGAGGATGATTTTGAAGATCGGAGCGAAGTTGAGATAATATATCCGATATCGGTAGATAAGCACTTACTGACCGCAATGCTTATTACGTTTTTTCGCACGATCGTTACACAAAATTAAAAAGTAAGCTTTGATCGTTATTATTTTGTCTACTTACCGCCTCCGCCTTCTGATCGGTAATTGATTCATATCACTATAGCCATCAGTATTGTAAATAAAGCCTACTGCATTGGAAACCCTATCGTTAAACATTAAAAAAAATGATCGTGCAAAAATGTACATAAAATGATGCTATATTTTTTTATTAAATTTATTCGTTTATTTCTTCTTTAAAATTACAGATGGGACCGAGCCTCATTATGCTCTGCGGGCGGCCATGTAAAAATACATCTAATTAAACCATCAGTAGTATAATAGCATTAATTGAACCCTGACCAAAACTAAGAATCTACCCACACGTATAATAAGAGTACTTAAAGCTGAATTATGTAATCGAAAAGAGAACAATTTTCGTAGAAACCAACCCTTGATCTTTAGATATATTTTACAAACTAAAAAGAATTTGTGATAAAGATTTCTTTGCAATTTCATAGTTCAGAGGCGTTAAACACGTTGGATGTTTCTTTAATTTAGACATTCTTTGCCCGATCACTAAATTTATATTTGGTATGTATCACAATAAATGTGATTTAAAACTGACTCTTATAAGCGATGGTGTACCTCGAAGTTCATTTCTGGTGCCATTGATAGTTACAAGCTTTTGGCCCATATATTTTGAATTAAATCTGAAGTATCTAGTACAGGGTTTTCGTTTTCATGCTCATGTCCTATTCTGACTCTGCCCCTGATCACTTTTTATATCATTTATCCCATTTTGGTGTAGAAGGCCCTTCCTTAGCGTTATCATTTTGCATCATCATAAAAAAAAATTTAAAAATCGCGAAACATCCAAATCGCATGCTCTTTTACATAGTACATATCTTTGCTGGAGTCTCCACTCATATACACGCACACAACTGCTGTCCCGTCCTGGATAACTGAAAGCATCAATGTCTAACGCGTCGGCGGCATCCTACGTGATAACGCCGATCTCTCGAGTTTAAAAATAATTATATCTTGGTCAATTCATATTACTATAGTTAGGAGTCTTTATTTGTGTGATAACCATTAAAAACTACTAAAACACAGGTAGCAATGGGAATAAAACAGCAGTACGCATTACATATAAATACCCGAAAATAGATCGTCGCATTCCATGGAGTCTTCCACCATAGTAACAAATTAGAAAATTGTTAATATTAGACATTAAAACGGTATAATAGAATCCCTATTATATTTTAAATTTTACTTTAAAATATGTTCACCTCTCGTATTCAAACATCTAGTCTTTCAAAATTATTTCTACTATTTCATCATTGAATTCTTCTTAAAATTATTTATTTGTAATTGAAGGTAACATTTACTTACACTTATTTGAAACAGACATTATAATTTGGAAAATAATCGTTGCTATCAAACATGATATTACAAAATATGTTATAATTTTGAAATTTCCACTATGAAACGCTTTTATCTATTTTTATATTACATGAACATTCTGGACAATCCAAATCAACTGACATCACTACACAAACCTTGCTGCATATCACATAAAAGAAATCGCCTAGTGAGAGATATGTTGAATGACATGCTGCCTGTGACAATCAACGCATGGACTATAATACACGTATTTTTGACCACTAAATATTTTAAACTTATTTATATATTTTTATGTGTCGAAATATATCATTTTATGATTTATGTGACGTGACTCCAATTATTAGCAAAGACCACAGTTTGAAAGCAATAAAAACATCAGCGTCAGAGAATACGAAAATTAAAAAAATATTCCGGCTTAACAAATAATAACTACGACTTTCTACTCGTAGAAATACAAATCGCTTTCAACATGATGAAGTTTAATAAAAAGAATAATGGAGGAGCCCATTATTATCGAACACTTAATGAATAACACGTCTTTTTAGAACTAAAAAATAATTTTAAAAATAATGGAGGATGCTATTATGTTCATATTCCGTTTTCAAACTAAAACAAGTAAATTTGCAATAGTGGTTTCCAAGCCTTTCTTTATTTTTTATTATGTTAATCTGTACATAAAAACATTAGACCCGTATTTTGTATTTTATCCGAAAAGTTTCTAAAACGCCAGAACAAAATTATTATCAATAAATGTGGCCCGAGAAAATCGACGAAGTGTGTGATACCATCTACACCAAGAACATATGTACGTTTCTAAAGCAGAATGAGACACGCACTGAGACACGTTCCCAGCTGCCTGGCTTGCGCATTCGAACAGCCACTAGCCAATACCATTTGCCCAGTGTCCAGCACGTCACAAACTTGGCTGATACTGAATTTTAAGCGCTTGATTTAAATACTTTAAAGCTAAAAATTAAGGGTAGGAAAATAGTATACTGGGTGAGTATTTATTATAAGTAATAGAAAAAAATGGCTCATATAAAAGTTTTATTATTTTAAATATACTGTTTCATGGCAGATGTAGATATTTTTTATAAAGTCAGGGTTATGTTATAAGATACGACCCTTAACTTTTATTTTTCACATGGTAACCTATAATTATTTTATTAAAATAGAAACCGCCATTTTTCCCCTTTTCAACAATGTATTAGTTTTTATTAATGTATTTTAAAAAAATTGAGAAAAACAAGAAAATTCAGAAATAATTTTTATACAGATATTATAGGTGGCTATGTGAAAATAAACAAAATGTAACAGTGTTGTACAACTTAACAAACTAAAACAACAATTTAATAACAAAAACAACAAAATCTTCTACACTGCTGGACAAAAATAAATCGGACACTTGGTTTCTTTTTTGCCACTACTGTATTTCACTCTACACTACCAAACAAACAGACGTGGACGCATTCCAAGGGTTAAGGTAAAGCTGAACGGTTAACTGTCAAATGCCAGCCATCAACTGCCAACGGTAAACGTATTCCAAGGGTTAACGGTAAAGGTCAAACAATTCACGGTTAACTGTCAAATGTCAACTATCAACTGCCAACTGTAAACGGTTTTTTCCACGCCGCTTTATTTGGTAGTGTGGAGTGAAATACAGAAAACATTCAAGGACCATACCCTCTGGCTGTCGACGTTCCGCACCCAGTGAGGATTTTCATTTGCATAATAATGTTAATTATGCTTATTAACGCAAGCATTGCTATTAAAAGTAGCCTCATCCGTAAATAATATATTAGGTAATAGAAGCGAATTTCTTTTAATATTTTCTGGACGCAGAACCTTGATTTTCAATAAACAGAAGCCAAAACCAAAATTTCCGTTTCTTCATTTATTATGACATTAGATGTATTGTTCTTCAAATGAATCTGTTTCTCGAAATCGGGTAAAAATCCTTTTCAGTTCTTAAACTCGGTTGCCGATGTTTAGGAAACCACTCCCGGTAAATTGTTTTTGCTCTTCTTATGATTCCAGTCGATTCACCAATTATTAGTATCATACCAATTAATTCCTTCTTCGTAAACATTTCAAAACGTTTTTTCTTTTGTTTACAAAGTACATTAAATTAAGTAAAAAACAAATGTATACTTTTTTGACATTAATTTGTTTTACATTGTTACATATTGTTTATTTTCACATAGCCACCTATAATATTTGTATAAAAATTATTTTCAATATTTCTCAATTTTCCTATTTTTCTCGAATTTTTTCAAATACATTAATAAAAACTAATACATCGTTGCAAAGAGAAAAAAAATGGCGGTTTCTATTTTTGTAAAATAATTATAGGTTCCCCAAAATAAAAGTTGATAGTCGTATCTTGTAAACCTGACTTTATAAAAATATCTACATCTGCCATCAAATAGTATATTTAAAATAATAAAACTTTTATATAGGCTATTATGTTCTATTACTTATAATAAAAAAGTTAAAGGGGGGCCTTTACCAGATTCACCCTGTATATTGGACAAAAGACAAAACCTATTACAATTTGCATATTATTTTAAAAAAATTTACAAAGTCAAAACAGAAAATATCGATATTAGAAAATTTAGTGTTATAAACGTGGCCCATTATGTAACTGGGTGACAACATTATACAGTTAGTTCGAGCTAAGGGTAAGTAAAATGTAAAACTACTTCCGGTACGGACTATGGCAGTATGAAAATGACGGGAAGAGAGAGCGAGGATCATTAACACAGCCATTAATAATTTTTGACAAATGTTGTACAAGAGCATTTTCGCGACGTTCAAAAAGACTCCTAAAATTAAACATAACCAACAACTGTTCATACGTTATTGAATATACTGGGTACGTGTTGTAAACTTTTTAATAAAGATATTTTAGGAATTTCTTTTGTTTAAATTCGAGTAAATCTTGATGGACGTCATAGATAGGATTCCAGATCATATGGCAGTATTCAAGTTTAGTCCGAACAAATGAGTACTATAGATTTTTAATAGCTGAAAGATTTTGGAACGATTTACTGTTTCTAATTATATTTTGATATTAGGGCAAAAAAAGATCAGAAAATTAACGATTATACCGTGAGTATTTTTTAACGTGAAACATTGAGTTTATCATATCCATAGTTTCGACTGATTTGATTGACAGCAATGTATTTGCCCGTTCCCTTTAAAATGAAACATAGGGAATGAATTTGACATTTGATAAGACGTCAATAGAGGTTAGTTTTGTTTAAATAATTATACCTGCATTCTAAAATAAAATTAGTTGTAGAAAAAATATAGTGTGCACCTTGTGCCCGAGTGGTTTTCTGACTCGGCTAAATTTCTTACAATATGTCATTTTAAATGAGACAGACAAATATATTGCTGTCAATCAAATGTCAAATCATAATTTATAGGGAAATTCAAGGGTTATCTGTCATATTGACAAGATGTCATTATTTAAATAATTATCCTGTTTTCTAAAAATTAAATTTAGATGTAAAAAATACTGTGTGTACCTTGTGCCCGAAATATATTTAGTACTCTCGAGTGGTTTTCTGACTCCGCTAAATTTCTTACAATATTTAAATATTATACTTCTGTCAGATTCGTTCCCTATGTTTCATTTTAAAAGGAACGGGCAAATACATTGCTGTCAATCAAATCAGTCGTAACTATGGATATGATAAACTCAATGTTTCACGTTAAAAAATACCAGGGATTTGTTAACTACTGGATGGAGCGAGTGAATCTTTACCATGTACCCGGCCAGATCGACAGAGATAGTCATACATAATTCCGATTTGTTGTCTTTGTTTCCGTTACTTGTCAAATCTTTTGTTTGACAGGTTTGACAGATTTTAGGTTATTCTTGATATCATTATTGAAATATAATTATTTTAATATATGAGAATGGTTCGAAG
This sequence comes from Ophonus ardosiacus, assembly GCA_943142095.1. Taxonomy (NCBI): domain Eukaryota; kingdom Metazoa; phylum Arthropoda; class Insecta; order Coleoptera; family Carabidae; genus Ophonus; species Ophonus ardosiacus. Next base: position 47,619,058 of record OW964824.1, read on the forward strand.
GTGTTGTGTTGAAAATTGTGTATCAAAATATGTGATGAACGGTGCTGTGTCGTTCCATTAGTAAGTTATGATTAAAATTATGATTTCTTCAAAAAAATAATTTGACAAATAAAAGACTTATATTTTTATAGGTGTTCTAATTTAGCGTTGCATTAGATGTATTTGTACTTATTTCACGTTTCATGATCAAATATACTTAAACACAATTAATTTTTGACGTAAATTTGACAGATGTGAATATGACAGATATGAATATCAAATTCACTTGTCTAAAGTGGAATTATCTATATCTTTCTCACTCACACTTCCTGTGTTCTCTCTTAATCTAGCCGGGTACACAAGAAATACATATATCGATATACACTTGCTCCATCCAGTAGTTAACAAATCCCTGAAAAATACTCACGGTATTCCACTTAATATTAATTTTAGGTACATGATGAATATTGATATCCAATAAGTATTTTTTAAAAGCTGTAGACTTGGAAACCCCTATTTCTTAAGCACGATAAAAGCTTCTGATAACGCATCGTTAAGACCCAAAGAAAAATAAGATTTTCATTTTGACGTTTAGTTACTTTGACAAAAACTCGTTTAAGTTACATACATGTTTGTAATATTCCGTCTGTGGTACTCCTGGAATAAACACACAATTTTTTGCAAAAGCAAATTGTAATGTTAATGTTGAGATCAAAATTTCCATGATTTAAATTTATTGCAAATATTTCTTTCCGGTATTTTGTATGACGTAAATAAGATTTTTAAATATATTCCTGTTATTATTTTTACAATATTCTTTTTATCTAACCGGTAGATACAAAACAAGGTATGTATCTATCTTAGATCCGATAAGAATAATGTATTCCCAGCATTTTATGAACGTAGCTATCCACAACACCACAACGACCATTTTTTTCTGTATAGGTACATATGTATTTAAAATGTATTGTTTTCTTCTTAGCATAAAGCCCATTTGCCACGATCTATAATTTTGCACAGAATAATTATGGATATACATAATTATAGACGTCGCATACAGAATTTTTTTCTGTCCACAAAATTAAAACAAGTTCTAATTGATCTGGAATTTTTGATTATTATTGTGGTTGTTGATAACTGTTTACTGTTATAAATTTAATAAATTATTAAAATATCTTGGACTCATAGAATGTTATGAAGAACATCCGCGTTTTTAGCCAGAATTATATATCAAATTACGTGCACATTACCATGTAGAATAAAATTCTGTCCACAAATTTGTTCATAAAAATTTTGTTCAGAATTCTGTCCAAATTAACAGATCGTTAACAGGCTTTAAACATAATTTTGAAATAAAAATTATTTTCTTACAGAAATGCTGGAGGTGACTGTGCATTTACCTTCGCAGGATATGTATCAAAATGTGTTCAAAAATACACATACAAGGTCCTCCTTGATCGGAAAACCGGGGAAACGAGGAGTCTAGAGTACCGAATTCCAAGTGGATGTGTGTGTTCGTTTAAAAAAATATAATTTTACAATCTTATTATAGTAAAATAATACATACATTAATACCTATAATGTAAATATATTATGTTATAATTAAATAATTTATGTTATTGAGTTTTTAAAATTTAAACAGTATTCCATTTTTTGTTCTAACATTCTAGCAGAATTTTTTAATCTTAAATTTGTCAATATTTTCATTAGTTAAAAGATCATTTAGTATAAAAGTACTGCCTAAATTTTGTAATCTACGTCTCTGTAAATATAATAATAGTTGTAAGAATTTTTATGACTTCTAAGTATTAAATTTTAAAATATATTGTTCTTTGAAGAGCCTCAAATTTGAAAATATCACGAAATATCCATTAGATGTTTTACAATTAAATATTGAATTTTTAAAAAGTCACGTGATCTGAAACAGAATGTGACGTCAGAATACATACAGTTTAACATTTGAAAAACGATCGCCTACTTTTTTTTAAATATAAATAACGTAAACTGTTTTCCTATGGGAAGTTGTTTTTCATGACTATTTCTGGCGCCAATCTTTTTATTTAACTATTTCCGAAAATAAAAATAAATTATGATTATTTTTTATTACTGTGAACAATATTGCATAAACTTTAATTTAAAATACTTTTTAAAAAATGTGAAACTGGCTCATTGTGATGATCATTAACGCTTAGTACTTCTCTTTTTGTTTTTAAATAAACAGTAAAAATAATAAAATTTGTTCTCACAGAATCCGTAATAAGGTACAATATTTTCGTCACACATTTTTCTCGTTGTTTTCACTGATGAATTTGCGAACACGGCGAATACACGGATCAGTGACGTAGCAAGCCCAGGGCCGGACCGGACATTGCGAATTTGTGAGAATTGCCAATGGACCGATTCATTTCAGGGTCCGGTTTTAAGAGCAACGGAAAGAGAGGTCCCAGTGTGTGAATGTTGGAGCCTCGGGTTCTCAAACACTATAGACAAAAAAATATTTAACTGCAGTTTCCTCAATCTGACATTACTGGGAAGAGCTGATTAGATTATGGTAACAATTGGATAACCTGAAGTAATAGTTTCTTTAAAAAATATTCTAAGTATAATCTTTTGGAAATTTTTGTTATAGCAAATATTGAAGAATATAATATTCTATATCTGATACATTTAAATATTTTATTATATCTTGTAAAGATTTACAGATAAAGGCACAGTAATATATGTATATAATAATCTAATCGCAGAGGCTAAGGAAACCAGTTGACAAATTCAAATGTTTATAACATAGTTTGTAAAAGACAGATGTCAGTGTCAAAAATCAACAGTTTTAGTGACATTCTGAAAGCTTTTTCTGGGAAGTACATTATTTAATCTTTCTTATTGTTTTATTAATTAAATATTTAAAATTGTAGGTAAAATGTATATATCCATAGGAAATACCTCCAATGAATTGGAAGAATCTCTGAAATTTAGGAACTTCTTCATACAATGAAAAATAGATATAATTAGAATTGTATGTGTGCAGAAGATATGTTAAATATAATAAAAAACAATATTTGGGTATGGTTTTCATGTTGCCTTTGAATTTTCTATCTCCTTTGCACCATGTCTCCTTACCTATTATCATTGCTTTCTTTCTTAGCTCTCTTATACGTGTTGCCTGTGCTCTTTAATGTGTACCCTGAGTCTTTAAATTCTATGTCCAGTTTTATCACCCCTGTCTTCCATCTTTCTGGGTATTCTTCTCCATTCCATCTTTTGTTTATTATTCTGGTCATCTGCTTCTTTACGTTGTCTGGGCTATTTATTTATACTTCATTTCTATGTTATTGTCCCCTGCAACCGTTCGTTGTTTTAACCTTTTATTTGTCTTCTTACTTGGTCTTCCAATATTTCGTCCTGTATGTTTGCCTCCGTTAAGCTTGTTTCTAATTCTACGCTGGGTTTCTTCGTTTGTTCTTCTAATAAGTTCATGAAGTGCTTTTGCCATTTTCTGATTTCTATTTTTCCGTCTATTGTTCCCTGGTTATGTTTTTAACTGCTTCCTCTATTTTTACACAATCCTCTGAATTATTTTCTTTTCCCTATATATTCTTCTTTGTTTTCTTGTCCTCTTTTCCATTTTTCAAGTGTTTCTTTCAGCTCTATTTTCAGGTTGTAAGAGTCTTTGTCCCACCAGCTGTTTTTAAAAGTATTCTGTCTCTCTGTTATTATTTTTACGTATTTACATTTTTCGTATCTTGTCTATCATTTCCTCGATTTCTTTTCCTGCCTTAGCTCCCGCAAAACACTCATTTTGTATTAGATCTTGTATATATTTTTGTACCTTTAAGTCACCAGTCTGTTTTTCACTTCTTGCTAAAAGAGGTATTGGATTCATGCTAAAAATCACATATCCAGATTTTAGTGAATAAGCACGATTTAAGGTCCTTATAAAACGATTACTCAAAAACTATAAGACATAAGACCAGTTTAATTATAAATTCCTCAATAGTAGTTACTTAAAAAAAATCTTCTAAATATTATTTTTTGGAAATTTGTTATTACAAATATTAAATAATATAAAATTCTCTATCTAGTATATTGATCATGTTTATTAAATCTTCTATAGATTTAGAGATAGTTAGTTATAAATATATAAAATAATCCATTGCATCCATCAAAGAGCCCATGGAAACTAGTTGAAAAATTAAAATATTTGTAAATGACATAAATGTCAGTGTCAAAAATCCAGAGACATTACTAAAGGCTTTTTCTGGGAAGTATATTTCATATTTCTTATTTTATCATTAATTAAATATTTAAAATTATCGTTATAGCTGCCGCACGTTAAATTGACACTGTTCTTAAATGCGGAAAACCCAAAATTCGTACTTGGACAAGTCGAGATGTCATAGTAATTATAATATGCTATTTTTATAACAAGGAAAAGACTCCGTCAACTTCTAAAGTTGGTATAAACAGAAACGGGATTCATTTGTAAGCCAAAGTATGTACAGTAACAGGTCAACTAAACACGTGCTTGCTATGCATATATTTCATCATATACCTTTCAGAAATCCCGCCAATCTCATCAATGAATGGGAAGAATCTCGAACATTTAGAAGAGTAGGAGTAGGAGGAAACGTATTCATAGAATGAATAGAAAAATGAAGAATATATGTAATTAGAATATTTTGCGAGTACCAGAATTGTTAAATACAATATAGCCTAATATGATATTGGCGAGAGGTATTGTGCTGACCACAACAGATTTAATTAATACTTTTTATTTGTCTATTCTATTTCCGTCTTGTTATTGTATAAGTCTATTATAATTGAAAAGTGGTCTGATTCCGTTCTTTCATCTTTTTGGAATTTTACTATTTTTGTAACAGCTGATGCATTTACTATTCCATAGTTATTACTGATCCTTCTCCTTCTTAATCCCCTGTTATTGAACCATTTAGTATTCCCCACCTTCTTCTATCCTGTTTATTAGCTTGTTCCCTTCGCGGTTTATTGATTTATCTTTTGAATTTCTATTTTCTTTGTGTTCTTCTCTTTGCCCTTCATTCCCATTCTCGCGTTGAAATCACCTCCTAATATTAATTTGTAATCTTCTGTGTCGTCGCTTAATTTTTCTTCCAATTCATTGTGTATTCCTTTCATGTTGTTATCGCTATAGATTGTTATTATTTTTCAATTTTCTCCATGTATTACTATATTTCTCTCCATTATTTGTTTATCATATTCATTGCTTCTTCTTTTATGACTTTTTTGATTCCTGTTGGTACTCCTCCCTTAGATCTTCCCTTTTTGTGTTCTCTTGTTGCATATTTTATTTTCCACGCATGTTCTTGGGGTAGTTTTCTTTCCCAATTCTCCCATTCTTTTTTTCGGCCCATATATCTGTTAATCCTATAAAATCGTATTCTTGTTAATATGTCCATCGAAAATTCCCTGCCTTTATTTTTGATACTGTTTATATTCCAAAAACCTAATTTAATCCCCTTTTCTTTTCTAATATTTAGTACTTTGGTTTTAGTTTTTCTTTCTCATTATCCCACATCTACATTAACTTTTAACTTATAATCATAAATTTTTACGACTTTCCCCTTTTTTTCTTCCTTTGCTTTCTTTATTATTTGTTTTTGTACCATCTTTTCTCTGTACGGTAAAAATTGTCTATATGTACTTTACTTCCTTTCTGTTTAGAGAAGTAAAGACATGAAATACAAAAAACTAAAATGTTTTACTTTTAACTGCCAGTTAAAAACAATGCAATTGTTTATTTTTTGTCATAATCCATGACTATCTAGACTAAAAGCACATAAAAACAGTAACTTTAATATTAATTATTTCGCTTATATGAAGAGTTAGAATAATCTTTTACCTAATTTAGATGCAGAATTAAAATTTCTATAACTTTTATTTGAAGTATGTTTACATTAAATAATTTGGTAAAGTTTTTGCAAACAAAAACTGATTTCCCATGTTAAACGTTTATGGCCCACTACTCACTTTTCGATTTACACATTACATTCAATTTTATGCAAAACATTTTTAACCCTTCGGCGGGCGCGCAGCGGCATTTTATGCCGCAATTTTTCTTTTTTGCATATATCACATTTATTTGTATTTAATAACTATGCCCTTTCTGGTATTCTTAAATGACTATTATAACAACGCATACTACACAAAACCGGTGAGTTGTAACCATAGGTCCAGTAGTATTCAAGCCGTAAAAGGGACAACTACCGAATAGCGGCACTCCGTGCCGCAACGCGACTAGTCATGTAAGTAATGTGTTTCAGAATTTTACTTTTTTATTTGAATGATTTTAAATATTTTCATGAATGTTATAACATCGATATAGTGTAAAATAACTTTACTTATAAAAAATATAATTTTAGGAGTGGAAAATTTTCAAGAAGGAACCTCAAATTTAAATTCAAACCTGTCACCATGTGGTCGAGGTAACAAAAGTGCCGGTCACTTTCATTTTTTAAATAACTTTCAAGCCTTAATCCCTCAAAAAACCAGGATGGAGGTGAAGACCCACCCTCTTATCAAATTTACGGGGTTTTGTAAGAGAACACATCTTACCACACAACATTAAATATAAAACTTAGGACACAATAATGTAAAATGCTGAAGATGGAGGTTTTTGGACCTCCGAAACGTCCAAATAAATGTTAAAATCAAGAGAATTGTGAACATGAATTATCCCTCTTCTCGACACCTTGAGTAGGCGAATTAAGTTCGACATTTAGTATTTATTGTATAAGACATATGTTTAATTATGTTTTCTTTTTATTATTTTATAAATAAATTTTGTTTTTTGCATTAAATTGTAGTTCTTTTTACTTTCGGCATAAAATACCGCAGCGCGACCGCTCATGTGTTTTTCAAAAGTGCGCCCGCCGAAGGGTTAAATGTATAATGCCTATTTTCTTGCAAATTTACTAGTCACACTGCTGTCACCATCACCTAGCAAATATGTTTATAAAAGAATAATTTTTATGAAAAAAGGCCACAAGTTTTTGATAGCAAGTAGTGGTTTGGTATAAACGGAAACTGCTGTAATGTAAAATCATAATACAATATTCATAAGTTTTCATGTAATTATGCCAATCAATCGGCGATATTTTATATAGAGTACAAAAATTATTATAAATAAGGGATGATACTCACTGCGGGGTTATGTTGTTTAATAATACGTTATCAACGCTCGTTGTCGATACAATTTTTGTTATTTATTAATCACTTGATTCACAAATTACTTAGCAAAATATTATTAGTATTATTATATTAACAAATCAAACATTTATATATGTAATTGCCTATTCAGTTCAATTCGCACACACATACACGTTCTTATTCTGCAATTCTTGACGTGTTCTCATTGTTCATGCACAGTGGAACATTGTTTCCTCTTCCGCTTCTCTTTTCTTCTCGCACACTCACCTTATATGCAGCGACATTACATACCTATCATAACATTTTGGAACTAACGATACAAGTTTCCTAAATATCACTCTCCTATAACGAGGCATATCAAAGTTGTACCTATTTAATACGAGTATATACCCAATGCAAATAAAAATTATGCATCGAGGATATTTCTATCTTTACAGGCTGAGACTTCTAGTGGATACCAAAATATAATAATACTACTTATACATCGTGCTATGGGATAAATAAATAAATAAATAAGCAGGTCCGTAGTTAATAATTATTAGTTTATGCCAAGGTTTCGCTGCCGATTGCATATTCATCAAGGCGAACATACAAAATACTATACATAACATGTGTTGTAACAATAAAAATAAATAAACTAATAATTGACTACAGTCCTGCTCATTTATTTATTTATTTATTTATCACATTACATTAACTACTTCAATCGCTTATTCCATATTACATTATAATTTAATATTTGCCTGAAACATTAGGGGGTGCCGAGGCGTTTTCATTATTATTTTTTACCTATTAACATTTTTTTTTTCATTTTTACTATAAAATATTACAAATGCAAAGATGCACAAAAAGATATTCTTGCTAAAACTTAAACATAGTAGTTTCTGAGATATTTTAATTTAAAAAAAATCAATTATCAGTTAAAACAAAATCAAGTTACATTAGAAAATAGAATAAAATAAGAAAAAACAAAATCTGTTTATAAATATTGTTATCTACCTTATTAGTAAATTTTTCTGTTAATTTACAAAAAATGGAAAATTTTGGTGCTGCAGATGTGGTGTTTATATATATGGATATTGCAACGGTAATGCTTGCTCCCAGGGAATATTGGCGTGTATATGTATAGGTATTCATGAATGAATTTGATTGTTATTAATTTTAACCTAATTTTTTTAGTACATTATTTTTTAAAAAATTAAAATATCTCAAAAACTACTGTATTTATCATGTTTTAGCAAGAGCATATTTTTGCGTATTTTTGCATTGCTTGTAATATTTTATTAGTAAAAATGAAAACATATAGGTAAAAAAATGAAAAGTGGTCAAAACTTCCCCATATGAGACGCTTCCGGTTGAGATACAGAAACAAAAGAAAGTATAAACATGCATCTAAATAACTAGTATCGTCATACTAAGTTTCAAAATTTTAGTGCAACTTGTACCAAAGTTATTAATGAAAATGTGTCTATTGAGGTGCACCTTCAAAAGGCTGTAACTCTGTAACACAACATTTCCGGACGTCTTTAACGTTTTTCTCCTTTTTTGATCTACAATATCATCCATTAAAAAATCTGATGTGGCCAACACAAGACCTCCCGCTATTTACTTTTTTTAATTTACATTTCCTAATACTGCAAACTATGTATGTAGATAACTAAAATCCGTACACACACACACACACACACACACACACACACACACATATATATATATATATATATATATATATATATATATATATACCGGGTGTCTACTTTTTTTTCTGAACATAGGAAATACAATGTTAATTTTTTAAATCCCCGATATCTCTTTACCTATTAACTTTAGAGCAAAAAGTGTGGAATACTAATTTGTTTAGAATTAAAAATTGCACGCAATGAGCCTAAAAGAATTACCCAAATGAATTTATATCTTTAAAAAAAATAGTAATTAAGTTTTACAATATTCAAGCAATTTTCAGTATGCCATGAAAAATAAAACAATACGATTGCAGAATGTTTTAGTTTGACGTTTGTGAATTTATGGTTATAAACTGTATCTGCTGTAAATTATTGCTGAAATATTTTTCTGATTTTAAAATTTTGTGAACTGTAGCCGGTGTGAAATTTGACTAACACTTGCGTTGGGTTTCTCCATAAGACAAAGAAGAACATTAAGTTTATCTTTATTAAATCTAATTTCTTCATTGGGTACATTTTCTTGGTTCTTACATTTTTTGCAAAGTTTAATTATGCTTCCACTTTCATTAAAATTTTTAATTATAGCGTGAATAGTTCCTACAGATGGAATTCGAGAATTAGGATATAAAGCATTAAACAAATCTCTAATTTGTCTTACGGATTTTCCCGTAAAATGCCATTTTAAACACTGAATTTTTTGTTCGGTTGTAATTTTTTCCATTTTGTATAATAATCAAGACTAAATTTCACAATTATTTCAGCAATAATTTATAGCAGATACGGTTTATAACCATAAATTCACAAACGTCAAACTAAAACATTCTGCAATCGTATTGTTTTATTTTCCATGGCATACTGAAAATTGCTTGAATATTGTAAAACTTAATTACTATTTTTTTTTAAAGATATAAATTCATTTGGGTAATTATTTTAGGCTCATTGCGTGCAATTTTTAATTCTAAACAAATTAGTATTCCACACTTTTTGCTCTAAAGTTAATAGGTAAAGAGATATCGGGGATTTAAAAAATTAACATTGTATTTCCTATGTTCAGAAAAAAAAGTAGACACCCGGTATATATATATATATATATATATATATATATATATATATATATATATATATATATATATATATACAGACATCATCGTGAAAATGTTAAAATTGGATTCTAGGGACCTTAAAACGTGGTCATTCACTAAAATCTCGATATGTGATTTTTAATATTTAGCACGATCCCTATATCTCCCTTACCAAGGGTAGCGGGAGGTAAAAATAGAAAGAGCGTAAGCATCCTACATATTTTGAAAAATATTTAAAATAGAACTAAATGCAGAATCTAAAATTCTTGCTACTCACTGTTGAAAGAAATAAGAGCGGATGGTAAATCAATCACAAATAGACGACGTACCCTTTAGTGAATTATCTGAGAGAGAGACATTAGTAAGCGAACTACAAACCAAAATTTTATTATTTTTAAATTGTGATAACATTATAATACTTTAATAAATTATCAATTTCTAAATTGAAATCTTTTTTAAACAGCATATATTAATTACTTATTTTGTTACATTTCAAAATTTCGTAATCCAATTGACCTATTTTAACAACATATCTCATTTATTTTACACTATTACATAAAAAGGCTATGTTGCGCACTAAAGTCAACCCTCATTATTCATCATAGCAAATTTCAATAATTTAGAATTTATAACAAAGTCAGAAGACTAGCCAGAACAAGTTATATTTCGAACAGCAGCCTTTTAAGATACATTTACACTAGTTTTTCTTTTCTTTCCAACCCCAAATCTCTACTCACTTATAATACATTTATAATAGACTAAAACAAAATACAAATTAAAAATCTGAAAGTAATAAATTTCTACTAATCAAACAAACGATAACAATATTACATTTTTGACTACAATGAAATGAAATGATTTCATAATAATTCTGATAAACTTAGCATCGAATAGTCGCCTACTGATTAATGTTCCGGTTTTCAGTGATATATAAGCTTTCTCGCAAGTACCGGTATTATTTGCTTATAATTTTACGAGTCAACAATGAATTCTGAAATATTTACTACTTGTTTACTGGTAAGATATGATTTATACATTTTTTTCATTAAATCATCTTCATTTATTATCTACAAAAACTACTTATCGCAGTATAATTTTAGAGTTTTTCACATACTTAATGTTTAGAGATAATAAATTTATTGCAATACATTATTATTATTTTGTAAGGTATTTGGTGTAATGTATATGCTTGCTAGAAATGTGAATATATCTAGAGATGTTCGCATAAGCTGTACGTAGAGGTTGGGTGTGTTATTGAGTAGATATGTTATAAATGGTACCTATAGTAAAAGATAAAAAAAAGTTTCTAAATGGAAGGAATGGAAGAGCTTAGATATTTGCGATTATGATTATATTTGAAGAGATACGAGGTTGTCTAAATGAGCAAAATTGTGCCATTTTATGTTAGAAAATTGGTCATGTAGACAAAATAAAAATTTTGTCGGCGGTTCTCAAAATTTGGGACAAAATATATATTTTTTAAATGGAACCATATATTTTTTATTATCATTGGAAAGAGTATTTTTTTCTCTTTCCAATAGGTAATGTTGTCTATGTACAATTTTTTCAAAGAAACGAGTTATTTACGTTTAAAGATAAAAATTATCTTTTATTAGTTTATTTAGTCAAGTAAACCATGGAAACATTTGTCTTTTATAAAATTATTATTTTATTAACTTATTTTACAGTAATATAAAAAAGCAATTAAAGAAAATATTCAAATTGGAAGCTATTATTTATTTCGCACATTTCAGTTCTTTTGGAAAGAGAGCCGACCGTTCTACGTAACTGGTGTCTAGATATAACTATCCATATAGCAAGATCATATCCAACTTTTCTTCATTTGTAAAGTTATTAAACAGTATTAAACACAGAGAACGTTACGAGAGAAAATATTAAAAGTCAAACAAACAAATAATCAATTTTTTCCATGATTTACTTGGCTAAATAAACTAATAAAACAGTTTACAAAATTTTAATTTTTAACCATAAATAACTCGTTTATTTGAATTTTTTTACATAAACAACATTACCTTATTGGAAAGAGTAAAAAATATTATTTCCAATAAGATAATAAAAAATATATGGTTCCATATAAAAAATAAATATTTTGTCCCAAATTTTGAGAACCGCTGACACAATTTTTATTTTGTCTACATGACCAATTTTGTAATATAAAATGGCACAAGTTTGCTCATTTAACCAACCTTGTATCTCTTCAAATAAAAAAATTACCAATAGTGAGCAAGCTTATTGAGACATCCTGTATATATATATATATATATATATATATATATATATATATATATATATAGTCCGTCCCCGGATTGAGTTTAAAAAAGGAAAAAAAAAATATTTTTGAATTTATGAAAAAATACCAAGGAAAAAAATTTTTGCTTTCATTAAAACACATGTTTCAATTATTAAATCTTTTAGTTAATGTAAGGTTCTTTTATTATAACGTTTTTTCGTATGTTGTCCTCCTAATAATACAGTTATTACATTGAATCTAACATTATTTTAGTTAGCTTTGAAATATTGACAAATGATTATTAATTTTAATTTTAGAAAAAAAAAACGACTAAAATCAAAATACTTCTAGTTTATTCAATTAACTCTCTTTTATATGAGATTAGAATTAATAATCATTTGTCAATATTTCAAAGCTAACTAATATAATGTTAGATTCAATGTAATAATTATGTTATTAGGAGGACAAAATACGAAAAAATGTTATAATGAAATAACCTTGCATTAATTAAAAGTAATAACTGAAACATGCGTTTTACTTCAAGAAAACTTTTTCTTCCCTTGGCATTTTTTCGTAAAATTAAATATAAAAATTTTTTTCCTCTTGTAAACTCAATCCGGGGACATTCTGTATATATATATAAGGAGAAAAGTTCTGTGGGTATATCAGTGGATTCTGGACATTAATTAAAGTTGATCTCTCAAGCTTTCGTGTATTTGGTTTTACACTTCATTAGTACAGTTTTGGTGAAGTAGTTTTATAGTCATTGTTTTACAAAAAAAAAAAAAAAAATAGAAGAATATTGATATAATTTTGGTTAAAATTCTTCTATTTTTTTTTTTTTTTTTTTTTGTAAAACAATGACTTTAAAACTATTTCTATATATATCACTAGTGTATGAAACTTAGGTATCCCAACATTGAATAGACCAAAACTTTTTAATGGCCACGCCGAAAACGTGAAATTATTTATATATATATATTTTTTTTCAGAAAGATACATTCAAAAGTAAACTTTTCTCTCTCTGTGTAATTTGTAATATCTGTTACGGTTCACACAGAAAATAATAAAACCTTGTGACTGCACCGTGATTTTTTTAAAATAAATTTAATCTAGCAGTCTATTCAAATGAAAAACAACTAATTTTTAATGACAGTAATACTTGTTTATGGATTGTATAGTATTTTACTACTATTATTATAAATAAGACGATTACATGTCTTAGCTTACTCCTAAACAACAAATTAAACAGAGGGAGAAAAGTTTACTATGAACTGTCATACCAAATTTCATCCAAATCGAATAAAGCGTTCTGTTATTATAAGCAAAATTAATATTTTTTGAAGAACTTTGAAGCAGAATACTGGTTAAATTGTACACTTTCCGGCAGAAGCAAGTTTAGTTAAATCTTCTTATTTTTGCTTCAGGAATCTGTGGTTAAGCCATATGTCCCCCTACTTTAGAGACACCTATATATATATATATATATATATATATATATATATATATATATATATATATATATATATATATATATATATATATATATATATATGGCCACCATTGCGATCTCGAGACTATAAGAGATACAAAGTTGGTTAAATTAGCAAAGAATTTCTATTTCACGTGGGTATTTCAATGATAAACTGAAAAAAATTATACAGTGGTTCTCAAATTATGGATACCAACTTTGTTATTTTAAATGGAAACATATTTTTTATTTGCTCATTCAATAGAGCTCTTTATTCTGAATCCAACGATATACAATTTTCATACCCTTACACGACAAAATTTTCGAACAAAAAAATAAGTTTTAAATTAATTCCACCTAAAATATGATATTGATAAGTGCGCTATGACTGAAAAAATGAATATACAGGGTGTCTCTTAAATAGAGGGACATGGCTTAACCACAGATTCCTGAGGCTAAAATAAGACGATTTAACCAAACTTGCTTCTACAGGAAAGTGTACCATTTTGCCAGAAATCTGCTTCAAAGTTTTTCGAAAAAAAATTAATTTTGCTTATAATAATCGGACGCTTTATTCGATTTGGATGAAATTTGGTATGGCAGTTTATATGGTTATAAGTCTTCTTTTAAGGTGATACTTGTTATTATTAGTGAACCACTAGTGTATGAAACTTAGGTCTCCCAACATTAATTAGACCGTAACTTTTTAATGGCAATGCCGAAATCGTTAAATTATTTTTCTTCAGAAAGATACATTCAATAGCAAACTTTTGTCTCTCTGTGTAATTTGTGATATCTGTTACGGTTCACACAGAAAAAAATAAAATCTGAGTGTCTGCACTACTAAATTTTTAAAATAAATTTAATCTAGCAGTCAATCCAAATGTCAAACAAGTAATTTTTAATGACAGTAACAATTGTTTTACGGGTTGTCAAAAATTTTCTTCGCAATATTCTAAAATTAGTAACATCCGTTTGTTTGGCCTAATAGTATTTTACTACCATTATTATAAATAAGACGATTACAATCTCAGCTAACTCCTAAACAAGTTGTGAAGATTGACAACTCGTTACTGTCATTAAAAATTACTTGTTTGACATTTAGATAGACTGCTAGATTAAATTTATTTTAAAAAATTCACGGTGCAGTCACTCAGGTTTTATTTTTTTCTGTCTGAACCGTAACAGATATCACAAATTAAACAGAGAGAGAAAAGTTTACTATTGAATGTATCTTTCTGGAAAAAAATAATTTCACGTTATCGGCGTGGCCATTAAAAACTTACGGTGTAATTAATGTTGGGATACCTAAGTTTCATACACTAGTGGTTCACTAATAATAGCAAGTATCATCTTAAAAGGTGACTTATAACAATATAAACTGTCATACCAAATTTCATCCAAATCGAATAAAGTGTTCTGTTATTATAAGAAAAATTAATTTTTTTTCGAAGAACTTTGAAGCAGAATTCTGGCTAAATGGTACACTTTCCGGTAGAAGCAAGTTTAGTTAAATCGTCTTATTTTAGCCTCAGGAATCTGTGGTTAAGCCATGTCCCCCTATTTAAGAGACACCCTGTATTTAAAAGAACTTTATTTTCAATTAAATTGTTTATTGTTTATAAAAACTGCTTAAAATTATCTCCATTTTTATCAGTACATAATTGAAGTCTCCATATTAAATTACTCCTAACTTTTCTTAATTTTCTTCCATCAATACTTCTTAATGTTTCTTCAATACAATCTTTTAAATGTACGTTGGGATGCACAGTGCCATACACTTGATCGTTTAAGTAACCCCACAGAAAAAATCCAGCGGATTTATATCGGTCGATCTAGTGGCCCATGCACTATTAGTACCAATCCATTGGTTTGGGAAAAATGTGTTTAAATACTCTGTTATTTGGCGGGAATTACACATTTCGTACTGTAGCCAGTGGTATATTATCCAGAATAGAATATTTCGCAAAACTGTTAAATATCTATCGCCAGTCAAAGTTCCTTCATACACGTGAAAATAAACATTATTGTCTAAAATCGTACATCACACATTTATACCAAATTTATTTTGAAAACATCTATCGCGAACTAATACGGGATTTTCATCACTCCAATAGTGGTTATTTTTTAAGTTATTAGAGAAATTCGATTCATAACTCCATATTATTAATTTTAAAATATCAGGAGCTTCATTTATCAACAAATGACAAAATTTTCATCTTCTCTCTTAACCACCCGATTGGAGATGCTGTACTCGGTGGAATTTGTATGGCTTGTACTTATGTTTCTTTAAGTATTTATACACGGTTCCTACACTCAAATTGCATTCCTATGCAGCCATTCTTATCGAAGCTCTAGGATGTGCTGCAAATTATGCCAAAACAGCTAGCAGCTGTCGTTCTAATTTTCTAAAAAATTTGCGACTGGGAATATTCCTGTTAGGGTATTGTTCCCTGTAAATGTTAACTGCAGCACGAGAATTCTTATGACACAAAATGTAAATTTCGAACACACCTACCTTTCCGTCGTATGTGAATTGATCCATTTTTATTTAAAAATGTTATGAAGAGGACAATTTATTATTTGACAGAAGTAACAATAAACAAAATATTCAATTTTTTCAGTCATGGCACACTTATCAATACCAAATTTTAGGGGGAATTAATACCCCGATTATGGTCTTCTCTTTAAAATTTATAGAATTTAAGTTTAAAGAGTTGTCTTGAAGAGATTTAACAACTTGTGTTATGGTCACTTAAATTTAATTTCCTAAATTCGAAATGTCTTTTTATAGAGTAGCTAACTTCATTTATGTTATGTTGCTGATATAGTGATATATAGGCTATAATACATGGCCATAATCGAGGCATAATTTAAAACTTTATTAACTTTTTTCTTCGAAAATTTTGTTGTGAAAATTGTATATCGTTGGGTTGAGAATAAAGAGCTCTGTTGAATGAGCAAATAAAAAATGTTTCCATTTAAAATAAAAAAGTTGGTATCCATATTTGAGAACCACTGGTAGATTTTTTTTCAGTTTATCATTAAAATAAATAGGAGTTTTATTGAATGAGCAAATAAAAAATATACGTTTCCATTTAAAATAATAAAGTTGGTATTCATATTTTGAAATTTCCATGTAACATAGAAATTCTTTGCTAATTTAACCAACTTCGTATCTCTTATAGTTCCCATGTAAATCGCGTATGGCCCGTTTTTTAATTAACAGCTTGTATGTTCATCGGCAGATTGGCACATCCAGCAATGGGTAGTATACCTTAATGACATATTTATTTATTTATTTATTCATTCATTAGAACAAATTATTCATATAACAATCATCATTCTATCAAAACTCATTACTTTCGCCTCGATCACAATCATAATTGCAAATATCCAAGCTCTTTTATTCCTTCCATTTAGAATTTTGTTATCTTACCATCCATTTATAACATATCTATTCAATAACCACCGAACCCGTACGTAGAGCCTTTTATTTAACAAACTTATGCGAACGTCTTTAGATGCATTCACATTTCTCTCAAGCATTCATTACACCCAATAATTTACAAAATAATAATAATAATAATAATAATAATAATAATAATGTACTGCAATAAATTTATTATCTCTAAACGTTAAGTATGTGAAATACTGCTAATTTAACCAACTTCGTATCTCTTATAGTTCTCGAGATCACATTGGTGGCTACTTACAAATGAATACCCTCTACATATACAGGTGTCTTTAAAATAGGGGGACATGGCTTAAACACAGATTTCTGAGGCTAAAATAAGACGATTTCCTAAACTTGCTTCTACATGAAAGTGTACCGATTTATCTAAACTTACTTCTACCTGAAAGTGTACCATTTAGCCAGTATTCTGCTTCCAAGTTCTTCAAAAAAAAAAATTATGCTTATAATAACAGAACGCTTTATTCGATTTGGGTGAAATTTGGTATGACAGTTCATATGGTTATAAGTCATATTTTAAGATGATAGTTGTTATTATTAGTGAACCACTAGTGTATGAAACTTAGGTGTCCCAACATTGAATAGACTAAAACTTTTTAATGGCCACGCCGAAAACGTGAAATTATTATTATTATTATTATTTTTCTTTTCAGAAAGATACATTCAAAAGTAAACTTTTCTCTCTCTGTGTAATTTGTAATATCTGTTACGGTTCACACAGAAAATAATAAAACCTTGTGACTGCACCGTGATTTTTTTAAACTAAATTTAATCTAGCAGTCTATTCAAATGAAAAACAACTAATTTTTAATGACAGTAATACTTGTTTATGGATTGTATAGTATTTTACTACTATTATTAAAAATAAGACGATTACATGTCTTAGCTTACTCCTAAATAACAAATTAAACAGAGAGAGAAAAGTTTACTATGAACTGTCATACCAAATTTCATCCAAATCGAATAAAACGTTCTGATATTATAAGTAAAATTAATTTTTTTTGAAGAACTTTGAAGGAGAATACTGGTTAAATTGTACACTTTCCGGCAGAAACAAGTTTAGTTAAATCGTCTTATTTTTGCCTCAGGAATCTGTGGTTAAGCCATATGTCCCCATATTTTAGAGACACCCTATATATATATACCGTGAGTATTTTTCAACGTGAAACATTGGGTTTGTCATATCCATGGTTACGACTTGACATTTGATTGACAGCAATGTATTTGCCCGTTCCATTTAAAATGAAACATAGGGAACGAATTTAACATTTGATAAGACGTCAATAGAGGTTAATTTTGTTTAAATAATTATACCTACATTCTAAATTAAAATTAGTTGTAAAAAAAATATAGTGTGCACCTTGTGCCCGACAGGTTTTCTGACTCCGCTAAATTTCTAACAATATTTAAATAT
Source organism: Ophonus ardosiacus (assembly GCA_943142095.1). NCBI lineage: Eukaryota > Metazoa > Arthropoda > Insecta > Coleoptera > Carabidae > Ophonus > Ophonus ardosiacus. Next base: position 47,637,594 of record OW964824.1, read on the forward strand.
AATACTTCTGTCAAATTCATTCCCCATGTGTCATTTTAAGTGAGACAGACAAATACATTGCTGTCAATCAAATGTCAAATCATAACTTATAGGAAAATTCAACGGTTATCTGTCATATTAACAAGATGTCATTAGAGGTTAATTTTATTTAAATAATTATACCTGTTTTTTAAAAATTAAATTTAGATGTAGAAAAAATACTGTGTGCACCTTGTGCCCGTAATATGTTTAGTGATCTCGAGTGGTTTTCTGACTCAGCTAAATTTCTTACAATATTTAAATATAATACTTCTGTCAGATTCGTTCCCTATGTTTCATTTTAAATGGAACGGGCAAATACATTGCTGTCAATCAAATATCAAGTCGTAGCTATGGATATGACAAACCCAATGTTTCACGTTAAAAAATACTCACGGTATATATATATATATATATCCTCCTTTTTCCTATGTATGTATTTTCATTTAAGTACACATTTTCGATTGTCTCATATTTAATTTAAAAATTTTCATTTGTTTCACCCTCTACTAAATTTATTATTTTAATTTATTACGATAAAATATTCTTAACTGCACTCGTTACCTTGTCTGATCAGTTAGAATTTATCAAAAAAAATATTTTATATATTTCTAAATATCGTCAGTTTATTCTTTTGTATAATGATTACCTATTATCAGTACAGTACAATTATTCGCATTATAGTTTTAGATATAAATGAAAATTAATTACTACTAAGATTATATATCTACATTCGGCATTTTAGAATTATCTTTGTTTTTATTTTTACACTAGACATCAATCTTAATTTATCTATAAATATGAGTAGATTAAAAGAATAAAAATAATAGTAGAAAACAATACGTTGTTATTTTTAAGTCAACTGTAACATTAAATGAAATTTTGCAAAATATGGTTAAAAGAGTTGAACACTGTAGCTGCTAGCGGATCACATTTATCTGATATTATTTGCAAAACATGATAAAATTAATTTTTAAGCTTTAATATAACATAATTAAACAAAAAAATAATCTTTTTTATTTACACAACAAAAGTTATTCAAAACTAAAATACGAATATGATACTTACCGCATATTGACCGTATTTATTTGCACTTTTAGAGTAAACCTGCTGTTAGTTTTGTTTTCTGTTTACTGGACATATTTTAAGTAACCCTGAATTGATCCGGAACTAACCCTACTCATCCAGCATATTTGTTAGATTAATTAAACCAACTCAACCTCTTTTTTATGCTTACCAGTGACAATTGAATATAGTGGATATTGTACATAGAGATGTTTGCAACGTGACAAAAATTAAGTTAAAGTAGCTTTTCATAAGATTTTAAAGTGAAAACAAAAATTAATTTAAAAACTACTGCTTTTGCTGCTTTGAAGATGTTTTTTAATTTAATATTAATTGCTACAATTAAAATTATAATATAGACAAAATTGGCAAATTTGTATACCACTAATTCGTCTATACCGCTAACCAGATATAACTAAATGTATACGATATAGTAAAAATATTACTATATTGAGCAACATAGTTGACTCACGTCCCAAGTGTCCCAAGTTCAAGTCCAGGGTAAGGTATGACGTATGACTGGTGTGTACGTCTTTCCCGATTTCATCTTCAATCTTATTAATACAAAGTGGAAAGCATAAAAAAAAAAATAAAAAGAAAATTGTCCCATCGCCATCATATTACCACTTATATAAAAATAAGCTATAGTAAAAATATTTGTCATCAAAGTTTGTAACTAGTTGACGTCACGAAATTACTAGGTACACATGGTATACTAATTTAATTTTAAAAAAATGTAACGTGTATTGCATTATTGTATTGGTATTTTTTGCGATTGATATATTAGACGAGTAATAATTGAAAATCATTGTAAAACTTAATATATATTGAAAATTCGGTGTAGGGCACACCAAGAAGGATTTCAGAAGGAAAACATATGCACTTGATAAAAAAAAAAATAAGAAAATTAATGTAAAATGACATTAAATATATTTTTAAACAAAAATTCAACCAACAACACACAGCAGCCATATAGTTTTGCCATCTCAAAGGCATATGATACCGTCTGGAGGTATTATGTATATCCTTAAAAGACTGCAACTACTTGATGAATGAACGAAAATTTATAGTGTCATATAATAGGGCCTTGCCTGAACAAAAACTACAGGAAAATGGCACACAACAGAGAGAAATACGTAGTGTCATTCTCTTCTTAATAGCAATGAATAAAATAAACAACTATATACCACAACATATAAACATCTCATTCTTTGCCGACGACTTAGCAATCTATTACAAAAACAAAAATACGTTCACACTAAAACAAGAATTTCAACGTACTATCAATCACCTACAAGAAAGGGCTAAAATTACTGATCTACAATTTTCAGAAAGTAAAAGTAAAATGATGTTCTTCACTAAACTAACTTGGCCTATGTTCAAACCATACATAAAATTAAACAATAAAAATAGGGAATATGTTACCAATGTAAAATTCCTAGGAATGACATTCGATTCCCGACTAACGTAGAGAAAACATATACAACTCGTCAAGCAGGAATGCAATAAAGAGTTAAACATCATAAAATGCTTATGCCATAATAAATGGGAATCTCATAAAGAGATTCTGCTACGAATTTACTTAGCACTCATTCAATCCAAAATTGACTATGAATCTATAGTTTATCAAATAGCGAGCAACAATATATGGAAAACCCTAGAACCGGTACAAAATACAACCATTAGGCTAGCCATATAGGCGCATATTTATAGAACAAGTCCTGCCAAAACTATGCTTTGTGAGTCTGGCATTATCCCTCTAGAAATCCGCAGACACCAACTAACATGATCTAATATAATTAAATTAGCAAGGAACCAACATAATCCCACCTTTAAATACATATTTTTATTCAAAAAAAAATCGCACTATCCCATTATCCTGTACACCTTTCCAACAAAAAAATAACTTATAGATCAATTCTGAATAAATCTGTAAGATCTGTAAGCAAATCTACTATCGAATTGCAATTCTGATCACATCTGTAGCTTACAGAAAATCTGTAATCACTTACAAGTTCTCATAAATTTTTACGGAGAGTGAAACTTTCCCTGTAAGCTTACAGATAATTTTTAATAGAAATAAATGAACACCAACGGTTAATACTTAAAGGGTTTTTTGTTATAAAATGATGCAAATATGTAAATCCGTATAATAAAAGTCAGTTTAGTACCTTTTTTCTTTTACAAAAATAGTAGTTTACAGGGAATTGTTAATCTGTTATAATTTTCTATAAATTTGAACGAATTTGGAGAATAAGCATAAAGATATCAAAAGTAATAAGAATACCTAAGGAGGAAGAATCCGCAATAATATGGTTAGGAGAGAATGTAGAACAAGTAAGCTCCTTCAAATAACATGAAAGTTGAAAGTATAGTGAGTTGGAATGGAAATAGTAAGTAAGATATTAGATGCAGAATCGCCTAAGGAACGACAGTCTTTACTAAAAGAAGGAGAAAAACGTATAAAGAAATGAGGTGGAGAAGAGAAAAGAAATTTGAGAGAAATAAGAAAGAGGAAGATCATTGGATTGGACATATTTTAAGGACGGATTGTCTTCAGGAAATTATATTTGAAGGAAAAATGCATTGGAGAAAAGGTAGAGGAATGTTAAAAGGCTGAAAAGAGACGCAAAACTGACTGATGTGGAAGTAGCATGTCCGTTGAGACGTTGGTGGTATTACTTTTTAACGCATAATCGTCTTCTAAAGTTGCCAGGTACGTTTCATTCTGTTTTTTTTTTTTTTTTAGAAATATTAATATTTTATCAATAATTAGTAGTTTATTGGGTCTTATAAGCAATAGTAATTAGTGTGTACTTATTTTATTTTTACTTATTTAATGAAGAATACAGCTTTGTGACAGCTTGTCACATTGAGTACAAAATATCATAAATAATATGTCTGTAACTCGGCTCGTTACAGATATGTGTTCAGAATTGCCAAATCTGTAAATCTGTAATTTGTGTAGTTACAGATTTATCGTAGCCTACAGATTTACGAATTTACGGTTTTACAGATAAATGTTCAGAATTGACTCTAACAAACCTTCAAATAAACCTGCAAGACCTTCAGAGAAACTAGGAAAAGTCTCACCATGAAGGAAAATACCGGCAAACTATCTGAAGGTACAGGAGGAGCAGTAATTACAATATATATACAGGGTGTTAATACTAAGTCGTTACACCCGAAAATGGTAGTTAGAACTCATTAAAACAAACAACTTTTCTTAGTTCCAATTTTTGATTTGGTGCCCCGGTTCGTAGTTAATGGATTTCTTTTGTTTTTCGAAAAATCGTCATAACTCCCTTATTTTAAGGACTATTGAAAATTTTTTTCTTTCAAATTTACCTTTAGGCTCTCTAAAATATTTGGCATTTACAATTATTTTTTATTTTTTCAAATGACAAAATGGCGATCGATCAAAAATTTCAAAACATGATTTTTTAATAACCACTCCATCGATTTTCGAAAGTAAAACTTTTATAAAATCCTTAAACTATCTACTACAATATTTGTTATAAACATTTTTTTAATCTATCCAAAAAAAAGTATTTAGTCATTTTCTTGACTTACATAAGTGCACTGTGTTCAGAAAAAAATCTAATTCGGAGTAAGCTATGAAAACAGAAACGTATGTCTGATCAATAATCAAGTTGTCACAATTGATCGTGAAATGTAATTTTAAGGAGAAATGATAATGAAGGAGGTTACAGATTATTGCCATTCACCGTTTTCTAATTTATTTCTGTTTTAATATAAGGATTCAAGAATATTTCTTCAGATAACATATTTGACAATATCTTGTGTCAAATTGACATTTAATTAATTACTTTCAAATTGATACACGGTTTTTTTTTCATAGCCTATTCCGAATTAGATTTTTTTCTGCACGCACCACTTATGTAAGTTAAATAAGTGAAAAAAGACTTTTTTTGGATAGATTGAAAAAAATGTTTAGGACAAATATTGTAGTAGATAGTTTAAGGATTTTATAAATGTTTTACTTTCAAAAATCGATGGAGTGGTTATCAAAAAATCATGTTCTGAATTTTTTGATCAATCGCCATTTTATCATTTAAAAAAATAAAAAATAATTGTAAATGCCAAATGTTTTAGAGAGCCTAAAGGTAAATTTGGAAGAAATTTTTTTTCAATAGTCTTTAAAATAAGGGAGTTATGACGATTTTTCGAAAAACAAAAGAACTCCATTAACTACGAACCGGGGCACCAAATCAAAAATTGAAACTAAGAAAAGTTGTTTTTTTTAATGAGTTCTACCTATCATTTTCGGGTATGACGACTTAGTATTAACACCCTGTATATATATATTAAATTCCATCTTCCATACGACACAAGCTCTTTTTCAGCCGAAACCTATAGCATATTTATTGCGTTAAGAGCAATAAAAAATACAAAACAACACTAACAAAAATATATATCATCACATCTACAACACATGTAGACATCGATAATGATGACGATATATTATTAAAAGTCTGCAGTTACTCATGCCCTACAAGTCATCCAAGAAATAAGAATTTTTTATAGTACACAACCTATGTATAACCCAGAAAATCAGGGACTAATACACCACCTAAGGGCACACCATCGCATATTGATTATGTGGATCTCATCTCACATATAGGTATCAGCAAAAACGAAGAGGCGGACCAGGTAGCAAAAGAAGCTCTACAAGAAGAAGTAACGAATATATCTATACCAGCCCAAGACCTTACAAGGATTATTTAAATTAAAACAAGAAAACAGTGGGACAAAATGTGGGAAAACACAAATGGTAACAAATTAAGAAATATAAAAATAAATACAGAAAAATAGATGAATGTAAATAACCGAGTAGCGCAAATAACAATTACCAGATTACGTATAGGACACACAAATTTTAATACAGAAAATAGAACCTGAACTTTGCGATACGTATAACACCCAAATCACAATCGAGAAGGTTCTAATACAATGCCCCAAACATACACAAAAAAGACTACAGCCAGTGAATATAAAGTATACTTTATACTCACTGCTACAGCACAATATAAGCACTGGGAGCAACAATTTAAGCTACACCATACAATTCTGCAAAGACATTAACATTTATTCACATATATAACTAAATATACTATACATACATATATACATAAACATATAAATTATGTACAAATACTATCTGTAAATTCACGTAAACACTGTATCGAGTACTAATAACCACAGCTGAAGTACTCTTTCTTTTCAAATAAAAAAAAATTGATATGATATTTTCCGCAGTGTTATATATAGAAAATTACAGAACAACATCATAAATTCGATTTATTGTATAATATCATACAAATTTGTTACGCAGCAAGGGATGCGTTGTAGTTAGTAACGTCATTAGGCTGATATGAGGCAAATAACGGACGCGGCTGAGGTTTATAATCAGCCGAGTTCGTTATTTGCATATCGGCCGTGTGGCGTTCAAGATATTTCGTAATAACATAAAATTTAAACATTTAGGAATAGTAAAATAATAAAATTCTTCTCTTGCATATTATTAATATTATTTTATACTTAGAAATTATTTGTAAAAATAAACATCAGCAAAATTTGTTTTCTTTTTTATTTAATTAGTGACCTATACCTTTTTCCGAGAAAAACATATACATCTTCAAACTGGTAGACACCCATTGGGCAATTTCGCCCCCTATTTAATCGACCTAACATAAACGGCATCCCAATGGTAAGTGTCGAAAAACGGGTACCCTCTATATGTAACTAACACGTAAAATGCAAAAAGAATTATTAGACATGTAAATATTATCATGAACTAAAATTAAAATTGTGAATGATGCTTTTAATAGGTACCTATAGAAATTTTATTTTTTCAGCTTTGTATAGTACAGGGTGACTTCGGATTTCCTGGCTGGACTCCCTACTCATACTATGTAAAAAAAAATCCAACTTCAGAATATAGAGATAGGTATCCGATTACATCAAAGAATTCAAGTCCTTACAAATATAAAACTTATTCCTATGCCAATACTAGTGACATTCTTAAGAACCCTTACAACTTTCAAAGCTATCCTTTAGCATATCCAAAAAAATATGAAAACGACAGTAAATTCCGTTTCGACTTTGGAGGAGAAGAATATGAATTGTGCAAGTCGAGGGTTGTGAAGATTCGTGCCACGCCAGATCAACTAAAAGACCCTTTCTGGCAATCTTTTTTCACAAATGGAGCCTCAGTAATTGAAGGAGAAGAGTGTGTGTAAGTATAAAGATCCTTATACTTCGCCTGTCGAGTAAAAAAGTAACATGAATTCATTTTTCTCATTCTTTGCACTCTTTTTATAGTAATGTACCTAAATAAATTTGATATTCATTCTTCTCAGGGTACGGTATAAAACTATTATATTATTGAATTCAGCGTTATATTCTCTAACGAATTATACTTTATTCTCAAAATCGTTTTGCGACGGCAGGAAAGATCATATCGCTGAATTCAGAATTAAAACCTCTAACGAATAATCTAATTAAAAATATATATGATCCACTTTAAAATAAAAAAGTTAGGACCCATATTTTGTGAAAAGCAGATAAAAAATTATTTTTTCTGATATCACCAATTTTGTAATCCAAAATGGCACAATATTACTCATTTAACTAAACGTGTAAAAAGTTACTAATAGTGAGCTCTTGAAACACCTGTATATGTATACTTCTCGAGTTGCATATGAGATTTTTTCCACTTCCGATGATTTATTTTTACCTGTTCATTTTACAGCCAGAAATTTGAATGAATACCATTGTAATTTATTGAAATATTTTAAAAGAAACGCTGTCATCTGTCACATTTGACAAATAACCAATAAATGGAAATATACAGCGTGTTAAAAAAGTAATGAAATGAGGATAAATGTTTTTCTATGTACTGCTTCTCAATCAAAAATAATTTTTCTAAAATTCGATAAATCATTTTTTATTTAATCCTTGAAGTGTACATTTTTGGTGTCACAGGCCAACACGAAATTATTATTAAAAATAATTACGTATTAATTCATATCCAATTCAACATCAGTTACGTGATTAGATAATTCATTATTTTTAGTAAGAATTTTACACCGGCAGTGGCGCACTAAAAATGTACACTGCAAGAATTAAATAAATAATAAGAAATTATCTCCAAGTTGATCCCCACGTTATTATTTTATGCAGGAATTACTAAGCTATCTAGCAATTTTGTTGTACATACCTGGTACATATGAGATTTTATTCGCTATTTCACTATCATATATCTTACGAAGGGTTATACGTTATCTCTGTTCAACCAACGGTGAAAAATTGAAATAGAAAATATCTCTTGCTGTGGTAACGAAAGTCATTTTCAAACATTTGAATATTCAAGTCATTCTGTAATTCATGTGGTGGAAGATGATTTTTACATTGATAATTTGTTGCATGGTGTTGTGAACATCTCGTTAGTTCTTAGTATCATATTTTACACCTTCCTATTGCAAAGATAGTGTTCTAAGATTGCCGACAATTATTGTAAGATAGACAATAAAAAGAGGTAAAATTCATTGATTATACTTACATCGTGTTTATTCAATTGATTATCATTGCTAAATAACTATATATACTTAGAAAATCACATAATTGAGTTAATTGACACAATATATGTTATACTGTTAGTATCGACGATGTCACCCGACAACATGACGTCATCAATTCTTTGCCTTCACTGGCAATTTGTACCGTATGCTTACGATTGATGACGTGGGATCTAGTTGTGGATACGGACTTTATGTATTTGACTGAGTACAAATATTACCTATAACGTACATGTTATTGTTAAAAATTGTATTATTTATTCTTAAATTCTATAAAATTCCAGCTCGAACACCTATGTAAACACCTTTTTACCTTTTTTATTTAAATTGTTTTTTGAAGATTGACAGTTTAGTTAGCTCAAATTTCCTAAAAATTTACATACATTAACAATACAAATATTAAATTAATATATTACGGCATAGAATAATGCAAACTATTATTATTATTATTATTATTATTATTATTATTATTATTATTATTATTTATACAGATTATTTTATATGTTTTTTGGTGCTTTTGACCTTTATGTTTTCGTTTCCTTAGACATAGATTTTCAATTTGAATTTTGCCGAGTTACTTGATAAAAGGTATTTTAGATTCTCCCCCCTAGTACATTGAACACGCTCTTCGAGTTCAATTCACTCATCTGAAGATTTTATATCCAACTTGGCTAATTTTACTGCAGGTCTTTTATGGAGTCCATCCTGAGTTTGTACCATGGAACTACTAACTTGATCATATGCAGTTTTAAATACTTCAGTTATACGTCCTTTTGGCCAGATATTTCGGGGAAGATATCCATCAATTATTATTACTATATCATCCTTTTCTAAAGGTTTCTTCGGTGACAACCATTTAGGTCTTCTGGTTGGAGTTCGTAAATATTCATTAATCTACCTTTTCCAAAAACGTCGAGCATATAATTGAATCATAAGCCAGTTTTGTTTAAAATATTTAGCGTCATCACTAAATTCACCAATATAAAGTGGTTTGGAGCCAAAGCTTCTTTTTCTTCACCCTCTAATGGAAGATAGGTGAGTGGACGTGAATTTATTATATTTTCTACTTCTATTAAATAATGTCTCAATAATGGTTTAGTAGGTGTACGAGAAAATGTCTTGGCGTATAAGGTATTTTTACCGATTTAACCATTCTCTCCCAGTTTCCTCCCATGTGAAGACTAACTGGAAGATTAAATATAAATTTAGTTTCTAAGTTTGTAAACTTTTCAACAATTTTATCTTGTTTTATTTTCTTCAGTTCTTTTCTTAGTTCCTTTTCAGCACTTACAAAGTTCGTGCCATAGTCACAAAAATAGGCAACTCCAACTTAGGTAAATGGTCGAGTAAATGCAGCTAATCTTGCTTTAGGTAACGAAGCCATATCTGGTCTGCATGGCTTCAAATTAAATAGTTTACATTTTGGGCATTCAAACTGTACCTATACGTTTTAACCATGGTCGTAATTTTCAAAATCTTTTTCGCAGTTCATTAATTAAAGTTTCATGATGTATGTGGTAATACATACAAGTAATTTCGTTACGTGATGACTTCGATCAAGAATTAGTAGTTCTTTAAAGTTATGATCCACATAGCTTGCTGCATTGATTCTTCCTTTTACCCGCAGTATCCAAGATTCGGGACTATTTAAAAATAGGACTTTTTTCATTAACATTTAAAAATTGCTTATCTTTATTTGTACTAATTTGTGATTATTTCTTTTGGAAAACTTTCTGTTTGGGCTAATTTAAATTAAATATCGTCGTTACTGCCTTTTGCAATTCTTCTCTGTTTAGTGGTCCTTTATTAATTGGTAACTGTACTCTTTTTAAATTTAAACATTCAATAAATCTGCGTATATATGCAACTTCTCTTAGTAATGTCGTCCAGTCAGAAAACTTGTTAAAATTAATGAGTGGTTTCAATGTTTGATGAGCTACTACAACTACTTCTTCGTACAATTTAGGAACTTCGATGTCCTTTGGCCATTTATTTTAATTCTTCAAAAGGAATGAAGGACCTTGATACCGTCGACTCGTTATTTTAAACTAAGAAGATTCTGACCATTTCGTCGCATCGTCTGCTACATTTTAGCTGCTACAACTACTTCTTCGTACAATTTAGGAACTTCGATGTCCTTTGGCCATTTATTTTAATTCGTCAAAAGGAATGTAGGACCTTAATACCGTCGACTCGTTATTTTAAACTAAGAAGATTCTGACCATTTCGTCGTATCGTCTGCTACATTTTCTTCCGATGGCTCAAAATGCCAGTTTTTTTATATCAGTTGTTTCTTGAATTTCTTCTACTCTGAATGCTATAAATTGACATATAATTCGTTTTACGTCTGAGCGCAACCAACTTAAAACTGTATTTGAATCTGTCCAAATATATATTTATTTCGATTTTAGTGAAAGAGATCCTAATAAACTTACACCATATCTGGCACCAACTAAAGCTGCTATTAACTCTAATCTGGGTACAGATAGTAGTTTCAGAGGAGGAACTTTTTGCTTCAACCAATGAACGTTCTATAGTTTCTTTATTCTTATTATTTTTGTGTAGGCTATAGCTGCACATACGTCTTTACTAGCGTCCACAAATATGTGCATTTGACTTTGTACATCTTTCCAGTTCTTGATATTTCTAAGGCAACAACGTGGAATATGTAATTTTTTAATATTTGGTAATAATTTTACCCACTTCAACCATTTAGTCATGTAGTCTTCTTCAATGGCATCGTCGTAATCTATTTTCAAACGCCTATTTCTTGTAAAAGTACTTTTATTTGTGTCATGTAATGTACTATTTACCCCAAAGGATCTTAAACGGACATGACGCCTAACTTTTATATCAATAATGACATTCATCGTAATTTAATTAACACCATGCCCCTGTGTAATCTATATCAATTTAATAATTTTGTGAATCATAAAAACTCTATACTTGATCTTATATTACGTATATTTCGTTGTAAATTTAACTGTATGCAACTTTCCATTAAGCAAATTAGATAATTATCATCCTGCCATTGAAATCGATTTTTCTCTTCATAATCATAAACCATTAACTTTTACTAATCACACGTCATACAATTTCAAAAAATGTGATTATGAAAATATTATATGGAAACTATCAGCAATTGATACACCAAACTCTCAAGTACTAACGTAAACGACTATGTTAAAATATTTTACGATATATTGTACAGTCTTCTTGATGTTTACTGCCCTACCATTCATCACAAAAATCAAAAGTATCCTAAATGGGTTTCCGAAAGCTTAATAAAGATTATTAAAGAGAAAAATAAATTTCATAAAAAGTGGAAGTTGCTCAATGACCAAAATGCGTATAATAGCTTTTCAATTCTACTTAACAGAGTAAAAATACGAATGAATACGAATTACAAAAATTACATTAAATATATTGAAGATAACTTGCACTCAAATGTTAATCATTTTTGGCAACACATAAAATATTTAAAAAAAGATAGCAGTCTTCCAAATTCGATGCATTATAATAACTCTGCAGCAAATAATGGCGAAGATATAAGTAATCTCTTTGCTACTTACTTTAAATCAGTATACACCACTTCTACTAATACTAATAATAATAGTAACAAGTTACTTACTTCAAATCCCAACTCTATTAATTCGGCTAATCTATTTATTAGTCAAGATGAAATTTTTAAATGCTTATGTAACTTAAACGTAAATAAAGGGAGTGGGCCTGATAAAATAGAGTAATACACCCGCTGTTCATAAGAAATTGTGCTCATTATCTTGCTTACCCGCTTTTCTTTTTATTCAACAAATCTCTGAAAACCGGTGTATTTCCTCATCAATGGAAAGTATCCTATGTTACTCCTATTTTTAAATCAGGTGACAAAAGTAATATATGCAACTACAGACCTATTTCCATTCTCTCATGTTTCGGCAAAATTTTTGAGTATCTTGTTGTTGATAAAATTAAACCAGACTATAACAACATCCTAATTCCTCAAAAAACTGGTTTTTCTGAGAAGAAGTCGGTTTTAAGTAATTTAAAACCTTTCACTGAATTCATCAGTGGTTGCATGGATAAAAGAGTTCAAGTTGATGTGGTGTATACTGATTTCATTAAAACTTTTGACACAGGCAATCATGATAATCTTATTGCCATTCTGTTGTCTTATGGTATTCTTGGCTCACTATTACGTCGGATTGATTCTTACATAAGAAATCGTTCACAGTTCGTTTTTTGTGACGGTTACAAGTCTCGATCATTTCCAGCACCATCAGGTGTTCCTCAAGGGTCACCCTTGGGTCCTTTGCTGTTCAATTTGTATATTAATTCTATTTATTTATAAATGTTTTGTTTGATCCCAAATTATTATTTAACGAACATACGGATACCATAGCTAGAAAAATATACAAAACATTAGGATTTATATACAGGTTACTTAATCGTTTCAATAACATCAATTCATTTATTTTATTATTTAATACCTTAGTACGTCCTATTGTCGAATATGCTTCTCAAGTTTGGAGCCTGTCGTATGCCAGTAATATTACTATATTAGAATCTGTTCAGAAAAAGTTTATTTCGCTGCTTAAGTTTCAATTTGGTCTAAATGAAAGCAATTATGAACTTTCATTAAGTACTTTAAACATGTTAACACTCGAGAAAAGAAGATCTAATGCTGACATGATTTTCATATATAAAATTTTGAATAATCATGTTAATTGTCCTGACATTCTTGTTAACTTTAACTTGCATACACAAAATGTACTAGTGCGAAACAAGCATTTATTCTATATAAAAAATTACAATTATAATAATTATAAGAACACTCCTGTGCAAAGATTTATGTAATGCTACAACGAAAAGTTTCAGCACTTAGATCCTTTTTGCTCATCTTTAATTCAATTTAAACGTGACTTATATAAGTGATGTATAATTACGTTCAATGTTTATTGTTTGTATTGTATTTGTAAAATTTCAAGCGACATTTTTCTTTTGTTTTATTTTTGTGCTAAATTTATATGTTTGTAATTTTTCAAATTGTACTAGAATGTATACCGAGGAAACCTGTAAATGGATTTATCTGTTGGCTTCCCAAATAACAAAATAAACAAATGAGTATTCGAAGAATTTATCTTTTGTTGGAGTTCAGAATTTTATTATTCCTAAATGTTTAAATTTTGATATTTTAAACGCCACATGGCCGATATGCAAATAACGAACTCGGCTGATTATACACCTCAGCTGCGTCCATTATTTGCCTCATATCGGCCTATTGACGTTAATAACTATAACACTATATGTATAAAGTATATATTCTACCTATGTACCATAATTTTCAGCTGGTCATGCCTGATAGGATTCTTTGAAATCCCGAAATCGGTCGCAACCATAAGAATGAATAAAAACTAAAATATTCAATTATAGTATATTTCCTACACCATTCGTAATATAAATCATGTATACTATACTATCAATTGAAACTGAAATTTGTTTATTTCCATTGTATAAAACTACTGGTATGTATTGAAATAACACAGCATTCTTGTTTGATAAATGAGTATTTTGATATTTAATTAATGTAAGAAAAACTCTATTTTCTCTATCTTCATGTAACAGTGGATGATGTTCCAACTTGCAATTTTCTTTCCCACCTGCTACAGGCTCTGAACACTCTTTTTCGTACTCCCACGCATATTTAAGACATCTGTACATATATAATGTTTTTTTATTGTCTTCCACCTTTTGTATACTGACAGCGTTCTGATTTCTGGGAAATGTTCTAGAGATTTACAGGCATTTTGGCAAACTAGACATTTTCCATCATTCCTCATATGAACATTTAAATGATTTGTCAATTTACTTGTTTTAACGAACTATCATTTGCTACATATTTTGGATTAATCTTCCAGGCATACATCGCTATTTCATTTAGTCACTCTCCAAATGCCACTATTCCAACTTTCATCAAGGACTCACTATGTCGTGTCGTGACCATTCTAACTTCATATCAACGGGGAGTTTCTCTACTAATTCTTGAACTAAAAGTGGATTATTGTCATATTCGAAGAGATTTGACAATTCTAGTGCTGCACATATATTCTGAACTGCTGTCGAGAAATCTATAAGCGTTTCTATTTTATTGATATTGACAGGGGGGCATTTTCTGATCTTCATTATTTGTGTATTCTTCATCAGTTCAGGCCGACCAAACATATTTCTTAATGTCTTTATTACCTTCGGGACGTACTTGGGTAATAATAATAAGCACCCATTAATTTCTCTTGCTTTACATTTCAAAGCCTTTTGTAATCTTATAAGGTTTTCATAATTAGTAAAACCTAATACTTCAGTTTAGTACTCATATGTACTTATGAATACCGCCCATTCTTCCGGTTTGCCAGGAAACTGTGGTAGGTCTTTTGCTACTGAATTTCGTGCTGCTAGCTGATACTGAGATAATTTTGGTACAGTTCTCTTCTAGTCGTAGCAATTCTTCTTTTTTTTTTAACGCCTTACTTTTTGAAGAATTACTACTCCTATACTTCATTTCACGTAAGAAAATAGCAGATGGCGCTTGAGAGGCAACCGTTTTTACATGCATTAAATAAATAATGTAAATTTATGAAGCCAAACTTTGTTATTAATAAAAATAATTTTATCTGTAAAATGTACGAGTCCTGAATATTAAAAATTACAACAAAACATGATTAAATATCACTTAATTCTGTCGATTTTATTTGATAATTGATAGCTCATAAGTGATATTTTTTTCGCTTTGTGAACTGGGTTAGCATTCTAACCAATCAATGGGCAGAATTTACAGCTCTATCTAAACCAACGCCATTTTCTTACGTGAAATGAAGTATACTGTTTAATGTGCTTGCCCTTTCAGGCATTAAACTGCAATTTCTACGCAACCACGGATTAATCATTCTTAGCGCAGCTAAGGTGGAACCATGTCTTACGTGGTGCATCGCATAAAACCATTTCATCGTTATCTTGTCTTTTGGTTGATTTGCATTGATATTTTCGAAACAAAATTTGAGAAATTTTTAAAAATTGTATTATTTATTCCTAAATTCTATACAATTTCAGCTCGAACACCTTAACACCTTGTTATTTCTTTAATTTTTTATTTAAATTGTTTTTTAAAGATTGATAGTTTAGATTTCAGATGGCTCAAATTTCCTAAAATATTTACATATATATTATCAATACAAATATTAAATTAATACAATAAGTCCTTACGGTATAGAATTATGCAAATTATTATTATTTATACAGATTATTTTATATGTTTTTGGCACTTTTGACATTTATGTTTTCGTTTCCTTGGATATAGATTTTCAACTTGAATTTTGCCGGGTTACTTGATAAAAGGTATTTTAGTTTTTAACAATATTATTTCTTACCATGTGTAGTTACGTAGATACTTTATTAATCGAATATCTATCAATAATATAATAATGTACATTGTTCTTGCAGAAATGAGGGTGGATCTTGTGGATTAAAACTTCCAGGAATTACTACAAGATGTGTACAAAAATACACAAATAAAGTTAAATTTTCAGCTGAAGGTGTAGAGGATGACTATACATATAAAGTACCCACTGGATGTATATGCACTTTTAAGATAAAGTAAAAACTGCTGACAATTATTCAAGTTGTTTATCTGTTTAAACAATATTTAATGCAAAAATAAAACCAATGATAAATTTAGTAATCTTTTTTTTATTTTTCTCCCGACCCTTCCAAACTAAGTCTCTAGTATCCCTAATCTTTCTGAAAAGTACATGAGCCTAAATTTTTATAAGTTACACAAAGTAATAATTACATTTTGTATTTTAATTAGAAAGTAATTTTTCTTAACGGTTTTTAATAACTAATTAATAAGCGATTGAAAACTAATGAAATAAAAAATTTAGAGGGTTTTTCTTGTGTTTAAATGTGGAGTTATGGTACCTCGTACTGTAGTTCGCCTTAAGAAGGAAGTTTTAGGAAATCATTGTAGATTAATCTACAATTGTTTCCTAAAACTACCTTGTTACAGCGTACTACAGTTTCCTTTTTAAATAGTTTTTCTTGGTGGCTTGATAATAATTCTACGATTGCTCTTGAACTGGTCGGGACGTAGGAGGAGTATATAAGTACTGGAGAAAAACATACATTTTATAACACAGTTCAGAAATGTCAACCGCAACTGCTATTGCAGTCTGCGGCAGTTGGCAGCGTCAACGAAGTTACCTTTAATAAGAATATATATATATATAAACAATATTTTAGAAAATAAAATTCTCTACCAAACACATTAATAGAAAATATTTGTGCTGGGTCCTTTAGCTGTAAGAAGCTTATAAGATAACAGTGTTGATTCTTTCTTTTCCCACTAGAAATTTGTGAAAACTCTACTTTTTTTGAAGACAGATTATATTCAACCTTTATAAACCCTAAACTTTACCTTGATAAGGCGAACCCTAGTTCCTGAATAAGGTCTGGTTTTTCAAACTCTGGATCAAGTGTTAGTTAATTTAATTAACATACATACATACATACATACCTGGTATCTACTTGAAATCTGTTGTATGAGGAGTTCAATGTTAATTTTTTTAATTTGGTGTAGTTAATTACCTATTAGTTTTAGATATAAATATTTCAAATAAAGTTTGCAGATAAAAAAATGTTACCTCGGTTAGTAACCTATTAAATCGAATTAGATATAAATACATAATGTTAGAACCGTTTGAAATGTTAGAATAATACTATTAAAGTAAGTGCAACCTTTCTTCTTGAAAAAAAAAAAGTTTTTATAAACCGAAACACAATGAATAGTGATTCAACAATTA
The DNA here is from genome assembly GCA_943142095.1 of Ophonus ardosiacus. NCBI lineage: Eukaryota > Metazoa > Arthropoda > Insecta > Coleoptera > Carabidae > Ophonus > Ophonus ardosiacus. The sequence goes on from OW964824.1 coordinate 47,655,127, forward strand.
CGATATCTCTTTTTAAAATACAATTAAAATAAATTGGTATCTAATCTTTTCAACCAATTAATCTGACAGTTCAAATATTGTGCATTTATTTGTAATTTTATATCAATTCCTGGCTGTCGCAACAAATAATTAATATTTATAAAATTTCAAATTCGATTTAAGAGGTTACTAAACGTGGAAAATAAAATCTGATAAGTTATTTAGGTGTAGAATTTTATTATCTGCTACCTTCATTTGCAACATTTTTGTCTAAAATTAATAAGTAACGAACTACAGCAAAATAGAAAAAAAAATAACATTTCCCATATAACAGATTTCAAGTAAACACCCAGTATGTAGGTCAGTAAAATTATAAGAATTTCTATTTTTGTTTAATCTTGAAAAATATTTATCATTCGTAATGTTTCAAGGTAATATTTGTCGGTATTATAAAGAAAATATTATTTAACCCCCATATCATAATGTTCATGTACGAACATGTTTACAATAATAAATATGTAAATTTAGTTTATGATAATTTACCATTTACCTCGTTTACTGTGGTGAAACACTTGTATTCATTAAATAATGAGTACCGCACTGTATTTAAGTGTAGATTAATATATGTATATACAATTTTCAGGAAAAGTATAATGTTGCAGATGTATGTAATTATTTTATCCATGGGAAATATTATCATCATACTTGCATTATTTTCTACATATAGGTATACCTCGTCCAGATTTCATTTGAACAAATGACTTTTAAATCCTCTGTGTTAATCATAATCTTTGCTACTGTGAATATTTTTACGTTTCACGTAAATATAGTTTTTTCTCAAAGTACATTATATGTCTATAAAAGTTTAAAATTGCTTGTAACTATTTAAAAGGGGAAAAGTTTTATTGGGGTTCCAGAGAACCATAGTTGACCTGTAAAATTCTTATCCAAGATGTTATGTTAGCTTTAACAATGAACGCTCATTACTGAATTGAGCAACTGGTAGTGCCAAAATGTAAATATGCACGAGGTACAGGATTGTATTGAGTTATACCACAATATACCAATGTTAATTTTCATGTTGTAGCGAAAATTCCTTTTACAGGAAAATCCAAAAAATACACATTAACAAGGTTAAAATGTCATTCACGGGAATACCTAATATTTCAGCCTTATTTTTTCCATATTAGATTTCATATACTATAATTCCACTTCATTAGTACAGAAAAAACTTATCAATGAACTTTTATCAAAAATATATGTGGACGCTACCAGCACGTGAGTCTATTAGTAATAATTTATATCATTTGATAATCTCCTATCAAGAATCAATTACTTATTGTTATCAAACAGACAACTATTTAGATTAATAATTTCTCTGATCTTATTAATTGCGTTTGTTTAATATTTTATTGTCATGATGTCATGATGTAGCTAGAATTTACTTGTTCCACGAAATACAGAGCTCTAGCGGAGAAACGTTAGAACATTTTCATACAGGTAACAAAGGTAGATTTCTATTTTCAGGCAGGTGAGTTTAGTTGAAAGGCAAGCCGAGAGATCGCCCAACAAGCGCAAAGAAAAGTATTTATTTGTAGGTACATTAAAATTTTATTTTTTTGGTTATATGAATAAATTTGTACTTGTTTGGAATGAAATTTACACGTATGAAATTAAAAATAGAGCATTTAATCAAGCAATATTGTTGCTTATTTTAATATTTTCAAATTATTCCCATTTTTATCTATAGATACATACAATGAAAAGGTTTCAATTAATGTTCTATATAAAAAAATAAAAAAAACTCAAATTCGTACAATATAAATATCAAATATCTGTTATTATTACCTAAATATTAATATGAAAATTGTCTAAATATTGACTTCATTTATACTTTAAAATTAAATAATAAAAAAATAATATGTAAAATATATTACCCATTGCTGGGTGTGCCAACCTACTTTATACATAGATATCGGTAATGATGACATATACGTATCGTGCAGGCTTTTACCAGGAGTCAGCTCACGAGCACTAATTGCTGGCGTGAAGAGTGCACCACAGGGGTCACTTTTGTGCCATTTAAAATTCGAAATAATTTTTGGCGTCGGTTGGGATCGAACCCGGGACAGCAGATTCGCAACCAGACACTCAAGCACACGGCTAAGAAACCCCATTTAGAAAAACATTACAAATAAAGTTTAAATAAAACTACACTCTAACTTTATTGTTGTTGTATTGACACATACAACTCACACAAGGGATAGAAAAGTTAAAAACATCCTGCATGGTTACATTTTTATATGAATGTAAAGTCGGATAATGGGAAGAAAATAAGAATCTAATGTCGCACTGGTATAAAGTTTTGCATAAGATTTATAATTTAACAAATTAATAGTATAATAATGTATTAACTGAGATAGAATTAGAAAAAAAAGAGAAGGAAGATATATAATAAACAAATAATTTATTTAACCATTTGGTATTTTATAGAATTTAAAGTCCATTTTATATTTTAGTTATTTTGTTTGATATTGCAACGTGAAGGTCAAATCCCTATATTGTGGATGCAGACTATACCTACCCATTTACTTGAGATTATACTATAAGTATACAGCGTACACACAAAAATTTTGGTCATTCTACTCACGTTTCTTGCTGACTTCTGTCCATATGTTCATACATACTCGTACTTACATGTATCATGGTCGAAGCGTTAAGAGTAGTTAATGCAACCATGTTGGATTGTTATAAATTATAACTTAACAAGTGCGTTGACAATGTAGATTTTTCATTTGATTATTTCTATTGTTGCAACATTGAAGAAAATATTGGAATAATTTAAAGCCTGATTTATAGAATAACGCTTTGTTTACGTAACGCTATTATTCTCGCTAACGCAAAAGATGAACTTATTATTTAAGATTGCTTCATTTATAATATCCCGTTGGCATCTCTTTAACGCGCCCGCTTACGCAAAAAATGGTGATGTTTTATGTTTTGTATTAGCGGCCCAAAAGGTAGCCAATCCAGTGTTGCCAGGTCTGGGGATTTTTCCCCAGTTTTGATATTATTTGGGGACTGGGGAAAAACTTTTTTAAACAATCGAAATCTGGGGAAAATTAGAAATTTATTTTATTAATTACATATTTAATTAAAAAAAGCATAACAATAAATGCACAATGCAAGTATAAAGTAAAAGTATAAAGTAATTGTGCTAATATTGAATAAGTATATGATATTAAACCAATAATACAATTTAAATTTCGCGGCGGTCGTCGCTCACAGCGCCATATTTTGGTTGATGAGATAAATACTATCTGGGCAACTACCGTGCACTGTGCATGGGTTTCCCCTAAATAATAAAGTGCGCAGTATTTTACTATTTTAACACAGCTTTAATAGCGCAATAGCAGTACAATTTGTTATTGAACAATATTAAATAAAGAAACGCTCAACCAACGGTACGAGGTACGAGATAACTTGTAGTCGCAGCTGATTAGAACGTATATATTTGTGCACACATGTATAGGTTTTCATTATTATTCATTTACTTAATCATTTCCTTTTTTATTTATTTAGGGTGCATAATATCTTTGTTATGGATTCTTCTGACGACGAATATAATACGGACAATGAAAAAAGTGCAAAAACATCAAAAAAAGAAAAACAAAAGAAATCGTACCAGCATAATTACAGATCCGACTGGGAGAAAATGAATGGTTTCAAAAATTGGATAAACCCCAGCAGTAAAGGAATTTATTTTTTTTATTGTAAAATGTGTAGAGAAGATTATAGTGGAGGTATGTCAGCTGTTAAAAAGCATGCTATGTCGCAGAAACATTTGAAATGTTGTAAAGGTCTTCAAAATCAACCGAAATTAAATACAATGGCAAATATGGTTATTACGTCTTCAACAAAAAAAATTTAAAAAGTCGAAATACAACTGGGTATGTTTATTGCGGATCATAATCTACCGTTTAATTTAGCAGATAGTCTACTGGATCTTGTAAAAAATATTTCTATAAACCTAGATAAAAACGAGATTAAAAATGTAACATGTAATCGGACAAAGTGCACTAAAATTGTTACTAATGTTATTGGCGGAACTGATTTTGAAAATGTGTTAGAAAACATTAGGAACAAGCCATTTTCAATTTTAGTGGACGAATCCACTGACATTGCATGTCAAAAAAGCTTAGCCATTATCGTAAGATATGTCAGTAATAATATTGTAACAGATCAGTTTTTAAAATTGTTAAAAGTAAAAGATGGTAGTGCAAATGGCCTATACACGACACTTGTAGACTTTTTGTAACGAATAATGTTCCGTACAAAGATAATATGATAGGTTTTGCAGCTGATGGTTGCAACACTATGATGGGAGAACATCATTCTCTTCAAAGCTTTCTTAAAGATGTTAATGATTTGTTCGTAATAAAATGCATATGTCATTCGCTGGCTCTAGTAGCATCATATGCATGCAAAAAACTGCCTGACAGCATTGAGTATTTAATAAGAGATATGCATTCAAACTTACAGAGCTCAAAGAGGTTGAAAGAATATGAAGAATTTCAACATTTTTTAAAAATCAAACCACATAAAATTTTACAATGAAGCCAAACTCGTTGGTTATCACTAATTAATGTAACCAATAGAGTTCTGGAGCAATTTAATGCTTTAAAATTGTTTTTCCAATCCCAATAATTAACAGAACATGACAAGAAAGCTGAAGAAATTTTCGGCATTTTAAATAATCCTCTTAGTAAATTATATTTACAGTTTTTACAATATGTTTTACCTTTTATTGTAAACTTAAATCTAGAATTTCACAGCGAGCAACCAAAAATACACACACTTTATGAAAAAATGGCAACAGTTTATAGGACTTTTTTAGAATTCTATCTAAATCCAGAATATATTAAAAGCACACCACTTGAAAATATTCAATATAGAAATCCACAGCATTTCATGGATATCAATAGTATGTACTTTGGGGCAGAAGTCATGGTTGCTTTATCTACTAATTGCAACAATTCGTTAAGTAAGCAGGAAATTCAAAATTTCAAGTTAAAATGTCTTGATTTTTACATTGAGTCTTGCCACCAAATATATAAAAGATTTCCCTTTAATAAAGATCAAATACAAAGCATGAAACTGTTGTCATTTTTAGAACCAAAAAACATACTACAAATTCAAATCATTGCTGTAGCAGCTACAAAATTCCCAAAATTCATCAAAAATGTGATAATTAATGATTTAGATAGAGAATATAGACTGCTTAGAAATATGGAAAGCTTAAATTTTGAAGACGATTTTACAACATTTTGGACTAATATTTTTTCTTTAAAAAATAATGACAACACGGAATATTTTCCAAACTTGTCAATTTTTGTAAAAAATATTCTATGTCTCCCTCATAGCAGTGCAGCTGTTGAGCGTATTTTTAGCGCTATTAATTTAAATAAAACAAAAATTCGAAACAGGTTGTGTAATGAAACTCTAGAAGGCATTTTGCATTCAAAAAATATTTTAAAAGTTCAGAATAAAACTTCTGTTAATTTTGATATAGCTACTGAAATGTTAAACAAACATAATAATAGCATGTATTAATGATGTTTTGTATGATAATAAAATATACATGTATGTTATTGTTTTTTATTTAAAAAATAAACATAAACATAACCATTATTTTTGTGGTATTTATGTTTATTTTGCCGCTTTGACATAAACTCAACGGCCATTTTAGACAAACAACATCAAGTCCAACTAGACACTTTTCAAAATGGTTCTCAACCATTATTTTTCAATTTCTCAATGTCAATTTTTGCAGTAAAACTGTCAAACAAAAATTATAACCTCCAAATGATAGTGAAATATGTGTATGACGAAAATTTATAAATTGGTTCTAACGTGAACAGCGTAAACAGTGTCAATCTATAAATCAGTCTTAATTATTAGATCGATGTGTCAAATAAACAGTAAATAGCGTCACAAGTTCCATAGCTTAGGAATTCACATTTGGGTATGAGAAATTAATTTTAAAATATTAACTAATAAGTATGTATGCCATTTCTTAAAAATATACTCAAATTTTAGAGGACCATTCATATGAAAATACATTCAAAGAAAGTTTTGATAAATAAACGAACAAAAAGTAAAATATAACTGAAATTTATATTTTTAGTTTTCTTCGCGATAATACGACTAGGTTACGCTAGTATTATTGAGAATAAAAAACAAGGCTGTATTTTCTAGAAGTTTATTTTAAGTATGTTCAAAGTAGTTTCCTTCAATAATAATACATTTCACCTTTCTTTCCTCCCACTTCTTGAAAGCTCGCAATTTGCCTTCTTTTCGAATGCTTTGAAGCTAATTTCTAGAAAGATTAAAAACTATGAAAACTCTCAATTTAATTACCGGCGACTTAAAAACTGCCAAAGCCGTCAAAATACTATCAAAGTAATTTCAGGCTGAGTTAAAAACTGTTAGATTATAGATCATGATTCGAAAAAGTCTCTGTTTAATTCCATATTTTCAATCACAATAATAAAATTGATTAAAGTTCTACCTAACCTAACTTTTTCAGTTTAATTTTAAATGACAGATAAATCACTGCTTAAAATGATAGAGCAAATTTTGTTTCCCAGTGTCTACTTGATTTTCCTATTCTTAATGACACTAGCGTGACTCTCGCATAACTATTGTATCATCACTTACTTTATCTATCTTGACTAACGTGATCGAACATGGCACATGGTATTTCTTACACTCACTACAAAAACTAGCAAACTGGCAAAATGCCGTTATTTCTGACCCACAGTGGTCCTACCGACCTCGACGATATTTTGACCAACGCCTTTCTTTTAAATGAACGTAAACTATTTTTTTTTTTTTTCAAAATTACGGTTATTTTAACTGCTCATGGTTTTCCATTTTCGTTATGGAGTTTTTCCTGTTAATTCCGCAATGTGACAAATAAAATATTTATTACTACTTTTACTTAAATAAATAAAATTAATATGCCTTGTAAAGAATTCGGTATTTAATACAACTCAAAACTTTAATGTATAATATGTATTTCCATTTTCTTATTATCGCATTTCAAAAAGGAAATGGACTTTTCACTGTTCGAACGTTTTTAAAAGACAAAAAAGTAAAAGAATGTAAATTTACAAGTCACATCCAAAATTACTTAGATGAGAGTATAGTAAAGAAAAAGATAATTGTTATTTTATAAATAAATAGAAGAATAAATAGAAGAACGTATTGTACGTTTTAATATTAGACTGATTAATAGCGGTCACTAATATATCAGTAAAAAATTAATATTAATATACAAATAACATATAGGAATTTTTTAGAAAACGTTAAAAAATTATATTGCAACCAATATATTATTTAACATTAAAAACTATAATTTACTGTCTATGTCTAGTCTAATTATTCAATAAATATACACGGGAAATGAAATATATGTAAATTATATGTGCTTAGGTTATACGTGCTTAACGTAACACCAAATTAATGTACAATATTAAACTTTATAAACAATTCAATTTAGAAACTTTAGGAAATATTGCAAGGTATAATTATAAATCACTTTACATCTAATTTAAATAATTTTAAAAATGTTACACATAATATATAATTTCAAACAATTCAAATACATAGGTAATGCAATGTTCTACTGTTTCAATGTTACACTTATTGTTATTATTATTATTATTGTCATTATTGTTATTATTATCATCATTATTGTTATTATTTATGGATTTATTTATTTATTATTATTATTATTATTATTATTATTATTATTATTATTATTATTATTATTATAATTATTACCGAAATCTGAAGATAAAAGCAGATTGGCACCCTCAGAAATTGATAATATGCCGTGATAATATATTTATTTATAACATTATATTATGAGAAATATAGGCCCGGGGGACCTCAGCACATAGATGAAAATACCTATCAAAAATCTCACAACCAGACTAAAACAAATAAGTCTTATAAGTTAACTTCGCCTGTTGACCGACGAAATAAATATCTTAAGAACGTTAAGTCAATTTTTGATTTTGTGTTCTAGTACAAATAACAAAAGTCATTAAACTAGTACAGCAGTAAAGATTTTAAAAGTTTATTATTTTTCTAAATATAATCCAATTTAATATGTACTAATAAAAATAAAAAACAAATAATTATAAATTACTTTGCGTTTCATGAAGTTTTTTGTGTATCCTATGAAAACATACATTTTTGACTTATGTGCATAGGTCCGCTGAGCCTATATATATATATATATATATATATATATATATATATATATATATATATATATATATATATATATATATATATATACGAGGTCTGATCAAAAAATACGATGAATAACTTTATTACAAAGTAATAAGTTTACATGGAAATGGAATTAATCTCCTTCAAAGTACTGTCCTTGGCTGGAGATGCACTTATCCCAACGTTGAATTCATGACTGAAAACATTTTTGGAAGGCTTCTTTTAGAAGGGCGTTCAGCTGCTCTTTCGAGGCCATCTCAATGTCACGAATGGTGTCAAAACGTTTTCCTTTTATCACGGTTTTTATTTTTGGGAAGAGCCAGAAATCACATGATGCTAAATCTGGTGAGTAAGGTGGATATAGACAAACAGGAAGATTTTTCTCAGCCAAAAACTCGCGAATCAGAAGCGACGTGTGGTACGGCGCATTGTCGTGATGAAGAAGGAAGCCATTTGCCCATTTTTCTGGTCTCTTTCTTCGTATATCGTTTTGCATACGTTCCAGTGCGCCTTTGTAAATTTCGGAATTTACAGTTGTTCCCCTTGGAACGAACTCTGATCGCACTATGCCCTCACTATCAAAAAAAAAAAACCATGAGCGTGGTCTTGATGTTCGAATTTGACTGACGTGCTTTTTTAGGGCGTGGGAAATTAGGGGTTTTTGCATTTTCATTTAAGGGTCATAGCCATAGACCCAACTTTCGTCTGCAGTTACAATTTTGGCCATGAAATCCGGATCTGCTTGAAGACGATGTTACGCGTTGTTCGAAATCCATGACGCACGGCAGACGCCATGGAGGTAAGAATACATAAAGGAGGGAGCATGAGGTTATATTGTTGGCAAGGGGAATGAAGCCTAGTGGGGACGGACGAACACAGCTGTTGGACCGTTCTAGAGAGGGGATAAGCGCAGCAATTTTTAAACAAAATTGTTTTATTCGTTAAATTAAATTTTTTATAAAACTTTAAATACTGAAAGAAATGTGTTGTACATATATTATTTATTGAAAAATGATATTAATGTGTTTTTATATACATTTTACTTATTGAATATGGCTTTAAGGTCAAAGAAGGTTGACAGATAGGCTCGGCTTGGAGTGGGGGAATTGGCTTCACTTTTACAGCCACTTGCTCCCTCCTTATTTATTCTTACCTCCATGGCAGACGCAATAAACACGACCTCTCTCTAGCGGCTCTGGAGACTGACTGACTCATCTCAACGGATCAAGCTATCGGACATATGACATGAAATGGTTGTAGCATCATCAGTTTCGGCTCTAAAAATTCTTTCACCGTATTTTTTGATCAGACCTCGTATATATTTAAAGTGCATTTATAATTTCGGATTATAATTTTTCACGTACCTATAACAAATATGTTTATATTAGAAGTAACGGGAACAACAAATAAAAATATAGATATTTGCAAATAAGAAAAATTAGCTATTCTTGTATAAAAAATAATAAAATACTCATTCATAATTCAAATAAAAATTTAATAACTTGTGTACTAATATCCGACTTCCTTTACCAAATTATTTTCCGTTTATTGCAACTTGTTTCAAAACTATTTAACAATGCTTAACTTAATTAAAATTTGTAATAATTAACTAATGTTTATATCATGACACATATCAACCGGATGTACTATTTATAAGAGAAATAAATCTAGACTAAAAATGTAAATACTAGAGATGTGCCGATTATGATTTTGGCCGACTAGCCGACTAGCCGATTAGTCGGTTGTAAAGAGGCCGACTAATCGGCCGACTAGTCGGCCAAGCCGATCACGGTTTCGGGGATATCCGTGACGTAAATGTCACAGATATGTTTTCTTTACTAGCAAGTAATTTTAGAAACTGATTACCAAAGGAAAGGATGCTTTGCTTTACATTTCAAAATGTGTAAGACTGATTATAAAATAAAAATATTAATAAACAATCAAGGTTTTTATTTAATGTAATTCCTCCCATTTTATTGAGAAATACGTACAAAGTAAAAAGCCGGATAGTCGGCGCTTTTTGCCGAATAGTCGCCGAATAGTCGCCGACTACGATAGTGGCCGGATAGTCGGCTTTACCGACTAGTCGCCGACTAGTCGGCACATCTTTAGTAAATACTGAAAAGTGAATTACATTCTGAACAAAAGAAATGAAACATAATCTATGGTTTCGCCCATGGCATGTTAGATGACATGCAAAATCAACATTTTCCTCGTTATTTTGCCGTGCAAAGAAATGACATCACACTACTCTTGTTTTATTAGTTTCCGGAAATTATACGAACTAAAATAGATTGCACTAATTCAAGGAAATAAAATCCACAAAAGAATAAATTCTGGTACTATAAAATTGTATAAACAGGAAAATCCGTGGCTCAGGAAAAACAGTTTTTTTTTTGCGATTGACATTAAAACAAACGCATACCATTGGTGATAACCTTCAAAATAAATAATTTCTAAATTAATATTAATTCTAAAATTGGCAAAAAATAATGTGTTCAACACGGCACTAAACATAGATTTGCATAGCCTCTGGTATTTTAGTGCCTAGTTAAACAAATAACTATTTTTCACATATTATCTGTCCTGTAAAACCCTATGGGGTGAATTATACATACAATTTTAGATGATAAAATTTTTCACCGACAAAGGTCGGTTTAAGTGTCAGGGGTAGGTAATTTAATTGAAATGAATGGTTAAAAAATCGATTTAGTATGCGTTATTTTAGAAACAGAGGGTCGATTACTGTCAAATACATTTTTTTGACAAGTTGGTTTGGAAATTCACTCGAGTCCTTAATTTCGAAAATGAACTAAATATATTTTTATAATAATTTATATAAATTTAGTTTATTTGGACGCCAAATGCACAAATTGAAAAATTTTACCAACCCAAACTCAGAAATTTATTCGTTAAGTGGCAATATTACAATCTTCTTTTCATAACGATTAGGCGAAATTTATAGTTTGTATTTAACGTAAAATTGGTATAATTTGATTAAAATTCGTCTAATTTGCTGTATGATACCTATGCAACCTGCCGATCAATTTTCTTTGAGATCAATTTATCAATTATTTAATTTTCATGCAGCCAATTTTTCCGCGATTAAATTCAGCGACAATAAATTTACAGACGACTAATTTTCCCTTCGGTTAATGTTCTTACGATCAATTATCCTCGCAATAATTTTTCCACGATCAATTTTCACTTGATAAACTTTCTGGACTTGTGGAACATATGTATTTTGTCATGGTTTCTGTAAACTTATAGTTCAAAATATATTTCCAGAGACTACCTGCGATAGGGACTGTCGGGGCAGCAGATTTGTAGGGGCGGCAAAATTCAAGCACGACGTTCATCAATTTGATTTTGACAAACGCTATTATTATAGATAGAAAATAATAAATAAAGAAGCAGTAGTAAAATGCCACACTTGATAGGGAACATTTTTTCGTTAGGAGCATGATTCCTGGTTGGATTTTAAACTGTTGCGAATTATACAGCGAAAGTAAGTAATTGTACAAAACCCAGAATTAAAAATTCAGGGCGACATTTTTTAGGGAAAATACTAAAGGCACAAGTCACAACAATAAACATACAAAATCTGGTGCGCTCAACACAATACATCTCGCCATTTAATTTTTATTAATTTCAAAAATGTCAAAAAGTTCTTGACAAGCTGGGTAAACGTTGATTGTCATATTGGAACCTTCTTGTTAGTTTTAAATCAATAATTCAATATACCTCATTACTACACGTATTTCAAATGTAAAATATTCACTTTTCTAATAATCCGATAACCTTAGACTCATTATTTTGCTATAGACATAATGAATCAGAAGAATTAAAAATATAGATTCAAGTTTTATTGCCAAACTTAAAATATGTCTGTTCTCTTAATTTTTTAATTTCTAAATTCGTTCCCGGATATAATAACGAAGTGAAGATTAGCTTTGCTGAGAAAATTCGCTGAACCCTCTAAACAGAGTTTCAAAACATGATTTCAGGAAATGCTTTCGGATATTGTATAAAAGCAGTAGTAAAAGTTTAAGAGTGACTGAAATAAATTATTATTTATTATTTTTATAATATTTGGCGATGGTAAAAGACTATGTTTTTAATTTTAATGGAAACTGTTACAGTTCTTTTAAAAAATCTGTTGTGGCCAGCACAATACTCTCGCCATTGCAATATTAGGCTGTGTAGGTATTAACATCTCTTGTACACACAATAACGGTCCTATTCTGTAACTCAGTCGTTAATTTTGAACGACTGGTTAAAAATTTTATTTTGATTTGACAACTAAAAATCCAATTTTTTGTCATATATCAACATATAAGATCATAACCAGTCGCTATAAATTAACGACTGAGTTACGGAACAGGCTAGTAAATCCTAATTACAACTATTCTTTAGATATTTTTATATTTTTTAATTCATTCTATGACGAACAAGTGTCCTCCTACTCTTCTAAATGTTCGAGATTCTTCCAATTTATTGACGACATTAGCGGTATTGCTGAAGGGTATATATAATTAATAATGAAACAAGGTATACTAAATGTACTGCACAGGAAAAGTTTTCACTAATGTCTCTAGATTTTTAACACTGACATTTATCCGTCAATGTGGTTAAAATAAATTCGTAACGATTATGAAGAATTTTTTTGTTTAGAAAAACAATATATATTTCAAAATTCTAACATGATAATTATTTTATTATATGTGGCAAACCGACTAGGTAAATAAAAAATTATTAATCGGTTAAAACTATTTTCCTATTTGCTACAATAATTACTCATTGTTCTAAATTTACACATTCTTTCCATTTTAAATGCCGAGATTGACGTCTATAACCTTCCTCTTATGAAAGAGATTGTGGTATTCCAAAAGATTAAAGTATTAATCTGCCTAAACTTCTTCCTCTTTTCGTAATTTTCATAAATAAAGAACTATCAGAATGACTTCTGTAATTTTATATTTATTGTATACGTTTATATACTGTAAAATATTTTTCAGTGACATAGGTAATTATCATATATTATTTATTCACTATTGTTATTAAAATTGTGTAAAATATATAACAAATCGAAATTGTTTATTACACTTATACGAGTAATAAATCACGAAGGTGAAAACTTTGGAAAATATGTAATGCTTATTTAATTCAGAGGTGAATAATAAATTATTTTCAATTTATATTTTCCTGAAAATTATTTTCTAAATATGGAAATATCGTTTCTAGCCTCAAATGATGTAATTTTCCAACAAATACTGGTATTTTATTTACGTTTTTCAATGAAAAACAATTATAAAGTACAGATATATTAATAGGAAACATATTACATAGCCTTATTTTCCATTAAAAGTTAAAGTTACTTCGACTGCAAACTAGAATTAATTTGACTTACAAAAGTCTAGAAAAGTAGATATAAAATTTCTGTTTTTAAAAGAAGCAAAACTAGAATTATTGTTCAAATGGTTCAATTATGGAACATATATATGTGAACGGAAAAAGAGCTGTTAACTTTCATCTTGCGAGCGTTTTATTCAATTTTGTTTATCCATCTGAACTTTAGTTTTTTTACACCTCTTTTTCCATTAGGAGATGCTGGCCGCGAAATAGTGCAACTGTGGCGTCACATTACTAAAGCAATTTCCAAAATTGTGTTATAAAATAGGTGCACGTAACACGGCTTGCGCTACCACAAACTGCTGGAATATTTAAAAAATCAATGTTTGTCCTTGTCAATTTTGGTTAGGTTATGTTTGAGTTTCTTTGTTTATTTATTTATTTATTTAACATACAATGCTCTAAAGATAAATCCCAGTACATAGCATGATAAGAACCATAATATAAAAAGTTAAATAAATAATGAAAACAATAAGTGAAAATATAACATTTAAATAGATAACATTTAAATACAACGATAAAAATGTAGATCAAACGTATAAAATAAAGTGAAATAGTATTACAAAAAGTAAACAATAATTATATGAGTAGAGGTTACTTATACAGGGTGTAAAAGAAATAAGTACATTAAATATAACCAGTGATAGTACTGAGCAAGAGCAACAATATTTCTTAGTAGGTAACTTTTTTCCGAAATCACAATTTATTTTTTTGGAAAATAATATTTCCAATTTCAAGATTTTTTAGCTACATTTTTTTGAATTCTCAACTTTTTAATATTTTTAGGCAGGTATAATGCTTTTATTTACAAAACTCTGAAGATTTTTTAACACAATATCTAGAAAGTTTACAAAAAAAGTCACTATGAAATATTGTTGCTGTCGACAAGTTCTATCATTGGTTAAATTTAATGTATTTATTTCTGTTGCACCCTGTATAATGAAATAATGAAATTTCTTTGGAGAATATTGAAAAATATTTACATCACTAAATTTGTGTTTATAAATTAAAAACATGTAAATAGGCGATTTATATAAAACGTTAGTACGGGCAGAAGGCAAATAAAATATTTGAGAGTTTCTCGTAAACACAGAGAATAAAAATTAATAAGTGAAACACAATGAGCGTCATTCACATTCCCGTGAATTAATTTAAATACAAAGAGAACACATATAACTTGTTTACAATAAAAATCTGATGTGGACCACATGACTTTCTTGTTCTCCTTTTAAACTATACATATTTTGTTAATAATTAAAATATGTGTTATAACAGACCCAATCATAAAATTGCACGTATTTGACATAATTTGACATTGACATTAAATTCTTTATTTTTTTGTTATTTTTTGTCCTAATTCATAGGAAACTTAATTACAGAAACCAAAAAGTACACAATTTTTAAATTTGCATATCTAGCTTATACAAAGAGCTAATTTAATCATACTTGATGTGTTGACGCAGAATTCAATTTTATGTGAAGCATTTATATCTAAAATCAAAATAACACCATTTAAAAAAAAAAAAACTGATAACAGCTTCAAGTAAAGTATCACTTCCGGTTAGACTATTTTAACCAAAATCTATTATGTTATTCTCATTGGTATAAAAGTATTATATACCAAATTTGGTTTTGGATTACATTTTAATATAGTTTTTTATTAAAATCTTTTATAGGCTTCAAATAAAGTACCTACCACTTCCGGGTAGACCATTTTAACTAAAATCTATTATGTTATTCCCATTGATATGAAAGTCTTACATACCAAATTTGAAAAGTTTTGGATTATATTGTAATACAGTTTCTCATTAAAATCTATGGTAGGCTTCAAGTAAAGTACCACTTCCGAAAGTTATGTAATGACCAAAAACCAGTTAAGCGAGATACGTACATACGTACGTACAAACGTCACGACGAAATTAGTCAAAATGGATTCTGGGATGGTCAAAATGGATATTTTAATACTTGAAAAATATTCAGTTTTTGTAAGTTTAAAATCTACATTTTAAACTAATCGGAAGAAATTTTTATAAATTTCTCATCATTTGCGTAGGTTTCATAATTTGTTTGTTGAAAATGTAAACTGATCGATCTATTATGAGTTTAGACTCGTAAATTTACAGTTTGTACCGATAATCTCGTACAGGGAATCGTTTCACCTCGAGCCGGACCCCGGCTCACCATTCGTAGTTCATACTTACATTATAGCGAAATGAATGAATTCCATGTTTTATATTTTCACCGTTCATATATATTTTTTCCATCATTTTTGTTTTCTAAATAACATTTGTGGCTTATTTTTATGCTTTTTTATAAGATGAATATACCATTGCAATCGATTTTCTTTCTCTTGTACTCTTCATGTTAATATATCCAGTTATTTTAGTTCTAAATTTATCTGTTGTTTGTTGTTATTACATATATTTTCTAGATATTTCATCGCCATTGTGTGAATTTTGTTACTTTGTTTTGTATTTGAGAATTAGATCAAATTTCACTTGAGTTGCCAAATCTATAATTATAAAGAGTTATGTATGTAATATAGGTATATAATTCGACTCCGCCCCGGATTTTCTTCGAATACAATTTATTAACACGTCCTAGAAACTTAAATAGCAATTGCTTGAAACACACAAACATTTTTTTCTGTTAATATTTTACGGCTGCTCAACTGCTAACGCCGTATACAGTAAGGGGTGTAAAAGCATAAATTACTGGATATATTAAAGGATCGTAAATTACCAAATTTTGTTAGCAGATTTTTTATATTTATTTATATTTACCTATGGTTTAAGACTAATTTTTTACCTCTCGCTAAGAGAGGTATTGGATTCATGCTAAAAATCGCATATTCAAATTTTAGTGAATAAGCACGATTTAAGGTCCCTATAAACCGATTTTAACATTTTTACAATGATGTCTCTCTCTCTCTCTCACTCTCTCTCTGTATGTGTGTGTGTGTGTGTGTGTGTGTGTGTTTTGTGGATGTGTGTATGTATGTGTGCACGTGTGAATGTTGGAGGGACGATTACTCAAAAACTATAAAACTTAAAACCAGTTTAACTACGAATTACGCAATCTGACATTTATCGGAAGAGCTGAAAAGGTTTTGGTAACAACCGGACAACCGGAAGTAGTAGTTTCTTAGAAAAATTCTTCTAAATATTATTTTTTGGAATTTTTTGTTATTACAAATATTGAAGAACATAAAATTCTCCATCTAATATTCTTACAATTTTAGATTTAGTGATAAAGACACTATAATATATAGAATAATCGGAAGTAATAAATCGCGGAGGCTAAACTGCACTAGGGAAACCAGTTGACATATTCATATGTTCATAATATACCGTGAGTATTTTTTAACGTGAAACATTGGGTTTGTCATATCCATAGTTACGATTCGACATTTGATTGACAGCAATGTATTTGCGTGTCCCATTTAAAATGAAATATAGGGAACGAATTTGACATTTGATAAGACGTCAGTAGAGGTTAATTTTGTTTAAATAATTATACCTGCTTTCCAAATTAAATTTAGTGTACCTTGTGCTCGAGCGGTTTTCTAACTTGGCTAAATTTCTTACAATATTTAAATATAATACTCTGTAAAATTCATTTCCTATGTTTTCAATGAGACAGGCAAATATATTACTGTCAATCAAATGTCAATTCGTAACTTATAGGAAAATTCAGCGGTTATCTGTCATAATGACAAGATGTCATTAGAGGTTAATTTTGTTTAAATAATTATACATATTTTCTAAAATTAAATTTAGTTGCAAATATTGTGTGCCCGAAATATGTTTAGTGCTCTCGAGTGGTTTTCTGACTTAGGGTATATTCCAAAAATAACAAATTTTAACCGTGGTTAACCAAAAATGTTCCAATAATATCAAATGGTAAAAATTGTACATTTATGAAACATGGTTCCGGTTAAAATGGTTGCAACCGAAGCGCACCAACGCAACCATGATTTTTCCTCGGTTTTGCCGGTTAATATCTTCTGTCCTTTTTCATAAGATGTCAGATTTTATAGGTTAGTGTGGTTAGATACTATTTATTGACTCTTTGATGTTAGCATCTATTTTCTACGGTTTACATTGTACGTATTTTAATTTTTCACTCCATAATTTTAGGATTATGAAAGACGATAGACGTAATGTTTTGAAAGAAAATTTTAGGGTTTCCGCGAATCACCCGCGAATGAAACCGAACTGTTTCAATAATAATAGTCACGTGACTAGAACCAGTCGGTAACCGAAACCATGGTTTTGGTTATTATATTTTATTTTTGGAATATACCCTTAGCTAAATTTCTGACTTAGCTAACATCTGTCAAATTCGTTCCCTATGTTTCATTTTAAATGGGACACGCAAATACATTGCTGTCAATCAAATGTCAAATCGTTACCATGGACATGACAAACCCAATGTTTCACGTTAAAAAATACTCACGGTAGTAATGTTTATAACATAATTTGTAAATGACAGATGTCAGTGTCAAAAGTCAACAGTTTTAGTGACATTCGGAATGCTTTTTCTGAGAAGTACATTTAATCTTTCTTATTGTTTTATTAATCTTGTGAATGAATTGGAAGAATCTTTAGGAACTTCCTCATACAATGAAAAACAGATATAATTAGAATTGTATGTGTGCGGAAGACATGTTAAATACAAGAAAAAACAATATTTGAATAAAGTTATGTAATTTTTTTGTTATAAAACGACGGTTCGACAGCGAAGTATAATATAATACTTATATAACATAAAATTGAAATGGCGAGAGGTATTGTGCTGGCGACGACAGATTTTTTTTTTATTCATGCATCTAAATACAATATTTACATACTTTATACTTTCCTAAGAATTGTAATTCGATATCATTAATATTATTTTATATGTGCATTATAAATTACGGTTTTAATTTTGAAATTATACTTGACGTTTTATGACTGTGTGCACAAAACTGATTTATGTTCATGTGGTGCTCTCTCCTCGATAACATTGAGAGTCCGTGCGGTGATGTCTTGTAAGTCCCTGATCAGTACCGATATAATTGAAACAAACTCATATACAACATACGAGTGACATCCAATCAAGAATCAAGTGAATTTATTCAATGACATTAGCAAAATGAGGTATCTCTCGTACACATTTTATTCGTGTCTATTAATAGAATGTATGTCATATTATTAATTATTTGAT
Source organism: Ophonus ardosiacus (assembly GCA_943142095.1). Taxonomy (NCBI): domain Eukaryota; kingdom Metazoa; phylum Arthropoda; class Insecta; order Coleoptera; family Carabidae; genus Ophonus; species Ophonus ardosiacus. The sequence goes on from OW964824.1 coordinate 47,674,030, forward strand.
GATGGGTTTGTTCTGACTATATCTATGACTACTAGCAGATTGTCACACCCAGAAATGAATAATAACCCTTGTAATAAGCCGTGAGGATATTGTTGCAGGAAGGAATCTAATCTTTAAATACAAACAGTTATTGTCTTTTGAGGTACATGCAAAAACCACGAAACGTCGTTTCTTTGCTTGTTTCAGTAGTGTTTGAATAAAATTGTGAATATGTGGGAACCTTGGGAATACAATTTTGTGGACGAGAGTGATGGTGAAAGCAACATTGTGCAGAAGTATCAAATCAGCTGTCGATGTCGAAAATACGGAGTCGCAAACTTCTTTCCTACGATGAGAAAAAAATAATTTTAAATATTTTTCATAAAATAAAAGCGAAGGTGAAAAGCAGCCTTCAGCAAACAGCTGAAGTAACTGGAATATCGAAGACTACAGTGTGGAGAGTGGTAAAATCTGGAGCAACAAAAAGGAAAGTAACACGGGATAAGGGTTCATTTAGAAAATTTACTCATACTCATGAAAACTTAATAAGAAGAAAAATTTACGAGTTATACAATAACAACTTTATACCAACTATGGCGGTATTATATAACAAATTAAAGAGTGACGGTACAATAAACTGTTCGGAATATACTTTAAAACATTTTGATAAATCCATCGGCTTTTCTTTTTAAAAAGTGGAAATGTAACAATGCTTAATGGAAAATGAAGTGATAAGAGAATGTAGATATAAATATTTAAAAAATATAGAAAAGTTCTGACTGGAAAATAATACAATATTTTTCGTAGATGAAACATGGTTTGATACTTACGACACCATAAGAAAAGGATGGATTGATGATTCGGACAAATGTTGTGTTAATATTCCCAGCTCAAAAGGAAAACGCATTATGATTTTATACGCAGGAAACGAAAATGACTTTCTCCCAGGAGCTTTATATCTTGGGTACAAAAATTTAAAGGACGCGAGTGCTGATTACTATTAAGACATGAACACAGAAATGTTTGAAACATGGTTTAGATATTTTATTACCAAAATTGTCGCCAAATAGTGTCATTGTGATGGACAATGCAAGTTACCATTCTGAACAACTGAATAAAATTCCAAATACTGGAAGCAATAAAGCCAGTATTCAGGAATTTTTAAAGAAGGAAGACTTGCATTTCGAGGAAACTTACACGAAAAAACAATTGTTGGAAGTACTGAGTACAAAAGGATTTTAGGATAATATATAATATTAAATTACCAATAATATAAATCAGTAAATTAAAAAAAAAAAATACTGTAATATGACACACTGTATACCTCGTCCAGATTTCATTTGAACAAATGACTTTTAAATCCTCTGTGTCAATCCTAATCTTTGCTACTGTGAATATTTTTACGTTTCACGCAAATATAGTTTCTTCTCAAAGTACATTATATGTCTATGAAAGTTGAAAATTGCTTGTAACTATTTAAAAGGGGAAAAGTTTTATTGGGGTTCCTGAGAACCATAGTATACCTGTAAAATTCTTATCCATGATGTTATGCTTGCTTTAACAATGAATGCTCATTACTGAATTGAGCAACTGGTTGTGCCAAAATGTAAATATGCACGAGGTACAGGATTGTATTGAATTATACCCCAATACCCCAATAAAACTTTTCCCCTTTTAAATAGTTATAAGCAATTTTCAACTTTCATAGACATATAATGTACTTTGTGAAGAAACTATATTTGCGTGAAACGTAAAAATATTCACAGTAGCAAAGATTAGGATTAAACAGAGGATTTAAAAGTCATTTGTTCAAATGAAATCTGGACGAGGTATATACAGGATTAGAATCGGGGGCATTAGCATTATGAATGCAAACGATATCGTTATCTTCGTCACTTCCATTAATATTGTTTGTAATAGGTACTATCCTATAAAATATTAAATTAACGAAGTTAAACCCATTGGCTAATTACGTTTTATTCATAAATTTCCTATTTCAAAACCGCAAAAGAGAAAGAATGAAACTATATTCATTCATGTTTACAATATGAAAGGAAAATCTAGCACTAATACAGTATTTGCATATTGCAGTTGCATTGTATATACGAGTAATAGGTTGTTTCACATTATAATTTTAGCTTCTAAGCAGCCATGACGTTCACTTCCATACACCTCGTTAATTAACCAGTTGATCAGTAGACTACTGTGAAAAGTTTCAATATGATATGACTTAAAACAAACTTAATTCTCTGTCACTAGCTGTTTATTTTGAGATAATTTGAAACTTGTTGTGTTAGGCACAAATTACTAAACTATGTTTGATAGACATGATTTTTAACCCTTAACTAGGTGCACTAAGTGCTCCGGTTGTAGTTGTTAGTTATACAAAATGTTGTTGTGTAACTTTTTTTTCTATTATTTTTAATTGCTCGATCCGTCATATAACCTATGAAAACTATGTTAGCTGTCCATAGCCGCAAGCATTTGCAATTCGCATTACCTGTTTCTCAGATGTGTCGTTTTTTACTACACACTGTAGTGACAAAACTACAAACAGAAAGATTCTGATTCTAGTTAATGGTTTTTCCTCATAAAACAATTTTTCTCTAAATATTTATTATAATAATTATTCTAATACATATTTTAATATTTTATTTTCTGTTTTTACTTCCTTGTAAGAAGTAAAGGAAGCATTGTAATCGCGAAAAAATTCGGTTTCCAGATTTCAACGGAAATATCCATTTTGACTAATTTCGTCGTGACGTCTGTACGTACGTACGTATCTCGCATAACTGAAAAACGGTAAGCCGTAGAAAGTTTAAATTTTGTATTTAGGACTGTTATAACATCTAGTTGTGCACTATTCTTTTTGGTCATTACATAACTTCCGAAAGTGGTACTTTATTTGAAGCCTATATTAGATTTTAATGAAAAACTGTATTAAAATATAATCCAAAACTTTTCAAATTTGGTATATAAGACTTTTATATCAATGGACAACAAAATAGATTTTAGTTAAAATGGTCTAACCGAAAGTGGTACTTTACTTGAAGCCTATAATAGATTTTAAACTATATTAAATATAATCCAAAACTTTTCAAATTTGATATAAAAGCCTTTTATATCAATGGGAATAACGCAATAGATTTTGGTTAAAATGGTCTAACCGGAAGTGAAGCTGTTATCAGTTTTTCTTGAAAAAAATGGTGTTATTTTCATTTTAGATATAAATGCTTCAAATAAAACACAAGTATGATTAACTTAGCTCTTTGTATAAGCGAGATATGTAAATTTAAAAATTATGTACTTTTTTGTTTTTTTAATTAAGTTTGCTATGGACTAGGACAAAAAATAACAAAAAAATAAAGAATTTAATATCAATGTCAAACGTGCACTTTTATGATTGGGTCTGTTATAATACATACCGTGAGAATTTTTTAACGTGAAACATTGGGTTTGTCATATCCATGGTTACGATTTGACATTTGATTGACAGCAATGTATTTACTTGTGCCAATTAAAATGAAACATAGGGAACGAATTTGACAGAAGTTTTATATTTAAATATTCTAAGATATTTAGATGAGTTAAAAAAATCACTCGAGAGCACTAAACATATTTTTTTTACAACTAAATTTAATATTTAGAAAACTGGTATAATTCTTTAAACAAAATTAAACTCTAATGACATCTTGTCAATATGACAGGTAACCGTTGAATTTTCCTATAAATTACGACTTGACATTTGATTGACAGCAATGTATTTGCCTGTCTCACTGAAAATTAAACATAGGGAATGAATTTGATAGAAGTATTATATCATGATGATGACTATATTTAAATATTGTAAGAAATTTAGCCGAACCAGAAGATCACTCGGGAACAAGGTGCACACAATATTTTTCCTACAACTACATTTAATTTGGAAAGCAGGTATAATTATTTAAACAAAATTAACTTCTATTGACGTCTTGTAAAATGTCAAATTTGTTCCCTACGTTTCATTTTAAATGGGACAGGCAAATACATTGCTGTCAATCAAATGTCAAGTCGTAACTATGGATAAAACAAATCCGATGTTTCATGTTAAAAAATACTCACGGTATTTTAATTATTAACAAAATATGTATAGTGTAACAGGCGTACAAGGAAGTCATGTGGTGTCCACATCAGTTTTTTTACTTTAATTTTTGTTTAAATCTCAATTAAAATATTGATGCAACCGGCCATATTTATACTTTTGTTGTTTTGTTCCGAGAATTGATGTGCCATTATCAAATACGAGGGCGGATCAAAAAGTAGTGAGCCTAACAAAAGAGGGCAACACTATTAAAACAATTTCTTTGTTTTTCAAGTTCGAAATCTGTCAAAACATTATTTTAAAAATTTGTTATCATTCCGATTGCAAGGACGCTTGTTATTTAAAAAAGAAGTGAACTGTTTATAACCCATTTTGAAAAATGGAAAAGTGCCATATAGATCAGTGATTAAGTTCTTATTTTTGTAGAACAAAACTGTTAATGAAATCAAAGCTGAGCTGGAGTCTGTTTATGGGGATCAATCTCCATCGATTGCAACGACAAACGATGGACAGCAGAATTTAAACGTGGCCGGACCAGTGTATTTGATGAAGAACGCAGTAGACGCCCAAAAGACGTGAGTATTCTAGATATTGTTTAAAAAAAGTTCATGATATGATGTTACATGACCGTCGAATAAAAGTGCGGGCAATAGCACAGGCTTTAAAATTTCATAAGGATCAGTGATTTCGATATTGCATAAGGAATTGAAGATGTAGAAAATATTTGCAAGGTGAGTGCCGCATTTGTTTACCGTGGACCACAAACGTGAACGGGAACTAATTTCAGCACTCAATTTGGCGAAGTTGAAGCATAACCTGAAGGACTTTTGGCGCGGAATAATAACGGTTGATGAAACCTGGATACACAATTACACACTGGAATTGAAAAAAACAATCGAAGCAATGGACTGAGGCTGGTGCAAGGGCTCCGAAGAAGTCGAACACTGTATTTTCGATCAGGAAGGTTACGGCCACTGTATTTTGGGACTGCAGTGGGATTTTTATGACGATTATCTGCAAAAAGGTAGAACGATAACAGGAGAATACCATGCATTTTTTTAAAGTTACTGCACGATGCAATAAAAAGCAAAAGACCCCATTTAAAGAAGAAACGATTTCTTTTTCTTCAGGATAATGCGCAGGTTCACACTTCGGCTGTTTCAATGATATTAAATGCATTTCAAATTGCTTCCGAATCCTCCATATTCGTCAGGTTTAGCGCCTTCCGACTTTTATCTGTTTTCCAATCTGAAAACTTGATTCGGTGGAAAAAGATGTGATTATTGCTGAAACTGACAAATATTTTGAATAGGTCGATAAAACGTACTTCTCTGAAGGAATAAAAAAAACTTGAATGTCGGTGGGCTAAATATATTGAGTTACAAGGAGATTTCGTAGAAAAATAAAATTTTTTTTTGTGATATGTTTGTTTTCTTGTCTAGGCTCACTACTTATTGATCCACCGTCAAAAATATACAATTTTTATCCGCAACTGTCAAATAATATACCCATAATTCAACCGATTTGTATCACTTAATGACCTTTGTTGCTGTTGCTAACTGAATAATACTAACAGTTCGATGAGATAATATTATTTAATCGTTATATTAAATTCAAATCTTACCTACCTTTCAAGAACTGCAAGCAAAATTACTTTTTTCCTCATAAAAAGTCAAAGTTATATTAGCTGAATAGTCGATTTTAAAATTTTCTACTAAATGTCAAATCACTTCATAATTTTGTTACAACAAATGGTTGCTACAATAACGATAACTAGATTTGTCTATACCTAATTATTTTTCAATACAAATATGTCACTAATATGTTATTATTTGACAGTTGTGGATAAAGTATAGTATTTTATTCGCATGTAATAACTATTACTCATTCGAATGATTTACATGACTCGTCTTCTGCCTCGTGATGTAAACTTCATTCTCATGAGTAATACAATACATAACATGCTCATTAAATAATATACTATTAATATTTAGCTTATTTTATTCAAATTTTTATTTTATTTAGATTGTTATTTATTTAGTTACTACAGACATTGCATCAAAATATGATCAACATAGCTACTATTATACATTAGGTATTTTTGTAAGATTTATTTTGTCCGTGGCCGTGTGCGTATAGTGTCTGGTTGCCAATCTGGTGACCCGGGTTCGATCCCGGCCAGTGCAGACTTTTAATCGCACAAAAGTGATCCCTGTGGTAAAATATATAAAGCGCCCACATGGTAAAATATATCGTCATCATTACCGATGTCTACATGTAATGTAGATACTGGCACACCCAGTAATGGGTAATATGCCGTGATGATGTATTTATTTATTTATTTTATTTTTTTGTCCCTAACCTTGCCATATGTTTTATGTTTGATTGTTAATAGTGCTGTACTTTTATTGGAATATGTTCCATAAAATATGCACTTTTCAAAAATGGCGCGCAAAGTGCTCCGCGCTCACATTACTTCTCTTACCAGTAACAATTTCGGTAAACATGTGATCAATTTTTAATTAACAAAAAAATCTTTAATTTAGGCTAACTTGAACTTGGCAAAGCCACTAACCAGAAAGCATATGTTTTATTACATTTTTAAATCGAATGCGAATAAAATGCTAGATATTTTATTGAATTTTGCATAATGCTCACCAAGATATTATATACGCAATATTGAAAATAAGTATTCTCGATAAAAATAATTCGTTATTTTAAGATATTACGCACAGTAAAAAATACTAAATGCCCGGTAAAAATATGAAACATAACATAACCTAACCTTTTTATGGAGCATTTATTATTTTTACTTACTCTGCGTTTACAAATTTTCATTTTTTTTATCAGACATTTTATATTATACAAAAAAAGTATGCACAGTGAATTTTGTAGCCAGAAAATTATTTTTAAGAGTGTTTAATTTGTTGACTTTTAAATCTCACTAGGAACAGGAATTATATTTACAACTAATATACGACCAATATGACTTCTGTAGATATTATTGATGATCTAAGAACGGACATACACACATGGACACTTAGGTTTTATACACACACGTGTTATTTGATATTTCTGATTATCATGCATTATTATAATAGCTTTGAAAGCCCGTGAGGTGACACCTGATAATCGCCCTCTACGGTATATCAAAATCTGCCAATAAAAACCGATTGGTACATCCAGAAATCGGTAATGAGCTGCGATGAGTGCTCGTGAGGTGATGCCTGATAAGCACCCGCACGGTACAAATATGTCATCATCATTACCGATATCTTTGATAAAACAGATTGGCACACCCAGAAATGGGTAATATTCAATTTATGATAATTTCAACATGCATACCTGTAATATTATATGTACACCTACCTACAAACAAAAAATAAATAAAATTATCTAAGATCAAATTATGCCATTTGAAGCGATCAATAGTCTATAATTTTTATTTATTTAAAATATTTACTAGATTAAAAGACTTCCTCATAATGTTAAAAATAATATCTGATTTTGGTATAGGTACATATATTTTTAATATCCTTGGAGAAAGTATAAAATTTCGAAAGTATTTTAGTATCGCCTGGATTGATTTATTATTTTAGAATATTTTGTATGTTTTAAACATATACAAGGTGGTGACTCGAACACCCGACATAGGAATTTAATATGTAAATCAGATTTTTATAGCATCCTGCTTCCCTAATTGTTTTAAGGAAAAAAAAGAACTTCAATTAAAATTTTAATTTTTAATTTAATAATACATATATAGTTACCATAAAAAAGAGATTTGACAGAAATGATTGACATAATATATTAGAATAAATTGTATTATTGTGGAATATTTTAAATAAAATAAAAAAATTTTGTTAACCCATAAGGGTGGAGTTGTAGTTATTTTACCAGAAACATATAGTTGTAAATATGGTGACGCCCTGTGCGGGTAGCTTAGGTTCTGATCAGCACATTTTTTTGTAGGTCCCACCGAGATATTGCTGAAGAATTATTTGAATAGAGGAATAGTGATTTCTGATTTAGTTGGGCCATAGATTATTTTTTTAAGCTACAAGGACAGGAATACTACCAGGAAAGCATCTTTAATCATAATAAACGTTTTTCTTCCTTGAAAGCTCCACCTTGAGCATTCGGGGGTTATTCAGGTGATATCGTTCCATATTTACTTATTAAGAGAACGGTATTTATATTAAACTTCATTTTAGTGAATTACTGACAGTAGAGTTTACCTTTACAATGGAACAAATTAAAATGAAAAGGAAGGCACTTCGTAAACAATTTACAAGATTTGACAGTAAAGCACAACCTAAACATAAGAAATCTAATCCAGATTCAATTCATCTCCAAGCATTACTTGACATAATTCAAAGATTAGAAGAGAATATATTACAATTTTAAGAAGAAGTTATGAATAAGTTGTTAGATGATGCCGAAGTGACAGAAGAAGCAGTTGACTTAGAAACTGATTCAACGGACAGTTACACAGAAAGGTCTCTGTCATGAAAGTTAAATACCTTTTTGGAACCAAGACAAGATAATCAAAGACCAACTGTAACTCCTTCTAAATCATCAGCGTCAGAATATTCAAAGACTAACTCTAAAAAAGAAATCATACTGGTTACCGAAAATTGAGTTGGCGAAATTCAGAGTTGAGGTTCAAGATTAGCTAACTTGGTGGGCCCAGTTTAGTAAAATTCATGAAAATGAAGAGCTCCATGTAAGTGACAAATTTGTTTATTTTAAACAATCAATCTTTGGTTAATAAATATCAGCAAAAAAAGAAAATTACCTAAAAGAAATTGAAGCTTTGAATGAATGTTTAGTGAGTCTAAATTATTCAGAAAAGTTCATGTTCGAGATTCAGTTAGTTATTAATAATGCTACTATTAGCTCAGTAAAGTTATCCGAATTATTGGATTGTTTAGAAGTAAGTTTGAGTGCCCTTGACCGTGTAAAGATCCCACCGAATTTTTATTTCCTATTATTGCATCGTGCTTACCTCAATCACAATCCAATGTTAGCTCAGATGATCCACAAACATCCGAATTAAATGTTTATTACAATTATTAAAATCTGAAGTCAAAGCAGAGCAGCACAGAAGTTTAGTAGTGTGAAATAAATGAAAAGAAAGAAAAAATGCAATGGAAAGGAAATTGAGATAATTTTAAAGTATTTAAGAAGTTCACATCTAAGATACCCTCTGCGGCGCGATTTGCTACAACTGACTCTAATTTATGTATATTTTGTGGAAAGAATCATAAAGTCAGGATTGTTCCAAGGCCCAATATTTGACTTTGGAGAAAAGAAAACAAGTGGTCAAACAGGTAAAGGCTTGTTTTATTTCTTTAAAAATTGCATATCATATGTACGATGTTTGCTATGTAAGAAGATACACTATGCTACTATGTGCCCTGGGGCAAAGTCCAAGAATGAAGTTCGAAAAGTTACTGAGGAAAATGATAATTTAATCTTTGGAGAACCTTTACCATCTACCCAAAAGGTAAGTGTTCCTGTACAAGGCACGTCACACAATTTGATTAGTTCTACGGCCGACGTATTACTAAAAACATTATACGTATGAGTCGTGGTGTCAAACGCAAAGAGTGAACTGTGAGAATGTTGATTGATGAAGGAAGTCATCATAGTTACATAAAAACAGCTGTCGTATGCGGAATTCAAAAATATTTATTTTAGAGATAATATTAGTGAATTAAAAAGAAGAAATGTGTACGAAGTTCCGATTATGAGTGTCGATAGAAAATGTGTTTGTAATTTAGAGCTCAGAAATGACCATATAATTGCAGCGAGTCCAACAGTACCGGATGGTCCTTGGATGCAAGAACTAGTTCATGTAGGTATTAATATCAGGGAAGTTAAAGATATCTCGAATGAAATTCATACCCTGATCGGCAGTGACCTTAGAAATCTAGCAATAACAAGGAGACACCATAATTTGATATGCGAAGTGGTGGCTGAAGAAACAATTTTTGGGTGAATTTTATCTGTCAAAATTAAATCATCCCATGAAAGAAATATTAACTATGCGACCACTTTACTAATGCAAGAAAAGACACCACCTTAACACGTTTGGAAGTAATTGGTATCGACGTTCCAGTAGAAAAAGTCACAATTAAGTAACATCAGCTAATGAACAGTTCCAAAATTCTATCTCCCTTACAGAATATCCACCTTTTACTAATAGAATATATTAATAGTTGATTAAATTATAATAATTAAAATTTATATTTAGGCTTTAATCAAGTAAAATACAACTGTCATACATACATATACATACATATATTCAACACCGAAACAGCCATTTTTTATTTTTAACTTCTAAACATGTGAAGTAATGCCTCCTAGCGTTTATCTTGAGGAAAAACCAGGGTCGGATACGTCTTAACGCTTAACCGGATTTTTATGTGGCGATCGTTTTGAACATGTGGTACATTTAATTTCGATTTTTAATTACAAAAAATATAAATTTCACTTTCATATTTAATATTACGCTACTTATATGATATATTTCTAGCACACAATACCAAAACATTTAAATTTCACTTAGTGATACTCCTCTATTATGTTTTTAAATTAATAGATAATTGTCCACTTGAACAGAAATTATAAATAATACCTAATAAAAATATACCGACCTAAATTGACAGATAAATGGTTTTAAACATTTGTTATTTAATTTGTTTCGCATCCATGGCTGTCTCTATTTTTGAGGTGATTTTCTACATTTTCAAAGCTAATTTTGCTTATTGATTAAGATACAGAATTTGAAGCTCTACAACTTTTATTGGAAACTTTTTTACCTAAAATAATTAGGGAAGCAGGAAATTACGAAAGTATGATTTTACATAATATTAAAGTCCCATGTTCGGGTGTTCGAGTATGAGTAAGACACAAATTTCAACAATCCTGCACCCTGCATTCAAGAATGTTGTTATTAAACAATTCTCCGAAGCAAAGCGATTTTAATACTTTAAAATGCATGTTAACTTTTTCTCAGAAATTTACATCAATATGTGTTCATATTTACAATTTCTAAATTTATTTTAGGTAGATAGAGAACTAATTACAAAAATAAGTTAATCATCGCTAGTAAGAATCCAGTCCAGTCTTGTAAATATATCTTAAATTTGTGTCATTATTGGAATAATGAAGTATTATAATAGTGATTCTCATACTAAACGCACTTAATCATAGTTTGGTTATACATACAAAAATCATCTGCAGACTAAAATTTTAAAACCATTGTGACGACGATGCATATTTTTGTACAGTAAAGAGGAAAAATATTGAAAAAAAATGCCTGTTTTGGCTCTTACTGAGCCTTTATTGCTCTTCAATGCGCTTCGTTCTCCCTGTTGACCGTATAAGGCCAACACTTTCCTCTGAATGTATCCAGTGGCTCGAAAGGAGTGATAACTAACGCTCGCTTTGGGAATTACTGGAGTAGAACAATATGAAGAAGTTACAGGCTTAATAACTATGAGAAATGTCTTGGCTTTTGAAAGAAATAATAATTGTTAATAATCAAATATTTGAAAAAAATCTCTTTTGAAAAATAAAAAATAAGTGTATATTATTACGGCTTACTACTCATTTATAGGTGTACCAATGTGCTTCTATTTGCAGATTTCGGTAAAAACGACATATCTGTATCACAGTGGTCACTTTATGCCATTTTTCTTTTCCGTTGATCGGAGTCGAACCCGGGCCGTCACCTAAGATTATATACAAATAATTTAAATTAAAATTCAGTAACAGTAGATAAAAACAAAATAATAAGTGTAGAGATAGTTGTTTACAAAAGCGGAAGCTGCAAAATAATTTTTTTAAACTTAAGCAACAACAAAATAAAAATAAGTTGTCCAAAAACTTAGAAACACAATTTCTTTTTTAATTAAATTTTGTATACAAGTTCGACAAATAAGGACATCGAACTTATTCTTACAATAACTGTTAATTTACATTTACGTAATAAAATATAATATATATATATACAGGGTGTTATCGAACTTCGGCTAAAAAATTTAAGGGCATAAAGTACTGATCAAAATGAGTAAAAAAAAACTTAATCAACATTGGTCTCATTTTATCGAGAAAAAGGCCATTTTGCTTTAGAATAAAAAAAAACTGACGAAGATAGTGGTCGAATAAAATTTTATATGAAACACTTCTCAATTTCTAATAGTTACGAAGTTATTTTAAAATTAAATATTGACCCCGGTCACAACATTTAACTTAGTGTCTACTATTCTTTGATTTTTTTTTAAATAAGCACAAATAAGATGATCTCTTAAAGGTAAACAAATAGTCTCATTTAATCGAAGTCATAACTCTCATAGTTTTCGAGATAGCAGAGGCAAGCCCCGTAGAAACTCATTTTTCACTGTTTTATATTTAGGAAAATATTGAAAATCGGACCCATGTTGATTAAGCTCTTTTTACTCATTTTTGGTCAGCACTATATGACCTTAAAGTTTTTACTAGAAGTTCGATAATACCCTGTATATCAGTTTGTAGCAACATAATATTATTTTTATTTTTGAACTACTTTATAAATTAATTTATTAGAAAAACAATACATTTTATAGCGGTATGAAACGTGTAACGCAAAAAATGATAATGATTTAATTTTCAGATTGAAACATACTTTAAAAATAATAGAAGAAAATATTTCAACGAAAGTACAAGAATGTGAATTTAGCTCCAGGGTTAGTGTAAATTTGATGCTGTCGTAATATTGTAAGTCTATTAGTTTGAAGCACGCATTGTTTAATTTACTAAATTTCAGATATTAGGTTAGATAAAGTGTTTATTATTAAATGAATGCAAAAAATGATGGATAACTGTGCAACATTTCTTTTTTAGTAAGATCAGTGGTAATGTAATAATAATTATAAGAAAATGAAAGGTACTTATCATCTCCTATGACGTATGTTAGAAAAATTAGTGTATATTGGTTTTTAATAAAGGGGTTAGATGTTTTACTTTAATTATTACAAGGAAAGTTATATATTATTAGCTGTTATCGCTGGTAGGTTGTGACATGTTTGATATTGTAATAACGGTAAATTAGTTTTTTTGAAATCATTCTAACATTACCTTTTACATTTCGTCAAGTCACATGTAGATCATTAATAGTTTGTATTCGCAAATATGTATCGCAATAATTAATCTATGAAATGAAATTGACATTTTAATTTATGCTTAATATTATACAATTTTCAATATCTATATATTAATCCCGTAGTTTTTGTGAAATATAATCAAATGTAAACATATGGGCTGGTAGTGCGAGCTCGGTTTTAACTAAAACGCTGTTTTTAGAAATGTCAAATTCAAATTTCAATATTTAGTATATTATGTATAAAGAACGATTTTTTTTTTTAAATATTTCTTTGAATACAAACTATTTTCTGCTTAAAAACCATATTTTGATAAATTTGATATTATTTATTTCTATTATCAAATAATGAAATTTGACATTTCTTAAAACACCGGTTTAGTTAAAACTGAGCTCGCACTACCAGCCAAGGAGTTTATGTAAGTGATAACTGTTGTTAATACAGGTTGTTTCAAATGGAGCTTTACTATATCAATTGGCTATATTTTTAAAAGTAATTGACAAAACAGAATTCTTTTTTTTACTTTTATTAAATCCGGCTAATATTATCCTGCAGCTCATCAGTTGTTTCTGGATGATTCCCATACTCCCATTTACTATTCCTCTGAGATGGCCCCGACAAATAACAAGAGCAAATATAATCTCATTAAACATAACTTCAAATCTTCATGTTGAACACCTGTTATCTGTTATCTTTCTAATTAATTGAAACCAGTACAAAAATTAATTAATATTAAAACATTTTTATAAGTAGGTATAGGGAAAATGAAAAGGCAGAAGACTTATGTCATAAAATGAAATATAACTTGTAGAAATTATTTATTTTTAAATACAGAAGAAAAAAATACTAGTATTAAGAAACGTATATACTGATGAAATTTACAAGTACATATTTCTAAGTAAATCTCTACTCCTTTTACGGAATTTAAAATTATTTGAAATAATTGTAATTGATTTTTATACCATACTTTAACAAAGCAATTTAAGAAACTAACCATGATTGTTGTGAACTATTTCGAACGGGAATTGTCCAACGGTGGGCCATTAATTCTGTTGAAAGCCATTCGAAAGGTATTTTTTTTTTTCAAATGTTTCTTTTGTTATCAGTCTTTAATTAAATCATATATTTTTAGAGAGCAACAGATGCTAGTAATCATGTACTATTGCGGCCAAAAAAATGGAAACACCTATTTTTTATTTTTGTAATTCAGTCTTTGCCAGGATATTCACACATAGGCGTCGTAAATTTTCTGTAATTATTTATATAAATGTCACTAAAATGCCTCGACATTTGAATGAAAACGAAAAGACGAGAGCTATGATAGAAATAAATGGAGCCCCCATAAAATATTAATTCTTTGTTTTTGATTTTTTGGTTCATAATTTTGTGTTCACCGTTTTTCATTATATTTTATTTTTCAAATAAGTAATACACGTTTCTCTTTCTCTGTTTAGATTAAATTATTTAATTAGTAAAATAAAAATTAAGTAAATAAAAACAGTTTTATGGATTTCATAATGAAACGCCACTGCTTGTGTGACATTATTTGATGTCATTTTGACATGGAAGTCAAATTACAATGTTAAAAATTCATAAAAACAGCTAACTAGATAAACGTAGGTGTTTCCATTTTTTGGCCGCTATTGTACATACATAATAAAAATGTCACAAATTTTAATATAAAATTTCAAGATTTTCTAAGTTTACCTGGTTTTATTTTCATAAATTTTGGAAAAATTCCATTATTTTTGCACTTTTTAGGAAAATATCTGGTTTCTTTGTCATCAGGAGTGCGGACTCAGTAAATTTGGAATGAAAAATAATGACATTTGAAAGTCACATGACTACTCGCGCCTTATAAATTAGTAGCCCATGTAAACGTAGTAGTATACGACGCCATTACTTTAAGGATATTTTTTTGATGACGTAAGTCTTCTGCCTTTTCATTTCTATCATACCACAGTATCACAGTAGTATAAAATGAAGTCCCTAGCAGGCGCTTTTATGCCTGTTTCTTGGTGCTAATCAGTGCCGTGATTAACCATGAGGCGCGGGCTTGCTAGGGGCTCGGCTACGGCACCATTTTGTCGAGTTTTCATTTTTTTACGTTGTTTTTTATTTACTTTATGAATTTATTTCTGTTGTAATTAGTTTTCTGTTTAATTTATGAAATAAATTATATTTTCGGGGCCTTATGTTTTATACTAGGGACCCGAAAATTGTTAGCTCCTCAGGCTCGAAAATACCTTAATCCGGCCCTTGCTAATCTTTAGAACCACTAAATGGATTTTGTGGTTTTCATTCAGAGCAGAAGAGTGCAAACTATAGAGCACGTGCCTGATTGAGAGAGCGACAAATGATGCTAAATGTAAAATTAAAATATAAGATTTAATTCTGTGTATTTATTTACATATCTTGATTTAATTTTTTTCTTTTAATAAAATATACAAATTTTTGTAACTTACTTAATATTGATCAAAATCTTGCCCCTTTTCATTTTATTTATTTTCGAAAAAAAGGGGACCCGGCATGAATTTTTTGCG
This sequence comes from Ophonus ardosiacus, assembly GCA_943142095.1. Taxonomy (NCBI): domain Eukaryota; kingdom Metazoa; phylum Arthropoda; class Insecta; order Coleoptera; family Carabidae; genus Ophonus; species Ophonus ardosiacus. Next base: position 47,689,782 of record OW964824.1, read on the forward strand.
TACTTTTATAGAGCATATCTCGAGGAAGACGTATGAAACATATTCGATAAGAACGAGCAATGGCGATTTTTATTGAGGCAAATTGACGAAAAAAAACGGCCGTGCAAGCACGTCCTTGGGTTCTTGCCTAAAGATTAAAAGATGGGTGATAACGGTACTGCCAAAAATAGGATTTTAACATGTAAAATCATACTTTCGTAATTTCCCGCTTATTTTAGGTAAAAAATAAGAGTTGCAGCAATTAAAATTCTACATGAATCAAAAAGCAAAATTAATTTTGCATGCTTCGTAACGTCAGAAAGTAGGCATGAAAATGTCGAAAATCACCCTAAAATTGCGATGAGAGCGATAGTCATGGAAGTGAAACAAAAAAAAAATAATAATAATAAGATATGTTTAGCGGTTTATCTGCCAAACTAGGTTAATATTAGTGGTTAATATTTTTATTATTATTTATAATACCTATTGTGAACAATTATCTACAAAAATTAATGGATAATTGTTTACTTGAAAAGTAATGACACATTTAATACAATCGAAACATTTACCCACAATATGGAAGAATGGTTTAGCATAAAAAAAAGTCAGCGATAATACCCACAGAGCATACGCACAATAATAAGCGTATGTTACAGTATGCAGTCAAAAAAAAACGTCATTAAATATACGAACCATTTTTTAAAGTATAATCTAATGTCTAAAACATTTACATAAAACATGTCCTTATACAGTGTGTAATTTGCATTTATAGTTTAGGAAGATATCATCGTTTTATTGATAGCGCATTACGCGATCTGTTGGTCGACTATCGTCTACAAACGGTCTTGGTATAAGACCTCGATTAAATAAATCGTTTGGTAGTAAATACAGAATTGCTCGCGGACAGTAGTGTGTAATAATAAATACTTTCCTTATAATGGGATGCGTGACTGATTTCCAATTGTAATATGGATAAAAGTACCCCATATATTGTATTTTCCATAAGAACTATATTAATTCCAGTAAATGTTCTCTTCAGTAAATTTATAAACATAATAATTGTTAAAATCTGAATATAGGAATTTGGCACACCGAACAAAGGATAAAAAACTAAGTTTATTACGTTATCAGCGTCCTAAATTCCATAGAATTTTTTCATATTTTGTATTTTTCGTTGCATTCTTTTTCTAGAATAACTGCTATTGTATTTTCTTATATAATATAAGCATCTAAACGTAGCTGTTATATCAAACAACCTGTGTGTTTTTCCTACTTTTGAAGCTATTACAAAAGTAGGTGAAATGTCAAGATTCTCGATTACTTTATATCCGGAAGTAGCATTATTGTAATGAACTATTGACTCACGTTCTCACGTTAGCAAGATGTCTGTTTTTATTTTATTCGGAAAATATCGTTGGAGAACTAATATAATACAAATTTGTTTTCTCTCATATGTAGTTATTCGTGATATGATTATTTTTAGGCAAAACTGACTGAAAGTTACCATATAGCCTGGTTACGTATAGCCATTACAGAGCGGGCAGTATTCTAGAGTGCTTAGGACTTTAAAGGAGGTGATTCCTTAGGCTGCATCCCCAGGAATACATATTTACATATACGTGATCATGTATAACCAATGAAAATAGAGACCGTTGCATCATTTCGCTATTTTCATTGGTTACACATGATCACGTATACGTAAATACGGATTCATGGGGATGTAGGCTTGCTCTCATTAGACAACCACCATCGCAATACAGAGCACACCGTTATTGTGGTAGATTTGAGACATGTGGCATTTGTCTGAAATTTAACAATAACCTAACCTAAAGCACAAAACTTGGCCCAAGTTTTCCAAGCATAACTTTTGTGCGTTAGGTTATTATTGTTATTTTTACAGAAATATACATGTTAAGTAAACTGTTCGTCGTTATAGCGTTGATAAATGTCAGTGTGTCTTGGGAGCTACCACAATCACAGTGGACTCTGTATTAAGCTGGGGTTTGTCTAATAACATTAACCCTTCGGAGGTGGCGCCCAGTCTACCAGACCCGACTTACGACGTACTGAGATTCTTTATTGGTTTGTATTTTGAAAGTTAAATCTTTATTTTTTTTTATGTAAAATGTTCGTTTTCATAGAAAAAAAGTTCAATTCATCAACTCATACCACTATTTTGTAACAAAAATACCCCGATAGCATTTTTTTGACCAGTTTCTCTCAGGCGCGGCTCCATCTCTCGTGTAACAGAAAAGGGTATCACTTCTGGGGCGGAATATAAAATTGCGCCCCCCCCCCCCCCCCATTTTTTGGAAATTATTATTAAATGAAATGTTTTTTATTAACCATATATCTAAACGGGACTGTGTCCCTATAGGTAGTAATGTTGGTTGCCTAATACATAATATTTATTTGAAACATGTAAATATTATTCAATTACAATTCATTTAAAAATGAAATTTAAGTTGTTACTAGTTTTATTGTATTTATGTTAAACTATTTAATAAATAATAACATAAAATAAAGACCGTTAGTATGAACGATGATTAAGTGTGATTAGTCGTTTATGGATTATTTTAGAGAAAAATGTTTCAAATGAAAAACGCGTGCAATTAATTTTTCTCTAATTTTTATTCGAAGTATTTTTTCTCTAAAATACAAATAATCCATAAACGATTGAGAGCGATAAAACAATGCTAATCATATTCTCGCTAATCACCCTTAATGACATGTTCATACTAACGGCCATAGTTTTTAATACTAATATTAGTTTAAATTAATTCTGATCAGATCTAATGTAATGACAACATTTATAATTAATTATTAAATAGATAAACAATTTTTAGCGAAATATGAGAAAATTATTAGTAATTTAAAATGGATTATGTAAAAGTATAGTTCTGTAACAAAAATTTCGAAAAAGTATATATGTATGGTACAATATCCTTTTATTTTACATTTTATGATTTACAAATGAAAAGTAATAGATGAATCCTTTTTAACTCTTTCTGGAGAAGCTACACACGAGCCCACGAGCGAACAATGATTTTTATTTTTATTATTATAATTGTTTTTATAATAAATTAAAAAACTATAAAATAGTCAAAAAAGAACAAATAAATAATATTGAAGATTATGAAAACTATTAAATAACTATACATAATAATAATAATAATAATAATAATAATAAATTCTTTATTAATGGTTGGAAAAAAAATACACCATTAAGGGCGAGGTTCAGCTAAAAGCTGTTCTACCACCTAACCCAATTTACAAGAAAAACAATATGAAAATAATATTAAAAGTATAAAGACAGTATGAAGAAGCAGTAACAATAACAATTATAATAATATGAACACTTAAATACATTTTGAAAACTTTAATTTCTGCTTGAAAGTATTGACAGATAAAACTTTCAAATCTGAATTTAAGTTATTATATAGACTGGGAGCTAAATACGAAAATGAACCTTGGAATTTATTTTTCTTAAATGAAGGAACTTTAAACAAAGAAGAACCACGTAGGGAATATTCAAAATCTTTTTTTGTTAGCTTGGACGATAAATAAGAAGGTGTACCAGTTTTTACTAATTTGTGAACTAGACATACATATAGAGTGTTAATACGATCTTCAATGAAAGGGAGTTTAGCTTTATGCCTATAGTTAGAAATATGTTCATACTTACGTACACCAAATACATACCGAAGACAGGCATTTTGAAAAAGTGTTATACATTGTCTATCCTTTTTAAATAAATTTGGAACATAAACACAACCGCAGTAATCAAACAGCGGGAATATTAAAGACTTGACCATTTTTAATTTCGTATTAGAAGCAAGGACGTTTTTAAATTGATATAGATGTCTAAGTCTAAGTCTAGCCGCTTGAAGCTTTTTTATGAGGTGGGATCTGAAATTCAAATCTTTATCTAAACACTAATATAGTCCAAAACACAAATTTACAATTAAATATACAGAACTATTCTCAAATGACATAAACAAAATGGTTGAGTACTCGTCTTATCTTGCAATTTTACAGTAAGTTTATAACCTACATAACTTATAAGTCCACAATTTCCTTTCCCGGAACACAGGCCATTCGCTTCACAATAAATGCCCGTATTACGTGTCTATAGTTATATGGTCGAAGAATCGTACAGTCACACGGTGGGGCGCCTTACGCGCGAATTTTGAAAGTCAATGCAATACAGTGCATAGAAATACAATATTAATTCGCAAAGTGTACATTAAGAAATCTAAGAGTGTGCTTGATTTATATTTATTTATTAATTTATTTATTATTATTATTATTATTATTATTATTATTATTATTATTATTTTGAAATGAAGAATTTATTTCTACGCCCTAGCAACATCTGCGCCCGGGGCAAGTGCCCCGCTCGCCCCACCCTAGTTACGGCCCTGCTTCTGAAGTCCGTCGAAGTCCTGAGCACTAGGAGTATTGCCCGCTCTGTATTGCAGAGCGGAATGGCTATACGCAGCCTGGTTATAGATATAGTCAGTGCACTGACTCGATTTCATAATCAACGGTTTTTACCTGTCTCACTACAGGATGCTGCTGCCTGTTAGTGGAAATGGAAATCACGACTTTTTAATTTTGACACCAATATAAAAAAAATGAAATTTCCACCAAAACAAGACGCCAGACAAGTTTTTTAATTTAAAGTACTCATTTAAAAAATAGTAAAGAATCTGCATAAAAATTGTGCATAGCTGAAGGCATCCAAAAATTACACGATCTTAAAATCTTAAAAACTGTCTCCTGCGAACTTTACAATTTTTGACAAACCGCCCTTTTCCCCTGTGCCCTTCAATTATATGATTGCATGGCACTCTGTACAAACCTTAAAGACGTATATTTTATTTTACATGACAAGAACATATTATGTCAATAAGGTATTTGAAGCAGTTTTTAATTCTGAACTTTTTTTGTATTTACATTTTTGTTCTAAAATTAATAGTACAGAATTAAGAGCAATATGAAAATTTTACCATTGTGTTTCCTGTAGTCCATAAAAAAGTAGACACCCAGTATACACTGCAATAGTGTGCCCATACTCCACTACCTCTATTTCTAGGCCATACTCCGAGCACTTGATTTTCCCGACCACCACTTGTTCCAAAAGAAAATAAACATTAAAACTGACTACAATAATAAAAACTGATTACAGCAATACCAAACACGGAACATTATTGGGTTTTAAAGATCACAAAACTGATATATTGTACTTAATTATTTTATTTTTTAATTTTATACCTTACAAAATCAGAGGGCATTTTGCCGCCCCTATGCTTGCCGCCCGGGGCAAATGCATCCGTTCTCCAAAACTAACCCCCAACCTCCTCCACTCCTTATTGTACATCAAATATCAAAATAGTAGCTATTGGTCATCCCAATTCTTTAAGGAAGTTGTTAAGTGTTAGCAACGTTGCTAAAAAAATTAACCAATAGAAAAAAATATAAAGCCTGTCATTTTCATGTTTTTTTAAGTGTTCGCAATTATTATTGGTTATTTGCTATAACAATGTACGATGTTGCTAAGACTTAACACCTTTCTTACAGAATTGGGGCGGGTATGTAATGTACCTACTTAAAACACTATTTATTAAAATTTAAAACCTAGCTATATTCAAGTTTCTTGCATAACTCATGCATATTATTATACATATTTATAAATTACAAAATGTATAAATCAGTAATATAACTGTAAAGAACTAAAATACCATGTTAAAGTTAAGAAAAGGAAGCTACTAATTTATTTATTACTTTATATATTTACGAAACACTTCCTAATTTATAAGAACTAAGTAGTACATGTTATACAATTGTCTTAACAAGATTCCCATTTTAGAATTTGCAATTGTCCATTCTAAGAAAACTGTCACGAATATGAAAAATATTTTGAAATTGCAACTTATGAGGTTGACTCCACATGGACAGAAATAGTCAAACAGACATATTTAATTAGTAGTAATTAATGACACATTTCTTACATAACATCTCTGTGTGTTTTTGTGTTTGCGTGTGATGTACGTACGTATGTCCCGTTTTACAATCCGAAAATTGACCGCGGGCATCCCAAATTTTATGATTACGCAACAATAGAGTGTAATACATACCCAAACGGGATATAATTATAGTTTTTTAATTAAGTTGCTCACACTTACACAATAATTAACATCAGATCCGAATCCCAGGGCTTTGAAGATTATTCTTCTTTAAATGCCGAGGAAATTGACTCCCCTAAAGCAAGATGATAGAATTTCTCAGTTCATTTTATAATTCATTCCAATCTAGATAATTGATAAAATTATTTCAGATAAAAAAGTTCTTCGGAGAAAACGCCTATGAGAAGTAATTATTAAATATTGATTATTTGCCTTGCCCTCCATACATATGAAATTATTATTACTATACTAAATTTCATATACAGGTTGTTCATTTTAAATGCATCACCATTGCTATCTCGAGAACTATAAGAGCTACAAAGACAGTTAAACTGGCAAACAATTTCAATTTAAAAGATAAATTTAAAGGAAAGAAAAATTATTTTTTCGACCAGTGGTTTTCAAAATACGGGGCCTAACTTTTTTTATCTTAAATTAGAACATATCAAAAACTCTGGACATATTGTATTATTAATAGATTGTATAGAAAAAATTTTCTAGTTTTGTTATATACAGTTGCGTGCAAAAGTTTTGAGCCATTCATATTTTTACACTATATCATATATTGTAAAAGTGATAAAGAAATGAAACAGTTATTTTTATAAGCATAAAATATTTTCAAATTATAAACCAAAAACTATATAAATAAATTTATGTGATAACAAAATACTTTATGATGTTGTTGCGCCAGATATATATGCATACTATAAAAGTAGTAAAAAAATGGTACAATCTTTTTGGACTTGCGATTTTGTATTCTATATTTAATGAATCAAAATTAGATTTTTTTTGGAAATGATGGTAGAATGTATTTTCGGTGACCAACAAGTGCAAGATACAATTCTAAGTACCAAATCTCTGCAGTTAGGCATAGCAGAGGAAATGTGATTTTATGTTGTGTATGTTCTCAGGACGGTATAGGTACATTAGTCCAAATTAAAAGTACCATGGATGTTGTAATGTATAGAGATATTTTAACAATGCATATTCTACCATACCTATGCAAGTAAAAATATGTCACGAGGATGGGTTTTTCAACAAGATATCGAATCTAAACATTCTTCAAAACTAGTAATGGAGTTTTTAACTACAAAAAATTCCGAATACTTAACTGGCCATGCCATAATCTCCGGATTTAAATCTAATAGAGAATTTGTGGCACGGCTTAATAGTACGCGTGTATAAAGAAAAACACTCCAACGAGGGTGAATTTGGAAAATGAATAGTAATATTTACGACAAGACTCCATTACAAATTTAATCAAATCAATAAGCCTCGACGGTGTGCTGCAGTGATTACTTCAAGAATAATGGCGATGAAGTATTAAATATAGAATAAAAATTCACAAGTCCAAAAAGATTGTACCATTTTTGTGCTACTTTTAAAGTATGCATATTTTTGGCGCAAGACTTTTGAACATCATAAATTATTTTGTTATCACAGGTTTATTTATGTAGTTTTTAGTTTATAATTTGAAAATATTGTATGCACAAATATATATGTTTATAAAAATAACTGTTTCATTTCTTTATCACTTTTACAATATATGATAAAGCGTAAATATGTGAGTGTCTTAAAACTTTTGCACTCAACAGTACATTACTTATACGAGGTGTGTTCAAAAAATATCGCGAATTTTGTGTTTTTTCAAAAATTATTTATTTATTCATGAATATCTATTTTGTCCCCTTCAAAGTAATCCCCATGAGATATTATACACTTGTGCCAACGGTTTTTCCAATCTTCAAAGCACTTCAAAAAATCATTTTTTTTTATCTTGTTCAGCTCCTCCTTCGATGCCGTCTTTATCTCGTCAAGCGTAGCGTAACGTCGTCCTTTCATGGGCCTCTTCAGTTTAGGGAACAAGAAAAAGTCACAGGGGGCCAGATCTGGGGAATACGGTGGCTGCGGCATCATTAGTGTGTTGTTTTTGGCTAAAAAGTCGCGCACAAGCAACGATGTGTGAGCAGGGGCGTTATCGTGGTGCAAAAGCCAATTTTTGTTCTTCCACAAATCCGGGCGTTTCTGGCGGATTGCTTCGCGCAAATTGCGCATAACTTGCAGGTAATATTCCTTATTGACCGTTCTACCCTGTGGCAAGAACTCATGATGCACCACGCCCCTGCAATCGAAGAAAACTGTCAGCAAAACTTTCACATTCGACCGAACTTGGCGCGCTTTTTTCGGTCTTGGTTCGTGCGGCAGCTTCCATTGAGATGATTGAACTTTGGTTTCCACGTCATAACCATAAACCCACGATTCGTCACCAGTTATGACCCTCTGGAGCAAATTTGGGTCGTCGCGGACAGAGTCCAACATCTCATTAGCAATGTTCATGCGATGCTGTTTTTGGTCGCAATTGAGCAATTTTGGTACAAATTTCGCGGCGACCCGTCTCATGCCCAAATCATTGATAAAAATCGAATGGCACGAGCCAATCGATATGTTTAGGTCCTCAGCAACTTCTCTAACGGTGATTCGACGATTGGCCAATATCATTTTCTCCACTTCATTAATTTTTTCGTCTGTTGTTGAAGTGCTCGGGCGTCCGGCACGCTTTTCGTCGTTCACATCTTCTCGGCCTTCTGAGAACATTTTGTACCACCGATAAACGTTGCTTTGGTCCAAGGTAGCTTCTCCGTATGCCACAGTCAACATTCGGAATGCATCCGCGCACTTAATTTTGTTTTTCACACAAAATTTGATACAGGTTCTTTGTTCCATTTTTTTGAATAGGTAAAAATCGAAGACGATCCAAAACACGTGCAAGCAAAGCAGCTGTCAACAATTAAGTGAACATTCAAAATGGCCGAGCTTGTCGACATAAGTGAGAGACATGAGTACCAACATAAAGCCACAAAAAGATCGAAATTCGAATATACGTAACCCGCGAAAATTCAAAATTCGCGATAGTTTTTGAACACACCTCGTACACATTTATCATTAATAAAAACATTTTCACAATGTGCCATTTTATATTAGAAAATTGGTCAAGTAGACGAAATAAAATTTGTGTCAGCGGTTCTCAAAATTTGGAACAATATATATATTTTTTTTAAATGGAACCATATATTTTTTATTATCTTATTGGAAAGAGTATTTTTTTCTCTTTCCAATAAGGTAATGTTGTTTATATACAATTATTTCAAATAAACGAGTTATTTACGGTTAAAAATTTAAATTTTGTAAACTATTTTATTAGTTTTTTAGTCAAGTAAGCCATGGAAACAATTGATTCTTTGTTTGTTTAACGTTTAATAATTTCTCCCGTAAAGTTCTCTGTGTTTAATAATGTTTAATAACTTTACAAATGAAGAAGAGTTAGATATGATCGTGCTATATGGAAAGTTATATCTAGACACCAGTTACGTAGAACGGTCGGCTCGCTTTCCAAAAGAGTTTAAATGTCCGAAAGAAATAATGGCTTTCAATTTGAATATTTTCTTTGTTTTGTTATTACTGTAAAATAAATTAATAAAATAATAATTTTATAAAAGACAATTGTTTCCATAGTTTACTTGACCTAAACTAATAAAAGATAATTTTTATGTTTAAACGTAAATAACTCGTTTATTTGAAAAAATTGTACATAAATAATATTACCTTATTGAAAAGAGAAAAAAATACTCTTTCCAATAAGATAATAAAAAGTATATAGTTCCATTTAAAAAATATATATTCTGTCCCAAATTTTGGGAACCGCTGACACAATTTTTATTTTGTCTACATGACCAATTTTCTAATATAAAATGGCAAAATTTTGCTAATTTAACCAACCTCGTATCTCTTCAAATAAAAAAGTTACCAATAGTGAGCTAGCTTATTGAGACACCTGTATATCATACTTTTAAGAAAGAGAGTGGAAATGGAAAATGAGTATGGTAATGAAGTTCTTAACTGACGCAGATTGAGTGGGCTAAGTTTTTCTTAGCTCACGGGCGTATAATATATAGATAAAATTTATTCTTACAAAAAAACACAATTGTTATCTGTTTAATAATATTTTAAATTATGTTAAAAATAGTTTTCTCAAAGCCAGATATTTTAGCAATTTTCTTGTATTATTTTATTATTTACGTCAAAGATTCCAAGATAATTCGTTGAAATTTTTATAAATGCAATTGTTACAATTTTGTTATATTGAAATGCTTCATATCTATTTTTTTGTCATTATATCATTTTTGATAACAATTTTTTTAGTGTAATCAGTCAGACATTGTCTATATATGTACTTAGTCAAATCATATTCAAGGAATTTAGTTTTATCTAATAAAAATGTAAAAATAAGGCAGTGAAAATAAATAACGCCGAGTAAAACAATAATATCAATGATTTTCATATCATTCATAGTCATGTCATTATTTACAATTGATATTGATGTCATTGTTTTCTTATAAAAAAGTAATTCATAAAATATACATTACTCAAACGAAAGTTATATCATATGCAGTAAAATGTAAATAAAACATTAAGCAAATAAAGCAATATTTGGGCATTGTTCTGAATCTTTTTATTTATAAAATAATGTTTCGACAGCGAAGTACTGCCTTCGTCTGGAGAATAATTACAATACAATAAATAAACATGTTATTAACTATATACTTATTTATTGTAATGTTATTTTACCTGAAGAAGGCAAAAGGCAGCACTTCGCTTTATAAATAAAAGTTATATACCGAATGATTCAGAAGATTGAAGGTTCCGCCTGGTTCTGATTTTTTGTTTGCCGCATAGTTGTGATAGTGAAATACGATTGACAGATTGCATTGGCATACAGTGAAAGAAGATGAAAATAAATGTATTCAGGATATTTAGAGTAGAATCAATGTATTTAGAAAATATGCTTCCATCTTCCATAATTAACTTGTGATCTTCTTCCCTAAACACCATTGTAAAGTACCGATGATTTTAATAAATAATAATAAAAATATCGGTAATATAGGTAAAATAATTTAAACATTGCCGGTAAATTGATGCTAATTTTTTTCCGTGGAAGATAATTTCGATAATCAGAACTTTTTCAAGTCACGTGACTTCCAATCATTTTGGATCATTCTGTAGAACTACATCCAAATACTTTCTTATTTATATTATGAGTTCTGAAAGTTTCTTTCAATTTTTAAAACATAATGTATTTAACATGAAAAGTATGAAAGTATATCTAAACCACCAATAATACAATATTATACTCATAAAATAAATAGTTTTCACTTTACCCATTATTTAATCATTAGTAAAATACGCTTATGTTGATAAATCATTGTACGACGTCGTATTCATTGACTACCATTTGTTGAATGTAGATTCAATTAAATAAGTTAATTGAAGCTGCACTTACTCGTGCGCAAGGATTATCTTCTTTATGTAAAGTAACTTTAATTGAACATAATGGATTCAAAAACTGATGGTATGTAAATATGGGTCTACATGTTCTGATCGAGTTGTTGTAGTTAAATGTTAAATAATATCAAAAGTAATAAGTACTCTGCTCTCATCTACTTCAACTTTTGTCATGCATGTGACTAAAATTTCAAACAATCTATAAATAAACAAATATTGTGCAAGAAAAGGGCATTTATCATAATTTGAATATTAAGGGCATTAACATTTAATTGTTTATACAAATAATTCTATGGACAATATTCAACTAAGAAATTTATATCAAGAGGTGCATAAGTCGTTAAACATTTTATACTGTTGTTCGTATTTTAGGCTGATCCATCCAAGCACGTGTTTCATATTTTGTCAATTTTTTTTTTGCCTTTTGTCCAAGCGAAATAAATAACCCTGAACTAAAGAACATGAACATAGGTTGTATATTAGGATGGACATTAAAAGTGGTCAAGTCGAATTTTAACCGGGCCGCCCCCTAAAGTGGTTCCAAATAAATAAAAAAATATTGTGCTGGCAATATTAATATATTTGACCGTGCCTATATGCACTTGATTTTTCCCATTTAAGTACCTAACATCTCTTAATTTTTTTCGGAGGCAATAAGAGGTCTAAAAAACAGTATTGGAATGATCCGAGAATATGTTGACACAATTGGAAGTCCCAATCATTATATAACCTAAAAAATAAGCAGAAGCATTCATAGCCTACCTACTTCGAAAAATTATTAAAACTTTCTGATTCGTATTCTGCAGAATATTACAAAATTATTGTAAGTCATAAAACGTTTAAGACACCACGGGAGTTATAATGATACACCGTCGACATACATCCTCGGTCCTCGATATGTATACTGTCGACCTCAAGCTTTATCATACTTATAACTCCCTTGATACCTTAATTACTATACCGACTGTATTGTTATATCAATACATTTAGTACTGATGCATCACATTTCACTTACTATTAGAGATGTGCCGATTATGATTTTGGCCGACTAGCCGACTAGCCGATTAGTCGGTTGTAAAGAGGCCGACTAATCGGCCGACTAGTCGGCCAAGCCGATCACGGTTTCGGGGATATCCGTGACGTAAATGTCACAGATATGTTTTCTTTACTAGCAAGTAATTTTAGAAACTGATTACCAAAGGAAAGGATGCTTTGCTTTACATTTCAAAATGTGTAAGACTGATTATAAAATAAAAATATTAATAAACAATCAAGGTTTTTATTTAATGTAATTCCTCCCATTTTATTGAGAAATACGTACAAAGTAAAAAGCCGGATAGTCGGCGCTTTTTGCCGAATAGTCGCCGAATAGTCGCCGACTACGATAGTGGCCGGATAGTCGGCTTTACCGACTAGTCGCCGACTAGTCGGCACATCTTTACTTACTATATATTTAAAATCGATAAAAAATATAGATGAACTTGAGCGATAATCGACTGAGGAATGGATAAAGGGAACCTTCAAAAAATATAGACTTTTCGAACGTCATTTTGTTACAAAAAGTGAATAATTGCAGATCTAAGTTTTTTGCAGATCGTTGCTAATAGTAAAGGTCTACAAAGTACCTACTGTATTGACAAATGGACATTGTTTTCACCAGAGTGATTCTAGCGGCCAATTCTAGCGGCCACTTTTCCAGCATAACCTATTGTGAACAAACCATACCCAGTGCATTGCCATGGCCAAAGAGATATACCAGGAATAATTATTAAAGATATTAACTAATAAATGATAATAAAATGCACATTAAAACAAAGCATTAATAAAAATAATACATATAAAAATTATCAGACACTGGTAAGTGATGAATATATTAATGTTGATGATACTAACCTCTTAAATTTTATAGGTTATGGCTGCAATTAATAAACAAATGTATTTATTCGCTATATATCGTAAAAGTGCCGCTTTAAAATTATTATAAATAAATTGTATGTATTATAACAAATATATTAATATATATTTTGTAATACCACCACCCGTAGGGGATGTGTAAAAAATTAATAAAGTTTGCGTTACCTATCCTATGTGTATATATTTTTAGATATCTCCTATATAAGTTCGCGTGCCGCTTTAAAATTATTATAAATAAATAGTGTGTGTTACAACAAAGTATTTAACATATATCTTAATATAGCGCCACCCATAGTACATTTTACATTACATATTAATTTATGCTCTTTACTATTAGATAAAATTTGTTCGATTTTCATAACGGATTTTGTACTGTTTCCATAACAACAACTGTCAATTTGAAAATTAATGTAAAGGTACTATAACCAAAATTAACAAGTATAGTAAAAGGACTCAGTAAAGCTACAATATTTAAACTTTAAAAAGACACTTTCTCGAAGAAATTTAAAACAATTTTGTCGAAGAAATTTGAAAAAATAAATGAGTGAAATACAACTTTGAAATGACATTTCGAAGATATGTGCTCGAAAAGGTAAGAAGAATTGAAGTATTTTTAGCATAAAAAAAGTTCACGATGGGCATACAATCATAGAGGTTTTTCCTGTTAAACTTGTCAATAGTTAATGACATCTGCATCTTAGCAACTACGAGGACGAAGGCATAAATATTGTAGCCTAAATCATAGCGGCCTACACACACCATGGCCCACCGAGAAACGTCCCATCCAAAAGCGGAGTTACGGGGGATATCGAGGGTACCTGACTGCCACCTAAGGTTTTAAGCAATTATTATAATAATGTAAATCAAAATTTTTAAGAAATAATAGTCTTAGTAACAATAGAACTTATTGTTAACTTATTGTTTCTATAACAACAAAGTTGCATATGCACAGTGTGGCAAAAACATGAAACTATATTATTAGAAGAAATAAAAATGTAAAATAATGGTAATATTTTTTCTCTTTTTTTGTTTCTGACATCCCCTAATAAACATTACTAGCTTCGTCCTGTTGTACTCGTATAATTTCAAAATAAAAATAAAATTCGCTTCACTTATTCTAAATGTCTCTGCATAAGTTTTCTTTTCTTACATTTCGCTGAGCACACCTATCCATTATCAAAATTCCGTAAGGAAAGTGTGTTTAATGTATTTAAAATGAAAAGTATGAAAGTATATCTAAACTCCCAATAATACAATATTATACTCATAAAATAAATAGTTTTCACTTTATCCTTTATTTAATGATTAAGTAAAATATGCTTATGTTGATAAATCATTGTACGACGTCGCATTTTTTTAATGTAGATTCAATTAAAGAAGTTACTTGCAGATGCACTTACTCGTACGCGCAATGATGGTCTTCTTTATGTAAATTAACTTCTTTAATTGAACTTATATTCAAAAAATGATGGTGTGTAAATATGGGTCGACATATTCTGATCAGGTTGTTGTAATTAAATGTTAAATGAAATGAAACTATATTATTAGTAAGAAATAAAAATGTAAAATAATGGTAATCTTTTTTCCCTTTTTTTGTTTCTGACATCCCCTAATAAACATTACTAGCTTCATCCTGTTGTACTCGTATATTCCAAAATAAAAATAAAATTCGCTTCACTTATTTTAAACGTCTCCGCATAAGTTTTCTTTTCTTACATTTCGCTGAGTACACCTATCCATTATCAAAATTCCGTAAGGAAAGTGTGGTTGCCCGATATGATACTGGCTGGCTGGCAGCTCCGTGAAATACTTTCTCTAACGCAGCATGTAATGAATGCATAATAACAGTATTCAAATTGTTCACTTGTTTACGTAACATCACCTAGAACTTTAGGAACCTGGGTAGCCAACAGATCCTCCATGCGTGCAGCGTAATTGACTGTATTTCTACCGTTCGGCGTTCGATCATATCGTACTTTGTACTTCCTATACCACACGGATAATGTTGCATGCTTTTCATCGCTCGTTTCTGCAAATATTGCACAAATGTTGCTAATAATGGTTATTCCACAAAGAATACAACGCAAATAACAATGACTAAGTCGTGAAATTTTATTAGAATATGGAATATGTTCTTGTTTTCTTTTACACATATTACCTATTTCATTGCTCTTGTAATGGCACGGAATTGAACAAAATAGGTACTAGGTAACACTGCAGCTGCTATTTTCTGGTGATAAAATATTGAACTAGGCAATCCCAACCTGAAACTACGAATTCTTTCGGTTTGTGATCATACGTTCCCGCCAATGAATTCATGAATGCTTGACAGAAATCATCGTTTCCCTACGAGCCGCTAAAAAACAGCTATCATTGCTGGTCAAATCGTATTTCATTTATATGAATTTTAAATTAGAATTGATACTGCATAGGATTACAAACGTAATATTTAATATTTGATCTGTATTCATGTCACAAGAATAATAAATACAGGTGTTCGCTTTTCGGGGCTCACCATTGGGATCTTGGAAATTAAAGTCAGAATAATTGACTGTAAATATCGTAATTATGTCAAAGTGGAATATCGCTTACTGTTTGCTTTATAATATTGGATAAAACAGGCCATTATTTGTGCCGCTCTTTTGGAATGAAGACATGCATCACATAAATACTTCTATCTGCTCTGAGTGTTCTGTATAGTAAAATACTCTTACTATTCCTTTAACATAAATTCCATTTTTGTTTGAAATAATTTTTGGAACTACAGTTTTCTTTATTATTAGAAATTATTTAAAATAAAAATATTTATATTAATGGAACAGCAAGATTATTTTACTACATTTTATTATACAGAGCATTATCTTCATTTCAACAGAGCGGCGCAAATAATAGCCCGTTGACGCCCAATGTCATAATGCACGCAGTGAGCAATATACCGCTTTGTCATAATTACGATATTTATAGTTTTATTGCCGGACCCGACAGAGTCAATTTTCTTGACTATAAAAGAGATACGAAGTTGGTTAAATTATAGCAACATAGCTCCATTAATTGATCATTTTAAAGATATATGAAAAATTCATGTTTTATTTCATAATTTTTTCTTAGACTGTTTTAAAATAAGATGTTAATCTTCCAAAATCTAAATGTGGGATTCAAGAATTCCGCTATTTAATATTGATTTCCATTGTCTTGAAGAGTAATAACAGCTTTAATTCTATTAGCCATTGTATCCACAAGACTTGCACATTCTTCCGTACGCACTGGATTTTTACGAAGTAGTTTTTCCAAAATACAGGGTCTCGGCACTGCCTACTCAATGCAACAGGCCTTGGGGCCTTGCCCAGCGTTCGGATGACTTCACATATTGAGGCTGAACATAGAGCGTATCTCCGTGCTCCATGCAAGAACTGTTTAGGACTCGCAACCCCAGTGTATAAAAACTTAGACCAGGAATAGAGGGGAGACAGGGCATATTCACGCGTATATTTCCAAATCATCTGTGCGATTTTGACCCTTATTACAATGCTAGAATCAGCTGGAACCGGAAAGTCAACCAGTTAAATACTGTTATATTACAGTTGACCAAATCTAAATAATTACTTGATTATGAATAACATAAATAAAACAATTTAAAACTAAGAACACTATGAATCAAACTAAACACGTATGTGTAGCATAACGTCAGAAGACAAAATGGTGATTGTTAACGGTGCGTTACGCTTGTTGAAATTGAAAACTTATTCGTTCGACTGCACACGTATATAACACATCTCGCCGACTTTCCGGTTGCAACTGATTTTGACGTTACAATAAGGTCGAAAGTCGCTAAGATTATTTGGAAAGTCTTCTTACGGCGAAATACATAGCATGTCCTGTCTCCTCTCTATTCCTGGTCTATGTTTAAAACTTCAAGTGTCACTTGAAATGGGATCAAAATTTAGGTCAAAATCACTATAATATTATAAATATGTTATGAAATTACAAATAATTTGTAAATAATAAATATTTCAAAATGACAAACAAAAATAAAATAGAGAATACATTCTGGGCCCTGTTTCTCAAAAATACAAGTCTACAAGTTAACAAGTTACAAGTTACTAGTAAATTTTTCACAAGGACATGTAAATTCTGTTTCAGAAAGAAATTTACAAGTCTAGTAACTTTTTTACACGTGCAGTTTATTTTCACAAGTGATCACAGTTGATTTAATTTGTGTGTTTATTATAAGGGAAACCTTCTGGCCAAACATAAAACGAGCAACATTGCCAAGTTTTCTCATATCACAATGTCATGATCTATTTCTACGCAGGGTCGCGTTAAGCAATTTTTGGACCCTAGACACAAGAATAAATTCGGGCCCCCCCAATTTCATAAATTCGTACATACATATACTCGTATATACAAACAGAAATCTGATCAATTTCAATCATTGTTATAACCAAGTTTATTGTTGTAATCAAGTATAATCATTGTTGTACTCAAGTTTATGCATTGTTGTAAACAAGTTTTATCATTGCTGCAATGCTTTTTTAAATTTTTAGCACACAAATATTAAATAATTCGTGATATTGTTATTGTTTAAAATCAGCCAATGGGTCATTCCAATTTTATAGCCCCTCTATATGGCCATAATCAATCCTCCTCCTAAATATTTTAGTTCTTCGTACCACAACAATTTCGTTTTCATCACTAGTCTCGCTTGACCACATTGCTTCCCAATATTTATCTACAATTATTATTATAATTTGTTATTTAAAAAATAATAATAAAATAAATCAAGATAATAAACAACATCACTTTCAATTCCGAACTTTACCAGACAACTTGTACACTTTTTTAATTGTAAATAAATATTTTCTACACTATTAGAATTGTATGATAGGGTTGTTTGAGACTGCTAAAAATTTCCATGTAAAATATATTTTGAGAAACAGAACGATAATTACACTTGTATAAAATAGACTTGCACTTGTGACTTGTATCTCACAAGTGTAGTTTTGAGAAACAAATATTTGTGAAAATTAAAATTCTGCAAGTGTACACACTTGTATTACAAGACTTGTATTTTTTGAGAAACAAGGCCCAGGTTTTCTTTATCACAATAAGAAATAATGATTATCGAACAAGATACTCATAAATAATAAAAATAACTCAACAATATATTCACCAAGAAAATAATAACTTTAATAAAATAAATAAAACAATAAGCTTACAATATTATAATATTTAGGTAATGTGTAAATGTAATGATACCGAATATTGTTATTCACACGAAGAAAATTAACAAAATATTAAGTAGTATCATTTTGATGAAAATTATATTTTACAATTACAGGTAAAATTTTTATATTTGTTTGCAACTTCATAAAACAACCATGACTAACAGTATAAAGAATAAACTTTTATATAATATTAAATTTAATTTACTCGGTAACGAAAAGAGAAAAATAAAATGTTATTATTAAATTGGATGTAGAGTTTAAATTTCTTCAACATTTACTTGAAGAAATATTGTCTATAAATAATAGGCCATTGATGCGCAAGGCAAAACTATTTTCCCATGTTAATCACATATGGCTCGCTTTTCGTATTACACCCGATATGTAAATTGCTAAATAATATATGTAATAATATCCTCATTGAATAATTATGTCAAAATTAAGTACGATGCCTTAACGAAAACAAATAGAAACGTGGAAAACAAAACACACTTACTGGTGCCACGAGAAAATAGGTGAATGTATCTTTATTAAACATTTACACACGTACCCAAATATTATAATACTGTAAGCTTATTGTTTTATTTATTTTATTTTGTAAGAAAGTTATTATTTTCTCGGTGAATACATTATTGAATTATTTTTATTATTTATGAATATCTTGTTCGATAATCATTATTCCTTATTGTGATGAAAACCGGAATGTTTTGTTTGTCATGTTGAAATATTAATTATTTTTACATATTTATATTGAATACTTCATAACATTTCTAGAGTATTATAGTGATTTTGACCTAAAATTTGATCTCACTTCAAATGAAATACAAGTTTAAAACCATGGGGTTGTGACTCCTTCATATACGGTTCTTATACGGAGACGCGCTTTGCTCGGCCTAAGTATGTGACATCATCCGGGCATTTCGCGCGCTGGGCCAAGCCTGTAGTATTGAGGCGACAGTGGTCTCGGTATGGAATATAAATCTGGACTGGAAGATAACCCTTTAAATGTCAGTCAAACTATTATATCAACCGTCATTTGGCCCACAGACGTTTTAAATCTATATTTAAAGTAGTCGAAAGAATTTTGTAGAAATTTCTGACCATAAATATGTATGTGTAGGTTTTATAATTTATTGAAAGTATATTAGGACCTATGAATAAAAATAACGAAATACAAAATATTGGGTTGGGTATACACATTAAAACTGTTTCACATAAAGCTTTGTATTGTAATTTAAATCAGAAAAATTTAATTAAATTTTATAGGTCACATATCAGTTATCAGTATATGATTTCTCTGTTACGAAATTATACCATTTTCAAATTAAATTTTTATATAACTCACCATTTGGGACAACTTTTATTTGAAGCATTTTGTTCTCCGAAAGAGTGCCGAGAATTTTACTTTTTAATTGATTATAATAATGACATGGCTGAAATCTAAAACTCTTTGCACATTGACCAACTGTTGTCTGATAAGAACCCGAAATGTTCATGTAAATTCTGAACAGATGAAGAGCGATTTGGTCATGACATATGGTCAGTAGGTAGGTACTCGTATTATGCTTTATGTTCAGGATTAGGTGTTACCGCAAGACTAAAGACCAGCCTCGGTCACGTCTCGTCTCGAGGGCAAGCTCGATAGTCTCGTCTAGTATTTTTATAAGCAGTGGCGGCTCGTGCTATAGGGCACAAGGGCACAGCCCTACCAAATAAAAAGACAAGAAAAAAAGAAATAAGCGAGTACGTATACATTTTAAAAATACATTAATTATTATTTATTTACTTTCATAATTATGCAATTCTTACTACACCGCCGATAGC
The DNA here is from genome assembly GCA_943142095.1 of Ophonus ardosiacus. Lineage (NCBI taxonomy): Eukaryota > Metazoa > Arthropoda > Insecta > Coleoptera > Carabidae > Ophonus > Ophonus ardosiacus. The sequence goes on from OW964824.1 coordinate 47,710,249, forward strand.
TAGATAGCCTATATACTGACGTGTGCACGTACCGATATGCTGCTAGAAGCTAGGGCACAAATGTTTCTGCCCCGGTCTCCCACTATTTTTACTCGAATTTTGACCAATAGCAGCGAAGCGCGCGAAGCTGCATATGACTGCATTAAGCCTGTTCCGGGCACAGCCCAATTTAAACGAAGATGTCCGAGTATGTCCGGCATTTTCCGAGGTAATCTGTTATTGTTGAATTGTAATCGTCTAGTACTCATTTAATTACGAAGATGGCTTCTGTATCTTAAAGATTAAATAATTTAATATACTCTTTTTACTTTTTTAAATTTTTGTGCCCTACCATACAAAGATATCACCAGCCGCCACTGTTTATAAGATCTATTGATCCGGGTAAAATAATGCAAGAAAAATTGATTTATCTATACAATAAAACAAATTTAATAGTGCCATACAATTTATTTTTACACCACGAATTTAAACATAATAGTGATATCGAAGATGCATTGCGTTGTTTTCGTATAATAAGACTAGCATTGGTTCTTTTATTTTGTACAGCGTGTTGTCTGCTTCATGTTATCATTTAAAAGAATTGCAAATGCAATCCGCTTTTCACCAAAGCCGCTATCTGGGTGAGCACATCCATTTAAGTTACTACTTTACAACAAATACTGACATGTGTAGTCTAATTATGTTTTGTCTGATGGCGTGATCATATACATCATTTTTAATTGTGAGAAACTAAATAGTTAAACATTAAACATTGTTTTAAAAATTAATGTCAATATTAAATTTTATTTTTATAATAAATATAGATAACTTAGATTATCGAGACCAGTTCGCGATCGAGACGAGAACATAGCTATAGTACTCGAGACCAAATCTCGTCTCGCACCAACACTACTTGGGACTAGAGATAGACATAACGATCCAAAATCTCGATGCAGTATCGATACAGAAAACTAAATCGAGCTACTTTTGAGTATCGATGTCGTTATCGATATCCAATACCAATAAAAAATTATATAGGTTTTAATTTAGAAATTTGCTTATACTGTAATTGAAAACAAATATAATGGTCATTTGCATCACCGGCTCTCAAATTAGGTTAATACAATAATAAAAAAATCTGTGGCCAGCACAAGACCTTCCGCAATTCGATGTATTTTGTACAAATTCCATACCAACAGGTCCTTGGAACAGGTTCTATATCATATCATGTAAAATCGAACACGAACACATACTATTTTTTACAAATTCCAAACCAAAAGTTCATTTGAAAAGGTTCTATAAATCCAATAAAATTATATCATAAACATACACTAAGTAAAATGCACTTGACACTTCCTTCTTTCTTCTTCAGCTTTCCCCTATTTTATTAGGGGTCGCTGTTTCCTCTTCTCTTCCTCTCTACCATCTTCTCTTTGATCTTTCTCTGCATGTCACTTGCGAGGAACACTATGACATACCAATTTTTGATCCTATACTTTCCATATTTGGTTTCGCACTTGCAACTGACATCTGTCATTTAGAATTTTTTGAATATATCAGCTGTTTCCATGATAAATAGCAAATCTGACTAATTTTTGAAAATTAATATCTTTATAATGCTTTAAATCTACATCTATTGAATATGAAGGAAAATGTATAATCAATCCGTATAGAGAAGAGTATTTTCTTTAATACAAATAATAACAAAATGTAAAGAAATAATATTTAACTGCGTTTTTTTAAGAAAAACTGTTAAAAACTTCAAATAAGGGTACTTCCGGTGGATCAATTATAACCAAAATCTAATCAACTCCATATGGGTGTAGAGAAGAGGAATACGAAAGAATTATAATTTTTAGAATTGTAATATTGGAGTTATAGTAGGAGAAAAATTTGTCACACACGGACAATTATGTACTTGTAAAAAGAAGTAATGTTTATTTTATAACATTAATTCAAATTTACTAAAAAAATAAATGACCATGAAATTTATTAACATATTTTATAAAAATTTTACTCCATAAATTTATGTATAGATATTATCGACCATCTCCTCTTGGGACTGTACTGTACAATATAATTTACGCACAATTGCATTAAAATTGTTTGTTTACATCTTACATACCATGGCGGAAACTAAAATATTACACCCTAACCCTACGTACTGTAAAGTAGCACATGTAGGCGGCAAAGAAGAGCAAGAACCCATCGATTGGTAAACAAAACATCAAAAATACAATTGGAAATATAATCAACACTCATATTTTTTTAAAATGATATCATTCCCGTTACTACTTCACTAGCTTTTATTAGCTTGAGGCATTTCTTCAGAAATTACATTCAAGCTTGAAATTTCAAAAAAAAAATCACATAATCAAATAGTTAGCAATGCAACGCATCGCCTTATTATTTGTGGCATGGTCAACCTGCTCATGTAGTATTTTTACATAGTAACAAGCCTTAAATATATTTAAAAAAATCATTTAATAACATTTAATTTGATTGCAGTAGTACGCAAAACGTTATACATACGTCAGACCGAAAGAAGTTTACACCTTTGCACGAATAAAATTTCACCCGCAGCCGTAAAACTTTTCTTTCGACCCTCTACACGTAAATAAATATTCCCTTGCATTGTGCCACTGTCAATGCAACCTTGAAATGAGTTGCTGGATTGGGAGGAATGTAATTCAGGTTAATGTTTATTATGGCTCGAACCGGTTTCTTACGGCTCTGCTGGTAAATTTATTGAAGTTGGAGGACTGGATTGTTATGTAACAAGGTGAGGGTAGAGCAATAACAAGCTAATCGTTTTATTATAACCTCTTTTAAATGATAGTTTCAATATCAATATTTCAACTATGTTATCTGTGTAAGTCAAAATGCAGTTTAGAAATAATTATCAATTATATCTGTTTATTCCAGATGTAAACTGCTTAGACAGTTGTTGCGTTGAAAATTAAGTAGATAAGTTATTGCCATCGTACATGCAGGGTTGATATTTAGATATGAATGCTGTATGATAAACTCCGCATCCCTCAACAGATATGCTCTACTGAAGATAATAACCGTTTGTTTTAGTCACTCTAGTTTAAACATTCATACGGAAAAGGCATGTAGTTTATCGTTCAGTTTTTGGGAGAGTGTTACACGCTAGTATGCGTATGTACAGTGTAACAAGTTAGTCTTGTGTCTTTAGTTAAGATTCATTGAGGCAATGCTCACCAGCCAGATAAAGTCATCGTTGTGTAAGAGTAAAGCTCCGTTTCCACCTCTTAACATAGTCTTTGTTTTTGTTTTAAGTCATAGTCGCAAAAGTTTGTCATAGCTGAGCGTTTCCAGCTGATGATTTTGTTTTAGTCTTTGTCACTGTCGTAGCGCATAGTCAGAAAGTTTGCAAACTCCAAACATTTTGTCTTTGTTACTTTTATTATTTTTTAATAATAATAATAATAATAATAATAATAATAATAATAATAATAATAATAATAATAATATAATATATCATCACGGCATATTACCCATTTCTGGTTGTGCCAATCTGCTTTATAGCAGATATCGGTAATGATGATGACATATTTGTACCGTGCGGGCGCTTACCAGGCGTCACCTCACGGGCACTCATTGCTGGCGTGGAGAGTGCACCACCAGGGCCACTTTTGTGCCATTTAAAATTTGAAATATTTGGCGTCGGTCGGGATCGAACCCGGCACCCCCAGGTTCGCGACCAGACACTCAGGCACGAGACCACGGGACCCCATTATTATTTAACGGTATGGATAATACAACTGTATTAGTAATAAGTTCAGTGGTGAAAAGAAGAAGGCTTGCTCCGATTGCAGCAATACCTTATAAACAGCGTCGTAGAATTCATCGGTGGTGCATACATCAGATATATCAAAAACGATTAGAACAGGGAGACTGGAACAATTTATTAAACGAAATGAGACTGTTTGATGTAGAAAAACTTTTTAATTGCACTATATTAACTGTTGAACAGTTTGACTTTTTGTTAAATTTAATAAAAGAACCACTAACGAAGCAAGATAAGTTTAGAAAAAAAAATCCACCAGGGGCAAGTACGTTAATACATCGGATAATAAATAATAATTAGTTAATTGATTAAAAATTTTGTATATTTTTTGCAACCAGTGACTCTTGCTATGCCGCGTTAGGGTATAACTGGCGAAAAATTAAATCTACATGTCAAAACATATTATTTTCATCTTGATTTTATAAGTTTTAAATACAATCTTATTATATTTTATCAATACAAATAATATTTTTGAAATTTAAAATACTCTATGTAATAATTGTGGCATATTAAAAAAAATATATATAAAATTTCTTTTTAAATTAGTTTTGTTTATATACATTGATTAAATTGTAAAGTTGTTATATATGTGAGTATCAATTAATTACACAAATAAAAGAATTTATATTTTGTCAGCTTTCAACTATGTTCAGTTATAGCCCTAACTAATACTTTTTTATTATTATTTTACAAAGTTTGATTACATAGGTATATATTGTAAAGTATTAAAGACACACACAAACATCCAAGCCCCATAACGATCTACAGTTTTAGAAAGTCTTAAATGTTATTTGTTGATGTAATATTTTTTTAAATATCCTATAAGGTAGATGTTAAGTAGATTTTATTCTCAAACAGTGTATCTTACTAAAAATTTAAGTCCCGTAAATCGATCTTTTTCAGCGCTTATTAAAATCTGTAGATGTGTTTAAAATAATTGGAAATGTGCAAGGATAATTATCAATTTAATTAAATAATTAATGAAATAATATGTACATTGTAATCCATGTTTTCATTGCCACTAACAGCCTATGTCATGTCATTCAATATATCTTTCATTTTCATAAAATCGAATGTGGTTCATTCTATCTGGAGTGGCAACATAAGTTCTAACAAGATTCGTTACTTTCTGCATTCATTTATGTACTCGAAAATGGATTCTAAATTTTAAACAGGCGAAAGCAGAAGACATGAAAGCAGTAAGAATTTGGAATATAGTAGATGTGTGACGTAAAAAACTCGAATATTTTAAAAACTATATTAAAAAAAAACTTTAATACACCCACTGTTTTAAAGCTAAATTTTAACAAAAATTACTAATGTTCCAATTTGTTATAGCTACCGCCCGTTAAGCTGATACTTACCTTGAATGCAGAGAACCTAAAATTTGTACTTGGACAAGTCGAAATGTAATAGTAATTATAATATGCTATTTTTATCACGAGGAAAAGACTTCGTCAACATATAAAATTGATATAAAAGGAAAGGGAGTATCAGTGTCAACTAAACGCGCGTTTGCTAAACTATAGTAGTGGACTTCATTGAGTTTCATGGCTAAATTAGAAATCAAGTCGTTACCCAAACTGATCAGATTACGACTAAAAGTTAGAGTTTTTAAAATTATCGTATGTAAATGTGTGTACTGTATATCATAACTTCGTGTTATTTATGAAACAAGTACACAAAGTTTATAATTAGTGCACGAGGCATGCAAATTGCGACACGACGAGTGTACGAAATGTATACAACAAAAATGTACCATGTATATTAGATTAGAAAATATTTATGTTGCACTGTAATACAAATTTCAGTCAAATGTAGATATGTATTTTATTAGTAACTTGTTTTCGTAGTACCTAGTTATTTTATTAATTATAATGCTATGTAATAAAAGCTTTTTTTTAAATTCTATTGTGTACTTTTTGCACAAATGCTGAAAAAATTAAATGAGTTACTCCATTAATAAAAATTCAGGATATATAGTCCATTTTAAGGGGGGCTGAAAAAGGGGAGGGGGAAAGAGACCCTTCAAAAGGTTGGGTAGTTCCGAATTTTTGATATGTTATATAGGATGATTGGTCAGTGAAAAATACATATTTCCACAATCCTCCCTTCTTCGCTTCCTCTGCCATCTTGTAAAAACCAACGAAAATTGTCACTTTTTCAATTTATTTCTATACCTAACTTCTTTCTGGTGAATTTTATAGCAAAAAAGGTATTTGCTGACTTGTAAAGGACAAAATTTGCTGCAAATTAGTTGTTTGAAATTACTTTGTACGATTAATAGCAACAGAGCTATGAAGCTAACAAAAAGGCTAAAATTGCGTAGATAACAAAATTTTGAGTTTCTTTCCACTTTACAACGCAATAGCTTCTAACACATCTTTTAGCGTAAAAGCCCGCAGAAACAATCTTGTAGAGAATTTAATTACGTACAAAATCCACTTTTTACGACGAATGCAACGGAGTGGGGGGCTCTATATAAAAACAATAAAAATAGCTTTTTCCAGTTTAGTTCATTATTTCTAATTCTAAAAGTATTGTTTCAAATGGAATAATCTGCAGATTATTCCATTGCATGCATATGTGTTGGCAAAAGTCAGTGAAGTCTCATGACACTACTAGAAAAACTTTTTAAAAACAGCACTCCCTTCTTTTATTTGTCTGCGATTTTTTCTACTGCTCTTCAGCTCATAATTATGTTCGTAGAATCGGTATTACGTTAATTCCGCATCATAAAAACAAGTATAGTGTCAAAAACCGGAGGGACAATGTTGCTGCACTAAACTTGACAAAAAAAAACACTTTTTCGTATTTGAATTGAAAAATTAAAACATAGATTTTGTAGGTAAGTCTCAAGATTTATGATAAGGACTTTTAAGCTCAAATGAAGTGTTACAGAGTTATTGCGATATGTAAAGGGAAAAGATACTCAAAATTTAACTAAGTACGCAATTTTGTCCTTTTCGGGAGCTTCATAGCTCTGTTGTTATTATTCCTACCAAAAACTTCATTTACCAAATTTACAGGAAATTTTATCCTCTACAAGTCGCCAAATAACTTTTTGCGTTAAAATGCAACAGAAAGAAGTTATAAGCAAAAAACTAGAAAAGTACCGATTTTCGGTGGTTAAAATGTTAAAAAATCTGAGTATTTTATATTTCATCCAATCCTTCTCTATAGGAGCTGAGAACATCTAAAAGAATATAATGAAATATGATGACAGTGATTTATTTATAGCTAGGAAAAGTGATAAAATATTTTTCTAAGATCACTACTTTTGCCTTGTTGGAAGCAGCACAGCTCCACCGCTGAAAGACATAATATGCCAAAGTTTTAGAAAATTAAATCTTAGGATATATATATATATATATATTAAATACTCGGCAAATAACTCATTCTGAGCTGAAAAGCAGTATTTGCAAACAAATACAAGAAGGAAGTGCTGCTTTATAAAAAGTTTTTTTTAGTAGTCCCTCGAGACTTCACTGACATATGCCAACACATAATTACGTTCATTTTGCAACTATACAGATTCTGTTTGAAATAAAACTTTTATTATTAAAAATGATGAACCAAAGTGTATTTCTGCACTAAACTTGAAAAAGCCACTTTTTTGTAAATTAACCCCCACTCCATTGCATCGGTCGTAAATAATAATTGGACTTTGTAGGTAAATAAATTCTCTTTCTCAACAAGATTGATTATGTGTACAGGGTGTCTCATTTTCGATGCTTTTTTAGGGTATCTCGGGAAATATTAATATTTTTATTTATAAAAACATATTTTTTTGTTACAGATGTATTGCTGATTCTATTTCTGGTAGGACTTGGGACGTATTTTTCTTCAGGGCTGCCGCTGTTTACTTTCCAAACAGTATTTCAAGTACTAAGGAGAGCGGAATTTTGTAGGTATCTGCAGATGTTTTGTGTCTTAGGATGTTTATATTTTCTGATAGGGTTTTAGGTATTTTACCCGTTGCTTAGGTTATTATTGATACAATTATTATTGTTATTATTATTCATAATGTTAGTTTTGAGCATTTACTTATTATTAAAAGTGGTCAAGTTATATCCATACAGTAAGTACTTATTTTGTTTTTGTTCTATTATTTATGATTTTGAAGCTTTGAGCTTAATATATAGGTGTACCAAAAGTAAGTAGATTAAATTTAACCCGGGATAGAACTCAGCCAGAGCAACAATTTAGAAGAAAATATTTGCAATTTCTTGACATATATTGTCGAAATTGAAAAAGTAACACTGACAAAACTCGTCGAACGCAATAATATTTCTTTGTAACATTTTTTTGATTTCTTAATTTGATACCGAACATATTGACTCCCGTCGGAATCAAATATTTTGAACTTGCTTTCATCACTCCAAAGGAGAGTATGACGACATTTTTCACTCGTCCACGATGAGTGTTCCTCAGCAAATGCAATTCTGGCCCTCCTGTTTTTCTTTGATAGTACAGGTTTCTTAACGGCTATTTTTCTTAGTAATCCTACATCACATAGCCATCGTAGCACAGTGCGATCACTCAAATCTACATGAAATTGTTCTCGAATTTTTTGCAGAACGTTCACTTGATGATAAAGCAGGATCACTTACGGATAGACGCCGGATGGTTTCGATCAATTCAGGCATTAGTTTTCTTGGACCACCGACTTTTATATTAATTATGACACTTCTATACTGAGAATTTTTTCAAAATCTTTGATATGCCACTTTTACTGATTTTTAAATATTGCGCTGTTTCACACCATCTTTATGAAGCTGTACTACCCTTTCTCGTAAGTCGTCGGAATTTTTTTTTATTTTTACTCATTTTAACATCAACTTACTACATAAATGACAGAATACAACTGAAAGTAAGACAATTAAAATCATTTTTCCAATATGTTTCCATACTTTAGTCCACCGAAAAAACGAGTTCTAGATGTTATTTCACTTAAATCGTACAGTCAATATCAAAAGATTTCTTGTGAATATATTCTTCAATATATTGACTTTAGAAAATACGATTCAAATTTGCGAGAACTATAAACATATTTTTAAAAAATGAAATATTTAAAAGTTTACATACTTTTGTCCGCCAATATGTAATAATAAGGAAGATAATTGCTGGCTAATTTATATACAGACACCTTGTATATGTATATATATATATATATATATATATATATATATATATATATATATGTATACATGGTACGTGGTCACTTCATATACGGGAATTTACTCAACGCTGTGACTTCATATATAACGTTGTGACTTCCGAAAATGGAAGTGACAACGTTTCCCTGTGTAATTTTATTTTTTCTAGCACTACAAGGCAAAACAAGTCTAAATACGAAAATTTTGTTGGAAGTCAAATAGTACCCCCCGTACCCTCAAAATTGTCACTTTAGTTCAAGCGTTTACCGCTGGCGCTGTACTCGCAATTAGTGTCAGGTATGCACAATACGGAGTTACTTCCGCAGTGTATATAGCGTTGGAAGGTACTTAGTCACTTCCAAAACTTGGCAACAGTGTATTGCAGTATGGTTATTGTAGTTTATGGAAACTATTTATTAATATAATAAATTTTTATTAACAATATACAATTAAAAAGTATCTTAAATTAATAAGTGAAAAATTCACAATAAAATGTAAAAATAATTACCGCTGTTATGTATAGCACATATACGGAATATTTATGTGAATTAATGATTATTTTTAGAACCTATTTAAAAAATTTAGCCAATAAGTATTAATAACAACAATTAAATATCTTCTTATATATTAAAATATATTCGTGATAATTTTTAACAAGTTTCTAAATTTCAATCGTGGTAATTCTGTTATTTATTAATTTTTAGCAAGTTTTTAACATTCTGTAACCAATAACCAATAAAATGTCAGGTGACAATTTATTTTTTTGTCATGTCAGTATTCGCGATTGGTGATTTTTTTTTGACAAAGTTGTTTAATTTTACAACTAATGCCCAGTTTCAAAAGGGTATGTTCAAAAATTACCTTGTTATAGTTTTCAATAAATAGAAATAAATTTAATTTTAATGTTTTGTAAAGTACTACTTAATTTGGTTGGATGAAAATGTATTAATTTTTGAACAAACGGTTATGAACATCATGTTACTTACAAATTATTATTCTCTAAATTGGAATCATGCTAAAAATCGCATATCCAGATTTTTGTAGATAAACACGATTATAACATTTTACGATGATGTCCGTGCGGTTTATCAAATACTATAAGACTTGTAAAATTTAACAACCGGAAGTAATAGTTTCATGAAAAAAAAAAACTTGTCAATATTATTTTTTGAAAATATATATATTACAAATATTGAAGAATATAAAATTCTACATCTGATACATTTAAAATTTTTATTATATCTTGTATAGATTTAGAGATAAAGGCACTGTAATATATAGAATAATTTAATGTAGTACATCGAAGAGGCTAAGGCACTAAGGAAACCAGTTGACAAATCCAAATGTTTATAACATAGTTTGTAAATGACAGATATCAGTGTCAAAAATCTACAGTATTAGTGACATTCTGAAAGCTTTTTCTGGGAAGTACATCTAATCTTTCTTATTATCTTATTAATTAAATATTTAAAATTGTAGGTAAAATGCATATATCCATCAGAAATACCGCCATTCTAGTTAATGAATTGGAAGAATCTCTGATATTTAAGAACTTCCTCAGACAATGAAAAATATATATAGTTCTGTAATTTTTTTGTTATAAAACGTTGCTTAGATAGCGAAGTGCAATACAATATACAGAGTGTAAATTTTAAAATGGGTCATAGGGCTATAACATAGAAAAACAGTTTTTTAGACGCCAAAAATTTCTATATTAATTTATTGAAAAAATAATTGATGCATATTATAAAGAAAAAAATCTGATGTGGCCAACACAAAACCTCCCGCTATTTAATTTTTATTAATTTAAATACATACCTACGTATTTACTAACGCTGCAAACTGTTGCATTGCAGAAAACTATTGCTTTATTTACTATTTTCTTTTTAAAATGTCACTATTATTAATTTGAAGTGATTAGTTTTTTGACAGTGACATTTACTGTCAGTTACATTCATTTGAAATATGAACTGTGTAACAAAGGAATTGTGTTTATCTTAGACTTCGGGACTAATAAAAATAATTATTTTTAAATTTATCTGTACAATATATAGAAAAAGTATTAATTTATTCCTGTAGAAAATTCAATAATCTTTAATTTTCATAAGACATAAAATGCAAAAAATGGCATTTAATGGTATTTTTTGAAGAAAAACCGTTATGAGCTTCAGGTAAAGTGCCATTTCCGGTTATCCGATTTACACCAAAATCTAATGGCTTCTTTTCATATTAGAATAGGATATAAATACAAGGTTTCAGAATTTTCTGAATGATAGTATTTGAGTTAGAGCGAAGACAAAATCAATACGCATACACACACACACATACACACACACATACAAACGTCACCGTGAAAATGTTAAATTTGGATTCTAGGGACCTTAGCACTTGGTCACTTACTAAAATCTCGATATGTGATTTTTAGCACGATCCCTATACCTCCCTTACCAAGGGTAGCGGGAGGTAAAAATTTGTACAATTAAGAAAAAATAACATTAGCCATGAAACTGACAGTAACAAAACATTGTAATTTTTTACTAACATGACAGGGGACAATTAAAGATTAAAGTTATTAATTTATGAACTAATACAAAATAACACGAAATAAAGAATTTATAAATTTAAAATTATCTACATGAAGTAATAACTTACAAAAAGCGAGAAAACTGCAAACTATAAGGGAACAATTAAAACTATTTAAAAATTTGTAATGTTTCTTCATGAGACAAATTATCCATATGATTTCTTCTTAATAAAACGAAAATAATAATAATTTAACAAATAATGTGTATGAAACGTTTATTAATGAGTGTCTCAAGTCAAATTTTTAAATTTATTTTCTGGCTTTATATGAAACAGAAATGTAATGTGTTTGGTATCAAAAAGTTCGTATTTTTTTTTTATAATATGCACTAATTCTTTTTTCAATAAATTAATATCTAAACTTTTGGCATCTAAAAAACTTTTTTTCTATGTTATAGCCCTATGACCCGTTTTAAAATTTACCACCTGTATAACATAAAATGGAAATGGCGAGAGGTATTGTGTTGACCACAACAGATTTTTTTTATATAAATAAATAGTAATTTCACAAATCTTTACAAATTTACTAATTTTTTACCATCAAGCTTTAGAGATGAATTTCAGTTTCTCTATTATTATTTTTTACATTAGACTTTATCACATTTAATTATTACATGTGAACCCGAAAATTGTATAACATGTTTATTGCTAGAAATAAGATAAATTTGAAATATTTTTCATTACATAAAATGTCTTTCGTCTTAATATTTTATTTTCTGATATGTTCTGTATTGCACAAATTCTGCATCATCTTTGGAGTAGGTTTTTTTTTGTAAATTAATTTAAATAGTGACTAGTAAACATAACACCTTAAATTTGTAAAATTAAAAGTTGGAATAATTGTGTCATCTGTTGTTAATATATACAATAAATACAATTTTGCGGTTAACTTCTTTTCTGGAGATAAAATAAAGTTTTATGTAATAAATGTAATAGCCGAAAATACGGTATATCCCCATTTAATAAGCTCTTATGTCGTACATTATCCCAGATTATTTAGAGTTGAAGTTGAGTGGATTGGAGCGGATTTGCTGACTTGCAAACAATCTAGTATTTTTTAAATAATATAATAGACCAAATAGGGCACTTAAATAGCACACAAATCAAATTTTTTTGTAGAAAATTCAGAATTGGGCATGCATGGTTTGGAGCGGTTCCGCAACCAAGACAACAAGATTATGATTTTACAATGATATTAGTCCAAAATTCGACATTGTGGCACTTCATTCACACAGAGTGAGACATTTATTCGTCAAATACTTTATTTGGTGTTTTGCTGTTATGTGCTTGCTAGTTTAGCCGACATGAAATTTGGCAACGTTGCGGAAGTCAGCCCTACGCTTCAATATCTTATATACAATTACAGTGATGGAAGTAACATCGTATTTTAAGTATGTGCAATTGTATATAAATTTTTGATATAATATTTTCTTACCCCTCTTTTGAAAACCTTAATTTAGAAGTTCCCCTAAGCCTATATATATAATTTTTAATAATATATACCCATTAGTTAATATGGAAGTCAGGACGCCCTATCAACGTCACGGAAGTGACTCCTTAACAGGTATCAATATATATATAGGAAGTGCTTCGCTGCCGGCGTCGGTTGTCTTCCAAAAACTAAATGGCAACCCATTTTACTTTTCATAAGTGACTTGATTTTTAATATACAGATAAAATGGGCACCTTCATATTTATCGCGGGTATAGATAAGGGCACCGGAATTTTTTGCGTTAGGTTATATTATTAGAGAATTCAAATTACTATTCAATTTAAAATTATTACTTGTGGTACATCTAAGCTCTTAAAGAAAGCAATTATTATTGGTATTTAATTAATTTGAACACGAGGGAGACAAGTTTATTTAGCAGGCGCTGGATGCTGATATGGAAACTGGCACTTGCAGCCAAGACACTGACCTTTATACGCATAAATTTCCAAAAAAAAATAATATTTAGGCGTATTTTTCTTAAAAAAACTATTTACTACCTCAATGACAGTACTAAATTTCTGAAGTTCAATTGTTACCATATGAACTGATTAAATTTTCTCGTCAATGTTGATGTTGAAGTGAGGAATGCGAAGTTTCATCCTTTGTGGTCTTATAGCATTTGATAAATACGCGGATAAAAAGGTTTAGCTAAAGCTTTCAATATAACTATACGTGAAATATAATAAAAAAATCTGTTGTGGCCAGCACAAGACCGTCAATTCGATATATTTTGTACAAATCCCATACCAAAAATTCTTTTGAAAAGATTCTATAAATTCAATAAAATTATAACATGAACATATATTATGTAAATTGCATTTGACACTTCCTTTTTCTTCAGTTTTTCCTTATTTTATTAGGGGTCGCTGTTCCTTACTCTTCTCTTCCAATCATTTCTGTCCAACGCATTTTCTTCACACAGTTCTTTCTCTCTCAAATCTTCTGCGATACAGTCCTTCCATCTTCTCTTTGGTCTTCCTCTGCATGTCACTTGCGAGGAACACTATGACACTTTCTGACCCTATACTTTGCACCTTTGGTTTTGCACTTGACACAGACATCTGTCAATTAGAATTTTTTGAATATATCAGCTGTTTCTCTGATAAATATCAACGCTGACTGATTTTTGAAAGTTAATCTCTTTAACTCTTTAACTCTATATCTGTTGAATATAAAGGCAAATATATAATCAATTCGTATAGAGAAGAGCATTTTCTCTAATATTTATGACAACAAAATGTCAAAAATATTATTTAACTGCGTTTTTTTAAGGAAAACAATTATAACCAAAATTTAATCAGCTCTTCATATGGATGTAAAGAAGAGAAATACGAAAGAATTATAATTTTTAGAATTATAGTATTGGAGTTATCGTCGGAGAAAAATTTGTCACACACACACACACACACACACACACACACACATACATAGACAACATCTTAAAAATAGTAAATTCGTATAGTAGGGAACCTAAAACGTGCTTATTCATTAAAAACAGACCATCGAATTTTTTGACCAAAGACAATACCTTCCTTACCTAAAGGTGACGGAAGGTAAAAAGATAGAGTATTTTAACAAGTTAATATTTTAGTTATAAAGAAACAATAGAAATAAGAAATTTATTATTAAAATTTCCATAAAATTGTGTTACATCATACAACACGTGCCAAGAATGCGTTTCATTTTACAAAGTAATACTCTGTTGACTTCAATAAAAGTAAATAATAATATAATTTGAATTTTAAATGAAGGAATGTATTGTTTACTATGTATAATTGATAAATTCTCACTTATGGCAATAATCCTTGGATTATGATTTTCTAACACTTTTAGATATTAATTATTTTTTATTAATCACAAATATTACAAAACAGTAAAACCTAATGTAAAGACGTCAGAAAAAAAAAATACAGTCTCGTGAAGGTGACGCGATTGGTATTAAATTGTTGTGCAAATTGCATTATAATGCACAGGAAATGCAAGAAAAAATATCGAAACATTTTATCACATAATTATCAGCATTAGTTTCTCTGTATATTGTCAAGTTATCCACGTAAACGTTTAGCAAACAATGAACTCCATTTCACTACTTGGCTTATCACTTTCAATTTCGTTCATGCGTCGGCCATAGCAAGTACATTTCGTTTGTTATAAATTATTCAATCGTCACATTGTTACAACATGTCAATAACGGTTTTTGGCTGTCCCGACTGGCAAATTACGCACTTCCTCAAATAAGAGATTTCTCAATATTCATTTCATGTCAACAATAAAAACAAGTAATGCGCAATTAATAAATGATCATTATAATTTATTTGTTGTTAAAATACAATATCGGTAAGAAGAAATATAAATAATACATACTTAGCTGTATTTTGATGATTATATGCTTCGTTTCAAAATAAGCTAGAGTATTAAATCAAAAATTTTCAAGAATAGTACTGGATTTTTGTCAGGGCTGCTGCAAATAAACCCTATAGAAAAAGTAGATATAACTTTAATAGGGTGCTTATAGAATGCCGCCTGCTTTGTATTTGGAAGAAATTTACTTCTGTAACGATAGTTAACAATAGAAAAATCTCAATAAACCTTTCGATAATCCCTTTTGAAGACTTGCACATCCGTGGAGAGAAGTATTTAAAGAGATACTCGTATCTTTCTGTATCTACGACTATATTATCTGCAAATACCTTAAAAGTTCTTTACAAAATTTATTTTTATTTTAATGTAAAGGCTGGGTACACACATGTACAAATTACCGTAACAGAACACCGTCGCTTTACTTAAACGCGTAACAGTGTGGACGGCACATCGCAACAGCGTAACACCGTAACATCGTAACAGAACAGCGTTTCACCCGCTGTCGGTTTTCTACCGTCGCATCAAAGAAATGTTACGCGCTTATGTTACATCCCTTGTTTGCGAGTGTGGACAAGTCAGAAACAAATTATTGAAATGGAACGGAGAAATATTTGAGTAACTGATCGTGGCGAGTTTACGTTACGGTTAGGCACTAAAAAATAACGTAACGTCTACGCGCAGCAGAAAATTGTTACGCGGCGGTGTTCTGTTACGATAATTTGTACATGTGTGTATCCAGCCTAAGGTGAGGTTATTTAGTCTTTTCGACTATCCCTTAATAAACAATTATTATAATAATAATAATGGTGATAATATTTTTGCCGGCTTTCAACTATTTTTAGTTATAGCCCAAATACTTTATTTTTACATTTAGAGTTCTTTTGTTACATTTCATATATATATATATATTAACAATAGGCAACAAAGAATAGGCACATTTCACTAGCCACTTTGTGTAAATTACTGTACTTTAAATCGAATAATCAAAGTAGAAAATAGCAAAAAATAGTCAGTTATGAAAAATAGGATGCCGGCAGCGAATCACTTCCTTTTATATAT
The DNA here is from genome assembly GCA_943142095.1 of Ophonus ardosiacus. Taxonomy (NCBI): domain Eukaryota; kingdom Metazoa; phylum Arthropoda; class Insecta; order Coleoptera; family Carabidae; genus Ophonus; species Ophonus ardosiacus. Next base: position 47,726,696 of record OW964824.1, read on the forward strand.
ATGTTATAAAAACTCAAAAAATGTTCGCAGGGTTATACGCTCGAGAGCGAAACACGTGTCTACAGCTGCTTTTAAGCGTATTACCCTGCGAACATTTTTTGAGTTTATATATATACAGTGTGAACACTGAAAACCGTGACATAGGCGTTTAACGTGGGAAAACAGTTTTTTTCAAATATTATCTGTCCCGCAAGACTATAGTGGGAGTTTTTGATATGTTAGAAAGATTATTTAATTTGGCATCGAAGAATATCTAAATACTCTTTATTTAATGCTTTATTATTGAAATATTTAAGAAAGTATAATGCTACTTGACAGTTGTTATTACTTATAACTTACTAAAAACAGTAATCATGGAAACGTATTCGGTAGCTGACTTTGTTAAATCAAGGCTCCATGTACAAAATTATAATTTAAAATAAAGTTCTCTCTCTCTCAAGGCTCCATGATCATTTTTCACTAGTTCAAATCCCTCCCGGTTCAAGTTAATATTTATATTATTTTTATATTTATTTTGTTTAATGTATTATTAAATAAATTACAAAATTAAAACAAATATTTTTTTGGTACATCAAGTATTTTATTGACTAAATGTACAAAAAGTGAAAAAAATATGTAAATTTAAGCCAAATAAATAATTAAGTTTAGTTTTATGTTCGTTATTAAAGCAACCGGTTTTTTTTCAAATTTTAAAATGATTCGTCTAGTTTGTTCATGGGATACAATTTGTCTATCAGGATATATCCTAGCAAAAATTTCTCGTAAACTCATCCCTTGATGTAAAATTTAATTACACTAATTTTTTCTTCTGTATCGAAAAATGACAATAAAAGTCTTAACACGTTTGACAAACCTGTGTGAAGGTTTATTTATTAATGATTACTTTTTGTTTTTTGCTTAATACTATTTGCAATGATATAACAAAGAAATAGTATAGTAAATTCAAGAAAATACTTGATGTACCATACTATTTACGTTTTAATTTTATACATGGTACAAAATAAATATAAAAATTAATTAATTTGAACCGGGAGGGATTTGAACCAGTGAAAAATCATTATGGACCCTTGATTTAGTCAAGTCAGCTACCGAATACGTTTCCATGATTACTGTTTTTAGTAAATTATAAGTAATAACTGTCAAGTAGGATTATACTTTCGTAAATATTTCAATAATAAGGCATTAAATTAGGAGTATTTAGATACTCTTCGATGCCAAATTAAATAATCTTTCTAACCAAATCAAAAACTCCCACTATAGTCTTACGGGACAGATAATATTTGAAAAAAACTGTTTTCCCATGTTAAACGCCTATGTCACGGTTTTCAGTGTTCACACCGTATATATATATATATATATATATATATATATATATATATATATATATATATATATATATATATATATATTGTAAAGAATCGAATCCACGGCCTTTTAGGGTCCGAGCGGTGAAGGTTGCTTTGAGCGCTTTCAGAGACACGATGCTCGGTGACACGATGACACGCCAGTGGACGAACTGATTTATTACTCGAGCTCATTTCGAAAGGAAGTGTAGATTAAGTTTAAAAAGAAATATGTAACTGATCGTCTTGTCCTCTTCGAAATATATGGCAAAAGAATTGCATCCACTTCTTTAAAAACAGGGTGAATAATTTACTGTGGATTTTAACATACTAACCATTCGGGAAAAATTTATGGGTATTTTCTGTTATTAAATATAGATAAAGATATTTATATAGACGAAATTCAAATTTTTACTACCAGTGCTGTACGAACTACAAACAGAACAGCACTAATCTCCAATAACCAATTATCATTCTACAGGTGGATCAGGGAACACGGACAAATATCTCGAACTAAGTAATCAAGATTAGTTATACTAAAAACTTGAATAAAGGGAAAAAATGTCACGAATTAGGCTTAAACAAAAAAAAATGCAAATCGAAATTCTTGTAGCAGTATTCACTTTCTCATTTGATATTTCGTTTCGATACGATATTGTCAATTTACAGAACACTTATAATGTAATTGTCACCGGTGCAATCGGGTGATAATGTATAAAAATTATCATTATCACGGCATATTACCCATTGCTGGGTATGCCAATCTGTTTTATACGTACATATCGGTATGATAACATATTCGTATCGTGCGGGTGTTTACCAGGAGGCACCATACAGGCACTAATTTCTGGCGTGGAGAGTGCAGCACAGGGGTCACTTTTGTGTCAATTAAAATTAGAGTCGATCGGGATCGAATCCAGGTCCCCTGATTCGCGACCAAACACTGAGAGTTTAAAAAATAATGGATTACATGATGGACATTATAGCATGACAGCCCTGTATATATTTAAATAGTAAATAATAGTCCTCCACGATATTTACAAAACTGGTCATGAAAGGGAAGGAATATCAAAGTTTTAAAAATGTGATTCGGTTTTAAAATAATCAAGTTTTTAATGCATTTAACATTTAAGCCACAAGCATTAATACCGCTCTTCACTTCCCCCACTCACACATCTACTCTATTCCAAATTCCTACTACTTTCAAGCTTTCTATCTTTGTTTTTCTGTTTTTACTGAAATTTCAAAAACGAAATAATGAAAGTAAAAGAATTAACATTTTTCTGAGTTTATAATGCCAAGCCAGGCATTTGTTTGCAAATGAAAGGTATGTAACAGTAACTAAAATATTCGTATTTTTTAGTACTTATTTTATTAAGATGCTTATTTATCATTATCATTAGTGACTTCTGTTTCTGACTAGGTCTCAGCAGAAATGCTGCCTCCAAACCAGCCTCTCTCTTCAATCTCTCGTAATTCCCTTCTTCCTTGATATCTGTTAACATTCCATTTTTTTTCTTTCTCCTCTTCTATCCCATGTATTTTACCTTCTATTAAAATTTTCTGAATATAAACCCTGATATGATTAATCCAAATGCCTTCCTCTTATGCTTCTCAATTATTTTCTCCCTTTTCCAATCTTTCTCAACACATCTTCATAACAATCTCTCAATCTCTTCAACCGTCACCACAACCACATCTCAAAACTTTCTTAGAACCTACTTTTCTTCCTCAAGGTTCATATTTCGCAGTTTTTGCTTATTATTTACACATAAATATTTTTAATTATAAACAAAAAATATTTAAAACATTTATAAGTATTGAAATTGATCAATTTATGTGACCCCATTTATTAATGAATTCCGCTGTTTGAGAACAAAATGAGATTGAAATAGAATATTAGAAAAATCTGTTCTGGCCAGCACAATACCTCTCGCCATTTCCATATTAGTCTATATTGTATTGTACATATTTAACATTTCTGGTACACATAAGAAATACATATCTTCATATATTTTTAAATTCATTCTATGAACAAGTTTCCTCTTATTCTTCTAATGTTCGAGATTCTTCCAATTCATTGATGAGATTGACGGTATTTCTGAAGGATATATGTAATATACCTATGTATCTATAATTATGTATATTTAATTAATAATAAAATAAAAAATTAATGTTTTTGGTTTTCTGACACTGACATTTATCTATTTATAACAAATATTTAAATTTTTCCACTTGTTTTCCATGGGATTCATTACTCATTTACAACATATTATTTTATATATTTATATTTTTCTATTTCTAACTTTATAGAAGATATAATAAAATTTTTAAATGTATCGGACAGACATTTTTATATTCTTTAATATTTGTAATAATATAAATTTCCAAAATAATATTTAGCATAATCTAATTAGCTCTCCCCAGTAATGTCAGATTAAGGAAATCGCATTTAAACATGTCTTAAGTCGTGTAGTATTTGAGAAACCGTGACTCCAACATACACACACACACACACACACACACACGGACTTCATCGTAAAAAAATTATAATCGGATTCTAGAGACCTTAAAACGAGCTTATCCGCTAAAATTTGGATATCCGATTTTTAGCATTATTCCAATACCTCTCTTAGCGAGAGGTAAAAATAACAATTAAAATTGTCTAAAACTACATATCGCTTTCAATTCAGATGAAATTTCATAAAACAAAAACAAATATAGGAAGCCCCATAATGCTCATTGAACATATGCATAAAGGAAATCATAGTCGTTTTCCTTTCATCACTTGGTAATATTCCAGATCAATTCTCTTATCTCTTCCATAAATTAATTTATTTAGAAGTTCACATTGTGGTTGTCTACTCGTATTCCATGATCAGCAAAATTTGCGAATAAATTAACGCGCACAGTTCACACACTTCTATCAAAATTAATGTAGTAAAACCATGAAACTTCACAATCACATCTGAAACAGATCATTTCATTTTACCCGTTTTAAATACAAATAGAAAACGAGTCTGTACTGTTATTAGTATGTATATCAAAATTGGGAGAAAAGTATGTCAGGTTAGTAAGTTAGTTATTTTCAATAAAGAAAACTTTCATTCTTCATTCTGTTTGATGTTTTCTTTCGTTTTTGCTTCGAAAGACCTTCCGCATTTGGATCACCTTTTATCGACTCCCGGCCCAATCAAAATTGGTTATACTATTATTTTACCGTTAAATATGATGGCGTTTCTTCCCCACATACTATTTCAATTTGAAACTAATGTGGAAAATAACCAGACATATGACTCAGTAACTTTGTATTAAAAAGTTACTTTTCTTGCCTAGCTACGTATGTAGATAATACATATTTTAGATGGCTGTTGTATCAAATATTCTGAGAGCAGACCATAAACTCTATGTTAATTCAGTAAATGTTATTCAGTCACAAAAAAATGTTCCAAATTTTGTTGGCAATAATCGACCATTGTATTTTTCATTATTGTTCTTGGAAAATTTCTAAAGAATAAGCAATTTTTATCAACATTCTATTTGTAATGTTTTCAAGAATATTTTGAGTCGACAAATGATAATGTTCTGTACAAGAATATTACCTATACAGATGATTTAAGAACATTGTCTTTTTTTTAAAAATTTATTGTACTGTTGTACATGTACTCGTATTTGACGCAAGATTTTAAATTTAAATATTCTCCGCCATATCACCCACCTTCGCTAAAAGCAAACTGCACATAATATACATCTCAGTATCATTAATATCTCTGTCTTTTAATGTAATAGGTTCATCGAATAATATTGACAGTTTGATGGAATAATATTATTCAATCGTTATGTCAATTTCAAATCTTACCAGTCAAAGAGCACAAATAAAATTAATTTTAATAAATATTTTTTTCCATATAAAAAACCAAAGTTCCACTAGTTTTGTCATTTTTATTTTGTTCTTAAACTTAAACTGTAGCTGAATGGTCAAATCAGTTCATAATTTTGTTACAATAAAATAAGATAAATAGATTTGTCTATGTTAGTAAACAATAGTATATTATTCAATGAGCATGTAAGCTATGTTATTACTCATGAGTAATAGCAATTACATACGAATAGAATACACTTTATTTATACACAACTGTCAAATAATAATATATTAGCAACATATTTGTATTGAAAAATAAAACATTTTTTCTGTAAAACATTACTTATGACATTTATTGGAATTCAAATATAAATTATGTTAATCAATAAATCAAAAATTCTATTGAGATTTTCATAACCGTAAATCAAAATTTTTTTCAGAATTCTGGTCACCTGCTTAAAGCAGTTTTTCAAAAATCTTTTCTACGATCGGAGATAGTCCGAGGGTCTTCCCGGTGTCTTCGTTCCTGATGTGGCCCAGTTGTGTGGTTTCCAGCGACCAACGAATCATCTGCATCTCCATTGTGTGAAGCGTTTGCTCGTGCTTCTTCGTGGCTGACCAGCACTGATCTGAAGAACGCTATTAGCTTGACAACCGCCTAATAAATCTTTGATTTGAGGCGTAGCGGAATATTCCGATAGCAGAGAACATCTGTGTGACCTGGCGCCGTCGGTCCGGGGCCTTTCACGAACTGACACTAGTTTGGCGAGACAACAACAATGATCCGCAGACGAGTGTCGATCATAAGTTCGAGAATCTTCATGGTTTGGTAGAGGAGGCGGATTGAGCGATAGTTGGAGCAGACGGTAACATTCGCCCTTGCTCTTCCAGATGAGCACTGTGACACTAGTCTGCGGGTTCATTGCATTTGTTGAAGAATCCAGCCAAGAATTCCGCTCCGCAGTGTCCCATCTTCTTCCAAACCTCGAAGGAGATGTCGTCAAGTCCATTCGCCTAGCTATTCCACAAGACGCGGATGACGGCCGTGATTTCAGTGGGCGTGATGGACAGCACCGGAGTAGCTCGGATTTTAGGGCTGTAATTTTCCGTTTGGCGGTTGATTTGAGCTGGCGGTAGCGAGCGAAGTCGGTATTAATCCTGCGTCGACGCCAATCCTTGAAGACGGTATTTTTGGCTTTCACTGCGCGTTAGACACCCGAGACAACGAATCGCCGCCCTAGTTTCGTAGCGCCTAGAATGTATTTCGCAATCATTTGGATTCGCGTGACAACCTCGTCCCATGCATCCCTGCCTAAGTGGTTGGTATTTGCCAGGGAGCTTCCACCACTTAACGCTTAAGGCTAGGGACATCCGCCATACACGCGATCGAAGCCCTCTCGCGATCCGTCAACGTCACCGTTAAGGTCGCCGCCGATAAACATTGGCTCGCTAGTGTCGATTATGGGACATTGAAATTGAGAGTCTGAAGTATATCCGCCTCAAGGAAAAACCACAAATGTATATAAAACCGTAAATGGTGCTAATAATAAAATTTAATCCAAAGAACGTTCCATAATACCCACTAATATAAAATTTTATAAAACACAATGAATGACTTACATATGACATACAACTTATATGTGTAATATAATACAGCAAAAACTATCATATTATATCACAGAAGTTTTTATTATGAATAAAAATAATTGAGATAAAAAGGGCTTTAATTGGAAAAACCACAAAATTATCAAAACATCATAGATTGTCGCTCTTTTAATTAATTTAATAGTAAATATAATAATATGATTAATATTTTGCATTCCAGGATTTGTGAATTATTTTCGTATTTCTTGGATTTACCACAAATATGAAACATATATTTTCTATTAAAATGTATTCATTTAACAAAATATGAATTTGTAGAGCAAATACCAATCAAATTTGGTAGATGATTGCTCATGTAATTTGTCGTATGGTTTTATTTAAATTTATGCCTCATTATGTAACAAAAATATTATAAAAAATCTTATACTGATATAATGATATAGTATTAACATAATGTAGATATCTTTATGGAATATCCATTTTAATTTTTGAGGAAGTTATAAATGTGATACCCGGGTTTCATTTTAGACCTGCAATAAATGTGCTACTTTAAAGACATTAATTGCTTTTTAAACGATTATAATTAATGTATTTACTTCTAATGTCTGTAGATATTGACAGAGAATTGTTTTCGTACATTGTAATTATTATGAATTAGGCATATGTTACATAAAGTTGATTAGTAATTTAAAATAGCACATACGTGTTAATTAAACGTGTTTAATTGTCTATTAAGAAAGTTTTGTTATTTGTAATTGAGGAAAGTAAATATCTTCGAAAAATTAACAATTACGTAAAACAATTATTAAGGAATGAAATCAAATATGAAGCTTAAACGATTTGTCTCGTGACTGGATGATGTAACTGGAAAGATCAACCCAATATCGCGTGATTTTTTTTAATAATACATGTGGGTATTAATACCATATATTAATTTATTACATGCATTTGCTGCACGCTTTTATGGGTAATATCATTCTTAAATACCAAAAAAATATTACTTTCTATTTTTATTTTGTATTATGTTCTACATTTTAATTAGCAAAGTTACATTATACACGATGATGAACCACATTTCATTTTAAACATAATGTGTGATATCTTTAACTTGGATAATTTCGCCGATGTATGAAAAACACTTATATAATATAAAAACGTGTCACCCTCGCGATACAATAATGGTCAACTGGGCGATGGTCAAGTGGGCAAGGGTTAAGTAGCAAAGGGCATATGAGCGACAGAAACTTCAAAATTTTGGACGTTTAGTAGATAGGTACACAATCTTGGGGATTTTTTGCAAAAGGAAAAATAGTTAAAAAAATGACGCTCTGATTTTTCAAACAAACTTTGACATAACCTTAGCCAACGCACAACTCTACACATCTACTATTTTATCGCCCAGTTCTGCGGCGTTTTTACTACTATGTGAACTGAATTTGCATTTTGTCCAAACAAAGGACAAAAATTATATCCTTATGGTTAATTCTTAACTGAAACAAAATATAATCATTTTAATAAAACCTCTTTTAACAGTTTATTTACGTATAACTTTATTTTTGTGGAATTTCCAAAATATAAATTAGGCTAAAAAATTAATTGCGTGCATTTTATACTTGCCGTCAAATAAATATGTTGAAAATGCTAAGTTTTGAAGAAGCGGAAAAATTGCACGGCAAGTGACTAGTGGTGAGAAGGAAAAAATTGAGACGGCGAGTATAGTATTGCTGATATTAAAGTTCCATTATAGGCTATTCCACGACATTTATTTTAATTTTTTTTGAAGTACATAAAATATAAAACCACATATTAAGATCCGAATTTTAAATTTGCTTTGTGACGTAAGTAAACCAGAAATAAATAAACAGTGGTTCACAGTCTACGAAAAAATGTTTTTACCTTCCGTCACCTTTAGGTAAGGAAGGTATTGTCTTTGGTCAAAAAATTCGGTAGTGAGTTTTTAATGAATAAGCACGTTTTAGGGTCCCTACAATACGAATTTACTATTTTTAAGATGATGTCTGTATGTATGTGTGTGTGTGTGTGTCCGTGTGTGTGTGTGTGTGTGCGTGTGTGTGTATGTGTGTCCGTGTGTGACAATTTTTTCTCCGACGATAACTCCAATACTACAATTCTAAAAATTATAATTCTTTCGTATTTCTCTTCTGTACATCCATATGAAGAGTTGATTAGATTTTGGTTATAATTGATCCACCGGAAGTACCCTTATTTGAAGTTTTTAACAGTTTTTCTTAAAAAAACGCAGTTAAATATTATTTTTTGACATTTTATTATTATATTTATTAAAGAAAATACTCTTCTCTATATGGTTTGATTATTCATTTTCCTTCATATTCAATAGATGTAGAGTTAAAGCATTATAAAGATATTAATTTTTGAAAAATTAGTCAGCTTTGCCATTTATCATGGAAACAGCTGACATAATTATTCAAAAAAATTTAATTGACATGTCAGTTGCAAGTGCAAAACCAAATATGGAAAAAAGTATAGGATCTAAAATTGGTATGTCATAGTGTTGCTCGTAAGTGACACGCAGGGAAAGGCCAAAGAGAAGATGGAAGGACATTACTTAGTGTAGTTTATGTTATAATTTTATTGGATTTATAGAACCTTTTCAAATGAACTTTTGGTATGGAATTTGTAAAAAATAGTATGTGTTCGTGTTCGATTTTACATGATATTATATAGAATCTGTTCCAAGGACCTTTTGGTATGGGATTTGTACAAAATACATGGAATTGACGGAAGGTCTTGTGCTGGCCACAACAGATTTTTTTAAATTATTAGACAAAATAAATTATTATACTCAATTTATTTCACATTTTTTTTTTTCATTTCACAAAAAACAAAGAAATTAGAACGTCAGCCAAACAGATCCGACACACCCGAAGAAGTATATTCTAAGTTTAGGAGGAGTGCGGGCGTGGCTCAAAGTCGGAGTTCATCCTTCGATCCTATTTGCTCAAACACTCGTGTACATGTTTTGCGTCATCAAAAGCAAAACACTCCGTGATTTTTAGAAGGAGTAATTTATAATAAAGAAAAATGGAATTTTCCTCATCCTTTAACTATTATCATTCATATTTTGGTTACAGTGGAATAGCCTGTTGGAACCCGTTTAACTTTTTTTCTATTGTTTTATGAGTTGTACATCTGATTTTTTTATTTAATCCTCCTAAGAAATTGACTATAGCTTCGAGTTATCTCGTTCTTAGTACAGCTACAGCTGTTCTGTGGTTTTTACTTAACAACAAAACTAAGAATTTTAGCAAATTTCAGTCGAATTCCGTTTCTACCTCCCACTACCCTCGGTAAGGCAGGTATAGAGATCGTGTTAAAAAACACATATTGAGATTTTAGTAAATGACCACGTTTTAAGGTCCCTAGAATCCAATTTTAACATTTTCACGATGATGTCTGTATGTGTGTGTGTGTATGTGTATGTATGTGTGTGTATGTGTATGTGTGTGTGTGTGTATGTGTATGAATTTTGTCTTTGCTCTAACTCAAATACTATCATTCAGAAAATTCTGAAACCTTGTATTTCTACCCTAGTCTAATACGAAAAGAAGCCATTAGATTTTGGTGTAAATAGGATAAACGGAAATGGCACTTTACTTGAAGCTCATAATGGTTTTTCTTCAAAAAATACCATTAAATGCCATTTTTTCGCATTTTATGTCATTGAAAAATTATAGATTATTGAATTTTGTACAGGTATACATTAATACTTTTTCTATATATAGTACAGATAAATTTTAAAATAATTTAATTTTTCTTTTTTTAATCCCGAAGCCTAAGATAAACAAAATTCCTTTGTTACACAGTTTATTTTTCAAATGAATGTAACTGACAGGTAAACGTCATTGTCAAAAAATTAATCACTTCAAATTAATAATAGTGACATATTAAATAATAAAGAAAATCGTAAATAAAGCAATAGTTACATGCAATAGAACATAACATAGTTTGCATCATTAGTAACGTAGGTATGTATTTAAATTAATAAAAATTAAATAGCGGGAGGTTTTGTGTTGGCCACATCAGATTTTTTTACGTACACTTACTTCGTAAGTAAACTTTAGGCTTTAATATGTTTAAATAATGAGTGAAATATGGTAGGTGGTAGAACCTTGACGCTACACGTGTAAATATATTTAACACGCTGACACGCAACTAGGACAAAAGGGCTACTTGATTCTCATGAAAATAAATTTAAATAATAATTATAAATTAATAATTCTTATTTCCATTGTCTTAAATGCACCTCAAATTTACTTACTTAAATATCATTAAACTATAGTTTACTAGAATCACACATTTTTTAAATGAAAAGAAAAATTTATTAAAATTTTCATTTTAATTCAAACTAATATGTTTTGTTTAACTTGTTACTACATATGTTTATCAACACTGATACCGCGTTCGCAGTAGGTACTATTAGATTTATTGTTTAAAATTATTGTCATATCTTTTATTAAATTTAATAATAATAATATTCGATACTCTATCTAAGTTGTTACAGACTGCGGTTTTTGCTTTGGCCCTATAAACTCCCTGTGCGACAAAAGGAAGTTTATTTACTTCTGATGTATGTAAATAACAATTGCCTTTGCTTTTCCTAATGCTGGCACAAACATCAACAAAACTCCATTAAATTCTACGAAAGTGTTAGCTGCCTGGTTTAAAACGTAAAATATTCAGTCCCAATAAAATTGCCACCATTGGGATCTCGAGAATTATAAGAGATACGATATCGATCTTTATGCACCTTTTGAGGGGCCACCACAAATGTGCTTTTTTTTCCCAAAAATTCTTATAGGCTACTAGATAATGACGAAAAACTGAATTTTGTTGACTTTTTCATATATCGGATGTTTCACACCACTAGAACCAGGATTTTTTTCAGAAATACGACGTTCTCGAAGTTTAGGAAAAAACTGGCATAACATAACCCTATCTGAAGAATTTAATATCCCGAAACTACACTCAGGTTCAAAATTTCAAATGGGAATATAGATTATTTGTGATATCGTTGGATGCGTATTCTAAAAACAAGCAACTTATGTTCGAAACATTTTTTATATTAAGTATTATTAACGAAATAAATACTAAAAATTGTTTAAATGTTCGAAGTACTTTCCACCTTAATCGTTGCATAGCCAGCTTATTCTACTTGTTTAATTTGAGATTTCCTACTTTTAACCACTGTGTCACATTTGCATGTATTTTTTCAATGTGACAACATGGTGTTCTCAAAACACGAAGGATTCGACATGCTAATGGCATTAGGTTAGGTCCAACCACAGTCCAAAATAAAGGACAGGATTCGGGACGTCTGTCGCTCGCTGAGCGCAGCCAATAATCGACTTCGGCTGCAAAAATGTACCGATCAAGGTGGAAGACAAGAACATTTAAACACTAGTATTTATTTCGTAAATAATACCTAATATAAATTGTTATTTACAATACAAGTATGTAAAGCCTTTAGTCACGATGGGTGAGATTAAAACAAGAGGGTTTAAAGATACGGAGTGACTAAAGGAGCTTTACGTATGTGTGTCGTACAATATTCTAGCTACGATAGAATCCAATTACCCCTATAAATATAAAAATACTTTTATTTATGAATTAGGATCACAGTGAACGTGACAGAAGTTTGTCATGTCAAATTTAGTATGTTTAAAAATTTTAATCACTCGTTGCTCAGCAACCCGTGACTAATGAAACCTTGTTACTAAACAACCGTTTTACAAACTTAAAACTAACTAAACATCAATTTTAAGCAATATTGGAAATAAAAAATGTTTCCAACAAAAGTTGTTTGTTTTTAGAATACGCATCCGATGATACCACACATAACCTAGCTTCCCATTTGAAATATTGAAACTAAGTGTAGTTACGCGTACTAATTGAGAATACTGCTATTAAATTCTTCAGAGAGGATTATCTAGGAAAAATGCCTGGGACAGGTAGTATGAAACATCCGGTATGTACATAATTTATAAACTTTAGTTATCGAGAAAAATGTTGCAAATATAAAAGTTAGATATTTTTATTATCTGACCAATGGTTTTGGTTTACGAAAAAGAAATTATATCCGTAAATTTTCTAGATATAACACACACATATATTTATTTAAATGGAACCCATAACCCATGTCTATCTAATTTTAATATGAAAAAATTTTCATTTTTCCTCTTTTCAATGATATAAGGGTTGTTGTGATTTGTATTTGATTCCATAGCTATTAATAAATTTCTCAAAATTATTCTTAGTCAATTATTGTCGAATTTGTAAAATTATTTTTTATCGACGTTATATTTGGATTTGACACAAATCGAAAAATATGGTTTAATATGATATCTAAAGAATATAAATTCAAAAGATGCGTAAAAATAAAGAAGATAGCAATAGATATACAAATTGATTATTTCGTTCTTTTAAATTTTTTTGCTTCTAATAAAATAATAATTCATGTTTTATTTATGTTTGAAACATATGTGGACTTGTTATATGTACATCATTGACAAGGTTATAAAATAAGGAAAAAAGATGTGATCATTTTTAACATGTTCTTATTTAAAAAAAATATTCTGTTATATCTCGAGAATTATTAAAGTTTGAAGTATGAAAAGAAAAAAACTGTTGACAGCGTTATTTTGCGTGTTTTATAAAACGACTAGCTAAACGCACAAAATCCGAGTTTTGAGTACGTTCAGAAAAAATGCGCAATATACCCGAAAGCACCTAAAGCTGTCCTTAAAACGACTAGCCAGACTGTAAAATAATGATAAGTCAAGGAAGATTTGACGGATCTTATAATCTGCGGCTACGATTTAAAGAATCCCAACGAACTGTACTTAAGGTGGTTCTTCATGGAAGCATTTACGTTAGATTGAAATGAAATTTAAATATGTTTATATTTCATGAGTTTTTATACAAGCATCCAAAATTCTAAAAAGGTTTATCACCAACGAGCTTAGATATTTAATGCTAAAATAGAGCAGAAGTACATTCGCATTATAGAAATGGTATTCCGCGGGGAAACTTTTTTCTATTATATTATTCTTGCAATAATCGACACACATAAGAAAAGTACCATACGAAAGTTCACTTGACCTTTTATAAATGAGACTAAAAAAATGACCAAAAACCAATTACTTTTGTTGTAATTATGTGATTTTTGATGGAATTTTTACGTTTATTGAAATAGTTATTTTTCATAAATATACTTTGGCCGGTGTTATAAATTTACTTCCAAAGTAAATAAAATTTATTCGTTCAAATGACAGTCAAACTTTTGACAGTAATGTTATAAATGTGATTTGAAATTGTTAGTTTTGAATAAATTCACTATGGAAGTCAATTTATTCTGCCCTTCATAAAACCGTGGGTTAATGTTTTTTCTTTTGTTAATTTTATATGATTAGTACAAGAACAATTTAATTCTCTTTATTAAACTATTAATCGTGTAGATGTAGAATATCTATTTTTATAAATTCTTTTACTTGGCGAAACTTTTATATAAGACTGTCAAACTTTCTTCTTATTTATTTTAGTAAATTTAAATTTTAAGAAATTTATAACATTACTTAAATACTTTACTAATCAAAGAGAAATTGTGCATATTATTGAGAATTCGTCCGGAATAATATTTCGTATTATTTTACTTTCATCGAGTTATTAAGAGGTCTAAAATATTATCCATATTTCCAAAAGAAAGTTCATCATTTTCTAATATCTAGATATTACACGATAAATTGTAAAAACTATTTCATTATTGTAGATTTAAACTACTTATATTATAAAATTTGATTTGCTCTAATTTCATTAATAAATTATTAAGAAAATTGTGATTATTTTACTTCATTGAATAGAGTTAACAAGAACATTTGCTTAATGTGAAACATTTTATGATAAAATGGTACTAAAAATAAAAAACTAAGCGTTACTTATAAACATTGACACTAAAAATAAATAAAATAATATCCAATACTCTCTCTTCCGATTAAAAAAAAGTAGTAGTAAATTAGTCTCAATTATTCGAAATTTTAGTAATCTTAGTTTGCGATGTTTAAATCATAAATTAATTCGACTCCTCAATAATTAATTCAATTAAAATCTCTTGAAATCTATCAACGCTAATACTATGATTGATGGAATTTAATTTATATTTGGTTTTGTTTTAACCAAACATTGGAATTTAATAACAAAATTGATTGCTGTATAGATGTTAGAATCCTAAATAGGGTAATTGTATAAAATGATTTTAAACTGAAAAAAAATAAATTATTTAATAGACTGATTTGGAGAACACTTTCCCTACATATGCGGGCATGTAATTTAGTTTATATATTCAAATAAACTTTTTCTTTCTTTAAAAAAAATTAAGGAAACTTTTACTGAAGTAATGGCTGGCAATAAATAAGTAGGTGAATTTTCTCTTTTTATGAATTTAATGCTATTTAGATGTTTAATTTATAAATAATAGGGTACCTAATAAGGAACATCTTCAAACTGCCAAGGGCTGGCAAGCATAATTATTTCGGTAGACAATGTGTTAAATTAAAATGTATTAACTTCAATGTTTCAAATGCAAGATATTTAGTTATAATTATATAATTTTAACTACTGTAAAATTATCATATACTGATGCTAGACATGCCTTAGTCCAGTGAATGAAGCATTTTACCCTACAAAAGGTCGGGTAGTTCTGAATTTTTGATATGTTGTATAGGATGATTGGTTAGTGAAAAATCCAAATTTCCACAATCCCCCCTCCACGGCTTCCTCCGCCATCTTGTAAAAACCACCGAAAATCGGCACTGTTTTTAGTTTATTGCCTATAACTTCTTTCTGGTGCATTTTAGCAAAACAAAAGTTATTTGCCGATTTGTAGAGGACAAAATTTCCTGCAAAATAGTTATGCGAAGTTATTTTGTACGATTAATAGTAACGGAGTTATGATGCTGACAAAAAAGGTTAAAATTGCGTACTTAGCAAAATTTTGAGTTTCTTTCCACTTTATCGCAATAGCTCCGTAACATATCATTTTAGCGTAAAAGTCCTCATAAACAATCTTGTAAAGAATTTAATTACCTACGTAATCCAATTATTTTTTTACGATAAATGCAACGGAGTGGGGGTCAATTTGCAAAAAACGATAAAAATATTTTTTTTCTGGTTTAGTGCAGCAACACTTTTTGGTTTATTATTTCTAATTACAAAAGTATTATTCAACCAAAATAATCTGTATAGATACAAAATGAACGTAATTATGTGTTGGCAAACGTCAATGAGTCTCATGGGACTATTAGAATTTTTTTTTTTTTAAACCACTTCCTTCTTTCATTTGTCTGCGACTTCTTTCTACTGCTCTTCAACTCAGAATAAGTTATTTGCCAAGTATTGTATATATTCTAAGACTCAATTTTCTAAGACTTTGGCGTATTATGTCTTTTGTGAAACCAATAGCGGTGGAGCCTAGCCGCTCCCAACAGGGTGAAAGTAGCGATCTTAGAAAAATATTGAGTTTTTTATAACTTTTCCTAGCTATAAGTAAATAATTATCAACAAATTTCATTATATTCTTTTAGATGTTGTACCCAGCTCCTACAGATACGAAATGGATAAAATATAGAATATACGGATTACCGCGAAACATCCATTTTAAAAAATTGCTTTATTAACATTTTAATTACCGAAAATCGGCAATTTTTCAATTTTTTGCTTATAACTTCTTTCTGTTACATTTTAACGCAAAAAAAGTTATTTGACGACTTGTAGAGCATAAAATTTCCTGTATATTTGATCCACGAAGTGTTCTGAAGGAATAATGACAACGGAGCTACAAAGCTCCAAAAAGGACAAAATTGAGAACTTAGTTAAATTTTGAATTTCTTTCTAATTTACATTTCGCAATAACTCCGTAATACTTCATTTTAGCATAAAAGTACTTATGATAAATCTTAAGAGCTCACTTGCCTGCAAAATACATGTATCAATTTTTTTTATGACCAATGTAACATAGTGGGGGTAACTTTATAAAAAAATACGAAACAGTGATTTTTTTCAAGTTAAGTGCAGCACCGTTTTCCCTCCAATTTTTGTCACTATACTTGTTTTCGTGATACGGAATTAAGATAATACAGATTCCACGAACATAATTCTGAGCTGAAGAGCAGTAGAAAGAAGTCGCAGACAAATAAAAGAAGGAAGTGCTGTTTTTTTTTTTTAAAAAAAATTTAATAGTCCCATGAGACTCATTGACGTTTGCCAACACATAATTACGTTCATTTTACATCTATACAGATTATTTTGTTTGAATAATACTTTTATAGTTAGAAATAATAAACCAAAAAGTGTTGCTGCACTAAACCAGAAAAAAAATATTTTTATCGTTTTTTGCAAATTGACCCCCACTCCGTTGCATTTATCGTAAAAAATAATTGGATTACGTAGGTAATTAAATTCTTTACAAGATTGTCTATGAGGACTTTTACGCTAAAATGATATGTTACGGAGCTATTGCGATGTAAAGTGGAAAGAAACTCAAAATTTTGCTAAGTACGCAATTTTAACCTTTTTTGTCAGCATCATAACTCCGTTACTATTAATAGTATAAAATAACTTCACAAAACTATTTTGCAGGAAATTTTGTCCTCCACAAATCGGCAAATAACTTTTGTTTTGCTAAAATGCACCAGAAAGAAGTTATAGGCAATAAACTGAAAAAAGTGCCGATTTTCGGTGGTTTTTACAAGATGGCGGAGGAAGCCGTGGAGGGGGGATTCTGGAAATTTGAATTTTTCACTAACCAACCATCCTATACAACATATCAAAAATTCAGAACTACCCGACCTTTTGTAGGATACCCCCCTTTTTTAGCCTCCGTTTACTGGACTACCTGGGCATCCAATAAATTATACAAATAAATTAAATTTACATTGCCAAAATCATATTATTTATTTATAAATATTGTGAAAGATATTAATTTTAAATCTAATCTAAATAAATGTGAATTGTTGAATGATTAAATACTTCGCATTTCTTTATCTAATTTTCTTTAACATTCTGATGATTAGTTTAGTCTAGAATAGATGTAGGTTCAGATTTTTAAAAATAAGTGATGGGAATCTATGTTTTCCTCGAATCTGTGTTTCCTCGGTTCGAATCTATTATTCAAACGACCGGACAACTGTGTATTAGTAAAAATGCTAACTTAGCAGTCAGATTCAGACGCGAATCTTGAGACCGGGTACGATCTCGACCGACGCCAAAATTATTTCGAATTTTAAACCGCACAGAAGTGACCCCTGTGGTATACTCTACACTCCAGCAATGAGTGTCCGTAAGGTGACGTCTGTAAAACGCCCGAACGGTGCGAAGAAGTTATCATTAAAGATATCTGTATACAAAGCAGATTGGCACACCAAGGTATAGGTAATATGCCATGCCATGATAGTATATTTATAAGTATACAGACGCTACAGTCTCACTAGTTGGTTTTCTTAAATGTATGTGATTCTAATACTTGCAATAATAAGTAATCAATGTTTGTTGTATGGATCAAAGTCTTTTAAATTTTAATTATCCTTTTTCGACTAGGTCATGAAACGAATATCTAAACTATGGTACTGGTACTCAAGGCCGGTTATGCAGTTAGGCGAACCTAGACGATCACTTAGGCTGCATCCCCATGCATCCGTATTCACGTATCCGTGTTACGTGATTCACGCACGTAAAAATTTAGCCCGTCCCCATGAAAGCAAGTAGTTACGTTGTCCGTATCCGGTATCCATATTAAATTTGAAACTCAGCTAATGTGTAGTGGAGTGTTTTATATTATGGATTCGGAAACATTGGCTGTTAGCACAAGCCTTGTTTTAACTAAAACGCTGTTTTAAGATATGTCAAATTTCATTATTTAATAATAAAAATAAATAGTATCAAATTTATCAAAATATGATTTTGAAGCAGAACATAGTTTGTATTCAAACAAATATTAAAAAAAAATTATCCTTTAAACATAAGGATGAAATCAAATATTGAAATTTGAATTTGACATATCTTAAAACAGTGTTTTAGTTAAAACAGGGCTTGTGCTACCAGCCATTATTATTAACTGTACTCAGTTTGGCTTGTTTTCATCGACACAAATGTCAAACGTTTCGTTGATTCCTACAATTTTCTCCTTGAAACAGTCATGTTCCATTAAATTATCACATTGCGAATTTACAACCCATCCACAATATCCACATTTAAATAAATTGTTCTCCATTGTACATAAAAACTAAACAAAAAATCTGTTGTGGCCAGCACAAGACCTTCCGTCAATTCCATGTATTTTGTACAAATCTCATACCAAAAGATCCTTGGAACAGATTCTATATAATATCATGTAAAAACACATACTATTTTTTACAAATTCCATACCAAAAGTTCATTTGAAAAGGTTCTATAAATCCAATAAAATTATAATATAAACTACACTAAGTAATGCCCTTCCATCTTCTCTTTGGCCTTTCTCTGCATGTCACTTGCGAGCAACACTATGACATACCAATTTTAGATCCTATACTTTTTTCCATATTTGGTTTTGCACTTGCAACTGACATCTGTCAATTAAATTCTTTTGAATAATTATGTCAGCTGTTTCCATGATAAATAACAAAGCTGACTAATTTTTGAAAATTAATTTCTTTATAATGCTTTAAATTTACATCTATTGAATATGAAGGAAAATGTATAATCAAACTGTATAGAGAAGAGTATTTTCTTTAATATATATAATAACAAAATTTCAAAAAAACAATATTTAACTGCGCTTTTTTTAGAAAAACTGTTAAAAACTTCAAATAAGGGTACTTCCGGTGGATCAATTATAACCAAAATCTAATCAACTCTTCATATGGATGTACAGAAGAGGAATACGAAAGAATTATAATTTTTAGAATTGTAGTATTGGAGTTATCGTCGGAGAAAAATTTGTCACACACGGACACACACACACACGGACACACACACGCACACACGGACACACACACACACACACACACACATACAGACATCATCTTAAAAATGGTATATTCGTATTGTAGGGACCCTAAAACGTGCTTATTCATTAAAAACTCACCACCGAATTTTTTGACCAAAGACAATACCTTCCTTACCTAAAGGTAACGGAAGGTAAAAAGTGAACCACAACAAAATTCAAGCTTATCAATGGTTGTCAACAAAATACCCAAACTTGCTGTTGCTGCGTTTATACGCATGCGTCAAACAATCCGTATCCGTGAAAAGTTAAAATTAACCAACTTTCGTCCGTTGCGTTCTTACAACGGACCGATGTATGAATTTGCTATTGTGATTGGTTACAAATGATCACGTATACGTGAATCCGGATGCATGGGGATGCAGCCTTAGGGTTGCGAAGATCGGAACGGAGGCGCCAGCCTTAGTCACAAACAAAGTACACATATATATAGTTATTTTGTTCAATTTTTTTTATTCCAGCAAAATACTTTTTAATTTAGTATCAAATAAATATTAGGTATATCATGAAATAAAATATCAAAATCTTGGTCCGTTATAAGTATGTATTTAAAAATTTTAACAAAATATCCAAAATATTTGAAAATGGGTTTGACATACATATTTGACAATAATTTTGTAAAGAAAAACGAAATAATGATAAATATGAAAGAATATTGATAGATGCGGAAAATATCGATGAAAACTTACCAGTGGTGTAGTATTAAAAATAAAGTACCGCAACGCTGTCACTATTTTAATGCAATGTATACTTGTAGAGGCTCTTAAATTTTCTTTGCCTACATGCGTCAGGTCAGATACTCTTGTGCCAAGCCTACCGTGATACATGAAAAGAATTATCGTGTCATTGCTGTTGAATCTTTCAAGAATCATTTGTTTCCCTCTGTTTAAAAATGTGTAGATACTAAGCAAAAAAAATAAAAAATTTATATAGAATTCAAATTTATTTATATTACCACTTTGTCTTAAAGAAGAAAAAAATGGTTTAATTGAAACATTTTAATTTAAATACATATACATTTACAACTTCTCTATTATTATATGAATAAGTCAACTAAAATATGTTCAGTCGAATAATCTGTTCAAAAACAATACACAACTTTAATATCTTTTTAATGTAATCCATATACTAACAAACAATTAATTAATTTCTTATAAACACACTGTTTAACGCTATTTGATTTCATGATTTTCTTGTTAAATTTATATGTAACATGTTAATCAAAGTTATTAAATTTTGTGTACATACTTGAAAACGGACAATTAGTTTCATAGGTACATATTTCATCAGAAAACTCTCTAATAAATAACGTTATATCATTTTATGGTATTCTATTTCTTTAAGGCGTGCCACTTTCATTAAACGTAAGATTTTACTGACACATGAATCGTTATTGTCTGCAACAAAATTGGAACATTGCTGTCAACCTGAGACGAGTTGAGAACACTTTCATATGTGTTATTTTTTTATTGCTAAATATATTTTTTACTTTTTCAAGTCTATATAGGTAAATATTATTTAAATATTGTATACACACAAGTTGTATGATCATACCATTAAAATAAAAAGAATTACTTATATCTATAGGGGCCAATCTTATAATCCCCAATTAAAATTTTAACTTCCAGATAAATAAATAATATTAAATCCGATGAATGATCCCACGAAACACCACTAACTCTGTGCGTTCCTCAATACCCCTCCAGAACATTTTTGAATTTCCAATAGAAAACAATATTACACTGAGCATATTGTCCTTCAGATATTATCCCTTCCGTTTGGTGAATTTAAACTGACATGTGTCTCATCAGAAAACAAAACACGGTTTCAA
This sequence comes from Ophonus ardosiacus, assembly GCA_943142095.1. Classification (NCBI taxonomy): domain Eukaryota; kingdom Metazoa; phylum Arthropoda; class Insecta; order Coleoptera; family Carabidae; genus Ophonus; species Ophonus ardosiacus. Next base: position 47,748,412 of record OW964824.1, read on the forward strand.
TAAGCCGGATGATAGGGAATATGTTATCTTGCAAATTGTAAACGAGTTATTCGACAAATTCTGGTGAGGCACGGTCCTCTAGCTGTACGTCTACAGACTAATCCTGCTTCCTCTAATCTTCTTCTTGGCGTACGCCTAGAGAACTACACAGCCCGAACTTCAAGAATGTTATATTTTAGCATTTCACTTGTAATTTGTCGTTCTTTCTGAAAGTTTCTAGATTCAGAAATCTGTGCCGTTCTATCATTGATCCCGGACGACCTTGTTCGTGTTTCCTAGAGTTAGATCCAGTCTCGTGAAACTTCCTTAAAGCTTGTCCTATACTACTACGATTAATTTCAAGGTCCCTGGTCACATGACTCTGACTAGCCTGCATTCAATAAAGTTAATGCCCGAATAACTTAAAATTCGGACAAATAGCAACCTCTATTAATTGCCCCCGCTCAATTAAATGTCAAATTTGAAGTAGAAGACACATTAAATTAAATTTAAATTATACGTCAAAACACGAGAATTGATTTTGTATTGATGTTATATAATATATATATATAACCCTAAATTATCAACTATATCTTAAAAAAATTTCATATATAATTCTGTTTTGAAATAAATCACGAAAATAGAAGATGCGTGATTATTTTGAACCGTAGTTTTTATAAATGTCTCATAAGTTTTGGCACAAATTTCAATGGCTGAAAATAAACCAAACATGGTCAAATACCAGGTTGGCTTTTGGGCAAAAAATTGTTCATATTCCTGTCTTTAATCTAACAGCTCATTTTTTAAATGAGTTGCTTTAAAATGTCTTATAAATTAAATTTTCGAAAATGTATTTATAATTTGATTGGGCGGATCCCTACGCCTGATATCATTCGGAGTTTTGAAAATAATATCTCGCGCAGAACAATTTATCGTACAATAGCCGAATGTGAACAAATATCCCAAAAAGTGGAAGACCAAGAATTTTTACACCAAACAGAGCGGAAAGTTTGGTAAGAAGAGCAAAAAGCAGAGTTGGGATATCTATAAGGCAATTAGCGAGGGAGTACCATACTTCAAAGGATACAGAATCGCGGTAAATAGAAAGAAGTGGTTTAAAATACCGAAAAAGACGAAAGTGTCCCAAATATACCTCAAATCAAAGAGCACGGATACCACGGTGCTATCGTCAACAAAGGCGGATACATTTTACGGATGAGAAAATTATTATTATGGACGATGAAAAATATTTTACTCTTTTACTCCACCTAATTTACCTCCAGCCCGCCAAATTGAAGATTTTTGGGCACTTTTATCTCATAAGGTGTGTGATGGGGGGTGGCAAGCTGAACACGAAGAAGAACTAAAGCGTATAATTTTCAGAAAGATAAGAAAATTTGATATCCAAGTCGCCCAGAACCTGACGAGAGATGTTCATCGAAAATTGCGCCTATTAAGCAGCACGAGCCCCTTCATTTACTTTAAATTATTAATTTAATTAGTATCTAAATAATTAATTATAGGAAATAATAAAAGTTTAAATAAAATTATTTATTCCAAAAATGTTTGGTTAAATATTTTGTGCCAAAACTTATGAGACATACGTTATCTATTCTTTAGTAAATGCTTACAAAATGTAGTTAAGCAATTTTGGTTTTCCATGGGTATCACTTAATTTAAAACATAACTTTCTTTTTAGGAACATGTTTTTCTAATAAATTCTTTAAACTAGATTTTTTTCTTTATATAACTCTTAACTACTTGCTTATCTAATCGAAAAAGTCATTATCCTTTAAACATTAATAAACATTTCAAACTATATTCAAACTATATGTCATGAGATATTTTTGTTATATTTTAACAAACATTTCCCTTTAAAAACTGCTCCCACAAAAACTTTTAAGAGAAACTGGGTGAATCGAGAGATTATTAATTCAAGTAGAAAGATGCATGATCTGTTTGAACTACAGAAATCATTTCCATTATTAAAACCTGTCTATAATCATAAAAATATGTGAACCCAAGTACCAGAATATTATAATTCGGAATGAAGATATCATTTTAACCAACCCAGAATAGATTGCAAATGAATTTAATATATACTTTCAGAAAGCAGCACTTGGTGTGGTACATAACCTTAACAAAAGTGATAATGAAGTAAACGTTGTTAATAGTGTAATAAATCAATCAAATAGCCTTTTTCTTACTCCCTTCACAGAGCCAGAGTTTCTTAAACTTGCTCAATCAAAAATTAAAAATAAATTTTCTACAGGGCCCTCTACCGCATATCATCAAGCCACTGGTTTATCTAATAAATTTATCTTTCCAAACGGGTGAATTTCCCGCAAATTTAAAGATAAATAAAATTACACCCGCATATAAAAAGAGGGATAAACAAATAAATATGGCTTCAAAAATTTACGAATATGCCTACCTTAAAAGATTAGATTCTTTTTCGAGCAATAACAACTATAATTGTTAAAAATCAATTTGGCTTTCAGCAAAATAAGTCCACCATACATACGCCGTAAGTAATTTCGTAGAAGAAATATCTCTGGCACTGGAAAGAAATGAAAACCCTGTAGGTATCATGTGTGATTTAACAAAGGCATTTGATTGTGCGGATCGCATAATTTTAATATAAAAATTAAATTTTGGAATCCGAGGGGTTGCATTAAAATGGATTGAAAATTTTTTTAGGAATAGAAAACAATATGTTTCAATAAACATTTTGATAATTTTGGTATAAAGATTTTAATTCAAATTTGGTGGAAACCCAGTTAGGGGTATCAGAAGGTGGGGTGCTTTCTCCGATATTATTTATTCTCTACATAAATGATTTATCACAACATCTTCAAAACGATTGTCATTTAACTCTATTTGCAGATGATACATCAATAATGATCTATGATCGGAATGAGGATATTCTTTTGCAGAAGTGTCAAATTGGTCTAAAACTTGTACAACAACAATTATTGATGTTTCAACGCGAGAAAAACGTTTTGTTGTTCCGTATGTTTTTATATTTTTTTGTTGATTTGTGCTATTTTTCCGAAAAATGACCCGTGGAAGAAACGCCTGTGCTTTGGAAAACGATGCATCCAAATTATTCGACGATGAGATATTTACTAATAAGCTGGCTGACAACTTATTTGCTCGCCTAGATCAAAGGTTTAAAAAGCAAAAAATTCATTATGAAAAAATAATTGAGGAACTTACGCTTAAAAATCAACATCTGTAAGAGGAGGTCGACAAAATGAAACAATATTCAAGGAGGAATTGTGTCCGTATCTTTGGTATTTCTGAAGAAACTTTCGAGGATCCAGAATTTAAGGTGCGTGATATTGCCAAGTCCAAATTGGATATATATTTCCCCAGAATCTAGTGACAGAGGATAGTGTGATACATTACATAAAACAAAAAATGCAAAATAACACAAAATACGAAAAAAGGAGAAATTAACTTTTCCTGAGTAACCGAGAGAAATTTGTGTAATTTAAAAAAAATGTCTATAAAAGGAAATTTATTATTTTAGAAGAAGTGACACATTCGTTAAAGGGATGAAGACATTAAAAGGTTAGTGCGAGTGTAAGTAATTTACAAGGTGGAAAGGAGTTGTTATTGATACACCACTGAGATAAGTTATATAGATCGTCTTGAAGAATAAAACAGCCTTAATAGAAGAGACGCTAATAATTCCGACGCATGGTATGAAAGTAGTATCTGTAAACATTGGCAGAAGCCCAGTGACTCATCAAGTGGTTGAAGTCGATATTTCCAATGAATATATTCTGGGAATGGATGTTTTGAACTAATTTAGAGCTATAGAATACCTGCAGAATGACACCCTAAAAATCAGAAATGAAAAATTTTCATTTTAGAAGTCGGTAGACTGAATGTCCGCGTACTACTTACTAAGAATATCACATTGCCTCTTCAAAGCGAAAGGAGAAAAACCGTTCAACAAGATTTTGTGTTGACTACCGTCAAATGAACGTAGTAACAAAGAAAGCCAGCTACCCTCTACCCAGAATAGATGACACCCTGAACAAGCTATTTAGTTCACGTTGGTTCTCTACATTATATCTGAAGAGCAGCTACTGGCACTCGATTAGAAGATAACGCCTGTTTGATAAGAACCACAGTAATTAACGACGAAGAGCTATCACAGGAATTAAAATAGGATAAAAAAAAACCGCTGCATAATTGAAACATGCTCCAACATCGAGGTAACATGGGAAGAAGTGAGCTTTCTGAAGATAGAAGATGGCTTTATACAAGAGTAAGGTATACAAAAGTAAGGTATTAAAGGATTTTTTCAGTAGATTTGGTGTACCATTAGAAATTCATTCTGATCAAGGTCGTAATTTTTAATCGGCCCTATTCCGAGGACTGGTTAATGGATATAAATAAAACAAGGACAGCGATATTGCATCCCCAATCTGACGGCATGGTAGAGCGATTGAATCGAATAATGGAGAAATATTTGTCGAAAGTGGTTTCTGAACATGAGAGAATCTGGGACCACTATATTAATATGTTTTTAATGGCATACAGGTCTTTCGTAAATGAAACTGCTGGTCAAACTTTAGCCACGATATGCTATTGCCATGTGACCTGCAGTTTGGGAGAAAACCACTGGAACCCAACATAACCGAACAGGATTATGTTAGCCAATTAAAATCAAAATTGAACGATATACACTAAATTACAAACAAGATTATAAAAATCGCTAGTGATCGAATGAAGAATCAACATAACATCAAAACTTAAGATAGAGCATTTGTAGCTGGAAGTCTTCTTTGGTTGTATAATCCGAAAAGACGTCGTAATCATTCATTAAAATTCTAGCGAAACAGGGAAGGTTGATATGAAATTATAAAGCAAATGAATGATGTGATTTTTAGATTCGTAAACTACCCAAAAGCAAATCAAAAATAGTACATATAAATTGTCTTTCTCCATATTCCGGTACAAATGGAAAATCTTCACTAGTTGATCAAGGTAAAGTAAAGAGAATTAAACGAAATAATGATGTACAAAGAAATTTTGAAAAATTTATGAGTGAATATGGAAATGGAAAGAAGCTCAATTTAGTGTGACAACTGATATGCAAAAAGATTTCTTTAGAGCTCCATATGATATGTCTATTGCACATTGATATCGCAAGTCGCTAGGCCTTCCCATGAGCAAAGACAAAGCTGTCGGTTTTTTTATAACTGGGTAAAATTTTATATTTTTACACATTTTACATCTACATTTTTAACTGCGGACAAGGGAAGAGCCTCCAAGAAGAGTGTGTGAATACTGCAGTACACTCAGGCGTCCCGTGGGCAACGATTAAGGATACAAGCTAATATTGCCACTACAAAGCATATGAGAGATGGTGAAACAAAAGACAAAGATTAAAACATTACTAGACGTTATTTCGTAAAACCAATATTACCGAAATATCAATCTACTATATACAAATGAAGAGGATCTATTCCATTCAATGTACCGCAAGAATATGTATTATATTTATTTTAATAATATTGTATGTATGCTTCTGATACGAAAATAATAAATAAGACGAAATTTGAATTTTATTTTTTTATTTTACAAATTATGTAAATATTGAACACCGCATTTAATTTCTAATTCTAGTGTAAATGAAAATGGTGTTACTAATAATTATAATTTCATTATAATATGTATGTAATTTAAAATATATAATAGCTGTCCTATATACTAATTCATGATAATGCGATAGTGTGATGGAATGTTTTGAAATCTGAATACATGCCCAAAGATAGATGTACACAGTGAAGTATTAATTGTTATTACTTAATATTTAATAGGTATTTATTTTAGAAATTAGATTTAACAATGTAGAGTTCATGTGTAGATAAATGAATGTAATGGGATGATATGTAGAATTTATGTCGACGTAAATTGTTATAATTGATTGATATATAGAATAGATATTTAAATAAAATTACATAATTTTGGTATACCCGTACACTAAAGATACAAGCAAACAAAATTAATTTTTCACCATCCCATATAAATAAATGCTGTTTGGGATATCTACGTTGATACATGAAATAGACATTGTGAATATTGGCAATACTAAAAACTATTCCATACTTACTTAAGAGCATATTTCAGTTATGCTAACTCTATCATGGGGACACATATTAATTTTTCAACGAACAATACACCTATTATTAGCAAAGTTTAGTCCTCATCCATTACTTGAGTTAAGCTAATTCTAGTCCATTGCTTTCATAGGAATAGTTAGACTACTAAACTTGAGGGTACTTATGTTTGCACCTAAAACTTAGCTTTGTGAAAAGTAGGGTATCGAAAATAAAGATCAGGTTTATTCATGCATTAATCCTAAATTTATGACCAAAAAATATAAAGAATAAGTACAACACACGAGCACAAAAAAATGTACCGGGTGGTGGCGTTACGGGTGAACATAAGGATTTAACATGGGATTTTAGTTTTACGCAATTTCTTGCTCTCCTGTTCACTTTACATCAAAAACAGTAGAATGCAAAGTTGTACAAAATTAAAAGTTGTACATAAAACTGTTTTTATATGTCTTATTTTCTTTTTGGTTACTTCACTACTTTAAAAAGAATTTCAAAAATTCTGTTAATTAGTATTTAGCAATAGCCATGACATTGTAGAAAACAATATTATTTTATTCATATTCTGTTAATTTTTTTGTATAATATAAATGAAATAATAAATGTTTATTCGAATAAGGAACATGTCTTTATTATAAAAAAATATTATGATAGAAATAGTTATTGAAGAATATGCGATTTATTTTCTATAAGTCAGATTGAGGTTTATAAATAATTTCTGAAAACTAGAAAAAAGAAAACAAATGTCATGACTATTGCTAGGAAGTAACAGAAATTTAAAAAAATCTTTTTAAAATTGTGAAAAAAACTAGACACATAATAAAAAATGTAAAAGCAGTCTTATATGCAACTTTTAATTCTTAACATCTTTGCACTGTTTTTGCCGTAAAATAAACAAGAGAGCAGAAAATTGTGTAAAATTAAAATCCCATGTTAACTCCCTATGTTCATCCTTAAACGCCACCACCCTCTTTACATTTAAAATCTAATGTTAATGTAAAATTATTGGATACGCTAATTCAAAATTTAAAAGTGCTATTCACCCTCAGACACTCCTAACTCTATACCTATGATTGCTTTATCTCCCACATGAACTAACGAAATTCCAGCTGTATTACTAACAGTAAAACAATGTAATATCAATTTATAGGATAAGTGTATTTTTTTTTCTTTTTTACTTCTCATAAAGTTTTAATTTTTATTAATTAACAAATTAAATTTTAGGAATCTGATTGTTTAGTTTTTCTAAAATCATAACACTGCAAAAAATTAAATATTTTAATGTAACAACAAGTTTGTTTGAAGAACTTAGAAATTGAAAATGCAAATATGGAGATGACCAGACAATCGTTTTATTAACCGTATTTCATGTGATGGCATTAGATGTTTCAAGTATTTTTCAGTGGCAACTTACATCTATATGAAACAGTGCTGACCTGCTAGAATTGCAGGTCTAAGGGCAAGGAAAAAGGAAATAGTAATTAAAAATTTACGCCTCGTAAATACCATTGATTTTGTATACTTTGTAAACGTTTAAAACGTTTTTAAAACGACAGCTTTGTCTTTACTCATGGGAAGGTCTAGCGACTTGCGATATCAATGTGCAATAAACATCATATGGAACTCGAAAGATATATTTTTGCATACCAGTTGTTACTCCAAATTCAGCTTCTTTCCATTCCATATTCACTCATAAATTTTTCAAAATTTCTTTGTACATCATTATTTCGTCTAATCCTCTTTTACTTTGATTAATTGATGGTGTAGATTTTCCATTTGTACCGGAATATGGAGAAAGACTATTTATATATTTTTGATTTGCTTTTGGGTAGTTTACGAATTCAATAATTCACATCATTCATTTGCTTTATAATTTCGTATTGACCTTCCCCGTTTCGCTAGAATTTTAATGAATGTTTACCATTGATTTTGTATACTTTATAAACGTTTAAAAAGTGACAAAGTGTACAAAATCAATGCTTGATAAATATGAAAAATATCATTGAAAAATAATAGGTATATTCGAGAGTATATCTAATGGATAAACAATATTCATAGATAATCATTAAAAAAAAAATTAAAAATATGGTACTGCTTTGTTTCCTCCCGCTCTCGTTATATGAACAAAGTGCACAAACTGTAATAATTTAACGACAAATTTTGTGAACTTAGTTCCTTTCATATTTGACAAATATATTTCCCGTACTAAAAAATGTCCATCTAAATATCCACCTTGGTACAACAGTAATATAATTAAACTTTTTAAACTCAAAAATATATAACACAAAATGTATAAATCATACCATAACGAAATATATTTTTCAGAATTTCAACGCCTACGTTCTCTTGTTAAGAAAAAAATAAAAATTAGCCCATCCAGATTACATTAAAAATTTTGAAAATTCATTTGAAAGTAATCGAAACTTATTTTAACGATACATTAATAATAAAAAGAGATCTACTCGTATTCCTGGATCTATGCATTTTGAATATATAAGACATTTGATAATACACCAAATATTTTACAAGGATTCGTTGATATTTTTCTCAACTGTTTACCTTATTTTACAGATACTACAGCTAAAAACAATTATTACCCTACTTCCTTTAAATCTTCGCTTGTGTGTCCTATTTACAAATCTGGTGATATAACTGACATTTTCAATTACCAACCAATCGCTATACTCTCCCAGATTTCAAAAAAATTTGAATCTATACTATATAGCCACATTTACAACTCAGTTGAACATCGTATCAGTATCCATCAACATGGATTTGTCAAGGATAAATCAACTACGATAAATTTAATAAATTTTACCGAATATACTCTCAGCTCACTTCATGATAGTTCACAAGTTGATGTTATGTATACTGATTTTAAAAAAGCATTCAATATCATTGACCATTTTATTCTTCTGCACAAATTATTTTCTAATTTCAATATTTCTTCCGATCTTGTTTCATTTATAAATACATATTCTGTTCTCGTACAATGACAGTTCAACTTCATCATTTTAAGTAATACGTTTCGTAGTACCTTGTAATGTTGAGTTTCGTTATGGAGACTTTATTTGCCTACACAAGGAGATTTTTTGTGGAAAAGGAAAAAAGTTTTCTTTTTCTTTACTTTTTTACGAGTAATTGAACGTTTTGGGAATCCAACAGACTCCCTATCTTCAGCTAGATTATAATGTCTAACGCTACAAAAATTAGTACATTAATAAATATTAACACCTATAAAAGCTAACCAAGATTTACATTTTTCGATTTTTTAAAATAATTTTAAATCACCACCTTTTATTCCTTCCTTTGGAGTTTCTCAAGGATCTAATTTAGGTCCAATATTGTTTATTTTATTTATTAATCATTTCATTAATGTGGTAAATAACTCTGAGTTAATGCAAATGATTTAAAAATCTGTCGTAAAATAAAATGGATGAAGGATTGTAAATTATTACAAAATGACATTGAAAATGTTTAAAATGGTCTGAAAGCTCGAAATTATTTCTTAACTACAGCAAATGCAAAATAATACCTTACTTTGTAAAAACCTATTCATACTATATGCAACTTAAATGTCTTGAGCGACTTTCCAAATTTAAAGGCCTTGTCTTGCTATTTGATAACAAATTATCTTTTCACTTACATATTGACTGCATAACTTGCATCTCTCAAAATACTAGGATTCATAATTCGCTCAGCTAAATATTTTAATACTACATTATCTGCGATATGTTTATACCAATCATTGGTCCTGCCAAAATTATTAAAAGTATTGTGCGTAAGGTTGGAACTCTACTTATGACAATTAAATATTCAAACCTGAATCGGTACAAAAAAGGTTTGTTAAATATATTATTATAAAAAATACAAACAATATCCTAATTACGATTTGACTTATGATTCCATATTATCTGAAAGTAATATCTTATCCATGTACCTACCCATATAGTATTAAAGTTGAGAATATCGACGAATGATGGATAAAATGATGTATAATAAGTTAATATACTCCTTGTTTACAAACAAATCAATCAGACAAATTTTCACTTTTTCAATTCAATTCCATCATACCCTGATGTATTTAATGATTCCTTTACAGTGTTTAAATTAAACGTACACTTTAAGTAAGTAATCTTATTTCTGTATTTTTTGTATATTTACATCTGGGATGAAATATTTTTGTATTACATTGTAATCCTGTAATTGGGGCATTAGCCCTGTTGGATTGAATTAAATAAATAAATAAATAGGTAAATAAAAATAAGTAATAATAAATAAATAAATAAATACATTTTCGTTATTTCTTCTTCTTCTTAGTTCATCTGACAAATAGGAAAAATAACCAAATAAATATATAATTATGTCGTATTACCCACTTCTGGGTGGACCAATTTGATTTTTTATTTGCAGATTTCGGTAATATACATATTTTTGCAGTTGAAAGTGCTTACCATGAGTCTCCTCATAGTATCTCAATGTTATTCGTAGAGAAAGCATCATAAGGGTCACAACCAGAATTAGTGTATTTGTATTTAGTATATAATGCATAAATAAACATAGAGTATCATAGGATAGATAAAAAAAACTTCCAGCAGTAATTGACACATGGCTCAACTAGTCAGTTCGTATTTTGTGGCTGTCACTTTTAAACTCTTTTTGAAAAAAAAAATAAGACACGAGATGAATAACAAAGGAAAAACATATATAAAAAAATAGCAAATTCTGTTACATCCAACTACAACCAAAGACATTCGTTTTTTTATTAAACGATGATAGTCATTAGATAATAAAAATCTATTTATTTCATGGGGGGTCCCGTGGCCGCGTGCCTGGGTGTCTGGTTGCGAACCTGGGGAATCGGGTTCGATCCCGACAGACGCCAAATATTTCCAATTTTAAATGGCACAAAAGTGACCCCCTGTGGTGCACTCTCCACATCAGCTATGAGTGCCCGAGAGGTGACGCCTGGTAAGCGCCCACACGGTAAAATATATCGTCATTACCGATGTCTACATGTGTTGTAGATACTGGCACACCCAGTAATGGGTAATATGCCGTGATGATATATTTATTTATTTATATTTATTTATTGCATCATAAAAGTAAACATTTGTTTATAAATAGTCACTTCATTCAAAATATGAATAAAATCCAAATTTTTATATAAATAAAATAAATAAATATATCATTGCTTAATTACCTATTACTGAGAGTGCCAATAGCTTTTATTCGCAAATTTGGGTAATGACGACTTATCTATAATGAAAGTAAAACAATTTTTAAGCTTTGATTATGGTCGAAGTCGAACCTGGTCCACCGAAATTGCAACGCACTCATTCAAATAGTGTATTATAATATTACAATATTATCAATAAATTTAAAATTATAATTGGTAAAATATTAAAATGTGCAACGCACAAAAAACTCATCATGCAATTACCTGCCGTTCTTCACTTCATTTGGTAACATAGTAGTACTCTCGTTTTCCCAGCATAAATAAATAAATTGTATTTGGTAATCGAAGGACGTTATTAGAGTACGGAAAGACGCTTTTGCGGTGTTTGGCAGGGGTTTGTCTGCAGTGGGGACCGAATATAAATGCTATATAAGATGTGGGTCAGACCGCACGGTGTATTGTGGATTTGTTAGTGAGAGTGAAGAAGGTAGGGAAGTGAAAAACAAACGCCGCCGCTCAGCCATCGACTTCTTTCAGTGCTACACCAAGCCAACAGTGATTCACTAGAAGCAGCGACCGATCCGAGGATAACAGACATGGAGGTTAGTGCAGTGCAAGATACATACTCATCCTAGAATACCAACTCCTTATATTTTAATTTACCTGTATATTTGACTAAAAGTGACATATGCATATAAATTTAAATCTGTAATACATAGTTAAAATAAACCATAGAATTGGTCTTACTTATTTTGCACATAAATTCACGATTCATAAAATATTATATCACGAATGAAGTTCAGAAGGCGTCGTGTACTGGATAAGCCGCTGACGAGTTCTAAATACATCCGAATCCAATAAAATGAATTAGGTACCGAACGTGATGCGACTGATGCGTACGTTATTTTTTTGCTGTCAACATAATATATTGAAGAGGAATAATTACGTGGCTAGAGAAAAAGTAATTTTGTTGCCGCTGATAAACCAATAAAATTCCTTCATACGGTGTTTTGAGTCTAACGTAACGAAAAACTGTAACAAATATCCTAAATAATTATAAAAACGTCGTATACGCTGCCAATATCTAAAATTTTTAATTGAAATTTTTGTTTTCCAAAGTACTTCATAAAACTACAATATAATGACACTAGTTGATTTTTGTATGGGGTCTCCTGGCCGAGTGCCTGAGTGTCTGGTCGCGAACCTGAAGAACAGGGTTCGATCCCGACAGACCCCAAAAAGAAATATTTCGATTTTTAAATGGCATAAAATGACCTCTATAGTGCACTCTCCTCTCCAGCAATGAGTGCCCATGAGGTGACCCGCACGGTACAAATATGTTATCATCATTACCGATATCTGTGTCAAAGCAAATTGGCACACCCAGAAATGGGTAATATGCCGGGATGATATATTTATATGTATTTTAATTGGTTTTGCAATAAAAATGGTATGGCATAAAAATTTATAATTGGATATAAATATTTCACCGTTTAAAGAAAAATAGTTTATTTTAACCTGCACCTAAAGCGACTTTTTGCAGCTCAACGCTCACCCGTCAAATCTCGACACGTTCACAACAAAAAAGAAGTATCACTTTCGCTCTTTAAAGTAATATACTATTACTAATTTGTTTTTTTTTTTTAGCCACAAACATTGTTTTGAAATTTTAGTAATAGATTTGTCTAGAAAATACTATTTTTGTTTTAAAAAATATCTGGAAAATGTTTGTTTACTAATCGGATTCAAGTAAAAGTGTAAATATTAGTTGTATTCCGAGTAAATATGTAATTTTGGTAAAAGAAATCTAAAAATAAATTAAAATAAACCAATTGGATTTTGTATTAGTTTGTCGTAATTATAGTATGTTCAGAAAATACGCAGAACTAAAACTGAGGAAACAAAATGTATTACATATGGATAAATAAATTCAATTTTTATTAATTATATATTTTTAAAAACCATAACATTTTTTTAGCTTTGGCGGTTTACCTGAAATTGCTCTACTATCCATGTAAATAGAACTGCAATATCTCCTTTCGAATAAATACATTAATAGAGGATGTAGTCCTATATTATTTACATTATTAACACTATGTTCAATATTGATTCAATAAAATAATTATAATATTTTCCTTAAATGAAAATCTAAAAAAAAATTATTTAAAAAGTTATTACCAAGCGCTAAAGCTGTTAATTGAATATAAACTTCAAAAGTTATAAATTAGTTTTTATTTTATCTTTCCATCACATTTATAAGTACCAGTATCCCGTATCATAACATTAAAAATGCATCAATAAATATCCAATTTAAGAAAAGAAGCATAACCAACAATAGATAAAAGTAATTTTAATTTTAAATGCAAATTGAAAGTAGATACTTGACTATTCCTTTTCATTCTGAGCATCGGTTTACAAGAAATTGTGAAGGGTGTATTAAATTCTTGCAAGTACCTAAGAAATTGAATACTCTCTTGTTTTCTTCTATTAATACTTGTCATTCTAAATCAGTTTTGCATTAAAATATATTACGAATATAAACTGTAATTATTGTAATGTTCTTTCATTTTATTTATTATGATCATTTTCACTCGATGAAGCTGCTCTTTTTTTCTTATTTCGTTATTGACATGCAGAGAAATTAACTGATTAATTTAAAATACTGTTAAATGTGATAAAATTATATAAATACATATTAATTAACTATTTTTGCATCTGTCAAATGCATTTCAAATGCCGCATGTGTAATCATAACAAGTTTGTATTAATTACTTCTCGAACTTATTCATGAAATCGAAAGTTATTTCATCGTGTAAGCAAGTTCAGTTGATAAGTTCAAGTACATACGAGTACTCTTACTTTTTACTCTAATTAACTCGGCATGTAAAAGATCACAAAAAGTTTCTTTTCACTTTTATTCGCGTAAAACCTTTTAGCAATTAAAAAGATTCTGAGCAAAATATGAGATTTTTTACAGCCAATAATTTTAAACAACAGTGATAAAAACCTGAACCGCTATTTATCACACAAATGAATTTTATGATGCGTGAAACTCTTTCAAATTTCACCGTAAATTTAATAATTGAATCACAAAAATATAGCCGACAACCATAAACTAGACCACTATAAATTGGGAGAATTATACGAATTAAAAAGTCAAATATAATTATATGTTGGACATGCTTATTAATAAAATTAAACTTTCTTTCTCTATGATACAATTTAGAAAACCAAGTTTTACAATTTCATTTTACATATAAATAAATCAACATTATTTTAAATTTATCATATTAAAAATAAACAATCTCTGTCTTTCTATTATAATATCAGATATTGATCGTTCAAAGAAATTTCTTAAAATTTTAGAAAATATTTTCAGACACTCATTGCTTTTGCTTTCAGTAATACCTCACCTTAGGTCGTTCATTCATTCCATAACTTGCGAAAGTCTAAAACAATGTAACTCGAAACTCTACTCTGAAGATGTATTATACGAGTATTTTTTATTTTAAATATTTTTATTAATTTTCATACATATTCCATTTAACATTTAAAATTTTGCAAAAGGTGAGTATATTTTGACGGTTTAAACATTTTGGGAGCATTTTAATTTCTCATAAACTATCTCTCAAAAATTTTAATTTTTATTTTTATTCCATATTAAATATATCAGTGTACAATGTAAACTATGAGTACATATTGTTATTACTGATTTTTTTAGTTTTATATAAATGTAAAAGTTTTATTAAAAGCGTTTTTAAATTAATCCAATGAAACCATCTAGTAACACAATATTTTCCAAAATTAATAATATTCAAAGGGAGTTTTTGTTATAGCTTAAAGTTGTTTTTAATTTTTTATATGCCCTGCGACCATACGTAAGAGGGTGTGTTCTGTATCTACCATTTTAATATTAACGTAAGGTTTAAATTGTACACCAATAACAGTAGTAGACACAGAACAAAAAATTAAAATGACAGGAAATAAATTTGTTTTTTGTTACTTACAAATTTGAACAGGTTCTTAAAATTAACATAGTTTGATTTAGAATACAAATTAATATCAAATACTTAGCTACGTTATATATTAGTTGTAAATATGAGCTTCTCAAACAGAAATAATAAAAAATATCAAATGCATAAGCGGTTAAATATAATTCAACTCATATTATTGCACAAAGTGAAACTATTGACAGGTATTATCTTCATCTATCAACGGACCGGTGCCGTGAAGTTTATTAAAATAAAAATGCAACTTTCCAAAATATACAGTTTAAACGAATTTGATTCTTTAGATAATAAAACAATTAAAAGTTTCTCCTACAATTATTTTTTATATTCATGTGTCAATTTTAAAAAGGTACATTTCAGTTCGCCACCCCCCCCCCCCCCCCCTTCATTTTTAATCCAATCAAAATGGTTTATTTTGCATAGAAACCAAGTACAACTATGAATATTTTTGCAATTAAATGTCTATCTAAAGTTAGTCGTTATGGCGAA
This sequence comes from Ophonus ardosiacus, assembly GCA_943142095.1. Lineage (NCBI taxonomy): Eukaryota > Metazoa > Arthropoda > Insecta > Coleoptera > Carabidae > Ophonus > Ophonus ardosiacus. Next base: position 47,764,209 of record OW964824.1, read on the forward strand.
TGTTTTAGTTCAATTATTCGTGAAATATAGTCAATGCGTATACCACATGACCATCAAAAATAATAGAAAATATACACTGTTGCCGGGGGATTACACCTCAATCGAATTAAGAAAAATTAGTAAAAAATAGTGAAACTATATGCTTAATAATGAATATGAACAAAGAAATAAAATGATATTGAAATACCTCGGAAATAAGAGGATTTTGTTATAACGGCTAGACACGAATATGAATTCAATATATATTATTCTGATTGGCGACTGTACGACCACTTGTAAATGTATAATGAATATCGAGTTAGGAGGAGGTTCGTAGTACCAATGTAAGTAAAGAAATTCAAACAGCGGAGGCGTTGCCATCAGCACTGCAATTCTTAAACAGTTTTTATTTGAATATACATATCTTGCATTAAACTTAATAATTTACAAGAATATAATTTATATTTTTTGATATTATACTTGATGTTGTATCATTATATATACGGGGTAGAATCAAAAATTGGAAAAACGGGTTTTCTCAGGATTTATTACAGATACAAAAAAAATATTCAGATAAAGAGCAAAAAACTGTAATTTTCGTAAGTATTATTTTTATACTTTTTTATATGGAACACCTGTATATTCTTACACCGAATAATAGAATATATATTTTTCTTTAAAAAATTCTAATGTTTTTTGTCCCTAATTGATAGTTTTTGAGTTATTGAAGAAAATATTATAATATTTTATCTCAAAATAAAGTTTACCTTGAAAACAAAACTACTTATTATAATTCGACAGGTGTATTATTTGGCGTGGTTTTAATTTTCATACAAAATTTGTGTTGACTAATTACTTTATTAATTTGTGTATATAATGGTGGAGTAATAAATTAACGAGATCGTATGTAGATATGTTAAAATTTAGGTCCACGAAAAATACAATTTGATATGAAAAGTTGTATTAGTGACGTCACATCTATTTTTTTAAACTTTGGGGAACCATTACTCGCTTATAAATACGAAATTTTCATCAGATTTTCACCATTAGTCTTAGTTTTACTTATACTTTCAGACGAAATTATATAAAAAAATAATAGTGAAATTCCATTTATGTATTTACGCATCGCAAAACTCCCTTCGAATTACTCATCTACAATCTAGGCTTCTAGTGTTCTTATGACAATATGTCTTACCAGTCGACAATATGTTCAAAGCTAATAACTGAAAATACATTTATTCTTATTATACATATCCTTAAATTATCAAAAAATAATTTCTGTAACTTAATTTTGTATATATATAATAGTGCATTGCAATAAATATTCACATAAAAGTAAATTTCTCCAAAAATTAACATTAATCAATTTCTCCTCTTAAAAATGAAAGTGCATTTTCAGGTAGTGTAACTTGCAGAATGCGAACATATACATATCTTACTGTACATCGAAAACAGTTTATAGTTTCTCCAAAATCTATTCTAAAACATTTTAATGAAAGTGCAATATTAAACCATGGAACAAGTGAATATGATGATTAGCTTTAACGTCTTAAACAAAATCAGTCAAAATTTCACCAACCACCTATAATTTAGATTATTACAGTACAGTGAAAATGTTGACATTTGACATTTATTATAAAGAAATTCTGTATATCCGGGAGAAGTTTATACGAGCCCCGTCCCACATCTATTGGCTCAACCGTCTTAAGTTCATTTTATTTAGTTTATACATAATATAAAGAATAACTAACTTAAATTATCATTTTTTTATTAATATTATGGAGTTTTAGTGCACGCTACTTATCAGGAAATATTTTCTAATAGATATTTATACACCATGTGAGCTAAGGTAATGTTTATTCATGAGAAGAAAGTTTAGCTGACGAGCGCGTAAGGGCGAGTGAATTAAATTCTTCGAGTGAATAAACATTCTTAGCTCACGTGGTTTATACAATATTTTATTCAATTTTGACGAAATAGTAATAAAAACCATTGTAATAGTTAATTTTGACAAAATAAAAAACTAATTAGTTAGTAGGCTGTCCATTATGTTGTAGAAATTAATGAAAAGGGCTGATAGAGTCTGATAAATAATGAGGTGAGTGTTATTTTCGTTCTTGATGTTATTTTTAATTGTATTTTTTGTTGCAGAGTGAATTAAAATTTTGTGAGAGTGATTTAAAATTTTTTAATTCACTTGTGAATAAAATGTTATTTGTAGTTGTTGCTATGGAGTTAATAATGACAGTTTAAAACGTCAAAATTGAATAAAATATTTTAATGTAAATTGGAATAATACATAGTTTTACCTACAATAGAAGAAAATCTCAAAAACATTTGAAACAAATTCCATAATAAAATCGTCAGAATTTAGTAAATAAAGTACCCTTCTTAAAAATAAAAATTAAAGATGATGTTAGACAATGGTGGCAAATAATATGTACTTAACATATCGATTTGTGTTATTATTATGTACTATGTAATGTTAAATTATCTTAATTTTAAATTAATAGTAAAGATATCTTATTAATTCATGTAAAATTAATTTCTAAATATGGGCCAACTGGCATATGTTATATCAGTAGGTATCCATTTCACAACAGAGTACATGCATAATTTATTTTCTAATTTTCACTTATTCGGGCAGTCCTCTACTCCGGTTATGTGTTTGTTGCCATATGGTTTAACGTTTAAATAATTTAAATTAAACTTGAGGTTAATATTTTAATGATGTGCACAGTAAATTAAACTGCAAATCAACTAAACAGAACGTGTCCTTACACAAATTTTAATATTATATTGCGTAGGAGTAATGCATGTCATTATATTAAAATCATAATGATGTTTTAATGAACTTCAGTATTTAATGAGAATTATACAAAAATTATAAACCAAATAAATACCATTCATTTCAAAATTTTATGTATGCTATTTAAAAACTAAATTCTTCCTCTGATCAGTCAAGTTCATAATTTACTTAAAATTTTATAATATTCTTATTAAAGGAATTTCAATTCGTTCGAAAGTTATTCAGTAGGTCTTAAAACCATTAATATAAGAAATATTTAACCCTTAAGTAGTACCGTGGCGCATTATTGACCCAGGGCAATAAGTTTTATATTTCGTTCATTCATGTTTTTTCTGTTTTATATTTTCTAATAATTAATTAATTAATTATAGCCGCCGTCAAATTAAGTAGGTACTGTTTCTTGTCATAGCTTAACATTTTCAACATGGCCACTGAATTGGCAGCAGTGTAGAAAATAAATCTCCATTCCATACTTATTTGAGGCAACGATGTATAATGTTTTAAAGGTGATAATGTTTTATTACAAGTATAGACCTGTTTTTTGATGAATAGTTTTGATTTTGAAGCCAATATAGCAAAACGAGTAATAATGACACAAATTCTAAAGGTTAATTCATATACAGGTGTCCCAGATTTAAACGGCATAACTTGAACTATGGATTAAACATGTGAAAAGAAGGTGAGAAGTTCATTTGAGCAAATGTCCGTAAATGCTTTGTTTCAGAGATATTCATGTTTTTCTTATTGGAGCAGCGCTACTTTAAAAAATCAACTTTATAACGAGATATCAAACATTATCTTATTAAGTTGTGACAATAATTATTAAATTAATTATAGATAAATGATTTGGCTATTACCTAATTTTAATACAAAATTTAGTTTGCTGCCTGAGGTCAGGGCAAAAATGAAAATTATTGATGAATTCAAACAAATTTATTATTTATGTACAATAAAATAATAACAATTTTTTATAACATTTGTTCAAAATGTTCACCTGTAGCAAGCAAACAGGCACGACAACGATATGCAACTGCATTGGTCGCTGCGTGACAGCCCGACATTGCTCGGGAGATATGGTTTCGCAAACTTGTATAATTTTTCTGCGTAGTGTCCAAATTATCTATCGGTTCATCATAAACTCTTTCTTTTATGGCATCCCAAGCAAAGAAATCTAAAGGTGTTAGATCAGACGAACGGGCTGGCCATGGTACAGATCCTTTGCAACCAATCCACCGTTGTGGATAGTGTAAATTGAACCACTCTCTTGGTTGTCTCCCATAATGCGTAGGGCAGCCATCTAAATGTGGCCAAGAGTTTCTTCTTAATGCTAACTTCCTCCATTAAATCATTCAAATCATTATTTAGAAAATTGTAGAACCTCTCTGAATTTAAACGATGTGGCAAAAAGAAAGGACCTATTAAAGTATTTTCAATAATACCTAGCCAAACATTACATTGAAATTCATAGTGAAAATTGCATGTGGATTTTCATGTAACCAAAGATGAGAATTTCTTTGATTCAAAACCATATCTCCCGAGCAATGTCACGCAGTCACCAATGCAGTGGCAAATTGTTGTGCCTGTTGGTTTGCTACAGGTGAACATTTTAAACAAATGTTATAAAAAATCGTTATTATTTTATTGTTCATAAATAATAATTTTTTATTTTTGCCCTGACCTCAGGCATTGTATTAAAATTAGGTAATAGCCAAATCATTCACCTATAATTAATTTAATTATTATGTCACAACTTAATATGATAATATTTGATATCTCATTATAAAGTTGATTTTTTAAAGTTGCGCTGTTCCAATAAGAAAAACATGAATATCTCTGAAACAAAGCATTTACGGACATTTGCTCAAATGAACTTGTCACCTTATTTTTACGTGTTTAATCCATGGTTCAAGTTATGCCATTTAAATCTGGGACACCTGTATGTTACTCCCAAACACCGAAATTGCTCAGAGAACGAAAAAACAGCCACAACGTGTTGTGGACGATGATGTACGATCGGCTACTGAAATATGATCAACTTAACAACCATTCGGGTCTATTCTGTAAAATTAGCGTGTACGTTAAACTCAATGGTCACCGTTAAAATTTTAACGGATTCTTAAATTTTGAATTTTCTATTCAGTAAGCAGATATACGTTAATATTTTAAAGAAATCGTTAATTCAACAACGCTAAAATCACGAAATTTAACGTCATCTTGATACATAGTGTTAAAATTTTAAAGCAACGTTAATATTAAAAATTGCTTGCAAATGTAGTTATAAGTATTCTTCTATTGGAAGAAATTGAGAGATTGAATGAAAAATAAGAATATTAGTAAATTTATTTGAAGTAATTATTACTTATAATAATAATAATAATAATAATAATAATAATAATAATAATAATAATAATAATAATAATAATAATAATAATAATAATAATAATAATAATAATAATAATAATAATAATAATAATAATAATAATAATAATAATAATAATAATAATAATAATAATAATAATAATAATAATAATAATAATAATAATAATAATAATAATAATAATAATAATAATAATAATAATAATAATAATAATAATAATAATAATAATAATAATAATAATAATAATAATAATAATAATAATAATAATAATAATAATAATAATAATAATAATAATAATAATAATAATAATAATAATAATAATAATAATAATAATAATAATAATAATAATAATAATAATAATAATAATAATAATAATAATAATAATAATAATAATAGCCTTTATTTAGACTTCCCAGAATTACAATGTTAAATGTATGTACACAATATTTACTATTAGCTAATTTAATGAAGGGGTGGGTTTCTACATCCAATGTTGAACGAAGGCCTCCTTCATATTCTTCCTTATATGTATATGAATAAATAATGATTAATGAATGGTTTTTCTTGTAAGTTTATGACACGTAGGTACACACTAAAATTTTAAATTGTATCCAATAGTTATTTACAATACAAATGCGGAAACAAGAACTTCCGTGCATGAGCCCTTGTTTGAAGTACGAGCGAGCAACGCGAGCGAGTATTTCATTTAGGCGAATGCACGGAAGGTATTTCCGCATAAGTATTGTACAAGATTTTTTGTAACGAACGAATTAATTGTAAAACTGTTTTACCTTCGATAGATGTTACGCAGAACATGTCGTCGCATCAAATAGAGCCATCAATTTCACTAACTAATTGTCAGATACAAAATATTAATATATAATAATTATTGCAATACCAAACTGTATATAATCGATTCAAATACAATGTATTAAATTTAAGATCTTATTTTATTTTGATAGCACATATGTATAGTAGTTTGGTTATAAATTTAGGAACATATCACTACCTACCTAAAACAAATAAAAGTATGAATACATATTAAATTATCTTTAAATAAAATATATTCTTATACCTATTAATAATAATAATGTTGTTTTTATTGTATATTAATACCTACTAATATTATCTTTAATATTGTGTGCAACATACAGTATGGCCGCCATGTTCATCATTCTCAATTCTCATTACATTCGTTTCTAATAGATGGCGTTAGTAGTATTAAAATGTCAAAATTAGCAATGATTCTGATTTTATTTAAATAATTTTTATTCTTTCAACTAATTTTCCTAAATTATTATGTTCTTATATTAAATTTGTTGTAATGTACAAAAATATTAAAAATAAAATAGCACTTTTAAGCTACTCGATCAAAGTAGTTTCCATTGAGACACTAGTGCGGGAAGTAAAACAATAGCGCGGGAATATGGCCTTTCGGATTGTGAGTTGGCTGCGGGAAACATTAGTTTTTAGGCAGTGAGTACGAAAAATACATTTTATCATATTTTGGCGCTTACGCAAGACTTCGTATTCGAAATCTTCGCAGTACAAGTAATCTATCCCATTTGCCCGATTATGAATTTATCAGAAGTTCTAGTTTATCAAAGCACTGTGTTTTAGATGTAATTACTGCTCTTACACACTATCACTACATGAGGAATCCAATAAGAACCACTCCAATACCTATCACTACGGATACGGGTAAAAATATTTTAATAAATTCATAATTAATGTTACATTAACTAATTACTAGTTATTAACTACTTGTATATCTTTTGGATTTAATATTCCAGCAAGCAGAATTTTGTTTTCTTAACAATTCACTTCGCTTTGTTTGTTGGACTTTTCACACTTAACAGGCGATTAAATTAAGTTAGAACATACGTTTTTCAGTTTTATTTCGCCATGTGGAACTCACTTCACATCATTTATTAGCGCATACGCTAAAAAGTTATATGTATGTTAACGAAATTTTTAACCAGTGCTTTAGTGAATAACATTTTTATGAAATACCGTTAATACTGACGCTAATATTTATTTTTTAGCGTTGCATATTTGTACGCTAAAAATTAACGTACTTTTTAGTGAATAGACCTGATTGTCTACCAATTATGAGTTGCCAGTTAGGTTACGTAGTAGTTTGTATTTTTTTATTTTTAAAAAATGCAAACTGCAATGTATTTCGGTATTTGGTCGTCCTGCACCGTCCACACTACGTTGTGGCCGTTTTTTCGCTCATTGAGCGATTTCGGTTTTTGAGCGTAACCGTGATAGATACAGCAGAACAGCAGATTTAAACAAGACATAGTTATTTTAAAACTTAACTTTTTTATTTATTTAATATGCATATTATAAGAGTTTTCCAAATTTGATATTTTATGTTAAACCAATCCTTACTTTATTCTGAAAATTATAAATAATATGAGTAATAAAAAATAAATACATGAATAGCGGTTACTATCATTTAAATAAGTTCAAAGTTTCTCCAAAATTTACTTCGTATTCCTAAACCATAACATAAAAATTTATACGAATGACTAACAATTACTATCAATAGGGTAATATTTCTGTTTGCAATGCCTGAGTATGTGACAAGTGATGCCTAAGCGATATAGCGATGCGATTCGAGTTGCGTTGGAAGCGATACGAGGTTTTTGTGTCAAACGCTTTTATTTTTGCGGGACTTTCACCTTGACTCAGCCCGCGAGCACGAAGCGCGACCGTGAAAAGACAGAGCAAGAGCAGGCCTGACGCCAGTGACGGCGAAGGGTATTTTCCGAAGGGCAAATCAAACTGTGGAAAAAGAAAGGTAACCCCAGAAGAGGAAATTCAGATAGTACTAATTGTGGGGATTTACGGGAGAGTTCCATAAAAAATGCCGCAAACCTCTATCTTACAAACTGAAATTGATATTGTTATATTCAATAAATTTCCAAATGGTCCAACCGCAATTTAAGTATTATATATTATTTTAATAACGATTGGACAATTCGAAATCGAAAAATGTCTTCCATTTATGGCATAGTAATGTTACCAGGAGACATACTTCACGGGTAAAAATCAAATACGTGCCTGCATAAGCAGCCATTAAATATTCATTATACAACGTAGAGTACATTTTATTCTGAACAATGAAAATTGAGTACTTTCAACGATAAAATGGATTTAATATAAAATATACGATATACCTGTTAAACGAGGGTCACACTAGAATCACTCAGAATAAGAAAATTAGGCAGTCCGTTGAAAACAAAATTTGCACTATTATTTTAAACAGCTACTACCTGTCATATAAAATTAAGTTGAAAAAGTAAGTAATTTAGAACTTTTTAGATAATCAATTTTTTAAAGCATCATTGCAAGTGAAAATTTGGGATCCACCAGAGAACATTTTTGAATAATGATTTATAATTTGATAGCTTTAACAGGTTTTAGGTCAGATTGAAATTAATTTGCTAGTTTTTAAGTATCTCTGTAATTATTTCGAAAGTTTTAGTAGATTTTAAGTCACCAGACATTAAATCTAATTTAACTATAAAGTTTGAAACTTTATCCAGAATATTAGAAAATATGTTGTTCAATTCATATTGTTTAAAAAAAATAACTACTTTTCAAAAATCATTTATAATGTTATTTTTATAAAGTATTAAATGAACTATAAAAATGAACTTAAAACAATAATAGAAGGTACCTACCTAACTATTGTATATATTTATTTTCATTGTCACATTTTTTTTGTATTTTAATAAGACTGAATCAACAGAAAAATAGTGTAAAAATATAATTACTTTATCCAAGTAAAGTGTTTCATTACAATAAATTTTAAAGAAGAAAAGTGAAAGGGAAATAACTGTATAAATATTGTCGTTTTTCTTCTCAATTAATTATGACTTCATCCTCAGCTATTTAAAATAATATTTCTAATTTTATGTAGTTTTACTTAATGATTCGATCGAGACGAGACGAGAAATTCATTGTCTCATCTCGTCTCGTTTCAAATTCATAAAATTATGTTTCGTCTCGAAATTTTTCTCGTTTCGTTTAATAGAGTCTTGTCTCGGCCGAGATTCTCGCCGAGATTTCTCGACGGAAATAATATGTATATTTTGGTCCCATAAACTAATTATTAAATTTTGTATTAATAGGAATTTGAAGAAAAGATAAATATTTGCTGTTTTATCTGTCAAAATTTGTTATAACCTAAAACTTGTGCAAATGTTATTGTTATAATTATATTAATTTAATATTTATCTATCATTTTCTAAACTGTTATAAAACATTAAACTACTACTTGTATACATTAAAAATATAAACACAAATAACATTCGACAGTTACTTGACAGTTAAATTTTGTATGGACTTTTTAAGAAAAAGTATCGCATATTCCAGTTTTTAGTGAATAGTCTATTCATTTGTCTCTCGTAGTGGTAGCACGCACTTTAGAATTCTATTAAAAAAGGCATTTGTTTTCGCTTTTCGCCACGAAGCGAAAATTTGGTAGCATGCCTGTATCAAAATATTCGCCTGCAAGCGTACGACTCGAGGCGAAAGTGTCAAAGTAACGTCATTATTTTGCCGCAATTCTATTCAAAGCTAATTTACATATAATTTATATATTTATTATATACAACTGTCATAATATTTTTCATTTTAATAGTATAAAATCCAATATTTTCCGAAACAAAAAATGAATATAGAATTCTAAAGTGCATGCTACCAAGATTCGTAAAAGTAAAATCGTATTCGCCTGCTTTCTATGATGCTACCACTACTGCACTTATGTCATTGTGCGAGAGAGAGAAAACTTTTCAAGTCACTTGATATGAAAAACTTCACGCTTCTGACAGATAAAATGTCAAATACTTTATAATCTTTTTATTCAAAAATGCCATAGCTAAATAGAGACAGGTATCACTAAAAATATGTTAAATTTCACGATTACAAATAAATCTCATGAAAAAAATAACAACCGAGAAATCTCGAAACAGTTTTCGAGAATCGAGATCTCGGCAAATATATCTCGTCTCGTAAAATATTTTTTACATTTCTGTCTCGTCTCGCATATATTTTCCTCAATTGTAATCAATAATTTTATTAACATTTACATGTAAATGCAAAAAAGTTAATGTATTATAATTTATGCAGGTATTTCCCATTAAATATTTTTTGACAATTTTCCTTTACGATTTTACAATTACGGGTATATGGATTTTCCAGATTCTTCTTAAAAATAATATAAAAAAAAACAAAAAATAATTTCAAATCTATAAGTATACTGAACAAATTATTAATAAAGACTCACAGGATAAAATAGCAAAAACTAAAGCAATAAATCGTAAAAAAATTAACGAAACTACTCATTTCCTGCCTATGGCACTCCTGCAAAATACATGAGGTAAAATTTTATTTTCTTTCCGATCTTAAAACGCGAGACGCTGCCTCTTCTACAGACAGTCGATGCTGCGCTCTTGATTTTACGAATAATTTCTCCTGCTCCCGATTAACGGAAGGTGACGGGCGAGAGAAATTGAAAGTTCGGCAATGAAAATCGCTTGGATAGTTATTATAAATGCAGATAGAAGATTTGTTTGTGCTCATTTTAACCTATTCTGTTATTAAGGTTCACATTTTGTTTTGTTTTTGTTAAATATTGTGAAATTGTGAATTTTGACAGCGCTTAACGGTTGTCAGCGCTTAAACACTGCTAATCATCTCCTCGCTAATTACGCTTAATCACTTATTCATTCATTATTATTACAAAAAATTAATTACAACTACCATCCATTATAAAAATAAAAATTTTAGATTCATGATTATATGACAACACTAAATACTCGGTTATAGTTTTTTTTTTTTTAAACCTCTCAATAGGATTAAATCCCAATTACTGAGTAGGTTCACATACACACAATATATAGTTGTTATAATTGAAATTTGAATTCGGGCGGAGTAAATAATTATTGCAAATCATTTATCTCACATAAATGGTCCGTGATGCACTGTCCCCTCCAATATTTTATGTTCGGGAGATGACGTTTTACGATAAAGATAAATATTATTTCCAAAATCTATAAATACAGCAATACAGGCATTATACTTTTATTGTACATTCATAGTAAAACCGGCTATTCATCATATTAATTTAATTGCAACTTGCGAGTAACCGGTTCACCAGTTAATCGGCTAATGTTACAAATAGTTCTTAAAACACTAGGACCAATGTTACAATCTTTTGTTAAAATTTTAACTAGTAATTAAATAAACAAAAATGTAAGGAAATAACTGTCAAATGACAAATCTATCATTGTTGACAGTAATCCTATTTACCTAATATTATTTATCTATTACAAAAATAAATGAATATCTTCGTCAATTTCATCAAAATTTCGTTAATAGTTTATAATTACAAAAATTAGTAAACCGACTGCTTGCAATATCTGGTTAACCAAATAATTGAAATAACTGTTTAACCGATGAATCGTTTAACCAAGTCTTGTATTGCTTAATAACTCTAAACCAAAGTACATTTCGATCTATTTCGAACTTGAGTAAACAGAAAAACTGCTCGTTTGAAAGTAAATTTTAGAAGATCGTAAAATAATTTATTTCATTTTACTAAAATATTGCATGATGCAGTAACTGTAATAAAACTATAATTTTATGCACTTTTTTACCTACTTTACTATAGGATACATGTTCAAACATGTATACATATAAATATATCCTCCAATAAAATAATAGCCACACCTATTTCAGGTAGAAGGAGAGATGTGTATTTTTATAATTCGAAACAAAAATGAAAGTAGAATCTTCGCCGATTTCTCTCAAGTAAATAAAATAAGATACTATTTTAATGCTTAAATCACATGTATTTGTCGTATAAAACAGTGATTCTAAATCGGAGATTTGTGATCAAAATTCGTAAGTTGTATCACAGAAGGTGATAATTAATTAACATTTCTCAGAAACCAGAGTAAAATAATAATGTAGTTCATGAAATATTTGTAAAATTACATTTATTAACCATGTACCACCTAAACCAGTGCATACGAGTAAATTAAAATTGTTGAATTATTTGCTATTGTTAATACATATTTTTGTCAAAATAAGTATATATTTTAATATAGTAAATGACACACATGATTTATTATAATTTCACAGCTTGCCATAAAAATGCGTACACTGAGTCTTAATCAATATTCAGTTATTTAATTCTTCTTTCTTCCGATGAATTTAATATGTCTTGTAGAGAGCCGCTGATATCAAAAATGTTCAGAAACACTTACATATTATTCTATCCGTAATTGTAAGTTATATCTTTTATATTCATATTCATGCATTATATGTATTTTCACACAGATTTTTCTCCGTTGAACATGTAAAAATAACGGATATAACTATAAGAGCATATTGTACTGATCAAAATGAGTAAAAAAAGCATATGTCTGATCTTTAACTGTTAACAAGAAAGAGGCCATTTTGAATTACAATCGAAGGAAAATTGACACAAATAGTAATCGAATAAGATTTTCTCTGACATAGTGAATATAAAAAACATACAAAACAAAATTACATTAAACTTTTTTTTCAATTTCTACATAGTTACGAATTTACTTCAAAATTAAATATTGGCCAAGGCCGCCAGCATATTTTACTTAGCACAATTATTTGATATTTTACTTTTTGGGAAAAACAAAAGAAAATCTAAGATGACCTCTCAAAGGTGATCAAGTCGTAATGCTTCTGGTTTTCGAGAAAGCAGCTAAATCCCGTAAAAACTAATTTTTCACTACCTTTTATCTTGGAAACTATTGAAGATCGGACTCAATTTGATTATTTTTTTTAATGCTCTTGGTCAGTACTGTAGGCCCTTAAAGTTTCTACCCGAAATTGAAAAACATCCTGTCTAATACATACAAGATGCATGCAATTCAAAAGACATAATAATGGAGCAACTAGATTTTTCCAACGTCTGTAAACGATTTGGAAACTAAGACAAAACTTTCTCCCTAAAAGAAGAAGTACCTACTGAATTGCAGAAAAAGTTATTGGAACATACTGTGCACTCGATTTTCTAAATGACAAAAAATTTCTAATCTATTAAAGATAGCAAGTAAAAAGAAAACAGTCAGATTAAGGTAATAAAATAACTAACTATCCTATAGCAAGTAGCAATAATTAAAATCAAAAGTGTAATAACCTGAGAATTTTTACAACCTAATAACTTTTACTTTAAATTGTAATTATTTTATAACCTTCAAAAATTTAATACTTTAATGACCACTATAAACGCTTCATTTTAAAAGATAAATTGTTGCTACTTAAAGAATATTCTTATCATCAAGGAGAATAAACTTTTAAATTATTTTTATTTAAATAGCCACTTCAAATATAGTTTAAATTATGCTCTAATTTCAAATTAAGTAAGTCCGAAAGTGTCGACGTATCTTGAAAACAAAACAACAAAAAACATGTATTCAAATTTTTTAAAAGGCCCGTAGGTGTATTAAATAATGCAAGTTTCACCAATTAAAAATAGATCAGTTTTTGTTGAAAGCCCAATTTCTTCTTGAATACCTTCTAAATTTGCTGTACCGCAATCGAATTCATAATTATATATCGTTGAATTTAATATTGAACGTGATTATATGAAAGGGAATTAAAGTGACTCAGAAATTTAGCAAATGCCAAGAGATTCATTTTCACAAGAATGCAGTTTCTAATCCGGTGATTATATATAATAGTCGCCTCCAATGTTGGAGAATTTGCATAATGTGAAAATAATGTATAACAACAATAACCTCACCTTTGCATATTCTACAATATTATTGGGGATTATGCACTAGCCGGTGATAATGCACAATCACAGATTTATCACATTATCCGTAACATATATAAAACCATAACTTAAAAATGCAAAACATTATTTTAATTCCGATAATAGTTTTAAAATAAAATACAAATAATTGTGGGTATTGTTGCTCTTTTCCGTAAAGAAAATGTTACCTTTCTTTACCATCATAATTACATATGATATATTTTATTGTTTGAAAATTTCTACTTACATTCTTAACCTTAACCATAATTATACTGTTTGTAAGATGAAAGGTGTTATGTATTAGGTAGGCAAACGTCAGATATAAATTTATCATCCTAACTTTTACTCCCTCCGAAATACTACTTTCTTCATTTTGAAGTAACCCGTTTTATTGGTCTTTTTTGAATGAGATCTCGTGGCTGTGTACAAAAAGTGACCGTTTGAGATTCGGATAATCCGATTCGGATTACAACCGACATCAAATTGATTATTTTCAAATAACACAAAAGTGGCCCCCCACGACAACTTTGATAGCCCGTAAAGTAACGCCTGGTAAACGACTTCTATGGTATCTACAGACGCCATTAATGAAATCTGAGAATAGAAGCAAATTAACACATCCACATATGAGTGAATAAGTTGTAATTACTAAAATTATACAAATTTTACAATACATCTTCACTACAATCGCCAATAAGTTAATTAATTCCCTTAATATAGTAAATCAAAAATCAATACAAAAATTAAATGTTCTATTTGACAAATATTGTTCCAATAGTAAATTTGTAAAGTTGTTTCCAAAATATGTATTTAAGTTATTTCCACATTTACAGAAATAGGGAAAGTATAGTATATTATATTCGGGATTATGGTCATTTTTCACTCCGATGATATGCATCACTCTTTAACGGCTAGTGGTACAAACGTCATCTTCATAAATAATGACTACCATAATCCCTCATATAATAATATACTATTATTTATTGGGAATATTAATAATAACTTGGAAATATAACGTGAAAAATTAAATTTAAACATAACATTTATCTTTAAAAATAGAAAAAAAAATAAGACAATTTGCACGGTAAAAGTTAAATACGCATTCCACTTAAAAAATTGAAGTTTATGTAATACTTTCAAAATTTACAAAAAAAAAAAATTATACGCCACTGAATAAACAATATAATATTGCTATAGTTTCAAAATTTACCAAAAAAATATTTTTGTACGCCACTGG
Source organism: Ophonus ardosiacus (assembly GCA_943142095.1). NCBI lineage: Eukaryota > Metazoa > Arthropoda > Insecta > Coleoptera > Carabidae > Ophonus > Ophonus ardosiacus. The sequence continues at coordinate 47,779,429 of OW964824.1, forward strand.
ATAAACAATATAATGCTATATTTTTATTTGATACATTTTTCTTCATAATTGATAGTTTGTACGTTATTTTAAAAAGAAAAATCTGCTGTGGCTAGCACAAAACCTTCTATTCGATCTATTTTGTACAAATTCCATACCAAAAGTTCCTTGAAAAAGATTCTATATATCCTGTAAAATTTTAACACAAATACACTATTTTTACAAATTCCATACCGAAAGTTCCCGTGAAAAGATTCTATACATCCAATAAAATAATAACACAAACGTACATTATGTAAATTGCACTTGAACCTTTCTCCTTCTTTAGCTTTTCCCTATTTTATTAGGGGTCGCTGTTTCTTACACTTCTCTTCTACTCATTCCTGTCCAACGCATCTTCTTCACACAGTTCTTCCTCTCTCAAATCTTCTTGTACACAGTTCTTCCATTCTGTCTTTGGCATTGAAAGTTTCAATCTTGAGGCGAGGCTGCAACTGCAAGTCACTTGCGAGGGACACTCTGTCACTTATACCACTTTCTGGTCCTATACTTTCCATCTTTCGTTTTGCTCTTGACACTGACATCTGTCAAATAGAATTTTTAGAATATATCAGCTGTTTCCATTATTTGAGCAAAGCTGACTGATTTTTGAAAGTTAATCTCTTTATAATTCCATAACTCTATTGAATATGAAGGAAAATGCATAATCAAACCGTATAGAGAATAAGATATTCTTTCATATTGATAATCACATAAAATGTCGAAAAATGATATTTAAATGCGTTTTTTCAAGAAAAACTGTTAAGAACTTCAAATAATGGAACTTTCGGTTGACCAGTTATAACCAAAACCTAATCAGCTCTTCATATGGATGTAAGGAAGAGGAATACAAAAGAACTATAATTTTTAGAATTGTAGTTTTGGAGTTATCGTCGGAGAAAATTTATTACACACACAAACACGGACACACATACACACACAAACAACGCACATAGAGACATCATCGTAACACTAGTAAAATCATATTCTAGGGACCTTAAAACGTGCTTATTTATTTAAACTCACCATCAAATTTTTTGAGTAAGCGAAATCAGTTTTTCACCATTATCTAGTAACCTTTGCACTTTTCTGGAAAAACAAAAAAACACCCTATTTCAGACATTAAATTATCATTTAACGCCGAAGTATGAGGAAATGTTTTTGATAACATCGACCTCTTCTTATTATATATCTTGTTTTAGGGCGTAAAAATTCTGATGCCTCAAACATCCGCAACTGATAATATTCTAAAATTTCGGACTATTGCGTGTCTTTAAAACCATCTATTAAACTTCATTTTGTAATATAAATATATTCATTACAACGATTTTGTCATTATAATATTATTTAATATATTATAATATAATTTGTTGAGCAACTAGCTGTAAAAAATAAATAGACATTAAATGCTAATTAAAATAAATAATATCGAGCAAGCGTGTCTCTAATTGCATGTCAAGATATGGAGGATTCTTTGATAAATACCGGAATCATTCTTAAATGCTATGGGAGAAAATTTGATAACGAAATACTATAATTTTCATGCGAAAGACCATCACTTATCTTAAAAGGAAATAGGTAACATCTAACTGCATTACAATACGTTACAATTTTGGATTTAATTACATTTAATGAAAAATTTAAGATATAAGTATTTGGAAAGTAAAACTTAAAACATTGGTTTAATAATTTAAAATTCTGTTAAACAATTAGAACACATTTCAGGTGTCTTTCTTTTTAGGTCTTCTAATTACTATGGCAAAATTTTGATAGGTATATTTTCAAAAGACGTTAAAAAACAATCCAAATTAATATGGTAATTACTTTATTTAGGTTAATGTTATATGTAGTTCTATTAAATAAATTTGTTAAGATAATTATTCCATGCTTTGTAATTAGTATTTTAGAACCATAAATTAAAAAAGTATGTCAAAGGTGTTAACTATTCTTTTATATTGGGTCATATTCATTTTATAATTCACATAAAATAATATTTTTATTTATAATTACTAGATTATGGAAAATATCGGATATAATTCTTGCAAATAAAGTGTAGATAAATATAAATATTTTATCTTAATATACGTATTTTACTGTCATATTAATGCAAATTGTTTGCTTTTAGTAAGAGAGATGACATAGTAGTAAGGATAATTAGCATAAGTGAAATATTGAATAAAAAAAACATATCGTTATAATGTTACTTTCAAAACTGTAAGAAAGGGAAGCTATTCGTTTCTCATTGATATATTTTATAAATTACATTGATGTGTTTCTCAAGCAGAAGAAATTTATAATGCTGGTCGCATTATTTATGTGTTTTAACTGAAAAGCAAGAGCAAAGCATAAAAATTGTTCCATCTGTTGCTTAGACAAGTGCGCTACAATTACCACCATCCAAAAATGAAAGAGTGCCTTATTTTCAATTGAACACGGAAAAGCGCAGTTTTAAAACATAAAAGTGGCCGCTGTGCTGGTTTCTGAAAAACATAGTACTTTTAGCTGTCATTTTTACGATGACCTTGTACATTTTGTTTGGAATAGGAACATCAATTTATTCAACGCAATCCTAAAACATAAGACAATAGCAGAAGCGTAGTTAAATTAGGACCATATAATAACCAAATAATAACTTTAATCGAAATAACTTGATCAAAATTTTGAAACAGATTTTACTTCTGGTACAATGAATTAATGTGGCAGATATGTTTTCAGGACCACTATTACCCGCTTTATACGTACAAGCATGTACAAGGTATTTTTTAACATGTGTATTCTCAATTAAAAAATCTTATTCAATTTTGTGTGATGATGACTATAAGTCGCTTGTTCACAGACACAATAATTATTTTCAAGCGGTGCTTTTGTTTTTCGGTGAAACAACATAAAATAATGGAATCAGCATTATAAAACCTCCTCTCCTTCATAAATACGTCGGAATCCATCATTTCCATAAATGTAATTTACAAAATATGTCAATGGAAAACGAATAGCTTATATAACCTAGAAATTTGAAAATAACAATATAACAATATTTACTATTTATTCAATATTTCATTTATTCTAACTAATTATCCGTAGAACTCTGTCGTTTCTGTTACTAAAAAAATTATTTGTGTAAATGAGACAGAATTTTTTTATTAAGATAAAAGTATCGTACATACGTTCCGTAATCTAAACAAATAATTCTGGATTGAATAATTCACACAATGTACGCGCATGCGATCTTAAGTTTTTTACCTATCCATTAAAAATGTAATCATATAAGCTCAAAATATAAAAATTGACATGATCTCATTTGCCTTCTATTTCAAAAACGTTAAAAAAGTATTCGTTTCTTTATCTCTTCCAATAGTTCATTTTTGGACAATTTGCTAAGTTTTATGTCGCGATTTCATAAAATGAGGTAAAATGCAAGCAACGAACAAATGATCTGAATTTAGTAACACTGCAACATAATTGATAATGTGCGCATGCATAGTTACATTACTTGAAGATTTACTGTTTATTTAAAAGACAAGCCGCTTCATAAATCCAAGCCTGTATATTATAGGCTTGACTTGATATTTTCAAGCGGGTTGAAATAATAATTCGATGATTGAAAAGGGATTTACTAAATTCAAGCAACTTCAAACGTCGAGATAAACGTGCTCAATGCAAAAGATTACAATTTTATACACTCGTGTTATATATTTTTTTTATACATACAAGTTGCTGCTTATACTACGAGTATATTTCTGAAGATATGTGAATTGCTAGACTAATAATAAATTAAAATCTTTTGATAACAAAGCTTAATGGAAATTAAAAAAAAAATATTAGGTCACCATCACTATAAACTTACATTTTCTTTGTTACTTGGGTGAAAGTCGTTTTTGTAGTATCGTTTAATTTAAATGAAATATACAGATATAATAACTTCCACAAGTGGTCAATCATTGGGTTCTAAGTATGCTTTCCTTTGCTCGACGCTGCAGTGTCGGCTCAACGGGAGGCCTTATGAGGTCTATAGCTCCTTGCGGTAGAAACGGAAAAGCGGTACACCAAGCAGAGCACGTTCTAAAATAATTTTTTTTAATAAAATATGGAAATGAAGCAAATTGCAAACTGATTACATTCAAAATATATAGAAAAATAATCGAATTTAGTATTATTCCCTTGTTTCTAAAACAGACACTACAATACACTGCTGTTGCAAAATTACGAGAAGGATGAATACTCTACCTCAGTGTTTTTCAACCTTTTTATGGCGTACTGGTAAAATTACTGAAAAAATACCATGGACCGATAGTAACATATGACATAAACATGTTTTTCTTTTTATTGATACTTTAATTATATGGGCTACCATTTAAAAAAATATAAATTTGCTTGAGAACCGTTGGTTGAGTTTTCGGGTTGTTAGTTTTTTAAATTTTTTATCCTTTTGCTTCCTACCTTTTACGGAAATTATAAATACAAGTACTCGTAGGTAATCCCAAGAAAATGAGTCACATTTAGCAGTTTTTAAACATAGGTCAATGTATCAGATGATACTGCAAAAAATCGTTTAATTTCTTAACGAAAGCAATTGATAAATTAACCTTATGATCATTTGTGGTTGAAGTAAAAATACTTTTATGATTAATTCAAAATTAATGAACCACATGCATCCTAACAATCGAAATTCCACATCCGTTTTTAACCAAAATATCCGGTGAAAAGTACGAAGAAACAATGACATTTCGTTACGATAAAACGAAGGAAGCTTTCCAATACAAAATATAATATATATTATTGTTATTAAACACAATGGCAAAACAAATAACGAAACAAAGAAACTAACCAAGATGAGAAATTATGGTCAGAATTCGTGAAATAAAATAAAGAAACATATACCTACCTACACAGAAAGGTAGAAGGGTATTATTGATTGTATATATGACGAAGCCAAGTAAAGAAGCTTTCCAATATATTAGTTACGTTGATTGAGTAGATATTTTGTTTTAATAGAAAGTTGTTTCTTAACCTTGAAAAATTCATGAGTCAAAATATGCATTTTAATATTTGTGACAAATCAGTTTTCTCAGATAAATCGAAAGTTTCTCTTGCCTAAAATATTAACAGCTTATGCTGTTTAATTAAAGAGTAATTATGATAATTAAGGAACACAAATAAATATTAATAGAACACTATTTTGACAACATTTTATATGTAGTAATTAAGATTTGGTGGATCGAAATGTCAATCATATTTTAAAGAAATCAATCAATTGATGCATATGTTAATATATCGAATTAAATTAAATATTGTTCAAATATAATTATTTTATTTAATTTACTAAAAATAATAGCCGAATGAATACTTCATTTCTATTATACACTCAGCCACAAAGAAAATGGGCAACTATTTTACTATTTTTCATTTTGCTAATTTTTTGGACAACTATAACAGCTACGAAGTCGATTAATTAGACAAGAGTTGTCCTATATTAGGTGGCCATTGTAGCAATATATTGGTTATTCAAAAGAAATGTATAGATTACTAGATATAGACAAATATGTAAATATTGCAATTTTCTTTGTTTTTGCAAAATTTCTAAGTATGAAGTAACTGTAGATTTTGATTTGCACTTCTTTGGAAAAATTTTTAAGTTCTTTCGAATGGCGGTACTCATTTTTTTTGTCATTATTGTGTTTCACGTTACAGTACCAAAGTTACACCATTTCATGTTTGATAATTATTATTGTCCATTAAATAAACCAATATGTACCATCTATTATCTTTACCTTTGTATACTGTAATAATATAAATAGAAAAAATCAAATGCATTTAGGCACGGTCAAATATAAAAATTAAGCGGAATTTTTGCAAATAGAAATTTTTATTTATTTGGAACCACTTTGAGTGGCCCAGTTAAAATTTGACTTGACCCTTTTTAACGTCCACCCTATATAAATATATATATATATATATAAACATTTTAAAGCGATATGTATTTATAATGTACCAAAATTATAAAAATTCTGAACAAAATAAATTGTTTATTATTCCCTGAATAATATTTTATATATCAGCTTTTTTCTTGTCTTTGTGCATCAAAGCTGAACACACATCTCATATTTTCTTAACTTCGATTTCTATCTCAGACATATGAAAGATTACAGTGTAAAGCTTTTTTTAGGATCGAGATTATGAAAGGGATCATAATCTTGTATAGATTAGCGTATGACATGTGATGCATAAAGCATGTAAATAAAAAAAGTCATATTGGTGTCATTTTGTAGTGAACGTATAAATGGATTATAAGCTAATTACTTGGACAGCAAAACTTAATTTTGCCAAAGGCTTAAAGTTAATTTTATATAGTTTACCGGATTATTTTACTGTTGCCATTTTTAAGTCAACCTTATGAAATGAAATTAAAATGCAATATACGAATATAATTATGAATGAAATGTAAGTTCAGTAAAGCTTTTAAACATTATTGTTTATTACAGTCAAGTATAATAGGGAAGTTTATAGGAAGTGTAGTGGGAACTGATGTTAATTCTTGTATATCATTTATTTGGGCATTTAGTTCCTTTAGTTAACATACTTGTACATGATTAAAATATCTTTCAGAACTCATATTAATAATTGGAATAATACTACCTTTTTTTTTTAGTTTAAGTTAACGTCCATTTTATGTAAAATGATAACTTACGAATAGACAATGTACAAGTATGTTAACTAAAGGAACTAAATGTCCAAATAAACGATATACAAGTATAATTGGGAAGCTGAATTAAAATGTGACATAGTCATAAAGGAAAGAAATTTTATGTATTATTTTAGAAATTGCCTCCGCAACCTGCGTCGGTTCCCAAAGAAATATCAACTGACAGTTCTCATAACATATATAACCTCTATCGAGATGTATTTATGATTTGTTATTTACCTCAAAAATGAAAATATGTGACCATTATTCATCTTATGAAGAGTACAAAAACACTTTAAATTTGTATAAAAACAATATTTGCAATAAATACTGGGTTAACGGTGCACAAACAATTTCAAAGTAAAGAGATATCCGAACACAGTGAATAAGGCAAATGAGTCTAGCCATGTCACTTACCTGAATTTTTTCATTTAAAAAACGGTGTGTCTTGCATGCTGACAAAGGGATCGCAGTCTGATCCCGACTTCATCAGTTATGATGTGTCATTTGTAACGACATAAATGGTATATTTCTCTAAATATAGCAACAATAACCTAACCTGATGCACATAACTTGGCACGAGTTTTTCAAGGGTGACTTTTGTGCGATAGGTTATTGTTGTTGTCGTCCTTTAAAACGCCTACACAACTAACCATATTGTAAAACATCGGTAAGTCAAAGAAGGTTTAATACACTGGTTGCGTTTAACCGATCTTCTAGGCATGTACGTAGTAGCAGTTTGCGTTGAATTGTTAGGAAGTTATTTCGGTTTATGTTGTATCGGCTGCGAGCTGAATTGTTATAGCATCGGTTAGGGATAAATTCGAGAATCCTCGAGGCAAGTTTTTAAAAAAAATCGACTTGACTCAATTATTTTAAAGTAAATTCAACTCGCCTCGAAACTTGACTCGAAAAAGTTTCGAATTAAATCAAGCAAAACTATATTTTTAATTAAAAACATCAATAATTAAAGTCCTAAACAAGACAATGGTGACAAAATGATTTCCATACCAAATTTATATAGGTATGTTATATATTTTATTAAAAAATAAACAAATTGCATTTTGAAAATATTAAAGGTGCGTTCGGAACCAAATTTGGCTTGTGTGTATTGTGCTTCTTGTCCACATTTCTGCACTCATTTGTTTACATCTAAACTTTTAACAGAAGATAACTGAAGCTGAAGGGCTTTTTGGCGATTCATTTCTAAATTTTCACATAAAACTCCAAAATAATGACAATTGACAATTGACGTTCATCAACACTATTCGCGTGTATTACTTTAAGTTGGAATTGAAAAGTTTGGACCTTACACGGTTGGAATTGAAAATTGAAATTTGAATGTGAAATTAAGTTGTTGTGAACGCGTACATTAAGGCACATGTTCCGAGCTTTGTCGCAAAGTAAAAAATTCAAACTGGAAATTGAAACATGTATAATAACCAGAAAAAGGTTGAAACTCGAGTAGAAGAACTTGACTCGAATAGAGAAATTGTTAGCTTGAATCGACACTCGACATGAAATAAAATTGTTAAGTTTCAATCGAAACTTGACTCCTTTTTGAGTCGAGTCAAGTAAAGCTCGAACTCGTGGTTGTCACTAGCATCGATAAATAAGTAGTCGGGTAGGCAGCGCCGGTCCCCAAACCGGAGGCACTGCCATTATTTTATTTAGTTACCTCTGACATCAGTACATCATTTGCAATTATAATCGATAAAACTTTCATCTTTAGGTCTGTTAAAATCAAATCTTCCAAAATAGGCGCGGACTCCACGGGGGCGAAAGTATATTTCCACCCCCATGATATGTTTAGAGCAGGCAATGATGAGGTCAGCCTCGAATCTTTATAAAGATTGAAATTAATATGTATAGAGTCAAACATGCCTAAACCGGAATCGTGGAAATGCAAAATATCATTCTGGCTTGAGCAGATTTCCAGCGTCAGGAATCTCTTATAAGACGAAAAATAAACCTCATTTTGAAAAGTACGAATACATGAAATTGACTCATATAGTATGAAAGCTATCGAATTGACCCTTACAACTCCGCCGATAGTGTTTTTTTAATAGTTTTACGTATGTCCAATTCGTCTAGGCACAATTTAAACCCAAATTGCTAAAGCTAACAGATTTCCGGATACTCAAGCGACATATCTTTATGAAAAAAACAAAAGCCAATCAAACTGTCAAACTTTTGACATTTCTGAATGGCAGCTCTTAACTAAACCTCTCGTTTGATATCTAACACGACATGGTTCTGACAACTTTATGCAAAAAACAAAAGCCGATCGAGCTGTTAAATTTTTGACATTTCTGCCTCTTATTTGATACCAAACACGATATGTTTCTGACAACTTTATGCAAAAAACAAAAGCCGATCGAGTTATCAAATTTTTCACATTTCTTATAAAAATAATGTTATATTAATAAACAAAAATCTGCTGTGGCCAGCACAACACCTTCCGCCAATATATGAAGGAAAATGTATAATCAAACCATTTAGGGAAGAGCATTTTCTTTAATATTTATAACATAAAATAATATTTAACTGCGTTTTTTTTTTAAGAAAAATTGTTAAAAAATATTCAAATAATGATACTTCCGGTGGATCAATATCCTAAATCTAATCCCCTCTTCATATGGATGTAAAGAAGAGGAATACGAAAGAAATATAATTTTTAAAATTGTAGTATTGGAGTTATCATCGGAGAAAAATTTGTCACACACACACGCACACACACACACGCACACGCACGCACGCACACACACACACACACACACACACACACACACACACACACACACACACACACACACACACACACACACAGAGAGAGAGAGAGAGAGAGAGAGAGAGAGAGAGAGAGAGAGAGAGAGAGAGAGAGACATACAGCCATCATCTTAAAAATAGTAAATTCGTATAGTAGGGATCCTTAAACGTATTTCTTCATTAAAAACTCAGGACCGAATTTTTCGACCAAAGGCAATACCTTACCTAAAGGTAACGGAAGGTAAATATAAAATGATTGGTGATTTTCATTAAATGCAGAAGACTTCTTTTAATACTGCAGAATTTTAGGAAAGAAAGATTACATGCTGACGATTTTGTTTTCACTATGAAGAACATAATATACACAGCAGCGATGCACTTTGACCAATCATCGTTGTTCAAACGCTATCCACCAAATTCACCAACCGTTAATCAAGTCTTGATTCTCTGATCAACACTGATCTGTAAATCAAGTTCTGGTTTACCTTGGAGATCAACAGTTTTAACAAAGCAACAATGTCAAATTTTGTTGATCAAAGAATCAATTTTGATCCAGGGATGGTGAATTCGGTTGTATGAGATTTTTGCATGCAAACTACAATGCGACGGGACTTTTGAAAACTTCCGCCATAGGCAGGAGTCCGTCTTGTTCAATATCCGACTTAGACAGATTTGACTGTATTTATAAAAAGAAAAGTTATTACTTTATTGTATTAAGTACTTATGTATTTTTCGCCCCCATGGTACAAATGAAAAGTCGGTGTCTATGTCTTCCAGCTTATAGATGTTTTCCTTCGTTCCACAAACCTTTGCTGTACTTTGAATCATCCTGAATCAATTCCCAATCTTATAAAAATTGCTTAAAATACGAGTACAATACAGATTCAAAAAGTAGCTATCAATTTTTTGTTTTTTCACATAATAAAAGCGAAAAATATCTCTTTTTTTAACGCAAACGGGTAAAAATTGAAACGCTATGGCACTTTTTTCACTCTTGTCTGAAGTATCTTATTTCACACATATAGTATTTGACGCACTCGCCTTATTCGTGAAACAAGACTATACTTTTTACTCATGTTGCATAAATAACTATTGATCTATTGTCCTCTTTTGTGAAGAATTTTACTAGTATAATTAAAGCAAAAATACAAATACAAAATTGGTCTGATATTTTGTAATCAGTAAAATGTAAATATTTTTGTATGCTCTATATAGAATAAATCTTAAATATTTTTTCTCTTTTCTATTATAATTTCACCTACATAAATATGTACTGGTACAGTGATTTAAACAATAGATGTCATGGTAGCAATCACAAAAATAAATTTAAAAAATTTAAATATTACAAATGTTTTATTATATTGTGTAACTAAGATTAATTTCATTTTGTTTATTATGGTAGGTAACACTCTAACAATACATACGACAGATTAAATACTTTTATTATTTATCATTTTAATACATTTATATTAACGAAATGATTTTATATGTATCGAGCTCATATTAGATAGCAAGACATTTATTTTAAATTCTCCGCCAATTCTGTATCATGTACATCTGCGCATCTCAACGAATGATAAAATATAAATGTCTTTTCTCACTTTTGTTGCAATGCTTTTAGTACATAGGGAGGATAGACAAGGTGCATTATAGTTTATATTATTAATATGAGATAATCGCAATCGCACTACAGTAAAGCTAGAAAAAAATTCTCGACATTGAATGTGTCAAGTAACGAATTATACTTATATAAAATGTCACATTGTAGTATGATTTGAATTATCTCCTCATAAAATTACTTTCTCAAAGAATAATCATATTATAGTAACAACAAACAATACACAAATGTATGTAAAAAAAAAAAATGTTTCCATATTACAATCAGAAAATCTTCAACCTTCAATTGCGGAGAAATCGTAATACTGCAATCAGTTATGTGGGAAATTTTACATTTGAAAGGGAAAATTACAAGAATATGTAATAATTAATGATTGTGAAATTTATTTTGATACATACGATACTATAAATTTAATGTGGTGTAACTATTTGATTTCTATGTAAATTTCGAATTGATTCAATTTAGGTTGGATTGTTTCCTAACTAGATATGCAATGGTAAAATCTGGGTAATAAATCTAGTAAAGAATTTCATTGCGTGTCCTAATTTTCCTTCAATTAATTATAATTTTACTTACAGCTATAAACGAAAAGATACTCATAATTATTTTATATATTTTTTTAATAATTTATAGAAATTTCTAATTATTGATTAATATTAGAAATTGTCAAGATATATTGTTTTTTATTATTCGAATTTAAAATAGTAACGATTGTAATTAAGATGTATTTTCATTTGATGTCATCATGTAATCATAAATATTTTCTCTTATAAACAATATAAATCGTGTACCTGTTAATATACTACTAAACGATATAAAACAGAATTTTGTTAAAACTTTATTTTTGTTAATATTGTTTATTTTCAAATGAAATAAATGAAATTTGTCTTTACAAAATTGCTACTGTTTATTTGAAAAATAAATATTCTTAAACGTAACAAAAATTATATACTTGAAATATTCCTCACAAGCCTGGGACTCATGATTCAATGGCTAGTAGCTTGCTGTGAGCGCTAAAATTTTGAATTGTGAAGATTTGAATTGAAAACGCTTATTTTTCTCGGATTCGAATTTGGTGGATATCTTTCTGTAGGTATACTGTAGGTTGTTCGGATGAGTTAGCTATTTAGCTGGTAGTCTATGAAATTATAATTAAACTTTAAAATTATTTCCAAATTTCAAATCGAACAAAATTGCCCTTTTGGTGCTGTACCCGTAGCAATTTAGAGAACCCGTAAAGTGACGCCTAGTAAACACTCTTTACAGTAGAATATATCCTATTTATCGGTTAATAACCCTATTGATGTAATTATTTACTTATTTCGATATGTAGATATAAAGTGTATCTTTTTAATATTAACTGAAAGAACAATATTTTTTGCAAATAAAACCTATGAATGTGAAAATTAACAATTGCATCGGTAGCCACAAGGTAAAAATCACATCTGTTCATTATTTACATGCAAATGCCGGTAGTAAAACATAAAACACTCATTATTTACATTTCTTTAACGACCGTGCGTGTCTTACATGTAGAAATCATATTATTTGTAAAACCATAATATGAATTTAGAAATTTTACGGTACAGAAATTGTGGTTTGTGGTAGAATCCAAAGTATTATCATAGGTTATAATTCTCCCAATGTTGGTAATGAAATTTGATTAACTCAAAAAGATAATCGTTAGGATGCCGGGAATTCCTAGCTATGGAAGAATAAAGTAGATATTTGCCCGCAGTCAAAGAAGATTTGAAATTTCTACATACTAGCTTTGTCGAAACGCCCACCAAGCATTTTCATTATTTCGAAAAAATAAAAAAAATAAATTACTTACTAGTCCACTCAATGGAGACCAAAAAGACCTTTGCCTTACAAAAGGTGGGGAAAAAACGATTTTAACATATGTTGTTTAGGTCCAGATGGAGATAAATTCAATTTGTGCTCTCGGGAAGACTCGGCGTGAGCCGCCATCTTGGATCAAAGGTGCAAAAAATGAGTTTCGCTATTATCTCGAAAACAGTGGCCAATATCAATAAAGCTCGTAACTTTTTGTACAAAAATGGTTCTTGATTGTTTTACCTAGGATGAACTCTCAACGAATTATGTTCAAAAATAGGAACCAGAACAACAAATTTTGAAAGAGGAATTAATCACTCAAAATATACACAATATTAAGTTTTTAATACGTAGTCTAATATATTTTGTTATTTATAACAGTTTACATTCGTCGTGGCATCAAAAGATTTTTGTCAACGCTTTCCCACAAATTCATCAACTACTCTGACCCGATTTTTTGATACGGGCTAGTGTTTTCGAGATAATAGCGAAAAATTCATTTTTGCAACTTTGATCCAAGATAGCGGCTCACGCCGAGCCTCCCCAAGATCACATATTTGAATTTTTTATCCCCGTCTCGACCCAAGCAACATATGTTAAAATCGTTTTTTCCCCACCTTTTGCAAGGTAAAAAAAAACGTCTATTGACTGGACTATACACAAAGGATACCAGTTTCTTAAAAAGTCATATCCTTAAAGTTCAACTTTAAACTATAAATTAATAATAACAAAAGAAAATTGTGAAAAACTAAATATACGAAATAAAATTTTAAATTTTTTTTCATAAATTTTTATTCATTACTTTCTACCCTTTTTTCACATTTTTCAATATATACTTGCTCTCCATCTTTATTACTAAATCAAATGAAACCAATGAATTAACAAATAGAATTTATGTAGAAAATTTGTGCACTAAATGTCAGAGAAATATTTAACCGTGGCAACAATATTATTGAAATTATGGAAACGTTATTTCGAGGCGGAAACTTGCAGCGTCACGCCATTAGAATATTATGACTTTACAAAACTTTGGATACAAAATTGTTTCTTCTCATAACATATAAAAACTCCACCCCTACTTTCTGTAGAAATTAAATAAAAAAATCTGATGTGGCCAACACAAAACCTCCCGCTATTGAATTTTTATTAATTTAAATACATACTTACGTATTTACTACCGCTGCAAACTGTTCCATTGCAGAAAACTATTGCTTTATTTACTATTTTCTTTTTAAAATGTCACTATTATTAATTTGAAGTGATTAGTTTTTTGACAGTGACATTAACTGTCAGTTACATTCATTTGAAATATGAATCGTGTAACAAACGAATTATTGTGTCTTAGGCTTCGCGACTAATAAAAAAAATTATTTTTAAATTTATGTGTAAATTATATAGAAAAAGTATTAATGTATTCCAGTAGAAAATTCAATAATCTTTAATTTTCATAAGACATAAAATGCGAAAAAATGGCATTTAATGGTATTTTTTGAAGAAAAACCATTATGAGCTTCAGGTAAAGTGTCATTTCCGGTTATCCGATTTACACCAAAATCTAATGGCTTCTATTCATATTAGAATGGGATGGAAATACAAGGTTTCAGAATTTTCTGAATGATAGTATTTGAGTTAGAGTGAAGACAAAATCCCTACACATACACACATACATACACACATACACACACACATACACACATACACACATACAGACATCATCGTGAAAATGTTAAAAATGGATTCTAGGGAACTTAAAACGTGGTCATTTACTAAAATCTCGATATGAGATTTTTAGCACGATCCCTATACCTCCCTTACCAAGGGTAGCGGGAGGTAAACAAAATTCAGTCAGTGCATCAAAATAAAAATTCTGGAAACTTTTACTAACTAAAACAATACAAACCCAAGTATTTTGTGCTGAATAGAGGATTATACCTTATGTATGTATATGTATATATTCAATACATTGTTATTGCATGTATATCATCTGAATATCCATATTAAATTACAACAGCCAAATTATTTCTAAAAATATTAAAATTTTAACGCACTGAATCTAAATGTAATGTTAAAAGTTAAATGTAATAAACAACTTTTTTTAGTAAAACTTTAGCATATTGCGGAAGGAAAAGGCACTTTACCTGAAACGAAATTAATACTTTCTGCGTGATTATTTTTTAATAAAAACATGAATAGTTTCTATACTGATTATTTTAGGACTATAATGAATAAGAATTTTAAAGAGAAACAAAAATATCTTTAAAATTTTGTAAAAATATATAGGGTGTTCTATTAAAAAATATAAAGTTACATATCATTGCGCAAAAATGGAACACCCGGTAGAAAACCTTATATTAAATTTCGGTAATATTTAAAATAATCGAACAAAGAAAAATACAGACCGATGGATCATCCTGTATATATATAATAATAATAATAATAATAATAATAATAATAATAATAATAATAATAATAATAATAATAATAACAATAATAATGTGGATGTGGTTCGAATTCGGCAGAACATCCCATAATGAAATCTACTTGTCAAATAGTGCACTACAAAATAGCTCTGAGAATTCTTGAGGTAAAACGTCATGTAAGCATCCTATAATCAACCTTTACAATACATAGCTACATACATCGTCATTTTCTATATATGTATGAAGGCAAATTGGCATATCCAGCAATTATAATAAACCGTGATGGTATAGATATTTATTTATTTTATCTTAAAATTACATTCTACTTTCTTTGGGAAGTGCAATCACCTACTTTAATAATTACATCTTATAATATCAAATTTGATGAACAAGTTTACATTAGTGAAAGTTAATACAAATGGATAAATCATCCAAAATTAAATAGGAATTATAAATTATTTTATAATTTTTGAATTGGAAATCAGTAGTAATTAGATTAGCGCAAATATATTCATATTCATTTATTTAACTATTTTACAATTTACATTGTTTGGTCATGAAGTAAATATACAAATAATTTATTTTAAATTAAATTACCATAAAAATTGGTATACTTGCACATCAAATACAGTCCATATTAGTGATTTTATGGTTTTGAAATTCGTCAACCGAATAAAAACAATATTTTAATTAGCAAGTTTTAATAATAAATAATAATAATATATCACGGCAAATTACCCATTTCTGGGTGTGCCAGTATCTATAACACATGTAGACATCGGTAATGATGACGATATATTTTACCGTGTGGGCGCTTACCAGACGTCACCTCACGGGCACTTATAACTGGTGTGGAGAGTGCACCACAGGGGTTACTTTTGTGCCATTTCAAATTGACCAGACACTCAGGCACGTGGCCACGGGACCCCATCAAGTTTTAATTTTCTTTTTAAATAATAAATTACTTAGTTTTTATTTGAAGATGGTAAAAATTTTGTAAATTTATGTCAAAAGAATTATTACAGATTTATTTAACCTGAACTGAGCATTTCTCATAAGATTTGCTGACCTTGTCGAGTAATTATGAACATCAGATGCAACTGTGAAACTGTTTTTATTTTTATGAATTTCAATTAAAGAATTAAGAATGTAAAGGCATGGAAACGAAGAATTCCCAAAGTAATAAACATGGGTGTCCTCAGCCCAGTTCCTGTCTTCTATATATTTAGCCAGTTAATTACGTGCCTATGCCTAAGTACTGTTGTATTTATGAAATTGTAGATTAAATATGTAAAACATAAATATATCAAAATTTTCATTCGGAACTCATTTTTTGTCACGTTACGAGTTAGGATTAAATCAGCTAACTTTCAAAAAAGTCGCGATGCGCGCCGTAGCGAGTTAATAATATAATGATGAGATGTGCTTCAGTAGGACCTTATACATAATATAAATTTCAGGAACGATTTAGCGCGAAATTCAAATGGACCAAATATGAGAGACACGCATATATCTGCGGACAATTTGGCGCGAAATTGATGTGTTACGTGACTATCTATCATTTTTGAGCATTCGTTATAACATTTACTGCCGCAATACTCTTTACTGTCGAATAATTTTCCACAAAAATATCAATTTTATACTATTGTGCGACCAAGCGATATGCGTCCCTGGCCTTGACGCAGAAGGTATGCGATGGCGTAAATACTCAACCAATAACATTTGAGAATTTTGTACATATAGAATAAAAGTAGAAGTGTAGTGGCGACGGAGGCAGGCGTACTAATACTAGTAAATGAATTATGGAGAAGATATAATATGTATATAATAAATGACATTTAAAGAAATGTTTATGTATTTCATTTGTATTCTAAATCCATTTCATACATGAACCGCTAAAATTTGTATAGAAAACTTCTGACTCCGAATGTACTGTTAATGATACCGCCACCGCAGACCACGCCTCTCAACTTGAGGCCAGGGGCACATATCGCTTGGTCGCACTATATCCAAACATATAATTTTTACTTACTAACTTACTTGTGATTACTTATTCCGGGAATCAGTCCTTTACTTCCACAACCTCAAACTCTAACTAAGCAATACTGTAATGCAATATTATTAATACTTATTACTAAATTTCCAACAAGAAATTATTCTAATTTTGCTTAGAAACATTGTCTAAAGCTTTCGACAAATCACACAGTATATTTGCAGACTGAGAACTCTTTTCTCAATTGTATATAATGTCCTGTACGATAAATAAAACAGATTGAGTAGTGCAACGATTTTTACAAAAACTGAACTGAATGGCACTGTACAAATTGTTATCCTCAAAAAAAATTAAGTAATTTCACTTTAATAATATTTTCATAAATCTTGGAAAACATGGAAGGAAAGACTTTCGTAAATCTAAGAGAGTCACGAAAAATACCTTCTTCTATACATTTATTGAAAATAAAATTTAAAGGATTAATTATCAAGTAAATACAATTTTTAACAATTCCGATACTAATGTCATACAAATCGCTGCATTTGGAATTATTTAAAGACATAGTCGCATGAAAAATTTCATCCTCATTAATTTCAGTAATTTCAAAATTTAGAGGAGAACGTGGTAGCGAATTTAAAAATTCAGAAGCCTGAACACTTGTAGGGAGTTCTTTAACAATGTTTTCAGCCACAGAATTGAAAAATTACAAGAGATTTCTAAGCTTGGTTCATTTTTTGTTACTTTACTTTTTTCTTGATTTACTAATTGCACACCTTCGCTTTATTGCCTACATTTATTTCGATAAAAATTATAGTTCTCGATATCATTTTTTAGCATATAGATATTGTTTTTAGAAAAGGTATAAAGTATTCCTCATAATTCTTATGGGCTCAGTGAACCAGTTTAATGAAGTATTTTTGTTACCGTCAACGCATTTCTTAAACATTAAATCAGTTGCGCCACAATGGCAGTAGTAAAATGCATATAATAATAACAATAATAACATACGTATATGTAATACATTGTAGTGACCTTTGAATTTTTAATGTTGTCATGTATTTTGAAAATAGCAACTAGTTTCTATTGATTATAAAAAAAGGAATGTATTATTTTTGGTGGTTGAATACACGAAAATTTGTTAATCGTTGTAATATATTTTATTCGTTTTACAATAACATCATTTAGATGTATGCTGAACAAAATTTACAGTCAAGTATTAAAAAACAAGTTTCATAAAGCAATCTGTTAAAGTACGAGTCCAGGTTTGCAAAACGAGCCGCTCAATGGCGAGTTTTACAAAGAACGAGTACGATAACAGGCCTTATGAAACATGTTTTCATACCTACTATTTTTTTTTATTGATGTAAATTTATAATTCTGTTACATTTTAGAAAATGCGACTCGTCAAAAATATGAGTGACAGAAGTTTGTTATATGTCATTCATCTGTCAGTTTTGAAACTAGTCATACCACCTATAGAAAACGAAAAGCACCCAAAGCAGTGCGTTCATAGATCTTTTTAACGAGAAGTTTCCAGTGTGTTTATAGACTCATTAAGACACCGAAATAGAAAAAAGATGTAACAACTGTAATCTCGAAAAATGAATTTTTATTTAATAAAAGTTACCAGTTGTCACATAGTGCAAGAAGCATTTTAAGCAACAATAAAATTCGTAAAAACATTTGAATTGTTTTTCACATGTTTATCAACTGTAAAATGTAAATTATCTACTTAATTTAAAATATTTATAGTCAGTCACATTGGAAAAATAACTGATCGTAGGAATACGTAGGTACCTATCATTCATCATTGATATCCAAAAATTAATTCCACCAAGAAAATATTAGCATGTAATTTACTATTGCTTAGAATATACAGGGTGATTCAGGACTACTATAACAAAGTTAAGCATCATGGTTACGTACGCAAAAAGAGAGTTACCAGCATATTTGACAGCTAACCTTACGTCAAAAAATAATAATATGGCCGACAGTTGTCATTTCACGCGTCATAACACAAGAAAGTATCAACAAAATTACTTTTTTAGATTAGCTGTCAAACACTCTGTTTGTGTATGTAACCCTGGGTTAGCGTAACTCGAGAATTAACCCACTTTCTTGCAATCCACCCTTAAAAAACACATTTTCATAAATATCTCTGGCACTGGACGCATAAAGTGATGAACAATGATGATAAACAAATTTAAAATATCTCAAAAACTACTGCGTATATCCTGTTTTAGCGAGAGTACCTTTTTATGTATTTTTACATTGTATATTATATAAAGTGATCCAGAATGTCTGAAGGTTCCGCCTCATTCTGACTTTTTATTTGCCGCATCGTTGTGATAGTAAAATAATTGACAGATTGCACTGGCGTACATTGAATTTTTGAAAGGGGACGAAAATAAATCTATTCATGATATTTAGAGTAAAATTAATTTATTTATGAAAATGTGCTTCCAAAATTAACTTGTGATGTTCTTCCCTAAGCACAATTCTAATGTACCGATTTAAGTAAATAAATGTTTAATTTTAAAGGTAAATGACCTGTTTTATAAACAACAGATAAATTTGCTTCCAAAGTAAATAAAATTTATTCCTTCAAGTGACAGTAGAACTCGAAGTAGAACTTTTGACATTAATGTTATAAATGCAATAAAATTCTGGTAAATTGATGCTAATTTTTGTCCGTGGACGATAATTTTGATCATAATGAAAACTGTTTCAAGTCACGTGACTTTCAATCATTCTGGATCACGCTGTATTTTATTAGTAAAAATGACGTTGAAAAACTGTCCAGGCTTCCCCTTATGAGAGACCTCTGGTTATGATTCACAAATAAAAAAATCTGTTGTGGCCAGCACAAAACCTTCCGTCAATTCGATGTATTTTGTACATATCCTATACCAAAATTTCCTTGAAAAAGATTCTATATATCCTGTATAGTTGTAACAAGAACACACTATTTTTTACATATCCATACTGAAAGTTCCTTTGAAAATATTCTAAAATCTAATAAAATTTTAATACGAATACGACGTACATTATGTATTGCAGTTAACACTTCCTCCTGCTTCAACTTTGCCCTATTTTATTAGAAGTCGCTGTTTCTTACTCTTCTCTTCTACTCATTCCTGTCCAAAGCACATTCGTGATACAGTTCTTCCTCTCTCAAATCTTCTGCTATACAGTCCTTCCATCTTTTCTTCCCACTGGCGAGGGACACTCTGTCACTTATATCACTTTTAGATCATATATTTTCCACTTTGGTTTTGCACTTGCCACTGACATGTGTCAATTAGATTTTTTTGAATATGTGTATCTGTTGTTTTCATAATTTTTGCAATGCTGACTGATTTTCGAAAGTTAATCTCTCTTAATCTCTCTATGACTCTATATCTATTAAATATGAAGGAAAATGTGTAATCGAACCGTATAGAGAATAAGATATTCTTTCTATTGATAATCACATAAAATGTCGAAAATGATATTTAACTGCGATTTTTCAAGAAAAACTGTTAAGAACTTCAAATAAGGGTACTTCCGGTTGACCAATTATAACCAAAATCTAATCAGCTCTTCATATGGTTGTAAAGAAGAGGAATATGAAAGAATCATAATTTTTAGAATTGTAGTTTTGGAGTTATCGTCGGAGAAAAATTCGTCACACACACACACACACATGGACACACACACAGACACACACACAGACACACACACAGACACACACACAGACACACACACGGACACACACACACACACATACAGACATCATCTTAAAAATAGTACATTCGTATTGTAGGGACCCTAAAACGTGCTTATTCATTAAAAACTCACCACCGAATTTTTTGACCAAAAACAATACCTTCCTTTTGACGGAAGGTAAAAAGGGTATAAGCATGCATTTAATTGAGTAATATCCCATTCCAAGTTCAAAATTTTAGTGCATCTGGTACCAGAAATATTAATAAAAATATGTCAGAAGAGGTGCATCTTCAAAGGACTGTAACTCTGTAGTGAAAAAGAGTTTCATCTTGTTGCTTATTTTATAAGCTTTCCAATAACATGAATATAACAATTTATCTAACCCGAAAATAATTAATTAAAAATAATTTTGAGAACATAATTAATAGATATGGAATCAAAATAAACAAATGAAGAAAAAATGTAGGTAATAGATTTATTCATTTGTTTCTTAACAATTTTTAATTTTTGCCCCAGTAAATTAATAATTCATCTTTTATTCATATTCAAAACAAAATATTGTAAGCTTGTTATATATCATTGAGAAGCTTATAGAACAGGAAAAAAGTTGAGACATCTCATACATTGGTTCCCATTTAAAAAATCATAAGTACACCGGTACAAAATTTGTTAAAACATTTTTTTCTGTCAAAATAAATTAGATATGAGATATTTTCGAAATGAGCGGAAACGAGTTTTTGCCTGTAGCTTACAAATAAAAAAGTTCGAAAATTTCTGTGCTATTTATTAAACTTTTCTCAAAAAGTTGACCCTGGAATGTACAAACGATTTTGCTCTGTAGTTAATATTACCCGAAAACCTTAAAAAAACATCGAAAATTAGACACCTGTACAGACATTTGCGTAGTGAAATTTTTATCTTTTATTCGGTCAGTTTGTATGCATTTGATTCTTGCTATAGGTTTGCATACATTCCATACTTGGACGATAATTTAATATTTTGTATTTTTATCTCAGTAAGTTTTTGATAAGCTGTGTAAATGGTGTTAATTCCGTCATCACATTCAAATCTTGAAGCCACTAAAATGAACTGCAATTTTTACTACTTATTAAGACTAATAAATAATATTATATCTTTTTCAGACTAGAACAGTATCCCTCTTCCTTCTTGCCATACTTCCGCTGTGTAACACTGCTGTGATCCCCGATAATGCCCCAGTCCACATACACATCGAGGGCCCTTTGGCGTCCGCTGATGTTGACATCCCGAACTCCCCTGACGAGATGGTGAGGATAAAGCGGTCTGGGTCTGGCTCTGGTTCTCCGGACTTCTTCGGCTACATCAAGCGCGGCATCACCGGAAAGATCTCCCAATTCGCCCAGGCCAGCGCGGGGGCTAGCGCGCATTTTAGCAAGGGGAGCAGTGGCGGTGGAGGCGGCGGAGGTGGATATTATTATCCGGCTCCTCATGATATTGTAAGTATGAAATGGATAATAGTCCTCCTGGAAAAATGTAAATCCGTAGAAATTATAGTCTCATTTGAAAAAAGACCCTTCTTCAAAAACGGCAACTTGATGGATCATTTGGAACAAAAAAATGTCATCACTTAAAATTTGAATAATTAAACTTAAATATTTCATAATCAAATAGATATACTAGTAGGTAAAGCAATAAAAAAAAAACATTTTTTATGTTAGTACTAACTAGTACTATTTGTATCGGAATCTAAAAAATTTTAGTCATATTGTTGGGTCTTTAAATTAATTGCGAGTGCCATCCAAAAGTATACAGTAATCACTACTTAACAAATCGTTTTTACAGGCTAGTTTTTCTTTAAATGTATAGATCACATAACCTGTGAGTCAAATTTTCATATTGCCAAGTAGGTATATTACCATAATGATCTTAAATTTTATGCACTGAATAACACACAGGTTAACCATTTCCTCGCTTTAACTGTAATAGCAGTAGATATAAATCAATTCAATATATTCTCTCTGAACTTGGTTTGGCGAAATTTCAATTCTTGTTTTCCTTGCCTGACCTATAATTCTTTCAAAAACGCATACCAATGTGTTTTTCGTCCACAGCTAAATGTTATGACACCTTTATTTCAGATAATTTTCTTATACCTATCTACTATTTCCTCAGTTAAGTTATCACAATACATAAGTACAGAAAGCTATTCAAGCTTCAAGCACACATTCGTTCGCGCTCGTGTACGAATTTCATAATCGTGCTTGAATATTGGATAGGTTGTCTTCTGTAACTATGTGGAAAAGATTTAATTTGTGCATTTTGAAAATAATTACCTACACATTGACTTTTGCGATATAAGAAAAATTTATGGATGTTCACGTGTACTGTACTTAAAAACCACATTGAAATTTTACAAAGTAAATTTTTAATTTTGTAAATGAATGTTAGATATTGCGCATCACATATACAGTGTGTCCCATTTAGAGGTGCCACCATTGGGATCTCGAGAACTATAAGAGATACGATGTCGTTTAAATGGAACTTTTTGTGCGCCTTTGGGAGGCCATCTTAGATGTGCTTTTGTTTTTCCAAAATTTCTCACGGGGCACTAAATAATGACGAAAAACTGAATATTGTTGATTTTTTCTTTTTCAAATAACTTCTAAACTATTAGTAATTGAGAAAAACGTTTCAAATACAAAAGATAAATATTTTTATTAACTAACCAGTGGCGTACGAAATAAATTTTTATATCCGTAAATTTTTGATATATAACACAAACTTATATTTTTTTAAATAGAACCCATATCTGATTTTAGTCTCAAAAAAATCATTATTTTTTTCTCTTTTCAACGTTGTAAGTGTTATTATGTTTTATATTTGTTTTGCCTTCAAATTTATTATTTTTTCCTTATTTTGTATTAAATTTATAATTATTTTGAAAATATTGGTAGATATCTATTTAGAAATACTCCTTCTATTTAAATAATTTATTTCGTTAGAAAATTTTGCTCAAAACTCGTATCAAACTATTTTTATAATATTTTGTATCTGGTCGCCCTTGGCACATTAGTGTAATTTGTAATTATGAGTCTAGAATGAAAATATTAAGTAATAAAGGCATAAAATAAATTATTTCGATCAAATACAATGTAATTAATAAAAATAATATGTTTTTTTTTTTGGAAATAATAAGAAAGTTCAGGAAAATAAAGAGAAATATTAAATTTTAGGAGCTAAACAAATATAAAATATAATAACCCTTACATCATTGAAAAGAGAAAAAAATAATGATTTTTTTGAGACTGAAATCAGATATGGGTTCCATTTAAAAAAATATAAGTTTGTGTTATATCTCGAAAATTTACGGATATAAAAATTTATTTCATACGCCACTGGTTAGCTAATAAAAATATCTATCTTTTATATTTGAAACGTTTCTCTTAATTACTAATAGTTTAAACTTTATTTGAAAAAGAAAAAATCAACAATATTCAGTTTTGCGTCATTATCTAGTGCCCTATGAGAATTTTTGGAAAAACAAAAGCACATCTGAGATGGCCTCCCAAAGGCGCACAAAAAGTTCCATTTAACCGACATCGTATCTCTTATAGTTCTCGAGATCCCAATGGTGGACCCTCTAAATGGGACACACTGTAGATACCTACTTAGTATATTTTCATTTTAAAAGTATTATACTCCCCGTCAAATAAATATGGACTGACTCAATTTTTTCCTTCTTCCCACCCTGTGCCTTGCCCTGCGATGTTGCCGCTCCTTCATAACTCAGCATTTTTAACATTACCAATGAAATTGGCAACAGTATAAAAATCTCCAGTCCATATTTATTTGACGGCAAGCCCAATAGGTATATTAAGAATGTAATACACAAAAAAAAAAAAACAAAAAATACATATTTTTGACGTCATTTTTCTTGCGGGGGTGTAAAATAGCTTTACTTTGTGATAATTTTTTTGAACATATTACTCTCATTTATATGACAGATTACTATGCGAAAATTGTAGCAGCAGCTATGAGAAGTATTCGAAATTCACTGTTTAACCTCCTATTACTCTATTTGAGAAAATTTAAATATGATCTTAATATCTTCTTTTTTTTAATCTAATTAGTTTAATCTAATTAGTTTATAATATAATTACATTTCCGAAAGATATATTTACATCCGTAGGCCTAATTTTAACTTTACAAATTACTGACCGCGTTTATTTCATATAAGTTGAAATTTAATTATACCATGTTCAGATACTAATTAGTAATTAACCATAATATTGTAGATAAATGATCCTGTACATAAATGATGATTTCAGTTTGGAGACGAATGTATTTATAATGCTATCTTTCTGTCTATCAGAGAAAGTAACATACCGCCACTATTGATGAATATCTCATTATTTGTTTTTATGAACTAATTATATCAGACTCAAGAGCATGAAATGTGCGTAGCTTTATTTTTATGTTTCATAAAACTAAGAAGAGCTCATCAACTATTATGAGTACTTATACCATCTTTTTCTAGGTTAATAAAATTTTAATTGTTAAAAAGTGACATACGCATTATAATCTTTTCTCTTTATTCATACGAATATATTAAATAGGTATTTCGGTTTAGTCTTATTTTAATCATGAACATCATATCTCTGCCTAATAATTAATGAAACAAAATATTTAAGAAAATTTATATGGCCAGATGATGGTAATACAAATTAACAGCCCGATTCACAAAAAAGTTTGAGCTAATCCTCATTTTTGGATTAGCGAATTCTACTCTAATTTTGACAGTTTTTATATCTTAAAATATAGTCTAATCTATTCCTAGTATCTGCTTTTATTGATAGTCATGAAAATTAAATTTTAAATACCAGAATAGAATTGAATTCACTAATCCAAAAATGAGGATTAGCTTAAACTTTTTTGTGAATCGGGCTGTTAATGTTTATCGTTGAAAGTTAATCTAAATCTAAATTGAAATTAATCTGTAGTTCTAAAGTACTAATTCGTTAACCAGTAGGTAATATTTATTTTAATATACGTGATCAATGACGTAGATGTTAATCTCATTTTGTTCTCAAACAGTGGAGTTTGGTAATAATTGAAGTCAACGAAAAGGATCTATTTAAACTCTTAAAATAATATATTAAAAAAAAAGTTTCATAAGACAATCTGTTAACGCACAAGTTAAAGTTTTACAATGAAAGAGTGCGACAACAGGTCTTATGAAACATGTTTTTTTACTATTTTTTCTATTGAGGTAAATTTTATAATTTTTAAAAAATGTTACACACTTGTTAAAAATATGACTTGGTGTTTTTTTATTAGTCTGTAGCGCTACCAGTTAACTTATCACAGATGAAAATTCGTTGTTGACTGTCAGCAATTTGAAGTTGTATGTCATTCATCTATCAGTTTTGAAAGCAGTAGTACCACCTCTAGAAAATGAAAAGTGCCAAAAACGTGAACAATAATTGGAAATATAGATGGATAACAAGTAATTTATTAAAATAATTAATAAAAAAAAACTACATTCAGTCCAAAATTGCACTGACACAATTTTGCCGCCTATATCAATCATTCAACATAAACTTCCATTTCCATACAAATTAACGTGATTTCTGCCTGGCGGGGTCTCATATACATTGGTACCTAAACAAGTGTTATTATTTGGTTTAATTTCGTTGCTTTTTGCATTCATTTATTGGAAAATTGATTCCAGGTATAGAAAAACCTATAGCACAAAGCTGGGAAGTAGTAAAAAATTGGGATTTAGTAAATGTGTGAGAGTTGAAGAAAGATAGCAATGATGTGACGTATGACATAGATGTTAAGGGCATTAAAAAGTAAAAACCCAAATATTTACATAAAAATAAACTTTGATAGTCCCTATCATCTAGTTTTAATATAAATGACCATTCATTGTTTAATTGGAATAATTATAAACTGAAATAGAGTATCCGTCTGCACAGAAAGAACCTAAAACTTCTTAAAGCTTAAAAACTAGGAGTGATCAGAATCGAATATTGTATTTAACATGTAGACTTACAAATATTCAACATATGAATGTCATTTACTGAAATTTATTTATACATTTTTGTTACACTCTACTTACATGTGCTCATGTGCAAAGAACGTGATAATATCTTCTATTGTCTTTAAGTGTTTCACGAGCATATACTATGACAACAAATTATTCAGTAGAGTAATTTCTTCATAAGCTTTTGCTTGTATAATATTTTATTGAAGAAGACTAGCAACATAAATAATCATAAGAAATTTATTATTTTGTATTTTTTTACTCTGAAAGAAATACATATGTATAAATTATTCTGTATTGGAAAATTAAAAAATTCTCTAATAATAAGTAGTACTTTCTACACTATGACTATACAATGAAGCTCCTATAAAAATTTTCTTCATACTTCCAAATTAAGTCGTTATAAAGCTATTGAACAATTATCACACGTGTGTTCAGGTGTTATCGAATATGCTGAATGTATCAACCCAATCTATTCTGATAATACTGAACCCACGGGTGATATTCGTTATGATTATATAATTCATAATTAATTTAGCCAATGGCATTTAAAAATTTTACTTATTAACCATGTACTGACAAGCGAATATACGATGATATAATCACTTCTGTATATTCGCTGGGTTCCATATGTAATGTCGTCAAAGTACCATCCGTAAAAATGTTATTTTATTCATCAACAAACGTCAAAAATTCCATTTTATTTTTGTCATCAAATTTATTCATTATTTAATCGAATGTAACTCGTATATTCATTATTATCAGAATATATTGCGTTGATACACTCAACGTGTTAGATATTGAATATTCGTTATTAGTCACATTTAGAATTTATTTAGAAAATCAAGCAGAAAATAATTTACATTTTTGCAAATATCTAATAAGCTATCCACCAGTAAAAATGGCCCATATCGCATTAACATTTAACAAATTTAACTATCGTCGTATAACTTGAGTTCTACAACATTCTGTGTATTGACAGCTTTTTCGTTAAAATTTTACTAAAATTTGCCAAAAATCTAAAGTAAACCCTTTCTCACGTCCCATATAAATGTTTAATAATTATTGAATAAACGCTCCAAATTTAATAACCATATATATGTCATATTAACCACTATTTCTGTCCTTTAGAGTTACGGTACAAAATCCTTCGATTTCTGGACGCTGAAGAAGTCTATCCTGAACACGCTGCTACAAGCAGTAAAAGCCATTAACGGTGGCATCATCGCAGTCAAGGGCCAGTTAATCAAGGGCGGTGGGGCCATCATTTCCGCTAAAGGCAAACTGATCAGCATGAAAGGAGAAGCCATAGCCAGTGTAGGCAGACACATCATCACGAACGCTAAGCTCAGCCCGAGTGGAGGATGGAGTGCTTCTAAACCTGAAGTGGTGGAATACTCAGCGCCCTCAGGTAAGATGAAAAGTTAAATAAACTTAGAGCTATTCTATAAACTTCAGCGTTACGAGCCCATATTATTATCTAATTCAAATGCAATAGACACTTACACAATTGCAATTTGCAAGAGCGCATCTAGTGGGAAATCATAGAACTAAAGGTTGCTATGGTTACCACGTCCAAACAAAGACCTGTCATCAGCCATAGACCTCTACACCAGCCCTCGTTTTAGTTGAATAATCGAGTGATCTTCAATATTATCAAACAGAAAAAGTTGCCCCATGCACATCTTGTGGTTTTAAACTCATTTTTATTGAACACAACAAAAAAATCACAAAGAATTAGGTTAACACTAAATAACAGATGCAAACATAATGACAGAAAGAATCAGGGAGCGGGACGTAAGACAACGAGGGGAGGTTTGTTTGGAAGCAAGATCTATATCTCTCTCTCTCTCTTGCATTATGACGTAAATTCTGTAAGTGTCTATTGACAAACAAAATTTCAATTTTTGTTAGAATCAGCCATAATACAGTCCGTGGTGACAACCCGCATCGTAAAATGTTCCATAAAAGACTTAAGGGCATTAATTATTTTATTGTTTAATCAACCACAACAAAGTACATACAAGGTCAGTGCTCTAGACTTCAAAACGTGAAATTACTTCATTTCGTGTATTGCTCAAATATCCCAAACAAATAAATTATTAATTATTAATAGGGGTCTAATTATAACTTAAAGTAATAAAATTACCCCATAGCCTTCAAATTAATTTTAATTAAAAAATTAAATACGTATTTCGAGAACTAACTTCTTATCATCAATAAAACGAAATTAGGTAAAGTTAACAGTGTAGCCAAAATTATTCAACATGTAAAGCATGCCAGAGGTCCTAACAACGAAAGCTTTATCCTTTCCCCAAATTATTATGAGGTCTCGTAACCGTATGCCTGAGTGTCTGGTCGCGAATCTGGAAACCCGGGTGCCGGGTTCGATCCCGACCAACGTCAAAACTATTTAGAATATTAAATAGCACAAAAGTGACCACTGTGGTGCACTCTCTTCGTCAGCAATGAGTACCCGTGAGGTGAAGCCTGATAGCTAGTCATCATTACCTTGATCTGTGTACATAGCAGATTGGCATATTTTTACTAAATTATTATTGTCACTCACCAATTAGATGACAGAATATGTTGATACTGTTAAAAAATATAACACTAGAAAATTAAAAATTTTAAAATATTCTTCATTGATTCTTAAATGGGTCAAAATTTTGATGATAGTGCTCGACAAAAATCTACATTGCAAATTGCAACTGTAAATACGTAATGGCATAGTTTCTAAATTCAGTCACGCAAAACTACCAAAATAATATCTTATTACCGAAAAATATTTCTTGATAATCACCTGGTAGGAGAATATAATATTCATTATTAACCGGTTTTCGTCAATTGGTTATATAAACCATGAGTAGTATACATCATATGTATATTTGGCAAGATTTGACATGATTTTCAAACAATTTACTTCGCGTGATAGCACTAATATAAAAACTATTTAATATCAGTATTTTAATTAGAAAGTTAAATATCCGCAAATTTCTTTGTTGACGTAAACAGGAAGGTTTAATAATAATTATTTACCCTAGACTCAACACACCTTTTTTCACTTTACATCAACACTTTAGAGAGGATTAATTATCTTTGTACTCCAGTTTTAGTTTTGCAAGTAGGTAACAGTATTTGTTTAGATTATCTAATGCATTTTTTGTATTTTTTTCCATACTAATTGTTTTTACAATGAATCTCTTATTTAATAATGCATTCCTAAAATTCTATATAGAATAGAAAGTAATTTTTCAAAAGTTATAATTTAGGTACTTTCTGTAGTCAAATGTTTTCACCTATCTATAATCCAATCCCAATAGCAATATAATATTTTGTCCTTGATACTTAAACTAAAACTTAAAAACCCTTGACTTTAATTTTCTTCTACGCCCTTCGCCACAGATTTCTCTTCATCCATTGGCGTATTTACTATATACTTTTTTATTCATTGTTTTGCTGGACTGGTAATTTAGTTTAAGAAAATATTACTAGTAATTGAACACATCTGTTCTATAAATGAAAAATAATTCCATAACACGGAAAATCAGTTTATCTTTTACTTAATTAAAAATTACCCAATTTATCAATTTTTACGATAATTTTAAGAACTTGACAGAGTTCTAGATATTGAACTTTAAAACACACTTGTCAATTTGAAACTAATAAGCTGAAAAAAGCACATGCGCTATTTTTCCTTAAATTTCTTAATGTTTTTTATTAATTTTATTAACTCACCAACGTATCAATTTAATTATGTGACTGTTATATATCAATGACTTTTAATATTTCAATATGGAAAAAAATTGATAATTGTAAAGTTGGCAAGAAATTTGCGGAATTTTATGTATTTCGACAATAATGTTCTCAACTTCATTACACGAAACCGGATTAAGAGAGTAGTTAAGATTCCTCAATATGCAAACCATAGGTCTTAGCAACTCTTTATGTAACAAATATAGCGTAACATAATAGAAAATTTTGACTTCCATCAGATTTGTATATCTGAGTCTTCGGTTTTACAAGTTGACACTAATTACCTCGAATCTACTAACCATTGATAGTGTAACTTGTTTAATAATAGCCATGTAATTTATAATACAATTAATTATTGATGTTTGACTAATGCCATTTGTACCGCTTTTAGTTAAATATTAATAATTCTTGATTAAATTAACAATATCGTATCAAAATGAAAACTCAAATGAGTTGTTAAATTCGGAACTTGAAGTCTAGAAGTGTTTATTGATTTCAAACCAACATTTCGATCATAACAATGGTCATCTTCAGGATTAAATCAAGTCAAAAAACAAAGAAATATTTTCTGACTTGATTTAACCCTGGAGATGATCATTGATGTTTCCTGTATATTAATATTAAAATACTAAGAATTAACACTAACTACAAATTCACTGGTTTAAGTCAATTTATTAATAAAATAATTTTATTCCGGCGTTTCGGCTGTACTGCGGCCTTTTTCAGGGAAGGAATACTCAATAATTAAAATATAAATACATATGTGTAGCATACATATTTAGTAAACGTAATTACCATAAAAATAATAAAAAATAAACAAATAACTATGTAAAATACATTGGCAATAAATCGCAAATATGTTCTATGGTCAAAGTAAAAATCTACAATGTTGATCAACTTCAATGTTTTTTAGGTCACGGTGGCCCTGGACCAACAGCCATAGTCCACCCTAGTCCATCCTACGGTCCTCCTCCTGCCGAATATGGTCCACCAAGTTCCCCTAGTGGACCTAGTGTAAGTGCTCCTACCGCTGGATTCCCCGATCATCCACCATCAACGTACGGTGCCCCTACGGCTCCCGCATATGGTCCCCCCATAGGACCCAGTGGATCTGCTGCACCTAGCCAAGCATACCTTCCACAAAAAGTCACTGGATCGTATGACGGTAGGGGATGATTTTAAATTAGAATATTACGGTATATGTCTTACCCTGATAGAGGTTAACACAGCTCTGTTTATAAACAGAGATCACAAAATGATGTTACCTCCAAAAGGGTTTAACAGTTAATGTACTCGTATGATATGGATATTACAAGGCCTAGATATTATAAATGCTTAGTAATTAATTTTATTTTAGCTTATTTTTTGCAAGATTGAGACTAAACAATGTAATCTAATTATTAGTTTCGTTAAATTTTGTTGCTGGCGACAGGTATATTAATGACATGCTTTGCAATTAACCTACATTCATGCATGCCGGCGGTTTATTCATAATTATAAAACTACTAAAAATTAGACTTCTTTATTTACTAACAACAAAATTACTTTCTACAAATTTAAGTAAAAGTGGTATTTGATCAGTTTGACATAAGACGCAACGAAAAACAAAGCAGTCCACGACAGCGAAACAAAACCTTTCTAATTCATGCGTACTATCACAATCACATACCATAACTGAAGTACCCATCAGACGCAATGACATTATTTCTAAATGAAACGGCCGACTAACTTTTCATTTCATACACGGCTCATGATTTCTAGACATATAATTGAACGTAGAAGGTGGTTTTCAGTTTCACTAACCTGACTGACTTTGTTTAACCAATAGCTTATAAGAGTAAACTGAAACTGAAACCAGGCGCAGACGCGCACGCTGGGATCGTGATCCTGAAGAAGATTCCGAAGGACTTGGAGCCGGCAGCAGCGTTGGCGTCGCTCCCCCTGCAGGACGAACGACACAAGGTGGTGAAGCCGACGGTAGACGTAACTAAGACACCGCTATTTGTGCCCGATCCGACACCCTATGAACCACAGCCACCTCCACCTCCGAAGCACGGACACAAGGCGCACCCGTTCTTTGAATCTGCCCTAAAACCCATACAACCTCCTGAAAGCATCTATGCCTCTCCTATCGACGCCCCGCCCAGCGGAAGTGGCCCAAGCGGGTACGGCGCACCTCACTTTCCCGTGTTTCCCACCCCATCCTCCATTCATTCCGTTACTTCACCCCCAGGGTTCGTAGACGACTCTCTGATCCATAACCACCACTCAGACGGTATTAAGCAATCCCATTTCGATATTAACAAACCTTTAGAACACTACGAAAACTTTGAACATCCACCTCCTCCTCCTCCTCACGTAGATATCAAGGGCGTGCAAAACATTTTTAAAAACAATAATAACTTGTTTCTATCAAAGATCCCAGCACCTTTCGAAATCAACTCCTTCGGGGGTAATTCTAATTACCGTCTATCGAACTTCGGGTTGGGTTCTTTAAACAATGTCCACTCAGTTCATAGTGCTCTTCCTGCTCCTGTAAAGACTGATTTCAGTGGTGCACTGGATCCTTACGCACCTCCATTTAGTAATCTAGGAACTGACTTTTCTTCACATTTACAGTATAAGGATGGAATTTTAGAACATAAAGGAGCGCCACACTTTGACATCGTGAAATCTGTTCAATACGAATTACCCATTCAGAAAAGACACGAAAAAAGAACAGAGATAAGACATTGACAATACTGGACTAACTAACAACCTCTGACTCCAAAGAAGGTATCGCTAATTATGTGACTAAACGTCTGCATGTTTTATATGTTAATCATTTAATTATCGGACAACTACTAATAATATCTTGTCTGTTTTTAGGTACTCTTCCTGAATACCAAGACATAGGACACTTCTGATGAAAAGTCGCAATAAATAAATTTTAAACAAGCGCTCAAGAAATAATAGAATAATATTGTGATGGAGTAATATTTATAAATTTACGAGTCAGTTGGTAACGGTAAAAATTAACAAAAGAAGAAAAGTTTTTCGGAAGAACAACATCGACAACATATTTATATTGAACACCTGTGTTAAGTGATGTGTACAATAAGATATCTTAGAAATATTTTGTCATCTATTTATAAATCTTTTATAAAATCGCTTAAATTATTCCAGTGTACATTTCCAAAAATAAAAACAGCTCATGTAGTATGTAATAAGTTTAGTAAGTAAGTAATATTTAATGTAATATATTTTTGAAATAAAAATATGGAAATCAACTTCTACTTTTCTTGATTAGAATCAGGTATAAAAGTGAAATTTTGTATACGTGAAACTCGTGTCAAACGACCATATTTTCGCGCCATTAACATGTGTAAATAAATATTATTTTACCAGTACCAACAAGAACCTGTTTGAAAGTTGGCACCTGGAAGAAACTCTTTTACACTTTGTAAATTCATATTAATTACGAAGATAATTAAAACGTTTTTATGAAAATTATGTACTCTATGTAATAATTACTTTAAGTATAAAGTAATTATGGGGATTTGAATAATTATTTAATATGAAAATTGAAAACTAATTAAATAACCCACAAGCACTGAATACTAAATACAATTCCAATTTTTAATTTGGTTTCAAATCATGATTATTTGATCACCACCCCATCGATTTTCGAAAGTAAAATATTTATAAAATCCTTAAACTATCTACTACAATATTTTTCGTAAACATTTTTTTAATCTATCCAAAAAAGCTTTATTCATTTACTTGACTTACATAAGTGCAGTGTGTTCAGAAAAAACCTAATTCGAAGTAGGCTATGAACAAAAAAAAAACGTACCTATATCAATTTGAAAGTAATTAAATGTCATTTTGACACGAAGTATTGTCAAAAATGTTATCTAAAGAAATATTCTTGAATCCTTATTTTAGAAATAGAATTAAATTAGGGAATGGTAAATGGCAATATTCTGGATCCTTCTTTGTTATCTTTTCTCCTTAAAATTACGTTTCACGATCAATTGTGACAACTCGACTTTTGAATTGAATAATGATCAGACATAAGTGTCTGTTTTCATGGCCTACTCCGAATTAGGTTTTTCTGAAAACACTGCACGTAGTAAGTGTAGTAAATGAATAAAGACTTTTTTTCGGATAAATTGAAAAAAAAAAATTAGGGCAAATATTGTAGTAAATAGTTTAAGGGTTTCATAAATGTTTTATTTTCGAAAATCGATGGAGTGGTTATCAAAAAATCATGTTTTGAAATTTTTGATCGATCACCATTTTGTCATTTTAAAAAATAATTGTAAATTCCAAATGTTTTAGAGAGCTTAAAGGTAAATTTGAAACAATTATTTTTTTTTCAGAAGTCTTTAAAATAAGGGAGTTATAACGATTTTTCGAAAAACAAAAGAACTCCAATAACTACGAACCGGGGCACCAAATCAAAAATTGGAACTAAAAAAAGTTGTTTGTTTTAAGGAGTTCACCATTTTCGGATGTAAAGACTGTATATACGAGTATTTTCGTATTCAGTGCCACACGATATTATTTGCCAGTACATATGCAACCTGTTATACAGTTCTGTAGGATGGCAACGGAATACTAGGTGCCAATAGTAAAATATTCGATTTGTGATTAAAAAATTACAAAATTTAATGAAAATATACATTCCAAAAATTACTTTCGTCTCCCAAAAATAGTAAATTTTCACCAAATTTTAGATATTTAATTTTAATGTTATAAGTAAATACATGGTGCCCATTTTATAAGTTCCCGCCTTAAAGTTTGAAAATAGGCAAAACAGAATATATTTCATAAGCCATTTGGTAAATATTAGTAGTTTAAATCGAATAATCACAGTAGGAATAAGAGCAAAACAAAATTTTAAGAAACCAAGTCACTTATGAAACGTAACATGGGTTGTCTATTTTTAAACTTTAAGGCGGGGACTAATAAAATGGGCAGCCTGTATTTACTTCTTGTTACTTTATTATATTATTTGCCAAAATAGCAATGAGCTTTAAGTAAAATATCCCTTCTGGTTGATCGTTTTGTAAACAAAATCTAATTTGTTGTTCCAATAAATAGAAAAGTCTGTAATACGAAATTTTGGATTATATTTTATTGTTTTCTCTCAAAAGTCTGTTACGAGCTGCAAATTAAGTACCACTTCCGGTTTATTATACAAGCTGACCACGAAGAACAGGGCTCTTTTTGGAAAAATATTATTCCGTTGATTTTAAAGTGAAAAATTATTAATTGACATAAAAATGTAGTGAAATGTATGCCATTTAAGTTATGTTTGGAAAATAATGTCTGAGAGATGTTGTTCCAAATTATATATGAGTTTTAAATACCAAATTTGAAAAGTTTTGAATCATATTTTAATATATTTTTTTTACGAAAATCTATTCAGAGCTTCAAGTAAAGTACCACTTCCGGTTTATCAATTTTAGAAAAAATCTAATATATCGTTTTTATTAATAAAGAAGTCTTAAATACTAAATTTGAAAAGTTGTAGATTATATCATAATATATTTTTCACGAACATCTGTTCAGAGCTTCAAGTAAGGTATCACTTCCGGGTTATCAATTTTAACCAAAATTTAATATGTTGTTCTTCATGATATAGAAGTTGTTCATCATGATATAGAAGTCTTAAATACTAAAATTTAAGTTTTAGGTTATATTTTAATATAGTTTTTCATTAAAAACTGTTATGGGCTTCAAGTAAAGTACCACTTCCGGTTATCCATTTTTACCCAAAATCTAATCAACTTTTTATATTAGTGCAGAAAGCTTAAATACGGAAAATAAAAATTATTGGAAGTTTTATATGAGAGTTATCGTGGATGAAAAAATCGTCACATACACATACACACACAGACAGACATCATTGTAAAAATAGCAAAAACGTGTTCTGGGGACCCTAATTCGTGCTTATTACGATATGGAGGAGGCAAAAAAAGTAATAATAATACTTACATCGGGTTGTGTTGCCACCAGAGTATTTTTAAGGGTAAAATAACCGAACCTAATTTACAATTTAGAGAGATAATGCTACTGAATGGCCAAGTTATTTACTAAATTTGGAATTAGACAATTAATATCTTCAATCCCGAGGGCAAGGCAATAATCAAATAAGAGAATTAATAATAAATATATTATAAAAGAATAAAATTTAAATTAGAAGTTACAAAAATGGATTTAAAACGAAATTACAATAATGAAAAGCAGAACAATGAAATAGGAAATAAAATTAGCACAGCGGTAAGTTAAATAATTACTTATTATTATATTTTTTAAAAAATTTACTTATGGTTAGATGCTAGAAACTAGGGACTGGTCTAGACGATTTTAAATAATATAATTTTATATGGTCTGTATGGTCGGCTACGTAGAAAAGGACAAAAGAGCCAGTTATTTTTTGTACTTGTTATTTTTTCTATAGATTTTAGTTTAGTAAAACTGAATATGGCCCGCGTTACTTATCCATTCTAACCTACTGGCTCTTTGCTACATTTGAGTTTGCGACCCCTGATCTATACTATTTATATCTAACTTCAACTAACTTCCACTAATTTCTACTAAGTCTTTACTAACTCGCCTGTTCTTCAGTGGAGCCACAGGTATATACTCCCTCTGTAATTAGTTTGTTTTCCAACCCTACGATGCATTCTTCATCAATATGGCCAAAAGGGAATGTTTGCTAATTACTTGACAATCAATTGTACCACAAATAAATGAAAAGAAGCCGAATTTTGACGTCTTACTCATATTTTGTAAACAAACTAATTATGCACAATGCTTTCTAATTTCATTTCAGATTTAGGAAATTTCGAAAGTTCTATGGCCCTGGTTTAAGAATTTCACCGTAATAATAATTTTATAAGTTGGAAAATGAAAATCCATTAGAATGTTTCCGTTGAATTTTTTTCTGTTACACTCACCAGTCACCAAATTCTATACGATATCTAATTTGAAATCAATAACAACATCTTGACTTCTTGTTAATCTGTTAGGCTCAAAGACTCAAAGCCCGAAAATACTCAGTAAACAAGAAGATTATATTTTTTTTTTTAAAAAAAAAAGAACCTCTCAACAAGATCAAATCCCAATTACTGAGTAGGTCCACATATACAAACATCCATGCCTTAGTGGGATTCGAACCCAGAACCCCGAGCACACTCATGACTAAGAGGCGTTACCCTAACCATTGAGCCACCAGAGTCGACGATTATGTTACAATAAAGCGCTGTGGACTTATCTAAACTTACAAAGTTCGAAATTTATTTGTCATTTTTTAAAACAAGTCACAACATAACCTAACGCATAAAACTCATGCCCTGGTCAGTATGTGTTTGTTAGTTTGCTAAACATACCTTAACATAACCTAATTTCACGCATAATTATATTATGTGATTGCGGTCTTTAGTCATTATCAGTGACCTCTGTATACAAACTGTATATAGAGGTCACTGTTCAATATATTAACCCGCAATACATTGCAGCCTTATATTTCGCTTACTGAACGTTTTCGGTCTTGGCGGGTGCCTACCTAACGAACAAGTCCTTTTTATCACTTGTAAGTAAAATAATATTTCCCAAACATATGTAAAAGCCACGTGTGTGAACTCAAAATTTTTGTGATTCAGTATTTTCATAGAATGAACTCCGTGACTGTTGCAAATCGCTGACATGCGGCTGGCGATCTTCCGCTCAGTGTTTTGCAGAATATTGGAAAAAGCGGAATATTACCAGCAAAAGTGTCAACGTTGTCAATTGAACTAGCCTAGGAAACATTCGTATCCACGGACAAGAGTGATTCTCAGCCCGATCGTGGAGGCGAACAGTCAAACGAAATTTTGATTAATTAAATACATATTTCATATTATTTTGTTTATATATTATTTTTGTGTGTAACATTGTTTTTCTAAATTTTAATTATAATTATTATTTTTTCTAAAATATTTAATTATTTGTGAAACAACCCCGTCAACCCCTTCCAGAGTCAGCACAGGTCAGCGTAGTGACACAGGTAAGTATAACTTTCATTTATATTCTTACTGTGGCTGTCTGAGCTTTAATTCAGTACGTCAACGGAGGGTGATTTTCACTACACCCTACGCACCCGCCCGTTACAATTGGCGCAGTCTGTTAGGAACTAGTAAAGGGTTAATTAGGGCTTACTAGACATAACGTGATCGATTGAATTAATTTAAGACTAAAAGTGTGAATATGGTTGACTCAAACGATACATCCACGACGACAAGTACGACGACTGTACCAAACCCTCCTGCACCCACGACAGTGGTATCTACTACTACAACAACGGCAACATCTGAGAATCCGACCGCTCCTCCAGTTACTAATGTCCCTATGCATCCTTATTACCCATATTTTTATACTGCGCAGCCTGGTCCATCACGTGTACCTCCATTGGACATTCGCCTTGCACCTTTTTCATACCACCTTCCAAATGCCGCAAACTAAGCAGTACATTCCACCACTCCCTAACGAACAACCTACCCAAACTAGTTCACCATCAGCGAGGCAAGCTTTTACCGACCCTACATCCATGTCCGCCCTTAAAAGCATTAATACCTATTCCGGTGGTTCCGACTTAGAAGCCTTCCTTGATAACGTTGAGACTGTGGCAGACTGTTACAGATGGACAGATAGTCAGGTAGTTACGGCGATAAAATTAAAATTAAAAAGTGAACCACAAAATTGTTTTTATTCACTTCCTATAGACAAAAGACCGACTACCATGAAAGAAATACGCGAATGGCTTGTAAAACTTTTTGAGAAAAAACACGATTTTCCAGTAGCTGAAAAGGATTTTTTCAAAATTTTTCGTAAAAAGGATGAGTCAATTCAAAAATTTGCTTTACGGTTAGAAATTGCGGTAGCTAAACTTTTTCCGGCGTCAGATGACAACGACATAACGAGTTTACGTAATCGCATTAAACGTGAAACAATGATGATAAAACAATTTTTTGAGGGTCTTGATACCAAATTGGCAAACGAAATTAGTAGAATTAGGCATTTTGAAACTGTAGAGGAGGCGTTACCTTACGCGGAGCACTGCGAGGAAGTCTTAGCTCGTTTATATAAAGAAACGAAAGCAGATGCGCATAAGGCTCATGATCGTGCGGTCACTAACTCACAACATAACGCGAAACCAACACCTACACCCTTGTGTTCTTCTAGTAGTGGATTCTAGAAATTTAGTACATCGTTTTATCGTATGTCCCGATGCCGGCCGACGGACTGATCGGAGTAGATTTTTTAGTTCAAAACAAAGTAGTCATCGATTTTGGAAAAAATCGATTCAAAATTAATAACGAAGTTTTATCTGTGTCAGAGTTTTCAAGGAACAGTGATAATGCAAGCGAGAACTTACACGTTATCTCTGCTAGCAAAGCAGAAGATAAGAGTACAAATGTAGTAGGCTTCAATAATTTATTAGAAACCCAGGATCAATTAGTAAATAACGTAGATTGCAGTATTGTTGATGAACAAAATTGTAATCAACCATGTTCGGATCCTGTACCGCCAAATTTAAATTTGAAAGCACATACTGAAGAGTGCAGTGTAGAGACGCGTATCACAAATAGTGATAAGTCGGCGTCTACTGACACTCAACGAAAATAAAAAATGTATTGTACGTGTTAGAGACACAGTCAAAATTCTAGCGCGACATAACGCTGCCATTGAACTTGCAATTGATATGCGAATGCCTGATATGATATATGTAGTAGAGCCGCGTGATCTCGACATGCCCGGTATTCTAGTTGCTCGAACAATTTTTCGAAAATTTGGAAAAAATAAAGTATTTATAAATATTTTAAATGTAAATAACAAAGATGTAGTTATAGCAAATCGAACACCAATTGGTTTAGCTGTAGGAGGGGAAGAGCAACTAGAAGTAGATGTAGAAAATTTTAAAAGTATTAATACCGTGAATACAACCAAACAGCATGAATTTAACTTAGATCATTTATCAAATGTGGAACGGGACAAATTTAAAATATTTTTAAATAAATATGCTGACGTATTCAAACCAAAGAACGAACTGGTAAGTAAGACTACGCTCGTGAAACATCGCATACGCACAAGCACTGATGTCCCTGTGGCGCGCGCTCCGTATCGCGTACCTTTTAGTCGCCGCCAAGTTATGAAAGAACTTGTAGATGAAATGCTCGAGAATGACATCATTCAACCGTCAACTAGTCCTTATTCTGCCCCGGTAGTCTTAGTATAAAAGAAATTAAGTAACAGCGAAAGTTCATTTAGGTTTTGTATATATTACCGTGAATTAAATAAAATTACAAAGAGAGATTATTTTCCTATTCCAAATTTACAAGATACCCTAGATCAACTTGGAAATGCCGCTCGTTTTATAACTTTAGATTTAACAAAAAGCTACTGGCAAGTGGAAATGGACCCGCGAGATATAGAAAAGACAGCTTTTTCCGTACCTTGGGGCCATTTTGAATGTAATCGAATGCCCTTTGGACTAATCAACAGCCCGACCACTTGGCAACGACTAATGTACACTGTTTTGTCTGGATTAACGGTTGCTCACTATTTTGTATACCTCGACGATATAATTTGTTTCAGTTCTGATAATTTAGAGGAACATATGGGTAAATTAGAACTCATATTTGATCAACTTCGAGATGCAAATCTCACTCTAAATCCCGATAAATGTAAATTTATGATGAGTGAAACAAAATATCTAGGTCAAATTAATAATAATAATAATAATAATAATAATAATAATAATAATAATAATATTGTGAGTAAAGACGGTGTGAAACCATCCGGAGAAAATAAGTGTAGTAGAACAATTCCCCGTACCTCGTGACGTCACAGAAATTCGTTAATTTTTAGGCTTAATTGGATTTTATAGACGTTTTATTCAAAATTTTGCAAAATTAGCACAACCTTTGACAAGTTTGACAAAGAAAAATAATCAATTTTCTTACAATCGAAGCAGATGCCGCATTTAATAATTTGAGAAATTTGTTAATAAAATCGCCCATTTTAAAATATCCAAATTTTCAAAAACCATTTATTTTATGCCCCGATGCGTCTGCATACGCGATAGGTGCTGTGTTATGCCAAGAGTATGATGGTCATGAGTTGCCGGTAGCGTACGCGAGTCGCCAACTCGCTGCGGCAGAACGTAACTACAGTACGACCGAAAGAGAGTGCCTTGCTTTGGTATGGAGCATAAAACATTTTCGTTGTTATTTGTATGGTAGGAAGTTTATAGTTTATATCGATCAGCCACTTAAATGGTTAATGAAAACTTCCGAACCATCAAATAGATTAATTAGATGGTCGTTGCTCTTATCGGAGCATGATTTTGAAATAAATTATCGCCCTGGTAAGAAACATAGCAATGCAGACGCTCTCTCTCGTATCAAGCTTGTGCGTCT
The DNA here is from genome assembly GCA_943142095.1 of Ophonus ardosiacus. Taxonomy (NCBI): domain Eukaryota; kingdom Metazoa; phylum Arthropoda; class Insecta; order Coleoptera; family Carabidae; genus Ophonus; species Ophonus ardosiacus. Next base: position 47,821,704 of record OW964824.1, read on the forward strand.
CATGGTTCATCACAAACAATGCGAGCCGATGATATGGGACCGTGACGTCATGAAATCTGAACAGAGGAATGACACGCAAATTATGACGTATTTAGATAAGATTAATGACGAACCCAACTGTGATTTTTATGTAGACGATGATGGGTTGGTGTACCGTAAATCGGACGATGAGCGTTATGAAGACCGACTTGTAGTACCCGCAAAATTTAGGAAATTTATTTTAAAGGCCTGCCACGATTCACCTCTTTCAGGACATTGTGGAACGGACAAAACATTTAAGAAAGTAAATTCGCGTTTCTTTTGGCCAAAACTCCGTTCCGATGTAAAAATTTATGTAAAGAAATGTGTATCGTGTGCACAAAGGAAAACATCTCCTCATTTAAAACCCGCGCCTTTGAAAAAATTTAAACATGCTAGTCGCCCATTTGAACGCATTGCGATGGATGTAGTGGGTCCGCTAGTAACTACTGACTCAGGAAATAAGTACATCTTAACAGTACAAGATGCAGCCACGCGTTATCTTGAGGCTTTTCCTATCAAAGATCAAACAGCCCTTATCGTTGCTAAAACATTTGTAAAAGGTATAATTTTACAACACGGTACACCCAGACAGTAACTTACTGACCTTGGTACAAATTTTGTTTAAAGTTGATGAAAGAAATTTGTAACATATTCAACATCGAACGATTACACACGACAGCTTTTAGACCACAGACGAACGCGAGTCTAGAACGAAGTCATAGAACGTTAAAAGACATCTTATTGCATTACATTAATGTAAATCACACAGATTGGGATGAATGGCTACCATTTGCAGTTTCAGCGTTTTGTAGTAATTTTCATTCAATGGTAGGAGAAACTCCATTTTTTCTAATGTATGGCCGTGATATTGAATTACCGTTCGATGAAATATTTAGACCTCTAAGGACCCGTTATGACGTGGATACCAATTATGCGAGTGAACTGATCCAAAGATTGAAAATTGCACACACTAGGGCACGAGAACAACTAGACAAAAATATCGACAGGGTACATCGCACTTTTAATAAGAAAAGTGCCGATGTTACTCTCAAAGTAGGAGATCGAGTTTATTTGTTTACACCGAGTGTGAAGGTCGGCACTAGTGCAAAGCTTGCAAAGAAGTGGGCAGGACCGTATCGCATAATTGAGCTGCGAGAAGTATATGCCGTCATACAAGAAATTTTTGGTCGTAGACAAATGACAGTACATGTAAACAGACTTAAACCTTGTTACATGACTACTGACGACTTAACCGCCCTACCCTTAATAGATCTCGAAGACGCACCTAAGACGACTGAATTAGGCGGCCAAGCGGGTATTACTCCTATTATCCCTTGGGGGGAGAGACAGAACGAAACGGTACCCAATGTGGAACAAAGTAGGCATGAGGAAACTAACCATTCTATAGTTTCAGAGAGAAATTCCAGCCGAAATACCACCCTAGGCACTGGAACCTCCCGACCATCCACCAACAACACTCTGGATTCCACGACAACCACGGAAACCTATTCGACGGTCGAGGAAGATACGCCTCCGTCAGCATCCCGTTAGGCCACTCGAAGCCGCGGAGCCGTCCCTGACCACCCGTGGATTTGTTCAAATCGAGTGTAGTAAAGACAGAAAATGTATGTTAAGTGTTTAATTTTGTTAGTTTTAAGTTTGAACTGTTGGCTACGTGTTGAACTGATTGCATTCGACTGTGCGGACCCGGATGTGGAAATTACAAAAATTTCGTTGCTGGATGTACTGCCATGCAGAGACCCAAAGGATTCAACTGAGTCTAAAATCCAATTAGTCCAGAAAAGGCGATACACTGAAGTCCACGTTTATAATTGCTTGGTGACAGTACAGCAATTAATAGAACACTGTAGTATGCATTCGCATATCAGCGCAGTTTCAGGTGGCCTAGCCCAGTACGTGCACCCCGTAAAGGCAGAACGCTGCCTAGAAGCCCACCGTTTTGAACGCCTGACAGGATTAGGAGCGGGTATTGTGTCCGGGCTAATCTCCAACGGCACAACCGAGCTATCGACCACCATCACAGGTTATCTGCAACCAAGTGGTAAATGTTCCGGTGTACGCTATACTCAGCAGGGCGTCACATATGAAGATATGGTCGTCAGCGCAGCCATCACCATAAGATTGTCCGACTATACCGCCATCGCCGACGTCGAAGAAAATACGGGCAGCTACGGTCAGGGACCGTGTGTACGTATACAGACCTCTACTGTTTTGATGACATGGCCGGTGAAGTGGTGTGGAACGCTGATGTCAATGACCGATGCTCTGCTGAGGGACTCGACGTCTTGTACGAAGGGCCCACCAACATCCTCACAGTGAACAAGACGGACACGAAATACGTTGTCGTCGAGGCCCATGATACGGTATTTGCACTTCGACTCGTGCAGCAGGAGCTGCTCTGCCACCAACCAGCTTGGCGCACCGAGCAGAACCGCCTGCTGATCATCACCGAATCCTCTCTTGGTTTCTACTTCAGGAAATCTCGAAGAGTGAACCAGAACATGGACGAGACCTCGTTTATGACGCCATCTTAAAACGATGTCATTTGAAGGAGAACATCTTGAAAAACCGTATCATGTTGGCCCTCGAAAATCCAGATATCGTTAGCGGCCTGGTGAAGGAAGCGTCAGGACACATGGGGAGAGTAATGGGTGAGGTCTTATATGTAATTAGGTGTAGCCCACGAATTGTAGATTTCAGAAAAACTTCATTTTGCTACCAAGAGCTGCCCATTAATTACAAGAAAGAGAGCAAATTTATGGCACCCATTACTCATATAATTCGAGATCATGGCACGCAGGTCGACTGTGGTTATATCTATTTTTCATTGTATGAGGAAGTTTCTAAATGTCAGAGATTCTTCCAATTCATTAACCAGATTGGCGGTATTTCTGATGGATATATGCATTTTACCTATAATTTGAAATATTTAATTAATAAAACAATAAGGAAGATTAAATGTACTGTTGATTTTTGACACTGCCATTTACAAACTATGTTATAAACATTTGAATTTGTCAACTGGTTTCCTTAGTGCAGTTTAGCCTCTGCAATGTATTACATCCGATTATTATATATATATTATAGTGTCTTTATCTCTAAATCTATTCTATACAAGATATAATAAAAATTTTAACTGTACTAGATGGAGAATTTTATGTTCTTCAATATTTGTAATAACAAAAATATTTAGAAGAATTTTTCTAAGAAACTACTACTTCCGGTTGTCCAATTGTTATCAAAACATTAACTTACTAACAGTAATTTTTTGAATAGCTTCTATAGAATCAGTGAGATATTTCTGTGATGGATTCCAAATAACTGAGCCGTAATTCAATTTACTAATAATAAATGAGTGGAATAAAATGTTATAACATATTATATTTTTGAAATCACGAGTAGCGCGAAAAATAAACCCAAGTAATTTTGACCACGAACTCACTAAAAATTCTATATGGTGAACAAATAATATTTTTTGATCAAGAAATATACCTAGATCTTTAACAATAATTACACGGTTTAATACTTCATCATTCATTGTGTATTAATTGATAATAGGGTTATTTTTTCTTGTGAAAGTAATTATTTGACATTTGCTCAAGTTAAAATGAAGTTTATTTACAAGTGACCAATTGTATAAAGCGTTTAAATCTTGTTGTAGTTGATTACATTCATTCGTACTTGTTATAGTGCGAAATAATTTAAAATCATCCGCATACATGAGATAACTAGAAAAATTTATTACTGAAGTAATATCGTTTACGAATAATATGAAAAGTAATGGGCTCAATATTGACCCTTGAGGCACACCAGAAACCGATACAAAGCTTGAGGATTTGAAACCATTACAGTAAACATAATGAACTCTATTATGTAAATATGAGACAAAGAAATTATATAAAGTATTTGAAAAACCGATACATTTTAGTTTATGTAATAAAATTTGATGGTCTACAGTATCAAAAGCCTTTGAAAAATCAGTATAGACTACATCTACTTGCTTTTTGTCTTCAAAGGCATCAAAAATAAACTGTACAATGTTTGTTAAATTAGTAATGGTAGATCGTCGATTGACGAAACCATGTTGGTACATATTTATATAGTTTTTAGTTTGAGTTTGGATATGTTTAAATAATATGAATTCGAATATTTTGGCAGCAGAATTTAAGCAAGATATTGGACGATAATTGCAAAATTTTATTTTTACCGTTTGCTTTGAAAATAGGAACATTATGAAAAACCGATACAATGTATTTTTAATATGTTTAATAGTAGCAGATATTTCATCGTGTGAGATTTCAGGAATAGATACCGTGTTCATTGATTCAATATTAAAATTAGAGTGATTCAAATGTTCATTATTGCAACAGTAAACACTTTGGAAAAAGTCAGAAAATGACCCGTTGTTAACATGTCCTCATTATTAAACATTGTAGAAGGTATTCTGTTTGTATTTTTTTTTTTTTTCATATTAATAAAATCCCAGAAATTTTTCGGATCACTGACTATATTACTCTCAACTGTATTAATATATTTATCATATGCTTTTTTAATTAAAATTTTAATATTCGATCTTAAATTTTTATATTTACTCAAATGATAATTTAACTGTCGTTTCTTATAGAGTTTTCGGTGATGTTCTTTAAGCTTTAATAAATAAATAAATAAATAAATAAATATATCATCACGGCATATTACCCATTTAAGCTTTAATGATGAAATAATTTCCTTTGTGAACCAGACGGGATATTTAAAAATACGTCTCACAGTTTTTGGAATACATCTGTCAAGGACACCATATAATACTGTATAAAATTTATTGGTTGCTTCATTAATATCACTGGAAGACTCTAAAAATTGCCAGTTAACTTCATTTACAAGCTGATATAATAAACAATAATTTCCTTTACTAAAATTATACATTGCTTTGGGATTGTTTTTAAGCGCAGAAGACTGTAATTAATCATTGAATATTGGTATAAGGATGGATAATGATTATCTTCTGGTACTAAACTATGGTGCTTCCTATCAACTGTACAATTTATGTTTGAAATTACAATATCTAAGATTCTATTATTTTTGTTTTGTATTTGGTTAAATTGTTTTACATTTAATAGGTTAAGAAAATTTTGAAATATTTTTGCATTATTATCCATATCATTATTCGCATAAAACAGATTTAAGTTTGTTAAATTTATGTCACCTATAATTAATATATTGGCATTAAATATAAATGGTAGAGAACTAATGAAATCAAAAAATTGTTCATATTCCGTCGTACTAGTATTAGGTAGTATAGGTATACCTATAGTGCAAAAACAAAAGTAACAAAATTAGAAATTTTTGTTTGAATCTTTACACACAAAACATCAATATTTATAAGACTTTTATATCAATGGGAATAACATAATAGATTTTGGTTAAAATGGTCTAACCGGAAGTGATACTTTACTTGAAGCTGTTACCAGTTTTTCTTGAAAAAAATGGTGTTATTTTGATTTTAGAAATAAATGCTTAAAATAAAAGTTTTATGCCCATTTACACCAACAAGGCTTAAATTTTAAGCCAGGCTTAAACAAAAAAATGCAAATCGAAATTTTGGCAGCAATGTATTATAATTCATTTGACATTTCATTTCGATGCAATATTGTCATTTTAAGCCGAGTTTAATATTTCAGTTACGTTGGTGCAAACGGCCATTAGAGAATTAAATTCTGCGTCTATCGCATCAAGTATGATTAAATTAGCTCTTTGTATAAGCGAGATATGTAAATTTAAAAATTATGTACTTGTTTTTTGTAATTGTTTCCTATGGATTCAGATCAGATTTTTTTTTATACATTGATCACGTCTTCCTAAAATTTAAAAAATGCATCAAGCTTTACTTGAGCATTACTCAAGGTTGCTCGGAGCTCGCCTCAAGTAAACCTTCGATCGAAGTACGAGTGAAGAAACAAGTAGCGATTATGAAACGAAATCTTGTACTCAAGGCATACTAAATGTCTAAGCGGCTGACATCCAGACTGAACAGAGATAGTTATGGGAAAAATGATAAGTAGTTCTATACAGAATTTTGCCTTCCAAAGAAAACAGAGTTAAAATATTGTTATCGAACTCATAATTTAAAAGAGTTTATAATAAAGTGATTAGCTTCACATTACTCTAGCACTCGCCTTGTTACAATACAGTCAGTAAACGATTAAACCCACGATTTCCTTTAATAAATACTGATTATGAAACTAAATATTATACTCGTATGGTGTGATTGGATTAACCAATGATATCTTATCATGAAATAATACATATAATAACTAAGAGAGACCAAACTGAAATCTATTGAACCGTTAAGTGCACCCGTGATAATGCTGTAGTTGCTATAAGCTATGCTAGTATAAGCCGACAATCAACTAGTTCTTCGTCGAACATGTCTGTGGCATTGGTTGCATAGTACAGAGAAATCCTATCAACCAAATATTTGAAGAGCATTATGTACATCAGTACTAAAATATAACGCTAAAATTCAAATAACTTGTTCTGTTACTAGAACTATTAACATTTACAATTACTGAGGGGTGAGAAAATCATATAACATTTTTTCTAAAATAATCCATAAACGATTGACAGCGCTAAAACACTGCTAGTCATCTCCTAGCTAATCACCCTTAATCACTTGCTCATACTACCACCCATACAGTTTAGGGTTGCACTATCGTCAATGATATTATGTAATAATTTATACAAATGTACCCAAGTAATTATTTGTCGTCTATTTTCGAGCGATACCATGTCAAAAGTTTTAAGTGACACAATATAACTGTAAGTATATGTGTCAAATGAGTCCGTAATTTTATATGAACCTGCATTTTAGAAAATGAAATATTAAAATCTGTTAATATTTGACTTTGATTTTGAAGGGACACGGAAAAATGCTACCCAATTAATTTTAGACAAAAATGTTTCATATAAATGTTGTAGATAATTAAATCCTACAACTAATGCACTAATAGTTATTTATGTATTAAGAGCGTAAGGAGGCTTTGACCTTTGCCTTTGACGTGTTTTTATCCCTCGGCTTACGCCTCGGGCTCAAAATCCCGCCGTAGGCCACAAAAGCAAGTTACGCTCGTGATACATACAAAACTTTATGCACGGATGAAAATTTTCAAATTATAAGTGTTAGAAAAATTGTATCGAAAAAAATTTGTCCTCGTACATTATCTAGTGTTGCTATGAAAGCGGAGAACAAAAGTTTATTGTTTGTTTATTAGTTATGTCATTTGAGTTTTATTTTGTGTATCTCCGTGCTTTCCATATAAATATCACAATTTAATTTTCATTTTTCATTAAAGAATATAAAAAATTTCGATTTGTAATAAAAACTTTTCATGCTGCCTGTTTAAATTGTTTATATTGTAGGTTATAATTGGGTTTGACGTTTCATTATAGCCCGGCGGACTATAATGAGGCCCGCGGGCTATAAAATGACGTTTATGTCAAAGAAATTCGTGTATAATTGTCAAATTATGATACGTCCGTGCATAAACAGATTTTATTTTGCATGTTTAGTAACCTGTAAATTTCAAATTAAAATTTTAGAAATATTGTTCATTTCTAGTGATAGCCATGGAATTCAAACAAAATTATAAATAAATTCATATCGCTTGAACTGTCAGAAAATCGATATTTAAATAAAAATTACAGACAATTATATTCTAATTCTACACGTGAGTCACTAAAGATTAGGTATGTTTTATATTTTACACTCAACAGATTTTATTTATTGTTATTTTGTAATTTGCAAAATCGAAATTCTGACAGTTCAAATGATAAGCAAAGCATTTATTTGTAAATTTGTTTAAATTCCATGCCTATCACTACAAATGACATTTGTATATTTATAAAATTTCAGATTCGACTTTAAAATTTAAATAAGGTGTAAAATAAAATAATTACTAAAATTAAATAGGGATTTTTGAGCAAGTAAAAATTGATTTCGTAGTTTTAGTTTTAATAATTGGGCGAGTTTCTTTATTCAACAACTATTCATGCGCTGAATTCCATCAGCCATTGAAAATGACGTCACGATGAATAGCTGATGGATACGATGGATAGCCGCTGCGACCGAATAAAGAAACGGGTTGCTGAAAAGTGCGATGAATCTCCTAACCTTAAATATCAACTGACAGTTAACAACCAACACCAGTACCAGTTAACAGATGGAAAGTTTTATAGTTAAAAGAACTGTCGCTCTATTGCAATCATCAGATTCTTCATCGAATAATGAAGTAATGAAGAATCTGATAGGGAAGTCATAATGATAATAAAAATCATCTACATCTTATAACCATCTCCTTTCCGTTGTGAACGAGATATAATGGCCCATATTCTCACTTCTTGAAGTACTTAGTACTACTTCGGAAGTAGCGCTATTTCGATTTTTTAAGTTTTATTTTATGAATAGACAAGAATAGGTGCAAATTTTTTGTAAATTAAACCTATGATATTCAAAATAAGTGCTATTTACAATTTAATTTATTTTTATTTCTATAATTTTTAATATTAAAATTCACATTTGACAGTTGAACTACCGATTTTTCGGAAGTAGCACTATACTTAAAGAGGTCAATGTTTTTTATTTGAATCATGCATTTGTTTTCTTTGCATAATCTTACACCCGCAAGCATGAAACAAATGCAAATGTCAAAAATATAACCTAAAAACATTTCGTTAGACCCCCACTACCGATCCATCGGAAATCGTAAAATCTATCGGTAGTTAAAGCCGATGCATGCGATGAATTTACGATGGATAGTGCGCGGTAATTAGAAACGGTATGATGCATTTCATCTGCAATGCAACAGTGAATAAACAAACGTTGTGATGAATTTAATGCGCACTACTCAACGGTGAAAAAAGAAACTCGACTATAACTATCACTTGAAATATTAAAAAATCTGTTGTGGCCAGCACAAGACCTCTCGCTATTTCGATATTAGGCTATATAAGTATTTGCTATCGAACCGTCGTTTTGTAACAAAATATTACAGAACTTTACCCAAATATGGTTTTTTATTGTATTTAATACGTCTTCTGCACACATATAATTCTAATTATATCTATTTTTCATTGTATGAGGATGTTCCTATTCATTAACCAGATTGGCAGTATTTCTGATGGATATGTGCATTTTACCTATAAATTCAAATATTTAATTAATAAAACAATAAGAAAGATTAAATGTTCCCAGAAAAAGCTATCAGAATCTCAATAAAACTGTTGATTTTTGACACTGACGTCTGTCAGTTACATATTATGTAATAAACATTTGAATTTGTCAACTGGTTTCCTTAGTGTATTTTCGCCTACTCGACTTATTATATCCCGATATTCTATATATTATATCGTCTTTATCTCTAAATTTATAGAAGATATAATAAAAAAATTAAATGTATCAAATGTTGAATTCTGTTCTTCAAAGTTAGTAATATCAAAAATTTTCAAAAAATAATATTTAGAAGATTTTTTTAAAAACTACTACTTCCGGTTGTTCAATTGTTACCAAAACCTTTTCAGCTCTTCCCAGGAATGTCAGATTGAGGAATTCATAGTTAAACAGGTCTTATGTCTTATAGTTTTTGAAGAATCGTCCCTCCAACATCCAGCCATACACACATCCACACACACACACACACACACACACACACACACACACACACACACACACACACACACACACACACACACAGACATCATTGTAAAAATGTTAAAATCGGATTGTAGTGACCTTGAAACGTGCTTATTCATTAAAATCTGGATATGTGATTTTTATCATGATTCCAATACCTCTCTTAGCAAGAAGTTAAAAGATGGAATACCCTTTGCAGCATCAGACAAAAACATTCAAGTCTAAAAAATTAAATTTGAGGCTACTTAAAGACCAATATTTTTAAAAATTTTGTACTGCAACAGTCCTATTCTAGCTTAACCTGCGTATTATGTTATAACCTCAAATATAAAAATGTACATTGGGCAATGATAAACTATAAATAACTTCATTAGGCAAATAGTACGCGTGACGAGTAAATATACCTAAGTAATTATTATTTTTAATAGTAACAACTTTCTTGCATATAAATTTATAAAATAGTCCTCATACATCCCACAATTTCACTCTTGAAGGCCATACCATACATAACGTCAGTTCTCACTCACCAATCCCGTTGTCATGGCTCCAGTGCACCACACGGAGACAAGTGAAAGTGCAAGGCGTTGGTAATGATCTTCAAGTTGCCTTGAAGCCGTTGACTTCCCAGAGTTCAACACGCACTGTGCTAAATACTTCGCACTCATATAGGCAACTGACGAATGCCTGTAAACAACGGTTAATGTATTGGACATTGTTCAATCAGGTTCAGACCAGGTATTTAATAAGATTTGAAAATATGAAATACGTATTGTTTTTGAAGATAAACTACAGTTTAAAAATGAAGTACGATATCATTTTACGTAGATGTAAATAGATATGTACCTACATACCTATATATCGTCTCAAATTTGTTATAATCTACAATTTCTTGACCTAGATATTTAAGTATAAGATTTAAGATACGGGACAATTGTACAACAAAACATGTAAAAGAAAGGTTCTACAACAACAATCTAAATGATATTAAATAGTGCATATGCTCTTATTTCTGAAAGATATTTTTCCATTAATAATATACCTATGTATGATAGTGTCATTGGGGTCTTATTATCTCTTACATTATTCGTATCTCATTTTTTCAAGTTTACAGTAGAGCAATTTAAAGAAAAGTGGGTTCTTATTTTCTCGATAAATTAAACATGATTGATTATAATGTACTCCATTAAACCTCGTTTTTCGTTAACAATAATTGATAATCACTACAAGTATGACGAATCGTTGCTGGTTTCACTATTATTATTTTTTGGTATTTATTTGAAATTACGTTTTGCTTGCAACAAAAGTTGTACCTTGATTTACTTGGATACATTCTTTCAAATTAAAAAGTAAATAGGTTTTAAAGTCAAAATCCGTTATAATAAATCTGTTGTGACCAGCACAAGACCTCTCGCCATTTCCATATTAGGCTATATATAAGTATTGTATTGCAATTCGCTTTCGTACCGTCGTTTTATAACAAAAAATTACAGAAATTTACCCAAATACTGTTTTTTAATGTAATTAACATGGCTTCTGCACACATATAATTCTAATTATATCTATTTTTCATTGTATGAGGAAGTTTCTAAATGTCAGAGATTCTTCCAATTCCTTAACCAGATTGGCGGTATTTCTTATGGATATATGCATTCTACCTATAATTTTAAATATTTAATTAATAAAACAATAAGAAAGATTAAATGTACTTCCCAGAAAAAGCTTTCAGAATGTCACTAAAACTATTGATTTTTGACACTGACATCTATCATTTACAAACTATGTCATAAACATTTGAACTTGTCAACTGCTTGCCTTAGTGGCTTGGACTCTGCGATTAGATTATTCTATATATTACCGTGCCTTTATCTCTAAATCTATACAAGATATAATAAAAAATGTATCAGATGTAGAATTTTATGTTCTTCAATAATAGTAACAACAGAAATTTTCAAAAAATAATATTTAGAAAAAAAATTTAAAGAAACTATTACTTCCGATTGTCCATTTGTCGCCAAAATCTAATCAGCTCTTCCCAGGATTGTCAGATTGAGGATACTGCAGTTAAATATTTTTAAGTCTTACAGTATTTGAGGAACCGTGATTCCAACATCTACATTCCACACACATATACAGACACACGTGGACATCATCGTAAAAATGTTATAATCGGATTATGGCGACCTTAAAACGTGCTTATCCACTAAAATCTGGATATGCGAATTTTAGCATGATTGCAATACCTTTCTTAGCGAGAGGTAATATTTGAACTTGGTAAAGAGAACTAAAAAAATACCGTTGGTAAAAAGAACTAAAATTGAGCATCGAAAACAGGAACTAAAATCTTCGGTTTTGCAGCGACGAACTTTTTATGTCTGGAGATAAGTGGGATCTTCTCGATTACTTACGGCCAGTTGCGCCGCTTATAGTACAAATCTTAAATGCAGAAATTTTCATTTGACATTTCGTTTCGATACGATATTGTCAGTTTAATCAACAGTTAAAATTTAACAATAAGCGGTGCAACTGGCTATTAGTTTAATATTAGCTAACGGATTATCTTCAAATAAATCATGGCGAGTTATTAAGTCAAAGTTTTCTATGTGTAACTCTGAAGATAACATTGCAGACTCAGCTGATGTCTCCCTGTGTCCAAAGTCACTTCGAGACACTAACAGTACCGTTGTTCACGCACTTTGTACCTTCTTCTATTAATTTATTAAACGGTTTATCGTCATCATCAGTGGTAGAGGTTTTTATATCAGTACTGATAACCGTTTTTAATTCGCTTGTTGTTTTTTGGGCTATTTTACTTAGAGTTTCATTATCGTGTCTGATGGATTACTTTCTTCTTCTGTCGTAATTATTATCCCATAATACTATTTGCATTACCGCAAAATTCAAATTTAACATTTTTCAATTATTGCTTATAATTTACTGGTGCATATATAGTTTACAGAATCATCTTTTCATTTGACCATAACATCCATCTTCTAAGCAAATTATAAAAAATTAACAAAGATTCATTAATTTGCAAGTTATTTTAATCGAAACTGCTATAATTGTTTGGCAAATTATTTATTTAGGTACTAACCACTGAAATATATACTAACTGGAACTCGCGTACTCTACCTATCAGCGTACGCTGCACTGAAGCCTCATTGAACAATAATGGCTGGTCCTGTTCGCGCACGTTCGTGCCGACCCGAACCTAGCCGAATAACTCGTATCATAGCTAATCGCTTTGTTTTCATATTATGCTTCATTTATTTAAACATGCGCCACACGAAGTAATTTCCGTCTACTCACGAACTGTCTCGATGTTTGCCGACTACTCCAGCATCAGGCTTTCAATATGCTTCACAGTCACGGTTCGTACGCGCATTCCAGTTAGTATATATTTCAGTGGTACTAACACTCGTTTGCTAGCAGCTTAGAACAACAAATGACCGTCCTTCATTCGCTGGCATCCGGCATCGGCATCTCTGATTGCAAGTAAATACCAGATTATCAACAGGAACAGACACGCAAAATATGAGATAGGTTTGCACAAATAGCTTCATTGTATTGATTGCACTTTTTGAAATTGTGAAGAAAAGTTGTAACTTGAGATACGTCTGTATTTTTAAACACAAAAATATTTGACATTCGCCTGATACATAGAATTATATATATCATTCGAAGTTTGAGTGAGATACTCCTATTAGTCACAATACGGAGACCACGAGCATCTGTTTAACGGCGTATCTAACTCGTTTTGGGCAAATTTTAACATTTTTGCGCCCTTTCAAACACTTCTTCCACCACCCTTTTGCTACTAATATAGCCAGTATTCTCTACTATTATATAGTGAGCACATCACAGAAGTTAAGTACTTTTTTGCGATATGAAAATTTGACTTCAGGCAGTTTCAAATCAAAAATCAGACATCAGACAGCTCAAACGCGCACTATTTTATAATATACATGTGTAATAAAGTATTCAAATTTTATGTTCTCGTATCTACATATTACAAAAAAATAGTGCCTACCATAAATTTACATAGTACATTTCCAATATATGTATTATACATATATTCGTATTGTATACCTATTCTAAAACATGTAACAAATATAAAAAAAAAACTGATTGCATGTATTACTAAATGGAAGCAAATGTTGAATTATAAATACAGAACAATCAATAAAATAAGCAATGAAGAGAAATGTGATACAAAAATAGGACTAAAAAAGATTTGATTTATTAATAAATTTAATAAATGTTATATTCCACAACAAATTTCATTATAAACATGTTTAACACAGTTACAAAATTTTATTAACAAATATGTTCATAAAATTATGAGATTATGACCCGGTCAAACGGAGTTAACGTCAGTTGACAAAATAAGTAGAAGTAAAACAAATCAGCAAACATTATCTGGAAGATAAATATGATAAAAAGAGAGGTAAACCATAGTTTATATGTCTTCAAGATACGCAGCGCCAACATTGTCCGGACAATGACCAGCATTGCTTAACTCATTTAAGCATTTATTCTTTGTCCCATATAACACGGTTTTGCATGATTTTTTTTTTAGAAACCTAACTGCAACGCTGAGGCGATATTACTGTACTTCAAAAGTAAAATACCATCAGAGAAACATAACAGATCCGCATCCCTAGCAAGCACTAGCAAAATTACAGGTTTGAATGAAAAACAAAATCATTAAATAATTTACTTCAATATACAGTAAGAAAAAACGTTTCTCGATACCGGAAGGAAAGAAAAATATTAATAATATGTAAGTGCTTAATTCGTTACTTGAATGCGAAAATTATTTAATATGAGCTAAGACTCGACAAATTAGCCTGAGGGCAATTACCTAACGTTAACGGTATACGAAGAGCAAGAGCAATTAAATAGAGAATTAGATATTTGCAGCATTACAAAGTTAACAGTAATTCGAAGTATCAAAGTACTTGCACATACAATTAAGTACAAAAAAATGTATTATCATCGATGAAATTATTTAATAGATCTGACATACCAGTATAGTAAATATGTATGTAATATATTTTTAGATTATGATCATAATTACATAATTTGACATATGAACAAAGTATTCCATCGCATGGCTAAGTGCGTTATGTGACTGGTGTAGTAGTAGTGTACTAGAGAATTAAAGTTGACGTTTAAATTATTTTACAGATGTGGTTTCTTTTGAAAATTTTTCCGTATGCTTCTAATGGACCATTTTCATTGAAAATGAGACATCTACTAATATTTTTGTAAACTAAAAATTATATTCCTGATATGAAGTTCAAGGATACAATGAGACCTCTATCAACATTTTTGTGAACTAAAAGTTGTATTCGTGATATAAAGTTCAAGGTTACAACTGTCAACTGTTTACAAGTGGCGACGCAAAAGAATGGGGACGTATTATTTTATATGCTTGTTCTTTGCTTTACACAAATTAATATTAATCAGGATAATAACAACTGCTGGATAACATTTTTACTAGGTTTTCTTACAACTGTCAGCTGTCACAAACTAGTGTGAAGTTGAAATAATAGCATACCTCGCACTTCACAAGGAACATCGGATTTCTCACTCTAACTACGCAAGCATGCGCACATCAACAATGAAAATGGTCCATTTGAACGAAAACTGACCTTTATGTACTGGTAGAGAATATTAGAATTGTACGAAAGATGCAGGTACGCGTATTTATCCAAGTACCCATTCAAATACTGGACTAGTATTTCCCAAAAATACATTAGTATATCTTGTTCAAAATAGATGGATGACTACGTTACCTGTACAATAGCAGAATAACAAGACAGGGATGCATTTAAAATATTTTTCATTTATTTTAGTTATAATAAAATATTTACGTCTTATACATATTACGATAAGTGGGTGTCTACTTGAAATCTGTTATATGGGGAATAGAATGTTATTTTTTTTTTTTTGCTGTAGTTAGTTTCCTTCAATTAATTTTAGACAAAATGTTTCAAATAAATGTTGTAAATGTAGATAATAAAATAGTTTTCCCTATATAACAGACTTCAAGTAGACACCCGGTATATTACAGACCTACCCATGCTACAATAATCATTTTAAAAATCGTCAAAGTTACAATACAATAAATTACTAAATATCTTTGGCAGAATCGTGGATACACTTAATTATTAAATCTGAGCTCAAAGAATAGTCAATTACTTTACAATTAATTACATTATTACTTAAATATTGTAATACTATTCTTTTGCATGACACACAGTTATTCCAAGTGGCCTCATCAAATTTTTCTGTTTCCCCTTTGATTAAATTAACAACAGTCCCACTGACTGAAGGTGTCGAATTTTGCTTCCTGAGAGACTTTTTCAGAATACCCCAAATTAACTCAATGGGATTAAATATACAATGATATGAAGGTAATTTTAAAACTGCGTGCCCCTATGATGTTGCAATATTATCGACAACATATTGTTTTTCAAAACTATTTTCTTTTATTAGTATGTAGCCTTTGAAGAAATAGTAATATTATTCTCTAAAAAAAAAATATCATAACACCCTTCTTTGAATATTTATTTGAAATTTATTCTTCTTGTCGTGATTGATATGATGCGTTGTCCATGACGATAACGGAATTTAGAGGTAGTTAGGGTATCAATTTTTTTTGTTTTTGAACCAATCTTCGAATAATGCGGAAGCAGCATTACAATTTTTAATATTTTTGGCTTATACCAAATGACAATCTTTCGTTTCACCTTTCACCCAACTATTCTGACAGCGTGCAATATAATTATTCTTTTTCCCCGATTTGGAGAAGCGTTCAAAACACTTTTTCATCACCCACCCATCCTTTTGATACAGTATCGTGGGTATCAAACCAAATTTCTTCTAAATAAACAATTAATCGTCCTTGGTACCTGTATTGTTCAATTAAATTCAGAAATCTACGCGCCAACTAAGAAGTCTGGGCATTTCCATAATATTTCTAGGAGAATCTAACTTTTTATAATCAAATCCATTTCTTTTTAAACATTTCCGCACTGATTCTTTGCAATATTCTACATTAAATCTATTTTTCAGTACCCCAGTTAGTGATTTCAATGTGTGGATCATATTTTTCTTGTAGTCTTCATACATCCTTCTTTGTAAAAATTCTTCAGTGAAACTATCAATTTTTGTGGATCCAGTATCACGTCGAATGTTTCTTTTCTTTGCAGGTGGTGCACGGTGCACCTGGTGCTCGTTGTTTAATCGATTTAATTGTAATTTACAAAATTACATGCCCATTTTATGTGCCATGTACCAAAAATTGAAAAACAGTTTAAAATATAGCACAATTTAAATTGTTTGAAAATTTATGTGCAAATGATACAGCCTCTTTAATAAATCGGGATAAGTTAAACAGGCTTTAATTTTTTTATTCAAATAGCAATGCACATGCACAAGTGACAAATTTTACGAAGTATTCAATTTAATGTTCAACATACCTTTAATAATTTGGAATTTCTGAATATAGCAAATGATGAATCTGCTCCTTCTTCCATTAGCGTTGTGTAACAACTTCAAACCATGATTTGGCCATGTGCTTGTAGAAATAATTTAAAAGAACATTCTTTTTTATCGAAATCACTAGAAACCAACAGTTGCCACATTTTAAATATATAAATATCAACACTCACAAAATTTTAAGCCAAACTATCGCTCTGTCTTAAACCTTGGAAATGGTGTCCATATTTAGTAATTCAACTTTTAAACTATTTAGAATGGTAATTCAAAGAAAAAGTATTATTTCATAATGCCATCAGTCCTAACGATAGTTTCGAGTTAAGGGTTGCTTACTCGTAATTAGCGGTATTAATTTTTCCCTGAATTCTGTTGCTAAGATAATTTTAAATGTCTGCAGTATTCCAATGGTATTCAGAGCAATCCCTGGTCCAGTATTAGAATGGGTAACGTCAACTTTCATTCGCTAGCCGTACCATACCACTATCAAGTTATAGATATGTCATCTTTAGCGAAATCTCCAAGTAAAAGCAGATTTAAGTATCAACTAAGTAGTTGGAAATAAGCAGTAGCCGTGATGATATATTGTCTTATTAAACGTAGTATCTAAATTAAATTAAATTGACAATGCCATATATAAATTAATATTATCCAGTATGCATTAATAGTAAATCTCACTCTCACTTCTTAATTTTCAATTAAATAATCATTTGAAGAATTTGCTGGTACTCAGTTAAACATGAAGAACAAATATATTTGTACTCTTGAAATATAAAGTTTGTGAAACCTGACGATTTCTCAGTTATTTTTAAGTCGATAAAAAAATCTTAGTGAGTATTTAACAAAACAATAAATTTTAGTTGCAAAATTTGTAGCTATAAATTAAAATTTTTAAGCTGTTGCTAAAAGTTAACCACTTAGTTATATAATAGGAACGCTAATTATTATTATTATTATTTAATATTTAAATATGTAAATATAACTATGGCCTTTTGAGTGCTCTTAAAGGAATATAGATAGAACTGAGTATTTTGTTTGCTGGAACACTGCAAGACAAACACCATAAACATACAAATCTTTAAAAAAAATACATGCAAGTATAGTGTAACGAAGCATTAAAATCAGTATTAGAATACCTATAGCAAACAACAAAATGAAATCTAGGTTTGCAAAGTTCTACTTAAAATACAACAAGGATGTTGTTTTTTGTATAAAACAAGAATTTATTTCAAAAAGTTTAATGGCCACTTGCTCCAATATTTTAATTGAGAATTAAACAAAAATTATATTAAAATCAACACTTACGTAATATATTTTATACATATGTATATAAACGTTAATTTATTTTATGTTTCATTCCCAATTATACATATATTGGTATTATTATTATTATTGTTATTATTTGTGTGAAGTAAACATAATAAACATTAAAATAATTTTATCCACAACTATAATATACCCAAAATTCAACAGGTTTTTATCAATTAATGACCATCGTTACTCTTGCGAATTGAATAATATTGTTAGTTCGAAGAAATAATATTCAATAGCTATGTCAAACTCAAATTTTACCTACCTTTCAAAGGGCACAAACAAAATTACTTTTCTCCACATAAAAAGCCAAAGTTACACTAGTTTTGTCATTTTCTACTTTTTTTATAGCAGATGTTAAACTGTGCTTTTATCTACTCAAAATAGTAGATAAAGTTGCACTTTAACCGCAAGGGTAGATAAAGTAACATTTTAACAGCAAGGGTAGATAAAATACTTAAATGGGGAAGTTTAGCATGGTAAAAATTCTACATAACATACTATTTTCTCACAAATATAACACAAATGACTGCTGAAATTGAAATTAAAAATTAAAATTATTGCTCCATTTATTTATAATTAATATTCTTTAGATAAACTCTAAGTACGTCACAAGTCAGTTATGCGCAAACTCAGACAGAACGGTGAAATCGAACCACTTGAACGTAGGTCGTAACAAAGCGTAAAAGCGCTTCACATACGTTGCGCCAAGCCTCTACCGACGTCATCACAGCTTAAAATCGGCTTTTCCGGAAAACCTGGGCATTTTTGAAAAAAATAAAACATGTTACATCATTTTTTAAGTCATTTCCCATGGAATAAAAAAATAAAAAAAAATCGCTAAACTTCCCCATTGTTATTTCTTTATGTACAAAATCCATAACAACCCACATACCTACATACTGTGATTTTAAAATTGTGCTCAATTAATAATAACATATAATTGGTATTTTTTATTCTTTTCTGTAACATCTGCTATAGAAAAAATAGAATTTTATACACGACGATAAAATTAAATTATCGATTCGCGAAAAATAATTCATTTGCGAAATCACTCGTGAATTAAACTTTCCTGTCGTCGATAAAATATAATTTTATCGTCTTGTATAAAAAATAACTATTATTTTCTTCTTAAGCTTAAACTGCAGCTGAATAGTCGATGCTAAATGTCAAATCACTTCATAATTTTGTTACAATAAAAGATTGCTGCAACAACAACTAGATTTGTCTATTGGCAAGAGCCAACAAAGTGCCTGACATCTGGTGGCAAAATAAAACATATAAGTTGTAGGGAAAACGTTGTGCTGTCATATACGGTTATAAGTAAATAGCAACCAAAAATGACCAGCAAATCGAAGAAATATTGTTCTGTACCGCAGTGCAATAATTATACAAGTGCTGACATTTCCGTTCATTATTTCCCAAAAAGAGAAATATTAAAAAATAAGTGGAAAATCGCGTTAAAAATCGGAAAGGACATATCACCGTTCATGAACGTGTTCACAACATTTTTTACCTAAGCAATTTTATTCCATATAAGTATTTATAAAAATTTATGCTTCAAAATATTATTAGATTGTTTTTGTAGTTATTAATAGAAAAATATTAAAAAGAAATTGTAAACCAAGCCAAAAATTACCTAAAGAAAATTCGACAAAATCCCTGTACAGAGAAGAAAAATAAAGAGACGTTACCTGTAAATAGTAACTATTATTCTTTAATATTATATATTTATTTTAAATTGTTTATAGAAAAGATAGAGAAGAAGAATAAACTATAAAAATACCAGAAGTTGAGCAACAGCAAGAGAAGACGTGCAAAACAAAAAACTTGATGTGCATTTGTATTTAATGTTATTACGATTGAATGATGAGCCCCTTTCAAATTAGATGTTTGAACACACAGTCCATTTATTTCTATATTATTCTGTTTATCTGTCTTATATCCGCACAAGTATGTCCAGCTAAAAATAATTAAATAAGTAGTTAACATGCAGATAACTTCAATTTTGAATCTTATTTTCATTTATATACTGCTTCTCCTTCGACCATAGGCCGCACAGCACCATTTAAATAAATGTATATGTCTGACATTGTGATAAAACATATTTAATTTCATTTAAAAATAACAAAATATCCTCAAAACAAAGCATCAAAATACAACTAGCACAAACGTAAAATAGTTTTCCCTATAAGTCGGTCATTAGTGCTGCCATCTGTAGGATGTGGCTCTCCCGGATACCATCGACCTTTAAACTAATGGACCAAGTGTCTCCTATTCCTTTATAGTTAGAATATTGTTCCAACATAGAAGGATAGAAATATATATTCTGTCCTTCATCAGTACGGAAGTTCTCAGTTAAAGTATACTGCGCATGCGTTCGTACTCATTGTACATCTTTTTCAGTCATATGTAAACCTCTATACATCGCTCTCTATCACTAAATAATTGTCAAAATTTACATTTGACGTTTCGTAACTGTTTGTGTATTATTTGCTTCTTTGGAGAACATTTACAATTATTTCTGTCAATATATACGTGTATGTGTTGTGAGGTGTGTATGTGACAAAATAATGGGGAAACGGTGTATTTCGTGCAGTCAACAGTACGTACGCGGTCCAGCTGTGTCATTTTATATGTAAGTTCTTATTAATTATTACTTGTCCCCTATAATATAATATTTATGTAATATATTGTATTAAAAATATATAATGAATCTAATTATGCACAAAATTAAATCTATACTCTTAGCGATTATGCACCAAGTACAACAAGTTAGGGATAAATCAAATTTTTTATTTTACTTCGTTTTCTTAACTTCCGTAATATTGAAGGATAGAGATACTATGTCTGCACCGTTATGGCGGGACAGACGTTTTGCTTGTACGCTGCGTCTATTAGTTTAAAGGTCCATGGTCTATACTATACTATTGTACCATAACAGGTGGCGGGCAAAAAACAAAAAGAAAGCAATGACATGGACGGGGTTGACATCTAGAAAGATATATACGTACTGTCATATTTTTGTATTATAGAAGTGCCGTATTAAAGTATTTAATTACACTATCTCGGCGTTTTATTGAAAACGTAACATTGGTGTCAGAAGTGGGATTACAACCAGTAATTAAAAGAAAGAGAACATGAAGCTACGTGAGTTACGATTGAAACAATTAAAGGAAGAATTAGAAGAGAGAGATTTACCCATTAAAGGGCTGAAAGAAGAACTTCAAGAAAGACTTGCTACAGCGCTTAAACAGGAGGACCTTGATCCTGAAACGTATGAGTTTCTGACTTTAGAAGAGAGACTGGAGAAATATTATAAGGAATATTCCGAAAAACTAGAACAAAGTTCATTAAAATTAGAAGAAAAATTTCAAAAACAAAATGAAGAAAACTCAAACAAATTAAATGAATTGTCACTTAATCAAGCAGAAAGTATTAAAAAAATAGAGGAAAAATTTGTGAAACATGTTGAGGAAAATTTTCTAAAAGTAGAACAGAATTTTATGTTGGTCATGAATAATTCAAAGAAAGAAATAGAAGACACTGTGGAACTTAAATTAACTGAAGCATATAAAGAGATAAATGAAATAAAAAGTGATTTAAATAAGTTGAATAACTCACAAAATTTAAATGAAAAGGGAATTTCGCATATAATGCCAAGCTGTATTAAACCACAAAATTTTGACGGTAAAACTTCTTGGAGGGCTCACAAAAAGCGATTTGACACATTGACTGCGAATTGGAATTCCAATGATAAATTAATGGTCTTATTAAATTCCCTGACAGGTTCAGCTTTAGAGTTAATTCAAACATTACCCGAAGAAGAAATTACCTACGAAAATTTAGTAGAAAAACTTGAACGACGTTTTGGTGATAAGCACATGAATCAAGTATATTAGGTGCAATTGTATAGTATAGAACAGAATCGCGGACAAAGCTTACAAGAATTCGAAGCCGAAGTACAGCGTCTTGCTAATTTAGCATATGGAACTTCAGAAGCAAAAGTATCTGAAATTTTGCTAGAAAATGTAGCTTTGCAAACATTTATACGTGGAGTACTTGATAAAGAATTACAACAAGCTTTGCGTTTAGCACGTCATAAAACTAGTGGTGAAGCTCTTGCACATGCTCTAGAATTTGAAGCTGCGAAAAGAGCTACTGGCAATGTTGTCAGGATAAGAGAAGTACAGGAACAGACATCTTGCGAAAACAATATAACAGAAATTGTACGAAAGGTATTAGAAGAAACAGAAAAGAAGAAGAAAGATAATTACAGAGTCATATGTTGGAGATGTGGTCTTAAGGGCCATCTACAACGGAACTGTCGTGTGTCATTATTTACTAAACACGGAAGGGGAGAAAAACAGGAAAACTAATTAAGGTCGATGAAAAGGGGCACACATCGACTCTTCCAAAATATGCCCCAAAAAATATTCAAATAGCCACCTTACAACATCAGCAAAATAGTCTTCTAATTGATGGAACTATTAATGATACTCCGATTATGTTTCTTTTAGACACCGGAGCGACGAGAACTATTGTAAATCCTTCAGTCATTCGTCAAACTTCATATCTTCGAAATTGTAATATTCGTCTTCAAACTGCATCAGGTGATTCAGCAAAAGTTCATGGAGAAATTAAAGTAGAAATTGGATTAGGAAGTTTAAAACTTTTGCATTCTGTAGTTGTAGCTGACATCATGGATAGGGTAATTCTGGGAATGGATTTTTTGGAAAGAATTGAATGTATCTTAGATATTAAAAATCGAGTATTGAAAACAAATTGTGATGAATTACCACTTCACTCGCCGAATGAAAAGATACTGCAAGTTTTAGTTGCAGAAGATGTGAATATTCCAGCTCATAGTGAAAAAATTTTCATGGCAAAACTTGAAGGAAATGCTTTTGATGGACAATGGGGAATAATAGAACCGGACAATGAAGAGAAAATAATTGGGAAAGGGTTAATTATAGGTAAAGTAGTTGTAACAACTAAAGACAAAATTCCAGTACGAGTATTGAACATAAATTCTTTTGAAAGGAAATTAAAAAGTAACACAAGAATAGCAAAATGTACTCCAATTTCATATCTGACTTCTTGCAAGAGGATAGAAAGAATCAATGAAGAAGGAATAAATAACTCGGCTTTGGAGGAAATGATTTCTTCTTCTGTTAGACATTTGAACGAAATAGAAGCGAAAAAGGCGACGGAATTAATAAAATCTTTTCAAGATATATTTGCTACGGAAGACATATTGAGAGGAAGAACGAATGTAGTTACTCATCGGATTAATACGGGAAATGCACAACCGATACGACAAGCACCTAGACGTCTCCCTATTAAAAAATATGATGAAGCCAATAAAATTATTTGTGATATGAAACAACAAGGAATTATTGAAGAGTCTAACAGCCCTTGGATGTCACCGGTTGTTTTAGTTAAAAAGAAAGATGGATCTGCAAGATTTTGTATTGACTACCGGAAATTAAATCATGTGACAAAAAAGGACAGTTATCCATTACCTCGAATTGATGATTCATTAGATACATTATCTGGAGCTGAATGGTTTTCAACGTTAGATTTAAAGAGTGGGTATTGGCAGGTGGAATTACATAAGGATGATAAAGAAAAAACGGCATTTTCTATTGGAAGGGGGTTGTGGCAGTTCAATGTATTACCTTTTGGACTTTGTAATGCCCCTGCAACGTTTGAAAGATTGATGGAAACAATATTACGCGGACTTTCTTGGGAAATATGTCTAGTGTATCTTGACGATATAATCGTATTTAGCAAAACATTCGAGGATCACCTTATAAATTTACGGAATGTATTAGAGAGAATAAGACAATCAAATTTACAGCTGAATCCAAAAAAATGTAATTTCTTTCAAAAACAAGTTTACTATTTGGGGCACGTTGTATCGTCCAAAGGAATAAGCACTGATCCAAGTAAGATTGAAACTATACAATCCTGGCCCACACCACAGAACAAATCAGAAGTGAAAAGTTTTCTAGGGATATGTACGTATTACCGTCGTTTCGTACAGTCTTTTGCAAAGATAGCAAAACCTTTATATCGTCTTACAGAAGAGTCACAAAAATATGAGTGGAGTACTGAATGCGAGGAAGCTTTTCAAAATTTGAAAATGAAACTCTGTTCGGCACCAATTTTAGCATATCCAAAAAGCGTAGGAGAATTTATAGTTGACACAGATGCGAGCGACGTGGGAATTGGAGGTATATTATCACAAAATCAAGAAGGAGATGAAAAAGTGGTAGGATATTTTAGTAAAACTCTTTCAAAATCCGAAAGAAATTATTGCGTTACAAAGAAAGAGTTGTTGGCAGTAGTAAAAACGTTAGACAATTTTCATAAATATTTATATGGACAAAAGTTTACATTAAGGACAGATCACGCAGCACTCACATGGCTCTTAAATTTTTAAAATCCGGAAGGGCAGATAGCACGGTGGATTGAGAAATTACAAGAATATGAATTCGACACTAAACATCGAAAAGGTCAACAACATAAAAACGCAGACGCTTTATCAAGGCGACCATGCGAGAAGAATTGTAAATTATGTAGCACGTCTGAATATACTGGGGTTCAACGTGTTACAGTTCAACTTGAAGAAAATAGTATAGACGAGTTAAAAGAAAATCAACGGAAAGATCCTGACATTAAATCTATCATAGATTGGTTAGAAAAAGGGTTGAGACCAGACTGGAATGAAGTAGCAATTTTTAGCCCAATAACCAAAAATTACTGGAGTCAGTGGAATTCTTTACAACTAGACGACGGGCTACTAGTTCGAGTACATGACAATGAGGCAACAAATTTGTGTAAACGACAAATTATATTACCAAAAACACTAAGAAAAAGAATGTTGGAGGAATTACACGATAACGTTTCTGGAGGACATTTTGGCATAAGGAAAACGATAGCGAAAGTTCAAGAAAGGTTCTATTGGAGTGGCTATACTAAGTACATAATTAATTGGTGCAAACAATGTCATGTCTGCAATAAAACTAAAGGCCCTCATATTAGAAGCAAAGGAACTTTAGGTCAATATAATGTTGGGGCTCCATTCGAAAGGATAGCTGTCGATGTAGTCGGGCCTTTTCCAGAAACAAATTATGGTCATCGTTATATCCTTGTTGCCATAGATTATTTTTCTAAATGGCCAGAAGCATTTGCGATAAGAAATCAAGAGGCTTCTACAATCGCTGAAACCCTTGTTGCCCATTTGATTTCTCGTTTCGGTGTTCCCCTTGAGCTCCATTCAGATCAAGGTAAGAATTTTGAATCTGAGGTTTTTCAAAATATTTGTAAATTATTGGGCATTCATAAAACAAGAACTACACCACTGCACCCACAATCGGATGGAATGGTTGAAAGATTCAATCGCACATTGGAAAAACATTTATCAATGATGGTAAATTCACAGCAAACCGATTGGGATACACACCTACCATTATTTTTAATGGCATATCGTGCTGCAGAACATGAAACATCATGTCAGCCACCAGCCACAGTTTTATTTGGACGAAATTTGCGTTTGCCATGTGACTTACTTTTCGGTCGACCTCCTAGTAGACCAAACTTTTTAAGAGAATATGTACAGGAATTAGAAGAAAGATTGTCAAACATACATGAATTTGTAAGACAGAAAATAAAATTAAATAGTATGAAAATGAAGACGAGATATGATATGAAAGCTAATACATCAGGTTTCAGCGAAGGACAGAAAGTTTGGCTTTATAATCCAAGTAGAATAAAAGGCAGATCTCCGAAATTACAGGCTTCTTGGGTAGGACCATATGAGATAATTAAAAAAATAAATGATTTATTATACAAAATTCAAAGAGGTTCTCGAACTAGGCCTATAGTTGTGCACCTGGATAGATTAGCCCCATACACAGAAAATGTGTTTGACCGAGACGGTCAAATTTAAGAGGGGGATAATGTACCATAACAGGTGGCGGGCAAAAAACAAAAAGAAAGCAATGACATGGACGGGGTTGACATCTAGAAAGATATATACGTACTGTCATATTTTTGTATTATAGAAGTGCCGTATTAAAGTATTTAATTACACTATCTCGGCGTTTTATTGAAAACGTAACACTATAAATAAAATGCAACGAAACCACCCCGCGTTGCGTGTCGTTTTCTCGGACGCCTTTCTGAAATTCTGTAACTTTGGAACCCTGAAAGAGGGGTGGGGATTTGTGGGTAGATAGTCAGGGTCCAGGATTCTTGGGTTTTTTAAACAATGAAAAATATATCAACTTAAAGTAGGTTTATTTATACACACTATGTACAATTTAAATAAAGAAATGAGAAACTGTAATTATTATTATTTATTACTACTGTGAAATTTAGAATCAAGCAAAAATGGAAATAATAATATATAAACTACTGTGAACTTTAGAATCAAGATAAATTGGAAATAATATTATTTAAACTAGACTCAAGAAAAACGGGAAATAATATTTACACTACTGTTCACCCGTCGTCGTAAAATCCTTACAGGTGTGCTGTAACTGTGCTAAACTCACTGTCCGGTGATTTTGGATATTACCGAAGACAAGGCGTGTGCCTGATACAGACTTCAGAGTTCCGTAGCGGCTATGGAGAACTCTGCTCGGGCTTCTTGGGTAGTTAGATGTTAACCAAAGGGCAAAATTCCGTTCTTAGCCTTGCGGACAGCTTTTTATATCCGAATTTTGGCGTTCCGGGTTTAAACGCGCGCAGGCTAAGCGGTGGTAATCCATCTTGCGTCTGATTGGTCGAAGTGAAGACGAAAACCTGACTTTTAGTTGGTCGTGAGGATTTTACTACAAAATGTTTTCTACAGAATTCTACGCGTGATAAAAATGGGAAATTCCAGTTTTTCCTGTTACAATAATATAAGGTAAATATATCAAACAATAATAAAATAAATATAATTTTTTTAGTAAAGAAGGAACGTACTCCATATTTATTGATTTAAAAAAAAACTATCGATGATGTTCCCCATGAAAAACTTTGGCAAAAAATATTTCAATTAGGCGTTCGTAGAAAGATCACCAAACTTTTACACAATGTACAGGCAACCGTAAGAGTAAATTCAAACCCCGAACTTACGCCACAAGTCAACATAACAAAAGGAATCTTGCAAAGGGAATGTACAAGCCCGCTATTTTTTTCTTTGTATATTGCAGATTTTGAAACCATATTTAAAAGTTAGAACCCAAAATTTAGAACGAATTTATATAAATCACAGCACAGAAATATTATCATAGTACTCTAATGATGTATTATTATTTGCTTATTTCCCAGCAAATATACAAAGAAAGCTAAAAGTCTTGCAGACTTACTGTAATTCCCTCGACCTGCGCATTAACGCAAATAAAACGAAAATCATGCACTTCCACCAGAGCCAGCCACGTAGCCAAATCATTAAATTTACTTGCCAAGGACACGAAATAAACTGCACTAAAACTTATACTTACCTAGGCATCACATATAAAACTTCAGGCTTGTTTGCAGAAAATGCGAGCATTGCCACAATTAATTCGAAAAAATTAACAACATCTATCAAAAATATTTTAATTAAATCTAAAGTCTTCGACTGGAACACTATAAACACACTGCTTAGTCACGCCTTCATTACTTTACGCCGCGGAAACTTGGGCAATTAACTGTTCTGATATAATAGAAAAATGTCGAGGTTGTCCTGATGTGGATTGTTCCTTCTATGTCGCACAAAATTTTTCCACTTTTTGCGGTCTTTTGTGAGTTCTTTGGTTGAGTTCTAGTGTACTCCTGCTTCTAATAAAAGGTTTTCCACTACACTATTCCATGTTCTTCTTGGTCTTCCTCTTCTATTCTTCCCAATTGGTCGTGTTTCCAATATCTTTTTAACCTATCTTTCTTCATTCATTCTTATAAGGTGTCCAAACCAAAGCAATTTTTTATTTTCTATCTGGCTTTCTACTGCGATCACTTCTAGTTCTTTCCGTATGTCCTCATTTCTTCGTTTCTCTATTCTTCTATTTCCCGTTATTCTTCTGAGGAACTTCATTTCCATAGCTTGTAATGCTATGTCAAACTAATTATTTTTAAAGTATCCTGGGATGGCAAAGCGCTGCACCTAACTATATTGTCAGAAATGAAACAGCTCATTATAAGTTAGGGCTTTTAATAGTCCAAAGGATGCTAAACGTATGGCAAAAAATTATTCTTATGCCAGACAAAAGGTACCCAAAAATATTATGTATAAATAGAAAGAAATCAATAACTGACAGAATGCAGGAAAAATTCATTTGGGCAAGAGGTATTCAATCCATCCTTGAGAAGATTTTTGGAGATCTGGGAAAATCAAAACTTCCTACAAAAAAAATTCCAAATATACTAAACTCATACCGCTAATATCTCTACAACCTTGATATCTCCCGTATAACTCAATCATCCTATAACCCACATTATAAATCCTACAACTATATATTTTAATTTATTCCAAACATTTGATGCTAATTTTAGAATCCTAAAACTATTATGCCAATTCCGCACAGCTAACACGAAAAACTTTCAGACATTTCGCGACGGAGTGGTCTTCGTATTCGATCAAGAACAGGCCTGCACACTATGCAACTCACACCAAGAAGATAGCCTACAACATTTTCTCTTCACCTATCCAGTATTTGAACTACTAAGAAAGGAATATATCTCGAAATACCTAACCAACACCCCTTCAGAAGAACTCACCAAATCCCTGTTGTCAAATTACACAACAGAAAAATTACATAACATTTATAACTTTTTTTAGCAATGCTCTAAAACTAAAAGCATTTATTGAATGTATGTAACACGTATTGTGCAATTTATAAACTATACCATTGTAGCCAGTCAATTGTATTCAATTTTTATTAATAAAAGTTGCTGAAAAATTATATTCAATGTATTTTTTTCAAGAAAAACTGTTAAAAGCTTGTATAAGTGATACTTTCGGTTATCCGATATACACTAAAAACCAATGAGCTCTTCCCGCATTAGCATAGAATGAGTATACAAAATTTCAAATTTTTCTGATTGATAGTATTTGAGTAATCGTGTCCACAGGATCCACACATACTCACATACACACACACACACATACACATACATACCTACAGACATCATTGTAAAAATGTTAAAATCGGATTCTGTGGACATCAAAACGTGCTTATTCACTAAAATCTCTATATGCGATTTTTAGCACGATCTCTATATCTCCCTTACGTAGGGTTGCGGGAGGTAAAATATGTAAGAAAATTCGTACTTACTTCATTTTATAATGCTATAATCACTCACAACGCTAATAATAGAATTATTCATGTCAACATAATATAATCGTTTATACTATTTGTCATTCATTTACTGACATTACAAATTACAGTTATGTGCTTTAAAAAGTAATGCAATGAGTTATTGCTCAAATACCTTAGTGGCCGCGTGCTAGAGTGTCTGGTCGCGAACCTGGGGAAACGGGTTCGACTCCGACCGACGCTAAATATTTCGAATTTTAAATGGCACAAAAGTGACCCCTGTGGTGCACTCTCCATGCCAGCAATTAGTGCCCATGAGGTAACGCCTGGTAAGCGCCCGCACGGTACAAATATGTCATCATCATTACCGATATCTGCGATAAAGCAGATTGTGGCACACTCAGAAATGGGAAATATGCCGTGATGATATATTTATTTTATTTTATTTATACCTTAATTTAAGTGTGGCATGTAGGAAAAACAAATATATACAGTATGGATGAGGAATAATGAATACCTATGCCTCGTTTAACGACAGAACGTAGCCGATCACAAACTAAATTTGTATTATTTTATTATTATTATTATTATTATTATTATTATTATTATTATTATTATTATTATTATTATTATATTCCTTATTTCAATTTTATTTACAGTACTAATTATATAAATCTAAAAATAATAATAATACTTCCCTCACCGAAATTTTATAGTTGCCTGCGCGAAAAGGTACGCTCTCTCGTTGAACGAAGTGTATGTGTGCTTAATTCATAGTTTATATTCATGCAATGGAATAAATTGGTAGTACAGTATTTTTTTAAAAGAAGTCCAATCAAGGTCATCTACGAATTGTAAGAATTAAGATTTTTTTCCGTCAAATTCAGAAGTGTCGTTTACTTAGTTTTTATAAAGGTACATAAGATACTACTGTATATATTACAGAAAAGGAATCAAAATTCAAAACTAAGTCAACTGTTAAGTTTATTAGCAAATATAAAACCAAGTATGTGAAAAATAAGATACTGACACAGTGTCAGCGACACTAACAGAAAGTACAGGAATCAAGCACAGAATCAAGGTAATATATCTGAATTAATAAATAAATTTACGATACAGCGAATGTATTGTCAACAACGAGCATGGTTTTAAAATGGAACCCAATCACCCAATCGAAACAATATGAATTTTTGAAAGACATGCGTGTTATATCCATCCTTGTCGCATACGCTTCATAAGCATTGAAAATGAGAGAGGTAAATGTATGCCAATTTGTTAATTCGGTCCAATACAGATGACCTTGATCGGACTTCTTTCAAAATTTTACTGTATATAGGGTCTCGTGTCCGTGTTGGTCGGTGTCGCGAATTTGGGGACCTGTGTTCGATCTCCCGACAACAAGTATTATTTCAAATTTTAAATGGCACAAAATTGACCCCTTTGGTTCACTCCCCGACAGCAATGAGTGCCTGTGAGGTGCCGCCTGGTAAACGCCCGCATGATACAAATATTTCATCATTACCGATAACTATACAAAGCAGATTGGCACACCCAGTAGGATATTTTTTTTACCTCCCCCTACCCTTGGTAAGGGAGGTATAGGGATCGTGCTAAAAAACCCATATCGAGATTTTAGTAAATGAGCACGTTTTAAGGTCCCTAGAATCCAATTTTAACATTTTCACGATGATGTCTGTATGTGTGTGTGTGTGTGTATGTGTGTGTGTATGTGTGTATGTTTACGAATTTTGTTTGCAGTTTAACTCAAATACTATCATTCAGAAAATTCTGAAACCTTGTATTTCTACCCTATTCTAATAGGAATAGAAGCCATTAGATTTTGGTGTAAATCAGATAAACGGAAATGGTACTTTACTTGAAGGTCATAATGGTTTTTCTTCAAAAAATACCATTAAATGCCATTTTTTCGCATTTAATGTCATTGGAAAATTATAGATTATTGAATTTTGTACAGGTATACATTAATACTTTTTCTATATATTTTACAGATAAACTTAAAAATCATTTTTCTTTTTTTAATCCCGAAGCCTAAGATAAACAAAATTCCTTTGTTACACAGTTTATTTTTCAAATGAATGTAACTGACAGGTAAACGTCAATGTCAAAAAACTAATCACTTCAAATTAATAATAGTGACATTAAATAATAAAGAAAATCGTAAATAAAGCAACAGTTATATGCAATGGAACATAGTATAGTTTGAAGCATTACTAAATACGTAGGTATGTATTTAAATCAATAAAAATTAAATAGCGGGAGGTTTTGTGTTGGCCACATCAGATTTTTTATTTTTATAATCTCGGCTTTTTATTTATTTTTGAGTGTGCTTCTGCTCGTATTCGCAAATTTCGATAATGACAACATACTGATTTCAATTCTGTCGTGGAGAGAGCACCGCAGAGGGTACTGTGGTGTTATTTAAAAATTTTAAATTTGACTTTGGCAGGCTACACAGCAACGATGTGTTGGATGGCAGCAACAAAAATTTATCACACTGCGGCTCGGTGCGCCCGGCACCCTTATACCGAAAGGTACTAAAAGGGTTACAGAGAATAATAATAAATTTGACTTCTGTCGGAACCGAACCCGAGCCGTTCAACGTTCTAACCACAACAAGTCACCTAACGTAAATCTTCTTCCTATCTAAATTTCATAAATATACTATACTCAGCGTTTCTTAACCTGTGGTCCCTGAGATATGGGGTCTGTAACATTGCAACTTAATAAATAGAAATAAATTATCACAACCAAAATCTAACAAAACAAACTGTCTACCGATGGAAATGTAAAACGAATGTTCAAGGAACAAAGTCTTTCGAATTTTTGAGTTTCTTTACTTGATGGTTATGATTATCCTGGCTTTAGGGAATAAAGTATTAAAAGTACTGATCCTATTTCTAATTATGTTTGAACTTGTGTGATAAAGAGTACTATGTACTTTATACGAAAAACAAATTTAGAAATAGACTGGATAATGTCGATTGTGATCACTGGGATCACAGAATAGAAGTATATACATTATTAACAAGCTTGTTAGTTAGGTTAGGTTTCAATATTTTTTTTTTTTGTGCGCTACTCGTATTTCGCTTTTATTTTATTCCTATAATAGTTCTGTCTTTTCTTACAGACAAAAGCTTCGTTTTTTAATAATATCCTTCTTCAATTTTCCTTCCATAAAAATTAAGTTCAAAAGTTCTATTTCCATACTGTACTAGTGTTTGTAAAGGTCCGCTATCTGGAATGTAAAAGGGGTCCGCGGTAAGAAAATGTTAAGAAAAGCTGTTACATCATAAATATTGTTTTACCCATTATTTGATGTAGAAAACAGCTATTCATAAATTTCGGTAATAAATGAATATTTTTTACCGTTTACCAGATGTGCCTTCACTACATTGGCACTTCAAGGAATTTATGAGGTTTGGAATTAATTAGTTCCAAATACCTGCAAATTGCTTTGTTTTCAATCTCTCTTAAGAAAATTTAATCGTCATCATTATTAATTTCGTCCACAGTTTGCGTTTTGTGAAGTCCTACTTAAATTGCAACCAGGATGTTGGTTGTAAACCTTGCAGCCAAATACAACATAGTTGTTGCACCAACTTTCTACAAACCACCAGAGACTAGTTACTTTATAAAAAAAAGAAAACGCTAAAATGTTTGTCTTAACAAATACTATATTATCGACAACTTCACTAGGTTCTATCCCAATTACTCAATGGATTAATAAATCCACCAAATGGAGAACGTTTCCCACAACACAAACAATTACATACCTACTTTGAATTTTCGAAGGATGATTCATATTTTCCGGGCATAGATTATTTTTTCTATGAATAATTTATTAAGTATGAAATGAAAGGTAAGTGTACACGCTTCAGAGACCAATATTGTGACAGATTACATTTATTTTACTCTATTTAAAAATTTATATTTAGAAGTACATATAATAGGCTTATCAAACCACATTAAAATTAGGCATATTTTGAAAAAAAAATCAATAATACGCTTGAAAACAATGTCAACAAATATAATACTTTAATAATACTTTAATTAATATATATATACTTATAATTAATTTCATTTACCGCCATTCGGCTGGCAGAACTGTGTGACGTATTAACACAGTGACAGAGTTGATATTCGCTAGTGCTAGTACACTATGCATCTGTCAGATTTTTCTGTATTTAAATAACAATAATAGGGCTGTAGCAAGAATTTTTATATGACTTCTAAGTATTAAATTTTTGAAGATATTGTTCTTCAAAGAACCTCAAATTTGAAAATATCACGAAATGTCCATTAGATACTTTACAATTAAATACTAAAATTTGTATAATATATAAATAAACGATATGTTTTCTAATTCTGACAGTTCTCAGACATGCGAAGATTGCAAGCAGTCATAGTCATAGTCTTAAAATTAATCCAATTCTGTGAATATGCTTGTGTTCATGATAATGACTATGATGTTGCATAAACAGCTATATTATTTTAATTCTTAAAACTAAGGCTATGACAATGGTATTGATGCATAAACCCGGCTTAAATAAATTAAATCGAAATGGAGTGAAGTTTGAAAAGAAAAATTGACGATTTAGAATCTGTATCTAACTTTGATACAGAGAAACATAAACCACAACCACAGGCCGACAAGAAGAAAAGGTAGATTATCTGATTTATTTAAATATTCAAGGGAAAAAAAGAAAATGTTGGGAAATAACTTTTGTGCGAAAAGCAGAGTAAAAATATTTTCATAAAGAAAAACAGCGGGCAATACATCGGGACTCAAACGACATTTAGTAAGAACACATATTAAGGAATTCCATACTATTTATCCTCAATCCAAATAACTAATGAAATTTCAATTTAAGATATAGGTGAAGACCTTCTCGACACGATTATTTGGGGTTGTGTGAGACAACACAGCTTTTATCATAATAAGTCAAAATATGTAAATCTTGGTAAGTTTTTCAATGATATATGTATAATTATAATTGCATTAAATATTAAGATATAATAAAAGTATTGTAGTCTTAAAATATAATTGCTGAGGATGGGGTCGTTTAGACTTCCGAAACGTCCAAGTAAAATAAAAAGAAAAAGAGAAAGTTTTTTGTTCCCTTTTTTCCACATTCTACAAATAATCTCCACATCACAAGGGACCAGAAAAAAAAGTATTACTAATATACTAATAATAAATAACAACCCTAAATTTCTAGAATATTTTTATATTTTTCGGCTAACATCTGACGGCCACACAATATTTTTTATAACGTTTATAAAAAAAAACTAATATAAATAACAATGTGTGTATTGTCAATATTTTAAATAAGATGTAAATTAGTGAAAAATAAAATTTAAACAGTTGTATGTCTCTGTTTTCTAACTTTTACCAAGTGACGATATTAGTTAATAGTTATTTACGTATCAAGGCACTGAAGTTCTATTTGTTATCACGAATGTGAAATTTATTTGCCAAGGCCCTCAGAAGAAGAAGCATATGATAAAAAGGATCTTCAGTGCCGAGGTGCATATTAAATTTTATTTGAAATCGAAAAATTGAGAAGATGAAAGGAATATTTATCTTCTATAGGTTATGTTTAAATACAATCTGTCAATCTGACATTCAATGTTGCTAACCTCAGACATTGAAGTTATCGTTTAATTTCAAACTTTTGTCATTTTACATACAATTTACTACTATAAATCGTACATCTGCCCCTATTATCTTACAAGTATAGCAATTATCATAAGGTTGGCAACACTGCAGTTGCATGAAATCGTCGTTTAATGAATTGCTTTAGTGCTGATTTCTGAGCTTTTAGTGACGATTTCAAATAAAATTATTTTATATCCTGATGAAATTACATAACATGTAACGAAATATTGGAAATTTAAATGAAATTAACTACTTTATGGAATAACAACAATATAATTCCTCATAAGCACAACTGGGAAATCCGTTATTAAATTTAATCCATAAATTATTGTATTGGAATAGGTTGTGTTACTGGTAGGTACTGCGGAGTGTACTTTTTAAATTGTGAGCGCGTAAAGTTCATGTTTGACAACTTAAGAGGAATGCCTACTAGGGTATTAAATTATGAAGCGAAAATTCAAATAAATTGATCCTGTACTAGAACTATTTAAATTTTTAAAAATTCTTCGCTATACAAACATACTTCCGATATTAACTTGCATTTAAAAAAATATATATTATTGAAATCTATGACTATTTGACTTTGATTTTAAGGGGAAAACGAAAATTCAGTAACATTTCTTGTTTACCCCTTAAAATCAAAGTCAAGTATTGTAGTGTTAATTTTTTGAAAATATTAATAGTTCTAGTACAGGAACAATTTATTTGAATTTTCGCTTCATATTTTAGTACCGGAATAGGCATTCGTCTTACTGTCAGTTTATCAATATATGGTTAAAATTTTAACTTCTAGTTAAGTAAACAATATTGCATCGTTTTGTTGACTGTAATGATAAACCTGTCATCTGACAGTTAATTTCGTTTTAATTTTGACTTTGATTTTAAAGGGAAAACGAAAATTCAGTAACATTTCCCGTTTACCCCTTAAAATCAAAGTCAAGTATTGTAGTGTTAAATTTTTGAAAATATTAATAGTTCTAGTTCAGGAACAATTTATTTGAATTTTCGGTTCATATTTTAGTACCGGAGTAGGCATTCGTCTTAGGGCCGGTTTATCAATATCTGGTTAAAATTTTAACTAAGCTTAATAAACAAAATTGAAACGAAATGAACTGTCAAATGACAGGTTTATCATTGCTGTTAACAAAACGATGTAATATTGTTTACTTAACAAAAAGTTAAAATTTTAACTAGAGATTAAAAAACCGGCCCTTAATGGTTAAGATTTGAACGTTAGGAAACTAGATGAAATAAAGAAACGAACAGAGCGATGTATGAAGATTAAGACGCTCTATACTTATATAGCCATGTATTTCAATGACAATAACAAAGTACATGAAATAGTAGTAAACAATTATATATACATAATAACTACATTAAATTTAACCAAACTCAGCAAGAGCAACAATATTATTTTCGAAAACGCAGTTTATTTTTTTGGGAAAAATATTTCCAATTTCGAGATATATACTGGCGAAACAGAAAAGTAAGTGACATTGACAGAACTCGTCGAGTGCAACAACATTTCTTAGTAACATTTTTTGAATTCTCATTTTTTTAATATTGTTAGGCAGGGTACGGAGGATATATATCATGATATTTATAGCTTGATATACAGTGTGTCCCATTTAGAGTTGCCACCATTGGGATCTCGAGAACTATAAGAGATACGATGTCGGTTAAATGGAACTTTTTGTGCGCCTTTGGGAGGCCTTCTCGGATGTGCTTTTGTTTTTCCAAAAATTCTCATAGGGCACTTGATAATGACGAAAAACTGAATATTGTTGATTTTTTCTTTTTCAAATAACTTCTAAACTATTAGTAATTGAGAAAAATGTTTCAAATATAAAAGATAGATATTTTTATTAACTAACCAGTGGCGTACGAAATAAATTTTTATATCAGTAAATTTTCGAGATATAACACAAACTTATATTTTTTTAAATGGAACCCATATCTGATTTTAGTCTCAAAAGAATAAATATTTTTTTCTCTTTTCAACGATGTAAGGGTTATTATGTTTTATATTTGTTTTGCCTTCAGAATTATTACTTTTTCCTTATTTTGTATTAAATTTACAATTATTTTGAAAATATTGGTAGATTTCTATTTGGAAATACTCCTCGTATTTAAATGATTTATTTCGTTAAAAAATTTTGCTCAAAACTCGTATCAAATTAATTTTTATAATATTTTATATTTTTATATCAGGTCGCCCTAGGCACATTATAGTGTAATTTG
This sequence comes from Ophonus ardosiacus, assembly GCA_943142095.1. NCBI lineage: Eukaryota > Metazoa > Arthropoda > Insecta > Coleoptera > Carabidae > Ophonus > Ophonus ardosiacus. The sequence continues at coordinate 47,859,460 of OW964824.1, forward strand.
TAATTATGAGTCTAGAATAAAAATATTTAGTAATAAAGGCATAAAACAAATTATTTTGATCAAATACAATATAATTAATAAAAATAATAATGTTTTTTTGGGAAATAATAAGAAAATTCAGGAAAATAAAGAGAAAAATTAAATTTTAGGAGCAAAACAAATAAAAAACATAATAACCCTTACATCGTTGAAAAGAGAAAAAAATATTGATTTTTTTGAAACTAAAATCAGATATGGGTTCCATTTAAAAAAATATAAGTTTGTGTTATATCTCGAATATTTACGGATATAAAAATTTATTTCGTACGCCACTAGTTAGTTAATAAAAATATCTATCTTTTATATTTGAAACGTTTTTCTCAACTAATAATAGTTTAGAAGTTATTTGAAATAGAAAAAATCAACAATATTCAGTTTTTCGTCATTATCTAGTGCCCTATGAGAATTTTTGGAAAAACAAAAGCACATCTGATATGGCCTCCCAAAGGCGCACAAAAAGTTCTATTTAACCGACATCGTATCTCTTACAGTTCTCGAGATCCCAATGGTGGCACCTCTAAATGGGACACACTGTATATCACGATATATTCATTTATTTTATTCTGAATAAATCTGGATTCTTCCGAATATATCACACATGAGCAGATCGCTTAATACCTCCCTAAGACTAACGAGAAGAAGACCAACCTCGGATGGGCATGGGAATCATCAGATTCAACTAAAGGTCACAGTGATCTCATAAATGATTCTTCAGATGAAGAAATGCCTCTTTCAACTCTGTTATAAATTATTATTCTTTTGTATTATTATTATCCAAGATCATATATTAAGTTTCGTACATATTTAGTTTTTAAATACAAGTTTACATCTGAAATGTGTGTATTTTTATTTAATAATAAAATATTTCACAGTATGATATATATCGGATATATATGATGTTTATATAAATATCATGATATTTTCGAACCCTGTTGTTAGGAAGGCATTGAATTTTTTTATAAAACTTTAAAGAGAAAGATTTTTAACACAATATCTAATAGGTTTACAAAAAAAAGTTACTAAAAAATATTGTTGCACTCAAAGAGTTCCATTACTGGTTAAATTTAATGTACTTATTTCTGTTACATTCTGTATAATACAGGTAAGTAAAAGGAACGCCATCTCTTCGCACACATCTAAAAGATATGTATTTGTTTAAAAAAATAATGTGAGGTATATTTTTTATTTTATTTATTTAAGAAAATAGGAGAACCAACAGCTCAAACAGAGACCAAATAAAAGTTCTCGCTTATTAAACACAATATTACAAAAAAAAAATAGCAAAACAGTAATAAAGTTAGTAGAAATAAACAAAATAATTACACTAGTAAAGCTCATCATAAAGTAGTTTTGACACATTTTTTAAAACTATTAAGAGATAAACTAAACAAATCAAGATGACTGAATTGATTGTTGTAAACTGCCATTATTCTATTTATGCAAGAAAATTTATAATTATTAGTGTTACTTGCAGGAATCTTAAACAAATTATAAGTTCTTGTACATTTTGCTGGAACATTTATAAAGAATAGAGAAAGAATATTGTCAGAATACAACAAATTGTTGAAAATCTTGAAGAGGAATAACATTTCAAAATAAGTTCGTTTACTTTCTAAGCTATTCAAATTGAACATTTCTAATTTATTAATATAATTCGAACAGTTTACTTTAAATTTATAGAATAGTAGATTAATAAACTTTTTTTGAACAGTTTCAATTATATTAATATTTGATCTGTATTGTGGATTCCACACAACAGATGCATATTCTAGTTTAGAAAGTACTAGAAAATTTTATAAAGAAATAAGTGTATCAGGGTTTTCGAAAAATTTACATTGCCTAAAAATGAAGCCCAATATACGAAATGAATCTTTACTGATTTTATCGATATGAGTAGTCATTGTTAATTTAGAGTCGTATATAACTCCTAAATCTTTTATAACAGATTTAATATCAAGTTCTAGATTATTTATGTGGTAATTAATGTTATAAAATTATAGTTTCTGGTAAAGTTCATGACGTAGCATTTAGACGGATTTAGACAAATAATTTTGTTTACAGTATAAATGTAATCGTAATAGATTACTTTGTAATGCAGTACAATCATTAGTATTTGTAATTGTTTTAAATAATTTCAAATCGTCCGCCTAAAGTAAGAAATTCGAATTTTGAAAGCATTGTGAGATATCATTGATGAATAAATTAAAAGTAATAATATATTATCATATTAAAATACAAACTCCTTAGAAAAATATTTTCAAAAAGGGAAACTAATTTGGTTCTTGTAGAATTATAAACATACACCCTTATATTTTCCGTACTTTGCTTAGTTTTTGAAATTTTGCTCATGATCAGAATCGAACGATATAGCACCGTATATCGGAAACATCAACAAATGAATTTTTTTTACTTTGTGTAAGAACTGAGATCCCTTAATTATAATTTAAAACAGAGATTCATATTTACCAGTACATTCCATTCAGAGTCCAAATTCATCATTTTCATAGTACAATCTACCCAGATTTGGGATCTGTCATATATCATGTATAAGAGAAGTAAATTAATATTTTTAAATTAGAAAAAAAAAACTGAAACTGCATAATTTTCACTTTTACTGATTATATGATTGAAACATGTAGAACAATAAATTCATCTAAATTAACCCACTTTAAAATGCAGTAATTATAACGTACTAGTACTGTATTCCATAATTATTCCACGTCGCTAATATTCAGAGTATGTAAACAATTACAGTTTAATGATCCATAATTTTTAATTGCATATTCGTCTATATAAACTCTATAATTCATTCTATGAAATTGAAAAATATAACAGTGTTATAATAAACAACTATATCTGGGTAGATATAGACGATACACGTGTTTGTAGATGCGAAGAATAATAATTTCAAGAGAAAATAATCTGATTTGATTTCGTAGAGAAAGTTGAATACAACATCTAAATTTAGTTTACAGACGAATTATATAAAATTTGAGACGTAAAATACAGTGAAATTTTACGTGTTCTCGAGGTCCAGACACTTAGAATTGAATTATGTACAAATCTCACAGCGAAGAGTAAAAACAAATTTTTTAACATTGTGAATATTATTATTCATTTTATGGGACACGGAAAGAGCCTTCCGGTGAGTGTGCATACATTTGCGCATCTCCAGGTTAACGGCTTTTTCCCAGGACCATGACATTGACATTTTGTGAAACCCAGTGCCTCTTCAATTTATTGTAATAATGTAGTGTAGATACTAATAAATAAATAAATTACTCATTTTCGAAGAATTGGTATAGTGATCAGATTGGGAATATATTGTAACAAATTATTCTTATTATCAACATTTTGATTATTATAACTAAATTGATTAAGTAAGTAAATAATTTTAAAAACGACTACTTAGCTACAGATTAAGCTTAAGAAGAAAATAAAAGTATGAAAATGACAAAACAAGTGTAACTTTGGCTTTTTATGTGGACAAAAGTACCTAATTTTCTTTGTAATCTTTGAAGTTAAGTAAAGAGATATTTTTACCTTCCGTCACCTTTAGATGAGGAAGGTGTAGTTTTTGGTCAAAAAATTAGATGATGAGTTTTTAATGAATAAGCGCAAATTTTAATTTTTCATCTCCGTCTCGACCCCACCTTTTGCAAGGCAAAGGTCTTTTTTGATCTCCATTCACTGGACTATATGTAGGTATTTGTGCATAAAATATTTTCGTATTATAAACCAAAAATTAGATAAATATACTTGTGATATCAAAATAATATATTGTGAGAGATCTCTGAGAAGGCTACGACGCTCGACGCGTAGCAACAGTTTTATATATTATTAATTCGATAATCACTACAGAAACATGTTAGAATTGACAAGTATATGTATAAAAAAATAATAAAACCTTTCTGTCAAAGCATTAATTTATTTCTTGGATAAAACGAGCCATCCTACAATATGATATTGCCCAAAAATATTGCGCCAGAGATATGCGTACTCTAAAAGTAGTAAAAAAAAAAAATGGTAAAATCTTTTTGGACTTCCGATTTTGTATTCTATATTTAACACTTCGTCGACATTCTTATTGAAGCAATGACTGCAGCACACTGTCGAGGCATATTGATTTGATTAAATTTATAATAGAATTTTGTTGTAAATTTTGCTATTCATTTTCTAAATGATTCCATAATTCACCCTCGTTGGAGTGTTTTTCTTTACCCATGCGTATTTTTACTTGCCATAAATTCTCTTTTAGCTTTAAATCCGGAGATTGGCATGGCCACTCAAGAATTCGGACTTTTTTTGACTTAAAAACTCTTTTATTAGTTTTGAAGTGGCATATTTTTTTTATATAAGGTAGCATATGCACTGGAGCATCCATGGTACTTTCAATCTGGACTAATGGACCTACACCGTCATGAGAAAAAAATCTAATTTTGATTCATTCGAAAATAACTTTTCACTGGTCGACTTCATTTCAATGTTGATATGTTTTGCAACACTTATGCCCATATTCATAAACAATCGTAAAGTTTCAAAACGGCTCGTTATAATTTTTGACAAATAGAATCAAACTTGACAAATAAAATTTTGTTTTTTCTTTCAATGTCGACTGTTTTTATTGGATAAATATTATAACGAACCGTTTAAAAATTTTACGAGTGTTTATGAATACGGGCATTAGGGTCACCTTTTTATTTCTTTTATTAACTAAAAGTTTTTCTAAAAAATGTGCAATACGTTCTTCATCTTAAGGACTTCGGTTACTTAACAATCTTTAGCAAGCCAGCTATCTCGCGAGAACCATTTCCTTGTCGAAAAAAGTTTATTGCGGATTCTCGTAACTGAAGGTGTGGGTGTGTTTTACCATTTTGATAGACAGTCTAAATTTAATTTAATTTCGGAATCTGACAAAAAAATTCAATAATATATACAATAGTGTCAGGTACAAGGTGGCGCAATATTTATGAACACGTTCAATTTCGTTTGAGCTTATAAAATACAAGGAACATAAATTTTAAAACATATTAACTATACCAATACAAGGTATCAACATTCCTAAGAGTTGTGTACTATATAAATATATTACAAAAATAAATATTCTTTAAAAAGGAAATAAAATGTATGTGGCTCAAAACTTTTGCACTCAACTGTATGTTTATTTTCTGTAGTAATTTTAAGTAAATTGTAATAAATAGGTCTAAGTACTGTTGTATTTATGAAATTGTAGATTAAGTATGTAAAACATAAATATTTCAAAATTTTCATGCAGAACTCATTTTTTGAATCACGTTACGAGTTAAGATTCAATCAGTTAACTTTCAAAAAAGTCGCGCTTCGCGCCATAGCGAGTTAGGTAGTATAATCTTGAGATGCGCCATGCGCCCCAGACTAAATATGAGACACATGCATGTCTGCGGACAATTTGGCGCGAAATTTGTGTTACGTGACTATCTATCATTTTTTAGCATTCGTTATAACTTTTACTGCCGCAATACTCTTACACACAAAAAATGTAAATAGTTTAGGTGATTCTTTCATGGAAGCTGTGATAAACCGCTTTGCAGAAGATCCATGAATATTACTTTTCAAATAAACATGTAATACAATATTATTAATATTTATTACTAAATTCCCAACAAAAAAATTCCAGTTTCTTGAGTTCTTCCAAAGCACATCACCAACAACATTGACCAACGAGTGAGGATCTACCATGACAACAGGAACAGACGAACAGAGACAAATTGGACATTGCATATGACAGGTTAAGAAAACAAATACCTATTAAATTTAGAAATTAATTCCACCTGTAAATATTTAATTACACTTAAAAAACAACAGAAAAATTTGGAAACCAAAATTATTAACATAACCCCGCAATGCATTTTCAATAATTTTAAACGGAAACAAACTTTTGTTTTAACGAACATTTTTTCAAAATTAAAACCTATAATATTAAAAAATTGAATTCTTTAAAGACATTTGCTCAAAATAGTTTAATTACGCAAGAAAAGTGGATGTAAAACATTAGTACTACTAAAATCCCGCCAGATGTAAAAACATGCTTAAGATTAGGCCTCAAATTTGGTATAAAACCAAACGTTAGTGTCATTAATTTACCTAAACTCCTTAGTGACATTGAATATAATATATCAATCTACAATAATGATAGTAAGGACATATGTAGAGCTCGGGTTACAAACATTATTACGAATTTTGTTCAAACACGGACTTTACAAATAAATTATATAACACAAAACGAAATCCTTCCTAAAAGCACACCAAAATTTAATTGTACAATCAGATCAAGGAAACGTAACATGTGTCATGGAAAAAAAAGTACCAGGAATTATCACTTAATATATTACAGGGTACTAATTCATATATTATATGTTACTGAACAGGGACCCAACACTAACTATCCAAACAAATGCTAATAAAGTAGTAAGCAACTTTAAAGCCAAACAGAAAATATCACCCGAAGAGGCAAGACCATTAACAATCAATAATTCTCTTCCCCCAAAATTACATGGCTTACCAAATACATAAAGAAAAATTAAAGTTACAACTTATTGTCGCCTTCATTGATGCGTAGAACAGCAAAATTTCTAAATTCTTCACCAATATTCTCACTGTAGCCTACAATACAGATAACCCGTTTTACATAAAGGATTAATTTGAATTTGCAAAATTTATAAATCATTAGTCAGTCTGGATATTGTGTCGCTTTTCAATAACATAACTTATGAAACAGCCTTAAAAAGTATAGAAGCAAAATAGGATGATATATACCAGCACACAAATTTAAATTTCTAAGAATTGGCAGACCTTCTTAAATTTGTTTCCAATACGTGCTACTGTATTTACAATAACAATTTCTTTAAACAACTTCTGGGTAGTCCGATGGATGCAACCATTAGTCCCATAATTGCACAATTCACAATGGATTGTTTAATTGAACAGGGCACGGCAAAACTAAATTTTCAAATTAATATTCTCAAAAAATTCATGGACGACATAATTTGTGCAATTCCAGCTGATAAGCAAGAGAAAATTTTACAGTTTTAACCAACTACTTCAATTCACAGTGGAAAACAAAGGAAATGGAAAATTGCCATTTCTAAACATGGTAGTTATACGAGAATTTGATGGTACTTTAAAAACTGACTGGTATAAAAAAAATCCATAGCATCAGGGCGATACATCCAGTTCAAATCGGAACAATCAAAACATATGAAAATTAATGTCATCCTTGCTTTAAAATCTCGAATCCTAAAATTCTTCATGAATCTTTCCATATTACAAACTCATTAAAACTTAGAAACATTCTAGAAGAAAATGGGTATCCCAGGAAATTACTAAAAGTCCGCTTTTCAACAGCCAAATCCGACGTGACGACAACAACAACGGCAACATTCCAAACACCAACAATATAATAAAATATGCATCACTTCCTTATATACCACAAGTACAACAATTCGTTAAAATTCTTGTAGATGATTCTGTTAAAATCAGTCAGAGAAACTGTACATCTATTAAAAGATATGATATTCTCCATAATCAAAAATTCTGTACCTAGATTAAAACAATCCCACGTGGTATATAGCACTCTCTGTATGGACTGTGATTTACAATATATTGGAGACCTCCCGCCAACTGAAAGACATAAAGCGACACAAGCCAAAGCAACAGCTTTAACCGAACGTCTCATTCAGAAAAAACACTCTGCAGCATATGAGAACATCAGAATTTTAGAAAAAATAAAAAAAAAACAGAACTTAACGAAACGAAATTTTCAGGAAATGGTTCATACACTAAGAAGAAGCGCAGCGGCGTTGGTAACTTGCACTATATATAGTTTTTTTGCTACATTTATCTAAAAAGAAATATCCTCCAAATTAAAATAACTCGGATACCGAACTAATAGTTTAGTTTTTAAAATTTTTCAAGAACTTTTTCAAAATTTACTATATTATTGTACATTTAAAATAACTTTAAGATTAATTCATATTGTCAAAATAGGTTTCACCATCATTTAAAATTTCCCGCCCAAAATAAATAGATGATTCCTTTCCCACTCATCCGTCGCTACCAGTCGTGGTAAACTTTTTTGTTTTTTCTCATTCTTTGGCCATAATCAAAATTTGTATATATTTTCACTATACAATGTAACGTTAGACATAATTTGAAATAAAATTTTTGTAATTTTATTATATTGACAATATCCAAATTTAAGTTAATGTCGAAATTCCTACAATTTATTATTATTATATTATCTTTTTAAATCTTCATTAACCTTTCTGGTGACGAGATTAATTTACGTTATTATTTAATTCACTTTGCTTATTAATTCTTTCCACTCTTTTTTGTTCTTCGCTATTCTTTTGCCTCTTGACAGCTAATGTTGTTTTTGTTTGATGTTTCTTCTACCCTGTTCTCCCACGTTTTCATTGGTCTTCCCCTCTTTCTTTTTTTTGTTATCCTTGTGCTCCATACTTGTTTTGCTTATCTATCTTCTGGAATTCTTATTAAATGTCCATACCATCCCAGTTTTTTTTTTTTCTACGGTGTTTTGTACACTTTCGGTGTGTAATTTATTTCTTATTCTCTCGTTTCTAATTCTGTCTAGTTTTGTAACTCCTTCCACTTTCCTGGAGTTCCGCTTCCATAAATTAATGTGGTTTTGTAAATTGTTTTATATAGTATCATTTTTGCTGTCTTTGATATTTGTTTATTGTTTATTATTATTTTGTTTAGTACGTAGTAACTTTTATTAGCAGCTTGTATTCTTCTATTGTTCTATTGACCTCATGTTCTATGCTTCCTTTGTTGTTTAGTGTTACTCCAAGATATATGAATGTTTCTACTTGTTATATTTCTTTTCCATTTATTTTTACATTTGTTATGTCTGTTTTTGAAATAATTTTTGTTTTTCTACATTTATTGTCATGTTATGTTTTTTCAACTCATAATTCCATATGTTTAATTGTGCTGCATATCTTCTTCGTTTTTTGATATTATGGCTACGTCGTCTGCAAATGCACACTCCTCTATGGTTGTAACATATAGATTATAATACCCCATTTCTAATTTTCTTGTTTTGTTTTTTATGTTCTTTAGAATGATGTCCATAAATATGATGAAAAGTAGTGGACTTAATGCTCCGCTTTGTCGTAGTCCTTGCGTCGTTGCGAATTCTTCTGATGTTTCATTACCCGTTCTTACATAGTTACTTGTTCTTTCATATACACTTTTGGTGGCTTTTAGTAGTTGTTCACTTATTTGTTTATCTCTTAAAATTTTGCACATTATTTTCCTCGATACTTTGTCAAACGCTTTTTGTAAGTCTAAGAATGTTATGTAAAGTTTGTTATCTTGCTTCATTGTCTTCTCTGTAAATTTTCTTATGCTGAAAATATGGTCTTGGGTAGAGTATAACAAACGCGATTGGGGTGCAATAGAAGTAGCGATGTTAATCGATTTAAGAAGGTATAAACTTTCCTGCTGTCTGATGCGTCAGCTGGTAAGCTGATCTCTGCACTGGATTCGTAGCACAATTATGAGTAAGAAACAATTTAGAAAAATATATTTTTATTTGGATAGATAAATTAAGTAATATATAGTTAATAATTTATAAAGATAATTTAGTTATATATAAATTTGCTTACAAGTAATTAGTTAAATACAAAGATTAAAGCCTAAAACGATTGGACTGAAAATTGCGGTCATAGGTTAAAAAATAGTTAAACACAAAAGTAAACAAAAATAAATAAGATATGTATTGTCAAAAACAAGTGAAATAATAAACAAAATAAATACAGATATATTTATATGATATTATAATTAACGAACGATATTTAGCATTGTATTTCTCATACCTAGGGGTAGACTACTCCTGAAGATCTAACGTCTCATCTTCAGTTGGGTTGTACCGAATCGAATTGTCTTGAATCTCAATCTCCTTGACTATCGTTAACTGTTCCGTAATTATATTTAACATTCTATTTGTATCAAATAAATAAAATGCATGATTGCAATAATTTTCCTGGATGACAAGTGTAATACCCTCGCGTATAGCCAAAAAGGTTAATAACATTAAATTGACATAAATTGTAAATAATTTTGTTAAAACGAAATATTTAAACAAACCTAATCTAATCTCATCAGTATTTCTTTGTTGTCTTTCAGTACATTTCCTTGTTTGTCGTGTAATTGTTTTAGTTCTATAAGGTTTCCTTTTTTGCAAACTTATGAGTGTTCTATAAAACAGTTTCTGGTTTCCACTGAAGTTGTTTTCTAAGATTTTTTCATATTGTTCCCAAGATTTTGCTTTAGATCTTGTTACTTCTTTTACTTTCTTTCTTTGTAGTTTATATTCTTCATAATCCTCCTTATTTTTTGAGTGAAGATATTTCTTCCAATTTTGTTTCTTTTTTTTGTACTTCAGTTTTAACTTCGTCATTCCACCAGTGAATTTGTTTAGTATTTTTATCATCTCTAGTTATTCCACAAGCCGGTTTTGTTGCTTCTACTATTATATGTTTGAAAATGTTCCACATGTCTTTGTCTTCTATGTCATGTATATTTGGTGTTGGTAAGTTATTAATAATTTCTTTTATATGGTTTTGATATTTCTTTCTTATTTCATTATTCTTTAATTTGTCTATTTTAAGCTTTATTATTTTGTTCTTACTCTTCGCTATTTCTTGTTTTATTTTTATTTTGTCTTTTGCTCTTATTTTTGCGATTGTCAGATAGTGCTTGCTTCCAATTTCACTACCTCTTTTACCACGTACATCATTTACATATTTCTTGTGATTATAGTTCATTAAAAAATAGTCTATTAGAGACTTTTCGTTTCTACTTTTCATTTCTCTTGTGTACTTATGTACATCTTTGTGTTGATACCGCGTGTTTAATATTGCTAATTAATTTATAATGCAGAAGTTTATAAGCCTATTACCATTGTTATTTTTGACAGTTTCTATATAGATCCCCATTATTTCTTATATTCCTTTGTTTTTGTTCCCCCATTAGATATACAGGCCCTTCCAATTTTACATATTCCAATTGTAAAATATTCCAAAATTCGTCCTTAATTTTTTTACTTTAATCTTCGTTTGGTCCATATTTTATTATTATATTTTCCGTTAATTGTTATTATCTAGTTTAATTATTAGTATTCTTTCGTTCACGCAATTCCATTTTCCTTTTCTTTTATTGATTGTTCCATTTTATTGTGTAGTATACATCCTACCCCTTCTTGTGCCCTTACATTGTCTTCTACTCAACTGTATATTAATATATGATCTTTTTTAGTTTCATTATTCCTTTTCCTTTCTTTTTTGGTTTCTGTTATTCCTAATATGTCTAAATTAGCATTTTCAAATTCTTCTAATAATTCCATTTCTTTTCCCTTTATACTTTTTATGTTCCAAGTTCGTTGAATTATCCGTTTCGTATGGTTAGTTTTCTCCATTTTATCTTCCTCTGTTTTCTTTTTTTGTTATTCGTTTCTTGGATTATATTGTTCTCTGCCTATTCCTTTTTGTTTATCTTCGTCAATTTTTTCGTTTTCAATTTTATCCCATTTATTTATTTGATCATTAATTATAAGGCTTTGATAACCAATTTTAACCCTTTTTCCTTTTGTTTTCTCTTCTCTTGCGATACTTCTGATTTCTCTTTGGATTTTTCTTTCTTCCCACTCGTTGTCTATAAATATTTTTGTACCTTTTAACTTGTTTTTAGCTTTCATGATTTTTTGTTTTTGCTCCCAGTTAATTACCTCTGCTCTAATAAAATCACTGCTTTGTATTTTGGTTCGAAGTTAAAATTGACGTTTACTTTAACTTGTAATGTCAATTTAATAATTAAGACCAGTTAAACCTTCATAAGCTAGGCTTTATTCAATAAAATGTTACATGTCACTAATGACAGATTATATAACAAGAATGTGTTGCTAAACAATACTTATAATATGACATTAGTAACCCCCCCCCCCCCCCCCCCTTTTATTTGTGATCATAGTCCTTTAGATAAGTAGTTTACTTGTTCGCTGAGGACGAAGGGACGACTCTCTGTTCGTTTGCTGAGGATGAGGGGTTGACTCTTCGAAACTTGAAAGACGAGTTCTATCTTCTGTACCATTTTGAGAAGGAGAAATGTCATTAGGTGTGGAGGTAACAGGATTAAAAAATTCTTTTTTCTACAGTCTATATACAAAGTAGACATTTGCGTTCGCTTTTGTCAACGCAAAATGTCACTTTGCCGCTCATGCGCGACAAACTAGAGAAAACGCCCGCTGTCCGAATTTCTAACTATAAAATGCATCTCCACAAGTCAATCTGACTTATGATTTGTCTGTACTGCCTAAAAGCTGTTTTAAACTGTCAAATTGATTTCTGGTGATTTTAAAACTGCCAAAGCTGTGAAATTCTCCCAGCAAATCTTATTTTGGAATGTTTTAAAACTAATTGAGTCTTAAAAGCTGTTTAAAACTGTCAAATTGATTTCTGGTGACTTAAAAACTGCCAAAGCTGTCAAAATCTCCCAACAAATCTTCTTTTGGAATATTTTCAAACTAATTACTGGGAGACTTAAAAACTGTTTGAAACTGTCAAATTGATTTCCGGTGACTTAAAAACTGTCAAAGCTCTCAAATTCTCCCAACAAATCTTCTTCTAGAATGTTGTAAAACTAATTGCTGGGAGACTTAAAAGTTGTTTAAAACTGTCAAATTGATTTCTGGTGACTTAAAAACTTCCAAAGCTGTCAAATTCTCTCAACAAATCTTTTTTTGGAATGTTTTAAAACTAATTTTTGGGAGACTTAAAAGATGTTGAGAAATGTCACTTGTCTACATTCTTAATGGCAACGGTTAGTCAGGACTACTTTGTCGGTACCTATATTACATAACCAAACAAAATGCCGTACTTCTCTGTAAAGGAATACAAAATAATGTAGGGCATTCATTTACTAAAACGAAATTAAAAAAATGTTTAGATTAGGTTGTAGCAATAGCTCAAGAAGAATGGAAAATAACGATAAATTAAAATTAAAAAATATAATCGTTATTTATTTTTTGTTATGGTGGACGACCCCCATTATGTCGATTGTAGAAAAAATCTTGTTTGTGTTTCGAGCGCAAGTGGACATTGTCGATTTCGAGAGAATAACCTCTCAATCAACAATGTCCCACTTTGCACAAATAGCTATACTAGTCTCAGCATCTTTTGATTGTCGTATTGAGCTATTCGAATTCAACTCTAGTGGGTTATAATCCTCTCCCAGAGGTGCCAAATGTCTCAATGAAACACTAGCTTGTTTTCCATCTGAAAGTCTTACATGTGTATAATTAGAAGTGGCTTCCAGAAGATCTACTTCATCTACAAACGGTTCATATTTGCTACTTCGATTATGTCTTCGCATAAAAATAGGGCCAGGAGTTGCCTACCAGGTTGGCAGCGATAAACCAGTAGAACTTCTTCGTGAATTTTTAAACATTCGTTCATGAGGTGTCTCATTAATTGCAGTGCAGAGTAGTGATCGTACAGAATGGAGAACCTCTGGGAGAACAGATTCCCATTGTTCCACATTTAAATCTTTAGAACGGAGTGCAAACAAAACGGTCTTCCAGATAATTCCATTGTATTTTTCAACTTGCCCGTTTCCTCTAGGATTAAATGCTATGGATCGACTGGTGGCTATTCCATTTGATGATAACAATCTTTTGATTTCATCTGACATAAAGGAAGTGCCTCGGTTCGAATGTATATAGCACGGCGTGCCAAAAAGTGTGAATAAGAGTTTTAAATTTTTAATTACAGTAGATAATGACATGTCGGGACAAGGGAATGCGAATGGGAACCTCGAAAATTCATCTACAACCGTGAGAATATAGCGATTATTTGTACGCGAAGGTAGAGGTCCTTTAAAATCAACATTTAGTCGTTCAAATGATGCAGTAGCCTTTTTCAACTTGCCTTCATATTTAACAAAACGGGGTTTAACTTCACAGCAAACTTGACAATTTCGCGCCATCTCACGGACTTCATTAATTGAAAACGGAAGATTTTTACACTTCACCCAGTGATACATGCGTGTGACTCCTGGGTGACATAGCATGATATGCAAATCTTTTAAAGAACGTTCATTAGTTGTTAAAGTAGCACATATACGTGAAAGCGCATCTGCTACTGTATTTTCTCTGCCTGTTCGATAAATAATGTCAAATTGAAAACTTGATAACCCGAGACGCCATTGGAAATTTTTTTCGTTTTTGATTTTATTACTAATTTTAGAATTAAAAATGAACGCTACTGATTGTTGGTCTGTGATAAATTTGAAATGGCGACCAATTAAAAGATGTTTCCACTTTCTTAATGATTCCACAATTGCATAGGCTTCTCGCACTACTGCAGAATGACGCTGTTCAGTTTGCGAGAGTGAACGAGAGAAAAACGCGACAGGACGTCCTAATTGCCAAAGAATAGCTCCGATTACGTGGTCAGAGGCATCAGTTTCTACTATGAACTCGGCCTCTTCATCAATGCTATGAACAGTTGAGGTGACTATTGAAGACTTCATTTCTCCAAATGCATGAAGTGCCTTTTCAATTAGAGGAAAAGTTTTACAATCAACCAGGGGCCTTATTTTTTTTTTTTTTTTTGAAAAATGTATCCAATGCGCATAATGGGCGAACATACCCATAGCTCGCTTTAAAGAAGCAGAATCTATTGGTACAGTATTCTAGAGGTCGTAGTCTGTCTGGATTAGATTTTATTTCATGATTAACAATCGAATTACCTAGTAAATTGATAAAGGATGTTGAAAATTTGCATTTCTCTTCGTTCAGAGTTAAGCCATATTTTTTTGCTGCTTCCATAAACTTATTTAAGTTTATGTCATGTTCATCTTGATCATGACCACATACAGTTTTTCTACGCTAATTATATTATCCATAAATCGTTGAAAGCATGGGACTTCATTATACTCTGTTTTTAAACCAGGAGGAGTAAATGCGAAAGTCAGATTTAAACTATAGAAAGTTCCCAGAAAAAGTTACTAGATTTTTTTCGAGCAAAATACAAAAACTCCGCACACATCTGCACTGTATACTTCTCATGGAACTTATTTTAAAATAAAACTGACATTATAAGCTCAAGCTATTATTTTTCACACCATATATTGATTATGTGAATAAAAAATAATCTGTAATCTAAATAAACACTCTTACTTGATTTATAACTATATTTTTGAATTGAACATAGTGATAATATATATTTATTTACAAATTTATACAATAGAATACAATACCAAAAGAACAAAATACAAAAAATAAATATTACATTTAATTCGTTTAAAATTGAAACTGTATATTATAACATCAATAAGATAACATTTTTTGTTTGTCAAGCTGCACAGCAAGGCAAATTCAGTGCACAGCCATTAACAATATTCATCAAAAGAACTCTCCGATGACCTCAAAAGTATGACAGTTAATACATCAAATGTAAAATCTTTGTACAGTGTACAACTGACGAAGCACTAGCCAATCAGAAGCGTCAGTTTGAGCGGTTAAAATTTAAATTACTCCTTCTGGTTTGAAAACAGAATATAATAACCCCAAAGGGAATTCTGCAAAATTGATAAAGTCTCCCATTAGCTTCGAAAGCTGTGTAAGATCTATCTTCTTTACGAATCGGAACCTGGTGATACGCACTTTTCAAGTCGATTGTACTAAACACACTGTACTTTGCTACATTGTTTACAATATCTTCAATTCGGGGAAGTGGAAAGGCGTCTAGAAGTGTATATTTATTAATTGTTTGAGAATAATCCACACACATACGTTTTTTATGTTTATCGTTAGAAACTATGACAACTTGTGCACGCCACGGAGAGGTACCTTCTTCGATAATATCATTTTTTAGTAGATTTTTCGATTTCCTGCTTACTAAATGTTTGATCGTCCTGAGAGAAACGACGAGATCGAATAGCTATGGTTTTGATAGACAGAAGTAAATTTTGAAATAATGAAACTTCAGGTACATTAGCAATAGCTAAATTACAAATTTCAAGCGCAAACCTAATTCCATCAAATCTGGGGTGGGATTCCATAACTCGTAACTACAAATAATCATTGCTCTTGTTAAATATCAATAGCAACTGCAGATAAAAGTTGCTCATGTTATTTTCCAATTGATAAATAACAAGTGCAAAATACCAGCCGTTCGGCAGCCATATTGAATTTTCAAATCTGACCTTACTCAGTTCGGCAATTTATTTGAATATTTGAAAGAAAACAGTAAGTACAAACAGTTTTTATGATAAATTAACAAAATAATTTACTTATTTAAATTGGTCATATTAGATTTGGACAATAATAATAATCTTGTACTTAATATTTCGAATTTTTTTATACATTATAACCTAATTTGTCTTGTTACGTACCAGCTACAAATAACGATTCTAGAATAATAATAAAAGTTCACTTTGTAGTTGATATTTGCAATTGATACCAAACAATGTTCAAATGATAGCAACCGAAATTATGGAATCCGATTCCTGATTTCTGATGATTCATATTCCTGCAGAACATTGTGACCAATAATGAGGTCTGCACAAGAGTCAGGGAGCACCGAAATTTATACTTTACTAAACAATTGATTTCCTAATTACAGATCAACCAGACAGCAATGGGTTATAGAACATAACAGCGATATTGATGCCATTGAAATATTATTACGTTCTTGCAACAAAGAGAAGCCATTTTTTGTGCAAAGTGTTCGTCTATATAGGTTGATAAGCTTCCGCTATCAATGAGAGCATTTACATTGACACCATTAACTTTGACGTTAACAGTAGTCTTACATAGACATTTCGGTGCAGCAGCAATAGTATCCGCAACCTGTGACATTGCAACAATTTTCTTCCTAGATCGGCAAACTGATGCAATGTGCCCGTGTTTTCCGCACGATCTACATTTTGCTTCCTTCGCCGGACATAAAGTACGGGAGTGTCTCTCTCTCCTACAAAAGAAACATTTTTGGGTTGATGTAGTGACAGCTACTGAGTCTGACTGAGTTTGAGTCTTAGGACTATCAGATACATTAGGCATTGCATTAATAACTATATTAGACGCATTATACGAAGCTGTCTATAAGCTTAACTTAGAGACAAAGTATTGTTTTCTAATAAATGTTGCCGTATTTCATTTGATAATAATCCTCTAATGAAAGCATCCCGGATGTAGTCATTCTTATTCTCTTTTGCAGTAACAGCTTTAAATGTATATTCTTTACCCCGAAGTTAACGACTTCTATAATATTGATCAATTGTCGCATGCGAAGCTTGTGATGTAGTGGCTAATTTATGACGTGCAAAAATGTCATTAGTAGGTTTGGCAAATGCAGTTTTAAGAATGTCGACTGCATTTTTATAAGAATCTGCTTCACTGAATAATGAAAAGATCAACAGAGAAACATGGTTAGTGAGTAAATTGAGTTTACCTGCTTCATCCAATGTTTCACTTACTTCTCCGATAAAATTTTCAAAAGTCTTAAACCAGTGGTTCCATGCTAGTGCTGCGTTCGTTGAATTAGAATCATCATCAAGCCTATCTGGACGAAGAAGGCGATCCATCTAATTTTGTTCAATAAATTGTAATAATTAAGACCTGTTAAACCTTCATTAGCTAAGCCTTATTCAATAAAATTCTACATGTCATTAATGAAAGATAATATAAAATAATGTGTTGCTAAACAACACTTATAATATGACAGTCATATCTAACCCCTTTTTATTTCTCGCTAAGAGAGGTATTGAATTCATGCTGAAATTCGCATATCCAAATTTCAGTGAATATGTACGATTTAAGGTCCCTAGAATCCGATTATAACATTTTTTAAATGATGTCTGTGTGTGTGTGTGTGTGTATGTGTGTATTGCTGGATGTTGTAGACACGATTCTTCAAAAACCATAAGACTTAAGAATTGTTTAACTACGGATTCCTCAATCTGACATTCCTGGGAAGAGCTGAAAAGGTTTTGGTAACAATTGAACAACCGGAAGTAGTAGTTTCTGAGAAAAATTCTTCTAAATATAATTTTTTGGAAATTTTTGTTATTTAATATTGAAGAATATAAAATTGTCCATCTAATACACTTAAAATTTTTATTATATCTTGTATAGAGTTAGAGATAAAGACACTATAATATATGGAGTAATTTAATCGCAGAGGCCAAGGCACTAAGGAAACCAGTTGACAAATTCCAATGTTTATAACATAGTTTTTAAATGACACATGTCAGTGTCAAAAATCAACAGTTTTAGTGACATTCTGACAGCTTTTTCTGGGAAGTATATTTAATCTTTCTTATTGTTTTATTAATTAAATATTTGAAATTATAGGTAAAATGCATATATCCATCAGAAATACCGCCAATCTGGTTAATGAATTGGAAGAATCTCTGACACTTAGAAACTTCCTCATACAATGAAAAATAGATATAATTAGAATTACATGTGTGCAGAAGCCATGTCAAATACAATAAAAACAGTATTTGGGTAAAGTTCTGTATTTTTTTGTTATAAAACGACGGTTTGAAAGGGAAGTGCAATTCAATACTTATATAGCCTAATATGGAAACGGCGAGAGGTCTTGTGCTGGCCACAACAGATTTTTTTCAATTTTTTCATGTGTAATTTCTGGTAACTTTAAGTCTTTTATTATAATATTTCGTCCCTTTATATCTTCCACTCCATATTTTCTATTCTATCTAGTAGTATTTTCTTTTCTTTCTTCCACACATTTTCTTTTTTTTCCATTTTTAATTTTATTTCTTTCATCTCTTCTTTTAATTCTTTTTGTTTTTATCCATTTTAGTCATTATTTTTCGCATAATTTCTAGCAATTCATCCATTTTTTTTTATTTATAGTTTCTATTGTGGTTTCAATAATATTTTTATTTTCTGTTTCCTCTGGTTGCCCCTCTAGTTTTTTCCTTTTTTATTTGTTCTTGCGATCGCAGAACTTTTTTACTTTTACTAAATATTTTATTGTACTTTTGATCTACTTGCTCCTCCCTTGATCTTTTACTCATACCCGAAAAATATTATAATTATTACTTTTACACGTTCGTTTAAATTAGAATATTAAAAAATAAAATCAAATTATCTACGCCACTGTTACTTTAAAGTTAACTACGCCACTTATAATTATAGTTAAGAGTTTAGCGGTTTAGCCGCTTCGCGTAGCACCTGGATTATTCACTATCACTACGCCCACTTTATATGTCACTGCCACTCATTAGCTGACAAAAAACAAATTTTACTAAGTTTCTTTTGTTTATTTTAGAATTGTTTTTCCTATATACACTACACTCAATTTATAGCACTGCACCGTTTTTAACCAAGCAATAAAGTTAGTTTATTTTTGATTTAGGCGATAAGACCCGTAAAAATCGAATTATTTATCGGCCGCACCAAATTATCTGCGCCACTTACTTTAAAATTAACGACGCCACTGGTAATTATAGTTCAGATTCAGACTTTAGCGGTTTAGCCGCTGCGCGTAGCACCTGGATTATTCACTATCACTACGCCCACTTTATCTGTCACTGCCACTCATTAGCTGACAAAAAACAAATTTTACTAGGTTTACTTTTGTTTATTTTAGTACTGTTTTTCCTATATACACTACACTCAATTTATAGCACTGCACAGTTTTTAACCACGCAATAAAGTTAGTTTATTTTTGATTTAGACGATAATGCCCGGTTTCACCATTGCCGAATAAATTTACAAATAGCTATCTGACGAATAAATTTTATTCATCGGTTAGTCAAAGTTTCGTTTCACCAACCAAAATCGTTGAATAGATAGTTAGTCACGGAATATTATTTTTCTTTCCATTATTTTGCATTGAGTGTACAGCTAAGTTCATCTCCCTGACAAAACTGTCATGTTCGCTGCTGTCAACGAAAATAATTTTTTGATTTGTGTCATTGAAATCAAATAAAAATGAGTGCAAATATAAATAAGAAGAGGGGGAAAGAAGCAAAAAATTCCTTCATGAAGAAAAAAAAAATGTTTAAAAATTGTAGTGGAAGAATATTTATATATTATAGAAAATAATAAAACTGACGATGTATTGTCAGAAGAAAAAATTAAAGAATGGAATATTTTTGCACAAAAATATATCCTTCATAAAAGAACTGGCATATTTCTTTCATTTATTGGCTCCAGATAATGCTGAATAATATTTAGAATTTCTTAAACGCATTGTTTTGATAATCAGAATCGCATGCGAAAATCTACTTAGTCAAATTGATTATAAATTATAATCATGTGATTATAGGGATCATTCCTTTTCACCTGAATAACAATTTCTTCATCAGAAGATGTCAACAATGATGAAGATGAGATTCTAATATTGACGGAAATATAAATAACAACTAAAGATAACTTCATTTTTCATATTTATCTATTATTCGTTTTAGATTGGTACCTTTTGTAAATATTCTTCTGATCGCCACTGAACAATTATATTATAACACGCACAATAAAAATGTCAAATGTCAAACTATTCGTTTAATAAATATTTAACTGGGCAAAAATCTCCAGATAATTTAACTGACGATTTATTCGTCGAATAACGTAACTGACGTTGGTGGAACAAAAATATGCTATTTTATTCGACGAATAGCTTAACTGATGAATAAACTATTTATTCGTCAATGGTGAAACCGGGCATAAGACCCGTAAAAATCGAATTATTTATCGGCCGCACCAAAACCACGTGTTACTCCACCAACCTACTATATAATTATTTCTGATCACGTGCGCAAAAGTAACCGTTATATAGAGCAATAAGGTTATAAGCCACAACAAATTCAAAATGGAGACGAGACAGCCAAGAGAAAACTAATTTTTTCTAGTAATCAAAGTGACTGTGAAAGTTGAAAGTGATATAAGTCAGATGATAGTATCAAAAATAAAGGTTACAGAGTAAGTAATAATTGGAGTAATTCATCAAAATTATCAAATTTATAGGTGTAAGTTCAATTTTTATATAAATATAATATATAAATCGTTTTTAACTTAAAAATGTGTTTTCGGCAACAACAGTAAATTTGCTTCGATGTATTCTTTTATTTATTAAAAATTAAAATGTAATTTTAAAACTATTTATTTGTTTACAGTAGTACTTTGCTAACTTTCGAAAAAGTTGATTGTTATAATTTTTAATTTATGGCTTATATCACTATTCTTTCAAATTTTTTGTGTATGAAGGAATTATGAAGAAACTGTTTCAAACAACAAAGCCGTCTCTGAAAATGCCAATAAAGTAAAAGAAAATGTCTAGCAACTTGAGTAGGTATTATAATAATTAGTTTTATGTTATAAAAATAACAATTTTTATTGTTATTTTGTTTGAAATATATCTTAAGAATGACATTTATTTTGTAAAATAAATATAAGATTTTTTTCAATAAAAACAATATAAGCCACAAATTATGTATTACTTTTTTTCATGATAAATGGTATAAGCCTCACTTTTTAAAGAAAATGTTAATTATATCATAATTAAAATAGTATTTAAAAGATTCATGCTCCAAAATTATTCAATTATACTTACATGAAACTATTATAACTATTGAATTAAAGAAATAATGGTCCCAGCTATTTGTGGAAGTTTTTCAAATTTTTAAACAACAATAACCCGAAAGTAACAATTTGCGGCATATGACCATTTTCTCCCAAGATCTTCAATTAACACTTATGCCACTTGGTTGCTAAGTAACAAACACTTTTTAACAGTTAATTATATATTAATTGTTCTAATTACAAAATGTCATTTTCACGATATGCCAATAAAAATATTGATTCAATCAACAAAATTACATAAGAAAACAAATCAGAAAATACCGTATTAAATAAAAAAAAATATAAATAAAAATAAATAAATATATCATCACGGCATATTACCCATTTCTGGGTGTGCCAGTATCTACAACACATATGTAGACATCGGTAATGATGACGATATATTTTACCGTGTGGGCGCTTACCAGCCGTCACCTCACGGACACTCATAGCTGGCGTGGAGAGTGCTCCACAGGGGTCACTTTTGTGCCATTTAAAATTGGAAATATTTGGCGTCAGTCGGGATCGAACCCGGTTCCCCCAGGTTCGCGACCAGACAAAGAAAGATATGGAAAATATTTATGGATTTTTGTATGTCGTATCTTCTTCTCTTTGGAGGTCTCATTTTCATTGCACACTTCACACTGAACATATTCTTAGCCACATTCACGTTCATAGCTACTAGTGACATCTACTGGGCTGTGTTAGACACATAAAAATTCTGTTAAATACAAATTCTATGAAAATTTAATATTAAAACTGCCTACAAAAATAATTATTCTCACCGAATATCCATCGATCATTAATAAATACTTATAATTTTATCACAACTTCCTCAAGCACGTTGGCTCGTGCGACGGGCGGTTACCAAGCAACGTGCTTGCGGTAACCGTCATAAAATTATTTCGTAATTATCATGTCTTCGGAACATTATAGCTGAAAATGGATTCCGGATATCAAAGCGACAGCACTTGCGTCTCGGCGATGACAGTTGATTTTTCTAATTTATTTAAGTTATATACTTACGTCAAGTGCCGTCGAGTCGTTATCTTCATTTGTCACTTCAACTATGGCAATGTTAGCACAGTTACCATCTAAAAAAACGCTTATAGGCGAAATATTCGCCTTATCAACTTTGCAGTGCTGACAAATTACTGCCCGAAATATCAACTAACTTTACCGGTGCGTCGTAGCTCAGTGCTAGAGTTTCCGCCTGGAAATTGTAGTTTCAGGTTCCAGTTCCGGCGAGGTCAGTTGATTTATCTAATTATTTAAAAACATTTTTTTTTTAGTTTTGAAGATAACAAGATATGTGCTAAAATACATTTTTCGTGCCTTCGTCCGGTATAGCTTGTTTTAGATATCTCGAAATCATCCAGAAACACTTATTTTCTGGCCTAGGCCAGCATACAGATACCGAATTTTATGACTATAAGTTGGTATTATTCTGGTGAAATGTCAACTTATAAATATTTTCAAAATGTGACACATTAATTAAAAACACTATTTTTGATTTATTATTCATATTATACCTACTCGTATTATACGATTACTATTACATTAATGCCCGGTTGCACCGACGTTTCTTAAATTTACACTTAATAAAACTGAACTTACATAAAGTATTACTTAATTTTTATCTACTGTTGCACACATATTTTTTTTAATAGCCTTAAGTAAGTGGAGTTTATATATTTTTAAGCTGTTTAAATTGTACTTTTAGTACAAGAAAAATAAAATTTAGATATTTTGTTTGTGTTAAAGTTTGGAGGTTATATTAGTAAGTTCGATTCAAATAGAATTATAGTTTTTAAAATTGAAGTGTAATTAAATATATTCTTTGTTTTTAGCAAAAATGGTATCAGACGAAAAAAGAGCGAACACGAAATGACAACTAATTAAATTAATAAGTAAAACATTGAAAGAAAAATGAATGCAATACTTACATGTCGTTATAAAATTCAATATTATATTCTATTAAAATCAGTAATTGCAATACTGTATATTTGGTTAATCGAAACCGTTGAAAAAAAGCATGATCAGAAAGAGTATGAAAATGATCAGATCTGTCGTATATTTGCCTTGGTATTCCGCATAAAATTAAATCCAATGCATCTAAATCGTCATCATCGACAATAAAATCAATAACTTCAATGATTCTGATAGAAATTAAAAACGTTTCCATTCAATATAACCTCACTACTTACTTAAATGCAAGATAAACCGTCAATTTCGGAGACTTAAATTTATGGAAGCCTTAAGATGTGTATGGAGAGTTTAGCGCACGGTGCAACGAAATAAAACTAAACTTAAGGCTAAACTAAACTTAAATTCTTAAGTGGTATCGGTGCAACTGGGCATAATTGTTGTAAAATATCATCACATTTGTTTTATTTTTGAGGTTCTGTTGAACGAATACAAGCAGAAAATGTATCTTTAAATTTTAACCTATAATGCGGATTATTGGACTAAAATGTCACTAATTTTTTTTCAATAAAATAAATGAATTGTTGATAAAACCATGTAAATCGAAAATGTTACCAACATAAAAATTTTATAGTATATAATATTTGAAGCAGTAATAATATTTCTTTAATAAATTAAAAATGTCGTCGGCACAAAAAAATCTTGTGTATCACACACCCAGAAACTGCTTTGCGAGATCTCGTAATTTGCAGGCCTCGCTTTACTCGCTCTCGCAAATGTCCAGTTTCTGGCCTAGTGATACAAATAACTATTCTATGCGCTAAGATGGGATAGCCGTGTGCTTTGGGTGTCTGGTTGCGAATGTCGGGACCCGGGTTCGATTCTGACCGACGACAAAAATTATTTCGAATTTTAAATTACACAAAAGAGGTCCCTATGATGCATTCTCCGTGCAATGAGTGCCCGTGAGGTGACGCTTAGTAAATGCCTACACAGTATAAATATGTCATCATTATTATCTGCGTACAAAGCAGATAGGCACACTCAGAAATGGATAATATACCGTGATGATATATTTATTTTTACCTCTCGCTAAGAGAGGTATTGGATTCATGCTAAAAATTCCATATCCAGATTTTAATGAATAAGCACGTTTCAAGGTCGCTAGAATCCGATTTTAACATTTTTACAATGATGCCTGTGTGTGTGTGTGTGTGTGTATGTGTGTGTGTGTGTGGATGTGTGTATGTCTGGATGTTGTAGGGACGGTTTCTCAAATTCTATAAGACTTAAAAAATATTTAACTGCAGTTACCTCAATCTGATATTTCTGGGAAGAGCTGAAAAGGTTTTGGTAACAATTAGACAACCGGAAGTAGTAGTTTCTTTAAAAAAATCTTATTTTTTGGAAATTTGTTATTACATATATTAAAGAATTTAAAATTCGCTATCAATACATTGAACATTTTTATTATATCTTCTATAGATTTAGAGATAGACTGAATTATAAATATATAAAATAATTCATTATATAATGAATCAATCAGCCTATGGAAACCAGTTAAAAAATTAAAATGTTTGTAATTGACATAAATGTCAGTGTCAAAAATCCAGACATTACCTACCAACTGAAGGCTTATTCTGGGAAGTACATTTAATATTTCTTATTTTATCTTTAATTCAATATTTCAAATTATAGAAAGATATAGAATTCGTACATGGACAAATCGAAATGGAATAGTAATATAAGAAGCTGTTGTTATAACGAAGAAAAGACTCCGTCAACATCTAAAATTGGTACAAAAAGAAAGGGGATTTATTTATAAGCCAAAGTATGTACAATATCAGTGTCAATTAAACACGCGCTCACTATACATATAATCCATCATATACTCTTCAGCAATACCGCCAATCTCGTCAATTAATTGGAAGAATCTCGATCATTTAGAAGAGTAGGAGGAAACTTGTTCATAGAATGAATTGAAAAATAAAGAATAGATGTAATTAGAATTTTTTCTGTGTACCAGAAATGTTAAATACAATAATTATATAGCCTAATATGGAAATGACGAGAGGTATTGTGCTGGCCACAACAGCTTTTTATTATATGCGCTAATATAAGCTTATCCACCAGTCTGTTAATGGATGCAGCATGTAGCTAATTAGTCCAGTCATTTGGTAGAAAAATAAGGGTTTATTCCACAAAAGGTCGGGTATTTTTGATTTTTGGATATATTATATATTTAGAGGTCCTAATAAAAAATGCAAGTTTTCCCACTCGGGGGCCTTCGGGAAGCACCGCCAACTTGGGAAAAAAGGCGCAAAGAAACGGTTTTTTCTAAATATCTCTTCACCTATTTGCAATAGGGCAAAACAGTTAGTTTTCAATTTATTGACACTAAAATCGGAAAAAAATATGTAATACTTTATGTTAAAGAGAATTTCATGCTGAATTCAAATTTTCAAACCGCGTTATCGTATCTTTAACAAGATCAGAGTGGTGGATGAAAAAGTAAAAAATTGCAGAAAAACATTGACAATTATTATAAAAAAGGCATCAATAATTTACTTCTTTCGATGCCACTACGAATGTAAACTGTTATAAATAGTGAAATCTATTAGACTATGTATTAAATATGTTTGTAAATATTGTTTGTTTTTTAAGTAATTTCAATATCTTTCATAATTGTTTTGAGCAAATGGCCAAAAACATAAACATTCCGCCATTTTTCCCAATTGGCGGGAGGTTCCCGTGCTCCGATTTCCGGAATTTTTTTATATGTTATTCAGCGCACTTTCTGGATAGGATTCCGTTTAAAAGCTTTTATTGTAATTACTTTGAGGTAAAATCATAAATTTTCTGGACTATATAACGTCTTTAGAATGAAAATAAAACAATAAACAATAACAATTATGTATGTATAGTAGTTAAATACTAATAATTAATGAATAATAATAAGTAATTTGAAAAAATAATTAAAAAAATATAATAAAATATGATCTAAATGAAGCATTAGAGCAATTTTCAAAAATTAGCTCTGTTTGAAGCTCTGTAGCTCGCTATCTATTGGCTATAGAAAAAAATATATTAGATGAAAGTTGTAGAAAATTTTAATGTCAACAAATTGAAAAATAACTATTTTTGCCCTAATGCAAATAGGTGAAGAGATATTTAGGAAAAATCGTTGTTTTGCGATTTTTTTCTCAAGTTGGCGGTGCTTCCCGAAGGCCCCCGAGGGGGAAAACTTGCATTTTTTATTAGGACCCCTAAATATATAATATATCCAAAAATCAAAAATACCCGACCTTTTGCAAGGTAAATCTACCTAATGACTGGACTAAATTAATAATGATAAATATAGTAGAAACCTAGCCTCTATCAATGAGATCAGTTACGAATTCCAAATATCAAAAACAATCAAGTGTTCAAGTGAAAGGAAATAATTAACAATTATGTCCCATCGCCATCCAAAACAGAGACTTCGCCTGCGTGTGGTTGTGTCTCATTATCTAGGTCAGAGTGAAATTATTCAAAAGATTCGGTAAAAACTACAATACCTATACTTTCAATCATTACATGCTGCCAACTGTTCAGAAGGCAATTTTTAATTCAGAGAGAAGTCAACAATATGTGTACTCATACGTGTGTGGATGTGATGCGGATTGTGGATTGGACAGTAGGACAGTTGACATGAATATAGCGAAAGTTTAAAAAGTGTAGAAAACATTATGTTTTCCTAGGATATGAACGACTACACATAGAAATTGTACTATTTGTTTTATGAAAAGAGATTTTTGTTGAGAAAACGCAAATTAATAACGGTCGAGAAACTCGATTTCAAACTGTTTACTCAACCAGTTAATTTGCAATTTTTATAATCTAACTGTATCATACATTATTATGTATGTATGTATGTAATTAATATATGCATGGCAGACGAGCACTACAATCAATCGGTAAAGTTTTGCTTATATATTTGTTTATTAATAAAATTTTAATTATTAATAAAGTAATTACTGTATTTCACTAATTTTTGATTCTTCATAAAAAAAATTAAAAACCTGTATTTTTTGTTCATACAATTTCAGATTCCATTGTTATTTCTTTTACCTTTCGTCACCTTAAGGTAACGACGGTATTGTCTTTAGTCAAAAAAATCGATGGTACTATTTTTACGATTCTTTGGTCAAAAATACAATGGTGAGTTTTTAATCAATAAGCACATTTTGGGGTCCCTAGAATACGATTTTACTATTTTTACGATTATGTGTGCGTGTATCTATGTATGTGACGATAATTTCGGCCGCGATAACTCCAATACTACAATTCTAAAAATTATAATTTTTTCATATTCCTCATTCTTACATCCAATTGATTAGATTTTTGTTACAATTAGTCAATCGGAAATATTATCATTTGCAACTTTTGACAGTTTTTCTCGAAAAGACGCAGTTAACTAACATTTTTTGACATTTTATGTTATTATAAATATTAAAGATTATTTTATTTTCTATACGGTTTGACTGCATTTTATATTTCATATTCAATGGATATAGAGTTACAGAATTATAAAGATATAAAATTTTATAAATCAGCCAGATATGCTATAAGCAATTTACATGGTATCTTCGTGAAATAATTTCACTGGAAATATATAATCTTTTGCACAAAACTGTGTTTGGAATTTTTACAAAATACAAGAATTGACTGGAATTGACGGAAGGTAATGTGCTGGTCACATCAGACGTGTATTATTAATACGAATCACAGTCTTTCTTGTCCTGTACACTCCCGGTAGTACACTCTGTACTAACACTGTTTACGCTTATGACAGTTTCGTGTGTGTCAAATTATTTGCATATTGTCAAAGATATTCATTCGATTTTGTTTTTGCAACAGTAGTTGACTACCATTTTTATCTGAAAAGATTTATATTTTTGAGAGATGCACGATGCACTATTTCAAAAGATATTCATTTTCACATAAATTCATTAGTTTCATTACCTTGTCTTAAATTTGCAGATATATAAATAAATAAATATATCATCACGACATATTACTCATTTCTAAGTGTGCCACAATCTGCTTTATTGCAGGTATCGGTAATGATGATGACATAGTGTACCGTGCGGGCGCATACCAGGCGTCACCTCACGGGCACTCATTGCTAGCGTGGAGAGTGCACCACAGGGGTCACTTTTGTGCCATTTAAAATTCGAAATATTTGGCGTTGGTCGGGATCGAACCCGGTTCCCCAAGGTTCGCGACCAGACACTCAGGCACGCGGCCAAAATAAAATGATTTTAACACGAATCAGTCGTCCTACACGTAAAACATAGATTAAATGTCAACTAAAAATGACATTTATGTACATTCCCCAGAGAGAACAAACTAGCGTAGTTTGCTATTGGCGAAGAAAATGAACTCGTAGCCACTTAGTGGCAAAATTATAAAGTTGTCTATATAAGAATTAAACATTTTGAAAATATCTAGTATTCAAGTAAATAATAATTATAAAATACACGTACTAATACTTTTGTGTTTATTATTTTACTTTAAGAATTATACTGTAAATAATTGTATGATACAATTAAAACATAATTCAACTTCTTCGCTTGGTCGTGGTATTACAATGAGTTTGAATGAGTCATACAGACTTGGTCGAACTATATAATTATTAATAATCTACATCACAACAATTCCACCGCGAGCTTTATATATGGAAATTATGAATGAAAAGTTTTATATTTTCTAATAATTTTTAAATTAATCTATTTAGAATTAGGTTATATTTCATAATTAATAGGAAAAAATTACATTTATTTTTTTCGTAACTACCCTATTTCATAATAAAAACCCTGTGAAATTCTAGTTAAAGTTGAATTTATAATTATAAATGTACCTAAGTGATTTTCTAGGATTGCATTGTTTTTAAACCGGTAAATTTTGTTGTCCTAACATTATAATATTGTTTATAAACACTATTATTATCATCACAATTTCGTATCAATTTACTAAAAATAACTAACAATAAGTGTGCTACTTTTTGTTCTAATAAACCAGATTAGCCCCAAATGTTGTCCAGTAATAACAATGTGCAATAAATATTGACTAATTCCCGAGCAAAACAAGGATAACCATAAAAAACAAACATGCTCTAGAACACATCGCATCGCCTCGCCTCGATGGTAAGTATAGGCAGTATAATAACCAGAGACAAGTGGTAGGGGTATATAAGACAGAATACTGACCTAATTGTCTAGTAATATGTGTTGTGATTGTGGGTAGTGTTGCTTCACAGGACCGGGATCGAAACACTACAATCAATAAATTTATATACGGCAATATGCAGGTAACGACATAAATATAATATTACTTATTAAAATAATTAATGTAAAATACGTTATTTTTATGATAATTTTATATTCTTTATTTTTGTAGTATGATTACTTTATTTTTAATATAAATTTTGTATAAAAATTATAAAATTATTTTATAGTTTATGAGAAATTTATATTAATGACATTATACAGGCTGTGCAACGAAACGCGAAACTTAAGAGGAATTTAACATATGATTTTAAAAATGTGTGGAATATTGGCTTTATTGGCATTTTAGAGCAAAAGTACAAGAATGAAAAATTGTTTAAAATTCATTTTTACTTTTAAAAATTTAATGCAATAGTATATATGTACCACTAGATATTTAGAAAATAAAATATGACATTTTCGTCAAAAATCAGAGTCATGGAAATAAAAAACAAAACAAAATCTCATGCTGTCATTCAGTGTTGTTGTTGTTAATTGTTCTAATCATTGTGTCTACAATGTTATAATTAAGCATTAAATATTTAAGTATTACAATAATAATTGATATTTTCTTTTCTTTTTTTATTTCCGTATCTATCTGACTTGACAAAAATGTCAGATTTTATTTTCTAAAGAGTTGGTGCAACAGATATTCTACTGCATTAAATGAAGACTTTTTAAAAGTAAACATTAATTTTAAACAAATTTTCTTGTACTTGTACTTTTCTCTAAAGTGTGCAGTGAAAATAAAAAGACTATTGATAATATTGCTCAAAATTATACATTATAATATATGTATTTGACAAGTGTCGAAAGTGACGCCCGTGTTTTTGGGATTTGATTCAGGGACCTAAAAGAAAACAAATCAAAAATGAAGAGTGGAAGATTTTCTTTTTGTCCTAAAATTATTATTGATAAATAAAAACGAACAATATTAGAAAACAAGATATTTTCCACCTGTTGTCACAAATGTTCAAATAAGTTGCCTCCTAATTGAAGGTAAATATTTGCTCATTTGCATGGAAGCATGGTGAAGTTTAAACGCACAGAAGCTTCAATCAGTTGTGTAACCATTTAGGTGGTTAAGGCTACGCATGGGGATGTTCGTATTCTCGCTGCTAGGCGTTATAAACGAAAATATGTTACAGAGCGTTCAATCTTTCATGGTACATCGTGCGAATGTTGGCCTTCAAATAGGACGCCACCTTTGAACATTTACAGTCCGATTCACAAAAAAGTTTAAGCTAATTCTCATTTTTGGATTAGCGAATTCTATTTTAACAGTTTACTTCGGAAAATATAGTCTAATATATTCCTAGTATCTACCTTTTTTGATAATCTTATGAAGATTAAATTTTAAATACCGGAATAGAATAAAATTCACTAATCCAAAAATGAGGATTAGCTTAAACTTTTTTATGAATCGGGCTGTTAGTGACAACATTCGATGAAATTGTTTTCTCTGTTCGGTATTAGAAAGTCGTACGATTATTGATTTTAGAATGGGCTTCAATCACGATTTTTGATAACATTTTGTTATTTGAGATTGATATAACTGCATTTAGTACACAAAATACCTAGGTATAAAACACTTCGTTCGCCCGCTCGCCGCTAAGCACTCATGTTCGAATTTCTAACTCGTGCTAGAATAGGTTGCCTTCTGTAACTAAAAATAATTTAAATAATAATATTAATAATAATAATAATAATAATAATAATAATAATAATGTAATATCTTGTTCTACTCCTATGCTTTAATATACTTATTAAGTATGTGTCATCTGTATTTGAATGACACTCATTATGATTCAGATTTTCATTATGATGCAGATTATCATTGTTACAGATTTTATTTTCATTATGTTACAGATTATTTTTATTGGTTTACAGTTTATTTATCATAATATACTATACTTATAGCAATAGCTAATATATAGACATTTTTTTTTTATTGGATTTAATATACAATTTATGTAATATACAATAACATATAAACTTGTATAACAAATATATATTTAAATATGAGTTATGGTATTTGGAAATCCTGCTAGTTTAATGAATTAACTAAATAACATATGAAATACAGATATATTTTCCACTTTTAATTTTCAATTTGATTTAGCCCCCTAAATCAAATCTCCAAAGTAAAGGCGTCATTTTTGAGACACCTGTATAAATGTATATAGCAATGCAATAATTATTGAATTTGCGTGCATGTGTGCTACTTGTGTATTATTAACTAAATATTAAAAAAATCTTTTTTAAATAAATACACTTACATGCATAGAAATCGACCACTTCGCAGTTTTGAATTTTCTTTTAGAAACTAAACCCAAATTAAAATAAAAATTTATGCTGTTTAAAAGATCATGTAATACGCTTTAACAGGTACCTCTAAAATTAAATACATAAAACAAATTAACATTTGCACTAGAAACTGATACAATACTGAAAAACGAATTATGTGCAAATTAATATAAAGACAAAACTACAAACTGTCAAAACTGTGTTATACTCGTATGCGCTGTTTTCTGTTTTTAATATCGGTTTCTGCACTTGTAGTACTCTTGATAAATTTAGGCACATGTTAAAGCGTAATAAATGTTCTTTCAAACAGCATAAGTTTTATTTTAATCGGAGGTTTAGTTTCTAAAAATGAAAAATAATTAAATTCAAAACTGTGAAGTGGTCGATTTCTATGCACGTAAGTAATATAGGATCACAGAAAATTATTTTGTATGTTTTATTTAAAGACAAAATATTACTTTAAAGTCCCAATGCTGTATATTTTAGCCAGCGTAAGACTTGTTATTCTTTTTAATTCACAATATCTACATGTCACTGTAATAAAGAAATGTCAAAAATTATTGAAATAATATACAAATAACCTTCATACGTTAAATATAACACGCACCCCGATTACAACTTGCGTCTATGATTTTCAGTGCGATTTCATGAGACGGCTCGGGATATAAACGTCTGTGAACAATTAAACATTTTAAAATATATTTCTATATTTAGTATTTATCTATTTATGTCTATCAATAAACCCCGAACTGGAATTAATTTAGAATATGTGTCGCAATAATACATTAAACAAATAATTATCAAAAATATAGGTGGCATGTTAAATATTCACATCCGAATACATTTCAAATTCGTAAAATACTACTACGTTCAAAGTTAAATATTTTAATTATTAGTTTATCAATTAATTGTTTGTTATCAATATATGAATAGCGGTAAATTATAATGTGGGCGGAAGTAATATCGAATTCCGCTAGAAATTTACATATCAGTTCCAAATGTCGTAATTTAATATGGATTGGTACGTTCGTTGATTTTATAATTTTATCTCTTATTGAATTTGTTCACACATACATATAATACAATAAGTATATCAAATTAGTATGAAAAAAATTTGATGTGGCCAGCATATTACCTTCCGTCAATAGGGCTGTTGCAAGAATTTTTATATGACTTCTAAGTACTAAATTTTAAAAGATATTGTTCTTTAAAGAGCCTCAAATTTTAAAATATTCATTAGATATTTTACAATTAAATATTGAAATTTCTGTAATATTTTGAAAAGTTCACGTGATCTGAAAGAGAATGTGACTTCACAGTACATACGGTTTAACATGTGACAAACTATCGCCTACTTTTATTTACATAAATAACGTAAACTGTTTTCTTATTGGCTATGAATGACGTGCTGTATGTACTCCGACGTCACACGAGTGGGGGGCTTGTTTTTCATGACTATGTCTGGCGCCAATCTTTTTATATATTTACGAAAGTAACAATAAATTATTATTATTTTTATTACTAAGAAAACTTTCATTTAAAATAATTTTCAAAAATGTGAAACATGCTCATTCTAATGCCCGTATTCATAAAAACTCGTACAAATTTTAAACGGTTCGTTATATTTTTTATCCAATAAAAACAGTCGACATTGAAAGAAAAATCGAAATTTTATATGTCAAGTTTGATTCTATTTGTCAGAAATTATAACGAACCGTTTTGAAACTACGAGTGTTTATGAATATGGGCATAAGTATTTTATACAAATCCAATACCAAAAGTTCCTTGGAAAAAATTATATATATATTGCACTTGACAATAACATCTGCCAATTAGAATAGAATTATTTGAATATATCAGCTGTTTCCATGATTATAGCAAAACTGGCTGATTTATGAAAGTTATGGTGGGTTTATGCTCGCAAAATTTAAGAATAAAAATAAGAATAAGAATAGTGATAAAGTTAAAACAGTTATAACATACGACTCGGTTTATGCTGCAGAAATAAGAATAAGGAATAAGAAATAAGAATAAGGAATAAGCCAAAGTTCGTTTACTTTTAACTTTACGCCTTATTCTTATTCCTGTAAGTGAAGAGCGCATGCGTGTCAACTGTCAAATATTTCAAACAAAAAAACTGGTCATTCACATTGACGTATTATAACTAACGTTAGTTATAATACGTCAATGGTCATTCATTATTCATTCATAATAATCGGTGTTGGCGAAACATAATTATGTCAAATTTAGTGATGGATTCTCTTCTTTCCCAATTAATTGAATTAGTGCAGACAAAATAATATTTTGATTGTAATTCATTTTAACAAATTAAAAAACAATAATAATAAAATTATAAATCTTATAAATGCCAAATCAACGCTGCTACCACTATGAGAATAATAAATGTAACTACTTTTCACTAACCTAAAAACTTTAATATCACTGCTCTTATTCTTATAACTGGCAGCATAAACACCACTTATCGTTATGTTTAAAATTATTCTTAACTCTATTCTTATTTTTATTCCTATTCTTAAATTTTTCAGCATAAACCCACCTTTAATCTCTTTATTATTCTTTAACTCTATCTATTGAATATGAAGGAAAATACATAATAAAACCGTATAGGCAATAAGACATTGTTTCACATTGATAATCACATAAAATGTCAAAAAAATAATGTTTAACTGCGTTTTTTCAAATAAGGGAATTTCCGGTTGACCAATTATAACCAAAATCTAATTAGCTCTTTATGTATATGTAAAGAAGAATACGAAACAATTATAATTTTTAGAATTTTAGTATTAAAGTTATCGTCTCTCTCTCTCTCTCTCTCTCTCTCTCTCTCACACACACACACACACTCACACATACTCACACACACACACACACACACACACACACACACACACACACACACACATACACACACACTCACATACACATCATCGTGAAACTAGTGAAATCGTATTCTAGGAACCCTAAAACTTGCTTATTCATTAAAAACTCATCACCGAATTTTTTGAACGAAGATAATACCTTTCCTACCTATAAGTGATGGAAGGTAGAAAACTATGATCATTTTTGTCTATATTTGATGTAATATATTGGCAAATTCAAAAATAATTTAATATTTATTACATTAAATATAAAAATGTAATATTATATCTACCTATTTGTTGTTTATTTGAAAACTGGAATGTAATCATTAAATACAAATTCAAATAATGAAAAAAAAATCATTATCTTGTTTACAATATAGAATTACAATAAATATTTCAGTTTGAATTTGAAAATATAAAATTATTCAAAAATATGAAATTAAATATAATAATTTAACAGCGAATTGTAAATTATTTATAAACATGTAATATATATATTGTTTATAATATTAAATTACCAGTCAATAAATATTATGAATAATTATCTGGCGTAATAAACATAAAAAGTTTCTACGCGTCCTTGGCAAATTAATACCGCGAAGATAGTTGTATCAATTTAAATTCTAAACAGGTGCTCGTCTTGATGTAATTTTTTACATTAATGAGAAAGTCGACACATAAACTCGTATTCAATCAGCATACCTTTCTTGTCGGTGGTTCAAAGTGTGTCACTCACCGAGAAAATTTATGTACTAAACTTAATAATGATAATCAGATTTCAAAAGGCAAGTGTCTCTATTAGATTTTCTTCCGTGTATGTTTTATTGTGGCTGGACGTAAAATGCGGGCTGAAACGACCGTTTATCAGCCGGTATCGGGTGCCGGAGAAACTGACATTCCTAGTGACCTACTCCAAACTCCAGGCCGTGCCGAGGACTGCCTTACGTCACTACCTGACGACCGGAAGGAAGCGACAGCACCAGGTTATTGAACTAGACGTGACCTAGAAATCGACTCTGGTACCTAAACTAGATTTTAGAAAATTGAAGGTTGATCGTGAGTAGTTGTCTTCAGCACGCGCTTATCTTAAAATAATTTACGACATTACAATTTCGTGGTTTGCAAATGGTATATTTGAAAAATGAAAGTATTATTATTATTATTATTTATTGTTGGCACTTTGATCAGGAAACAATACACAAAACTATTTTACTTATCCTGTTTATTATTTAAAAATATTTCTAGTAAAAAAGTTATTAGCGTTCAATAAATATAATATCTCAAAATATCCTTAAAAACAACGAAAATAGCAATAACATACAAACAGCATTTAATAAACACAAATTTACTGATCTACCACCTACCACTACTACTGTCATTGATGGTCTTTTCAAAAACTCTTTATTCAGTTAAAATACTTTCAATACAGGTTATTTTTACCTCTCGCTAAGAGAGGTATTGGATTCATGCTAAAATTCGCATATCCAGATTTTATTGAATAAGTACCATTTAAGGTTCCTAGAATCCGATTATTACATTTTTAAAATGATGTCTGTGTGTGTGTGTGGATGGAAATATAATTTTTTGGGAGTTTTTTTTTATTAAATATTGAAGAACATAAAATTCTCCATCTAATACACTTAAAATTTATATTATATCTCGTATAGATTTAGAGATAAAGACACTATAATTTATAGAGTAAACTAATCGCAGAGGCTAAGGCACTAAGGAAACCAGTTGACAAATTCCAATGTTTATAACATAGTTTGTAAATGACACATGCCATTGTCAAACATCAACAGTTTTAGTGACATTCTGATAGCTTTTTCTGGGAAGTATATTTAATCTTTCTTACTGTTTTATTAATTAACGATTTGAAATTATAGGTAAAATTTTGGTAAAATGCATATATCCATCAGAAATATAGATATAATTAGAATTATATGTGTGCAGAAGACATGTTAAATACAATAAAAAACAATATTTGAGTAAATTTCTGTAATTTTTTGTTATAAAACGACGGTTCGAAAGCGAAGTGCAATACAATACTTATATAGCCTAATATGGAAATAGCGAGAGGTCTTGTGCTGGCTACAACAGATTTTTATAAATAGTTTTCGAGAACATGTAAGTATTTGCGCAACCGGAATGGCATCTTTTTGATACCGGTGACTGTCCGCCCGGGTGACACGGGTACCATAGATGATTATGACTACTACAATTCTCAGTTTTTAGTAGAATATAAATTTCTTGCATTAAATTAATA
The DNA here is from genome assembly GCA_943142095.1 of Ophonus ardosiacus. Lineage (NCBI taxonomy): Eukaryota > Metazoa > Arthropoda > Insecta > Coleoptera > Carabidae > Ophonus > Ophonus ardosiacus. Next base: position 47,896,843 of record OW964824.1, read on the forward strand.
ATTTATTTAAATACACCTGCACTTATAAAACATAAACTTATACAGTGGTATAATATTAATTATTTTTTTATATATACGAGTATAATTTAGAAATAGCATACTTCAAGACCATTTAGTCCACGAATAAAACAGTTTGATGTCAAAACTTATATTCGTGACGTCACATCTATTTTTTAAAACTTTGGAAGACCGGGCCGAGCGTCAGCCGAACGACACCCGTGTTCCGGCCCGTTCCTCTCCTCTACAAACCACATACGAGTTCGTTTTTTGTTGCGACTCGGAAGCATTTAGAGGAGGAAGAGAAAGAAGCAAGAAAACGGAGGCAGATAAAAAAAGAATTATATGGGTTCACAGCACAGGAAACTTTCTAACTTCTTCTATTAGTCTTTCTACATCCATATTGACACTTACAAGTCTATTATAAGAATATACAGAGTAGTTTCAAAATTTGAAAACTGCACCGTCACGGCAAAGATTAAACAAAACTAATCCCGCCCGGCACGCTCTCGAATCGGTACCTAACGTCCCTCGGGCATGACACGTCCATGTATGAACTAATATTTATTTTAATTTATTAATTAATTCCTTTACCGGGTGATAGCCGATACATAATGCCGAACGGTTTATCTGTCTAGATATTATTATTATTCTTATTAGGTATTATCTCTAATTTCTGTTCAAGTGAACAATAATCTAGTATAAATTATACACTTGAGCCGACATTACAGTATTACAATAATTAAAATAGTAATGAGCTTCAAGTAAAGTATCTTTTTCCGTTCCGGTTGATCGTTTGTAAACAAAATCTAATTTGTTGTTTTAACAAATAGAAGTCTGTAATACGAAATTAATTTCGTGCCAAAAATAATCGATTATCATGGGTCTATAGCGCTCACCATCAACTATAACAGTTCGACCTTCATCATTTTCGAAAAAGTAAGCTCCAATGACGCCACCTGACCATAGTGCGCACCAAACAGTCTCATTTTGCTTATTAACATACCCAGAGAGGAGAAAATGTGCCTCGCCAAAGAAAAAGATAATCCTCGAAAAATCATCATCAACTTCCAAGTGCTCTAAAAACGCAATCTGTGTAAATTGTTTACTGTACATGATCCATGTCGTAAATATGTAGTTGTAAACCAATATTTGACATTTTGAAAACACGTACTTATACTGACAGATTTATATTTACAAATCAAATATATTTCTACTAAATTCTTCTTAACACGGTTTCATTATTAATGTAAATGTGACAGTGACATTTATTTAAATACGTCAAAATTTTATTAAAGTATTATGTTTTTGTTTGACGCATGGGTCAGATGATGTACAAAAGTAAATTATTTTATAAATTTATATTTAAAGTTATTTACAGTTTTTTAAAGTTATATTATCGTAGAATTGAAGATTGTGCCATTATATTATATTTTTAATAGTAAAAGTTGCTGAAAAATTATATTCAATGCAATTTTTTCAAGAAAAACTGGTAAAAGCTTGTATAAATGATACTTCCGGTTATCTGATATACACTAAAAACTAATCAACTCTTCCCATATTAGTATAGAATGGGTATACAAAATTTCAAAATTTTCTGATTGATAGTATTTGAGTAATCGTGTCCACAGGATCCACACACACACACACACACACACACACACACACACACACACACGCGCGCGCGCACGCCCGCACGCATACACGCACACACACACACATCATTGTAAAAATGTTAAAATCGGATTCTGGGGTAGCGGGAGGTAAAAATAAACTAACTTGACAGATAACCTGTTAAGACATTTGTTAATTATTTTGTTTCCAGGTGATTTTCGGTATTTTCATACCTAATTTCTACCGTTACAAAACATGTAAAACTAGTTTTGCTTATTGATTCATATCCAGAATTTTATACAACTTCCATTTGAAGCTTTTTTACCTAAAATAATTAGGGAAGCAGGGAATCACGAAAGTTGAATTTACATGTTAAATTAAAAAAATAGTTAATTAATCAAAATGAAAAAAAATAGTTACGTTCCACCCCTGGTGTTGACTGGACTGTTCTTAGTCCGCCACTGGTATTACATTACAGTTTTTGGGTGACGTGGACGGTGGACGGGGCAAATTTTACACGTCATTACGTTCATTGGCAAAAACCTTATACTAAGTAAAGACTTGTGTGTCCTCTATAATATCGAACTGTTCGCATAGTCACTGCAAGATCTCGGGCGATTTAATATTTTCTTTAGTCAAAAATTTGATATTAATACTTTATCCAACAACATTTGGTGTTGATTGCTCATTCATTTCTACTAACGAGGCAATCGTATCATACGTTCGTATGGCGGTAAAGAGTAAATCTAAGCATGGCCATTAACTTCTTCAACAGTCTCAGCCGTGTATGTTCGCTTGGTCAGCGGTAGTAAAAAAGCAGTTAATTTTCACTGACCTTCGTATGAGTGTATGGTCGCGAATCTGATGACCCGGATTCGGTCCCTACCGGCACAAAAGTAACCCCTATGCTGCACTCTCCACGCCAAAAATGAGTGCTCGTGAGGTGGCGCCTGGTATACGCGCGCACGTCGCGAATATGTCATCATCATTACCGAAATCTGCGTACAAAGCAAATTGGCACACCCAGCAATGGGTAATATGTCGTGATGATATATTTTTATGTAGATATCTTAAACGTAATTTTATTATTTTACCGGTTAAAAAACTTTTCAAATTATTCATTTAACAGTGCGTGAGAAATTTGCATATTATACTATAAATACTTTAATGATATGCATAACTCAGAAACCAATTATCATAACAAAAAATATTTTTTCAGTTTACAATAATTTCTTCCAACCATGATATTTAATTTGTTCTTATTTAAATGACAACTACATAAATACATGTACCTACCTACTATTTTTATATTATTTAATTATCTTTAATGCGTAAAATAATCTTTGAAAATGTATTTTTTGTTTCAGTCTCATATGATTGCCTGCTTCGTGATATGTAGCTCTCTAATCTCCGTAACTCAATCCGTGATCCAGTACAAAGTTCGAGGACCTCCAGGGCCTTCCAGACTGACTCACAACCATCATACTCATCCCCACACACACTCATATCCTTCGATGTCACATTATACAAAATCAAAATGGCCGATGCCTCCTCGTCCACCAAGCAGACCGCATTCATCACATTCTCATAATAATGTTCGCCCGATTCCAGTTCATATGGCTTCGTACAAAATTCCAGTTTTAGCAAGACCGCCAAAAATTCCTCCTATGCAAGCCGCGCCATTGATATTCCCATCTGCAGTATGGAAGACCCCAACAGCTGTATACAAACCGCCAGTGGAAAAACCTTTTCTAACTTCTCCTCCAATTACTCAACATCTCACTCAAAATCAACAATTTGATTTCCAGTTAAACAAAGAACCGATCGCCAACATTCCAACCATCAAGCAAATTGGTGAAAAAGGTCCTATTCACACAATACCTGCTCCGAATTTAAGCCCAGCTGATAAACCAAATGTGATACATGAAGAACCGTCCCAGAAACACACCTACCTGTACACAAAAGAACCTGAAATTTCACCGAACGCAATTTTTCCTGTTCCTCAAGCCAGCGCTCTCTTGGGGAATGCGTTGCTTGGGGCACAGGCGTTGCCGCTCATCCAGCAACATCATGGGTATCAAGTAACGGAGAACGCAGAGCCAACAGAACAGTTCACACAGCAGCACAATCCTTTCACCAGCCAAAAAACATACTACGCACCTGATCCAGATCAAAGTAACCTGCTACAAAGATTAAAAGAATACACCGATCCTGGTATCAAACTTTTCTCTTCAGAAGTTCTGCCCGCTCCTCAGCCATTACCTAGTATCTCTAATACTCCTGCTATTTCTGCACAAGAACTATATCAACTACTTAATGGAATGCCTCAACAACAATTAGTAGACAGTTATGGAATGCCGGTAATGAAACAACATTATATTCAACAACCGCAATCTCAACCACAAGTACAGGCATCAATGCCCGTTCATAACTACCAAGGATTTTTAAATTCTCCCCAATTAGTTCAGCCTGATCCCGCTTTCTTTAATCAAATCCCAGATACAGTGAGTCAACAAATTAAAGATAATTTCAAACCACAGTTCCATACATTCAATTATGAAGAACAGGGTTCTCAAAATTCTCCTCTTAAAGAATTTGCCCAGTCGAGAGTAACTGCTGATTATAACATTGAACCTGAAGTTTCAGAAACACACTCCAAAATATCAGTTCAAAGTCCGAGTGAGGCGTTAGCACAAACACAGTATATTCAACAATACTTTGCTACAAGAGAAGATAATAATGTTTCTGATAATGAATTAGCTACTGATCACGATAGTTCTACAAAAGCATCGCAAATTTTAAATCAACTAAGTGCAAAAAATGAAATATCTCCGTCAATGTTTTATTCTAGTCTTCCAAATAAAGAAGCTGCTGAAACTTTAGCAACTTTACAAGCAGCTGGTAGTATTAACAGCAGTATATTAAAACTTCAACAACAAAATCCAGAAGAAAATCCTAGTGCAAATCATCGTGAATCCATGAGAATATTCGTACCAGATGTCGAAGACAGTTACGAAGATATGGAAACTCAGGCATCTGGCGAAAAAACTGAAATTTCCAGAACAGATAACGCGTATTCTCAAGGAATAAGAATTTTTGAAACAACACATGCAAAACAAAATATCAATAGTAGAAACGATGACAGTGTAGAGTATGAAGATTATTCTGGAGAGGAAAATTCCTCCAGCGTAGAAAAAGAAAAAGATACGACACAATTTGGAAATAAAATTAAATCGAAAAGTACTACTAGATAATAAAATAAAATTCCAATATTAATTTGTATTATGTACCTGTTTGCAAAAGGTATATTTGATGTAAGAACTGTTAAAATTCACATATAAATTCTTTCTTGTTTTAATTTATTTGTTAGATTGTAGATATAGCGTAAGATGAATTAGGATAGAAACGATACAATGTTATTTATTTCACAAAATAAAATCGAAATGAAATAACAAGAGATTTATTTGGTAAATGAAAACTATACTCAACATGGTATGAATTATTGTAAAATATACAATTACATAAATATAAAAAAACATACTCAGAAAGTAACACCATTTAATCATATTCATTGACACTGCAAGCTTAAAATATCGCGTCCCGTTTAAAACTTTTTATTTATTAAATATAATTATTACATTTTTTCCATAAAATGTGGTTGCCCATTGTTATTTCTTCGACGTGTGAGAATGTCGCAACCCGTTTCAGTGACAAGAAGTGTTTGCTCGAATTGAGCGGACCACAGACCATCAGCAGTGACTGCAGTCCACTTATCTGGCCATTGCTCATCGCGCCAAGTTCCTTCCGAAATCATTGGTTCGATGGTAAAACAGTGGCCAGCCTTCATAACCCCAATAGCCTTATTTTCTGAAAGGAAATATATTTACAATGTTTATACAAATACTATTACGATTTGGTATTAATAATTGAGACAATATAGATATATATTATGCTTGATATTACGATATTTAAATAAATTTATCAAAATTACAGGTGCCCAAATTTCGTTTGCCACTATTGGGATTGTGGAAACTATAATAGATATGACTTCGGGTAAATGAGACATCTAGAGCGCCTTTGGGAGGCAATTTTAGACGTATTTTCACTTTGCCAAAAATAGGTTACTAAATATTGATAGTTGTAAAAACTTGCTTGAAGCTATTAGGCGATTTAAGGTTTAATAGTTATTTGATGTAGAGCTTCATCTTCAAAGTTTTTATTGAAACATTTTCTAGTATAATATTAATTAAACATTGTCAAATTTAAAGACGGCATGTTTTAAATAAAACAATGTTAAAACAATTGTATTTATCAACAGAGTTACATTTTCAACTTGTAGTTAAAAGTCAACTGACAAGTAATTAATATACATTTTAGTTGCTTGATAATGGTCGTAATTACGACCGAAATGTGGCAATAGGAGCAGGCGGTAGTGATATAGAGTAATTATAGCGCCCCCTAGCTATGAACTTTCTAGAAGTATGTAATAAAATTTGTACACTTTGGTATGCGCGCGTTAGCCCTCATAATTGGAAAACCCGGTACTAAAAGTGACATAGTTACGTAAAACTATCTTGTACTTGGATTCTTCTTTTAAATAATACGTTCTTGTTATGTTATAGTTTACCAAAGGGTGAAAGAAGAAAAGAATATTCAAATTTAAGTTCAAATATAAAACAAGTACTTGTTTGTGCATATCATTTCGAGAAAAATGAATTTTTAGTTACACAATTAGGAAAAATTATAATAATTAACTTTGTTTCAATTGGATTTGACTTTATAATGGGCTACTTGCACACCTTTTTTTATTTCATATTTTTGAAGAGCAGGTAAAAACTTGCTACCCCTATTTTTTCTTTTGACAAAATTTTTATTAATTAGCCAGAAAATAAATAATGAAATTTGATTATTTGAATTACCGCCATGTATGACGTAGAATTACGCCGCACCAATGAGTGATCGTAAAGCCATAGCTTGTGGTTTCTTTAAAGCCATAGCGTTTGTTTATACAGGTAATGTAGATTTCCTGTTTGACGTTTCAACAATAGTTTGAAGGTTAGTATTTTAGTTTGTTTTTTTCGTATTGATATTTTAATTACATCTAACTACCTATGTGTTTATTTGTGAAGTAATTAATATATTTGAGAGCCCAGAGAGAGCAAAATATCAAATTTAAATTAAAGCTTTCTCGCACGCAATGCCATCTATAAGTTACATTCTTAAACATGGTTCTCTTCCTCGGTTCAATATAATGACGTCACAGAAAATTTTCTTTCTTAATTTACTAAAAAACAAATAACTTTTTTAAAATAAAATTTATATTTTTATATATGTTTTCAACATAACATTACGTATATAGTGATAGAAATAGGATTTTCAGTACCATGCAAGTAGCCCATTGTACTTTTACGCCAGAAACAATAAAAAATTGTAACTGCCAGTGCATTTAAAATTATCGGCGGCAACAGTTCATAGCTAGGATGCTGTCATCTACGTTAAGCTTTACCCGCCTGCTCCCATTGTAACGTAGAAAATATTTCAATAAAAACTTTTGAAGATGAAGCTACCCAATAACTATTGAAACAAACTATTGGTAATCTAGAAAAATGTTTCAAATAAAAAAACTAAATATTTTTATTATTTATCCAGTAGCGAACGAAAATAATTTTTCTATCGGTTTCGTGCGAAAAGAATTATTGTCGGTAAATTTTCCAGATATAACAAAACCTTATATGAATTTATTCAGATGGAACTCATATTTGATTTCTACCTTTTTACCTCCCGCTACCCTAGGTAAGGGAGGTATAGGGATCGTGCTAAAAATCGCATATAGAGATTTCAGTGAATAAGCACGTTTTGATGTCTCCAGAACCCGATTTTAACATTTTTACAATGATGTCTGTAGGTATGCATGGGTGTGTGTGAGTTTGGGTGGATCCTGTGGACACGATTACTCAAATACTGTAAATCAGAAAATTTTGAAATTTTGCATTCTATACTATTGTGGAAAGAGTTCATTAGTTTCTAGTGTATATCGGATAACCGGAAGTATCACTTCACAAGCTAACAGTTTTTGTTGAAAAAAATGTGAACTCCTAAGCCTAGTTGAAAATTAAAAAATAACTAAATAAAAAATTTATTTTGAGTGGCCCGTTTTTCAGTGTCACCTGTATAAAATATAAAAAAAGGTTAAAGCCTCATTCACAGCTCCGAAAATAAAAATAAAATTACAACATAAAATTAAAAATAACGATATAAACAATAGATTATTATGAAAGTGTTCACAGCTCCCGAAAATAAAATTAAACATAAGACATTTACACAAGGATTTGCAAATGTAAAATACACAGTTAAATATTTTACATAAAAATAAGCACATACATAACAAGTGTCATTTGAGATGTCAAGTTCCGTTCCGGCAAAAGGATTTCAATTTAAATATAATTTTAAGAAGTTTTCTTAAAACAAAGGTTCGCATTATGATTGCGTACAGTGCTTTAGAGGTATGAAGTTATTATTGCTTGTTAATTATGAATATAAATTCCTGGACAAAATTAACGCACCACTTTTAATTTCTCGATTATTTTACAAAGTTTATTTTCGGCATGTATTATCTGTATTTTTTAAATTAAGTTTTTTACAGGTAATTAAAATTTGTAGAATATAATGCAACATGATATACCTTTATATTAAAAACTACAATATTATACAAAATGAACACAATGTGATTTTTTTTCATTAAAGTAAAATTTAAAATTTCATGAAAAAACAATCATTTAATACTTGGTATTACCATCTCTTACATTAATAATGGCTTGCATTCTTTGGCCCATGCATCGAAATAAATTTCGAATCGCACGATGAGATATGTTTTCCCACTCTTGTAGCCCAGCTTTCTCTAGCTCATCTAGAGTGCATGGGGCGGGTACAAGACCTCTTACGCCTCTTTTCAGAATATCCCATATGTGCTCTATTGGATTTAAGTTTGGATTTCTAGGTGGCAATTACATAGGGTTAATTCCTACATACCTACTGTATTTCAATATTCATCTTTGCCCCGAGCCGGTTGCGATCTTACATTATCATAGATAAAAATTAAAATGCCTCCAATAACCGGCGAGAAAGGAGTGACATTCGAAAGAACATAAAAAATGACCTAAAAATGTGCAATTAAAAATTCAGAATTATTTCATATTTGGGATATCCGCAAAAATAAAAAAATCTGATGACATGACCTCCTGCCAATTCCTTTACACAATAAGCTTTAAATAAAGTATTACTTCCGGTTGATCGTTTGTAAACAAAATCTAATTTGTTGTTCCAATAAATAGAAAAGTATGTAACACGTAGGCATTAACACCCTATACAGTTAAAATCTAATATGTTGTTACCAATTATATAAGAGTTTCAAATACGAAATATAAAAAGTTTTGAATCATATTTTAATATATTTTTTCAAGAAAATCTGTTCAGACCTCCAAGTAAAGTACCACTTGCGGTTTATAAATTTTAGCAAAAATCTAATATGTCGTTCATGAATACAAAAGTCTTAAATACCAAATATGAAATATTTTAGATTATGTTTTAATATAGTTTTTCATTAAAAACTGTTATAAGTTTCAGGTATAGTACCACTTCCGGTTGTCCAATTTTACTCAAAATCTAATCAACTGAATGCAGAATGCTTAAATACAGACAATATTTTTTTTTTTTTTTTTTTTGACGTTTGAGAGTTATCGCGGAAGAAAAAAATCGAAAAAACGCACACAGACAGACAGAAAGACAGACATCAATGTAAAAATAGTAGAAACGTGTTGTGAGGTCCCTAATTCGTGCTTATTCACTGAAAACTCACTATCGATTTTTTAAACCGAAAACATTACCTCCTTTGCCTACGTATGTAAGTTGACGGGAGGTAAAAACTATAAAATTTACATTTTTGCCTATATCTAGTGACCCATGCATTTTTTCTCAAATAACGAAAAACCATTAAAATGATATCTTAATAGGGCAACTTATGTCCGACTTCGAAACACTATTATGGTTCTCGAGATCCTTATGTTGGATACGTTATCCTAGACACCTGTACACGTTAGAAGGAAATTAAAATCAAATTATGAAGCAGAATAGGTATGAAATAAGTTACCTAAGTAAAATAAAATACTATTTTTAAAATTGTAAACTACCTAAAAAAAATCACGAAAAATCTAATATTCCAAAAATAAAACAAATTTAAAACACAATAACCTTTAATTTAATGAAAAAAGAAAAAATAAATATTTAATATCAAATACGAATTCCATTTAAAATAATATAAGTAGATATGTTGTATCTCCAAATTTTGCCGATATTTTGTACGCTATTGGATAAAAAATAAAAGTATATCTAACTTTTTTATTTGAAACATTTTTCTAGATTATTAATAGTTCAAGAGTTATTTAAAAATGAAAATTTCGACTAAAATCAGTTATTCGTCAAAATCTAGGTAGTAGCCTATAAAAGATTTAGTAAAACACAAGTACATCTAAAATGAACTCCCAAAAACGTAATGTTACATTTAACCGAAATTACATCCCTTACTTATAGTTTTAGTTTCATAGATCCCAATGGTAGCAAACAAGCCGGATAGCTTTTATATTACTTTTAAAAAAGTTTTTTATAATTTAATATTTCATACAATTAACGAAATATTCTGCTTCTAAGGCCCGGTTACAAAAAAGAAATTAATCTATGATAAAATTTTACTTCCAAAGTAAATTTAAAAATAGAACAAATGTAATTTTTTTCAGCAATGATCTTAAATGTCATAAGAACATAATGGCTCGTAGTATGATCAAGGTTTTAACTAAAACACTGTTTTTAGAATTTTCAAATTTAAATATTTATTTTCACCCATATATTTAAAGAACAATTTTTTAAAAAATATTTGTTTGAAAACAAACAATGTTCTGCTTTAGAATCATATTTGATAAATTTGATATTATTTATTGTTATTAAATAGTACAATTTGACATTTCTTAAAACAGCGTTTTAGTTAAAACCGTGATCATACTATGAGCCAATCAACGACTCTAATTTGTTCAACAGATATTTGAGCATGGAGGTGTGGACGACGAATACAATTAAATTTTGTTAAATAATCTTGTCGGACTGACAGAGATCTAATATATTTTCTTTTTTTTTAAATAAATTTTAAGGACCTATAGTCCAGTCATTTGGTAGAAAAATAAGGGTTTATTCCACAAAAGGTCGGGTATTTTTGATTTTTGGATATATTGTATATTTAGGGGTCCTAATAAAAAATGCAAGTTTTCCCCCTCGGGGGCCTTCGGGAAGCACCGCCAACTTGAGAAAAAAGGCGCAAAAAGGCGGTTTTTTCTAAATATCTCTTCACTGCTTTGCATTAGGCAAAAATAGTTATAAGATCAGAGTGGTGGATGAAAAACTAAAAAATTGCAGGAAAACGTTAACAATGTTTATAAAACAGTTATCGATAACTTCTTTCGATGCCACGTCGAATGTAAACTGTTGTAAATAGTGAAACCTATTAGACTAAGTATCAAGTACGTAATATTGTTTGTTTTTTTGAATAATTTAAATATTTTCATAATTGTTTTAAGCAAATGGCCATAAACCTGAATATGCCGCCATTTGTCCAAATTGGCGGGAGGTTCCCATGCTCCGATTTCGGGAAAATATTGATATGTTATTCAGCACACTTTTCTGGGACTGGATTCCGTTAAAAAGCTTTTGTTGTAATTACTTTAAGGTAAAATCATAAATTTGCTGGACTATAAAAAATCTTTAGAATGAAAAAAAAAACTATAAACAATAATTAATATTTATATATATTAGTTAAATAATAATAATTAATGATTGTCAAAAAGTAATTTGTAAAAAAAACGTAAAAAAATATAATAAAATATGATTTAACCCATATTTGCCCGGTGTGCCAATATTGGAACAATTGATATGTTTATTCCTGTTTACTGGTGTATTAGTTATAAACGGATATTTACTGATTAGTAATGTTCAGGAAGGTTCAGGCTTTCGAATAGAGTACAGCAACTCGCATTATTTATCTTCTGTGCAATAAAATATTTTAACAAATTTGGATGATTTAAAGAGGCTTGATGGCTGCCAATAAATGAGTATATTTTTTATATACAATTTAATTATAAAAATAAATATTTAGAATAAAACTCTTCTTTAACACTTTCTACATAATATATTTGATTTGTATTTTCATAATATTTGTTTACAAAGTGAATTATATGCTATATAATATTGATGTTCCAATATTGGAACACTGGGCATGAACGGGTTCATGTTTTTTTTAAATATAATTTCAGATTTTTAATTACGCACAACTAATTGATTTGTTTGAGAGTGAATATTTTTTGAAGGCAAATGTATTTTTTACACTTCCTGACAGCGGCAATGATGGTGCTGTTGACAGTGACGATGAAGATGGCGCGAATGATGTAAATCGTCTAAGTGGATTACAATTACAGACTCAACAAGTAGCTAAAATCTGTCATAAAGTACAATTTTTTTTTACTAGACGATGAAGATGAAAACTTTGATAGTGATGACGACATACCGTTGTGCTTTACTGAGGAAATCTCCTATTGTACGGTCCTGGTCTAACAAACTTGATTTGCTACCTTCATTACCGCACCATTTACTTTGCCAAAATAAAGTTAAGATTTATAAATGAATTCGATTCAATGTTTTGAATGATTTTTTAACAACAATATTCGCAAATTTTTAATTATATGCCACTTATGTAAAGACAGATCATACTTTTAGAAGGGAAATTTACCTCAGTAAATACGGTCAACCAGGCGGTCGTCCAAAATCAACAAAACAAATAGATGCACGTGTTGTAGATGAAGTACGATATGATCGCATTGATCACTACATGGTACCAGCACAAAAACAAAATAGATGTGCTTTATGTAAAAAATGAAAACTCAACAAAAATGTGTGAAAAAATGTAATGCAAATGTACATGAAACATGATTCAAAGATTTTCATGTAAGATAATTATTTGTTTAATGTTAAAATTTTAGAATAAATGTGAATTTCATAAATATTTCATGTAACTATAAAATAACAAACTTATTCTTATTGATTTTCTAATATTTATTTACATACTTCACATATAAAATATATTGCACCCATTCGTTCCCGGTGTTCCAATATCGGAACATGCTCCAAATTGTTTATAGGAATGTTTAAAATAAAAAATATATATTTTTTATTCGTATTAACACTTTATCAACTAGAAACCATAGATAAAAAGTTTTTTTTCAAAAAAAAATTAATTCGGGCAAAAACGGGTTAAATGAAGCATTCATGTAATTTTCAAAAAATTTGCTCTGTTTGAAGCACTGTAGCTCGCTATCTATTAATTATAGAAAAAAATGTTTTAGATAAAAGTTGTAGAGAATTTTATAGGCAACAAATTAGATAATACCTATTTTTGCCTAATGCAAATAAGTGAAGAGATATTTAGAAAAAACTGCTTTTTTGCACCTTTTTTCTCAAGTTGGCGGTGCTTCCCGAAGGCCCCCGAGGGGGAAAACTTGCATTTTTTGTTGAGACCTCTAAATATATAACATATCCAAAAATCAAAAATACCCGACCTTTTGCAGGGTAAATCTACCTAATGATTGGACTACTATACATGATCTTTTTTTACTTACTTGCATAGTGGGGTACATTCGGAGCAGTATGGAACAAACGATGAATTCCGTGTCCACAATAACTACGAACAACAGAAAATCCATGAGCCTGAGCGTGTTTTTGAATAATATTTCCAATTTCACGATATTTTTCTCCTGGTTTTACTATATCAATAGCTTTACTTAAACATTCATAAGTAACTTGAACTAATTTCTTATGTTGATCACTAACATTACCAACAAAAAATGTTTCGTTTAAATCTCCGTGAAAACCATTGTGATAAACAGTTACGTCAACATTACAAATATCACCATCTAATAACGGTCTTTGGTCTGGAATTCCATGACAAATTACTTCGTTGACTGAAGTACAACACGATTTTGGAAATTCGTAATAATTTAATGGAGATGGGTAACAATCACGTTCAATACAGGCTTCATGAACAATTCTATCGATTTCGTCCGTAGTTACTCCGACATCACATACTCTAGCTGCTTCATCTAAGACTTCTCTGCCGAGTTTACAAGCAACTCGCATTCCCTCAATTTCTTCATCATCTAGAACTTTTATCTGAGCAGTTCCTTTAACAGCTTGCTCAGAAATTGGAATTCCACTGGGATGGTCACCGTAATCTGGTCTTACAATGCTAGCAGGCACAGTACGTTTAGTAGATTGACGGTGCGGTCTCAGCTTTCCGGTAAATGAATAATTCGGCCATGGGCAGTAATCGGAAGAAGTTTTACCGTCTGTACTTTCGCCCTCTAGAAATGACGTTATTATATTATAAGCATATATTAATATTTGATTATTTGTACTACGGTAAGGAGAGAAGAATTTTAAAAATCTTATAATATGAATCATTATGACAATCTTCCCAACGTACCTACCTAACCTTACTTACTAGCTAAAGAATGAATAATCTTGTGAGTCTTCCAATTACTTTTGAAACATTCTTGTGAACAGAAAAACGATCCTTGAATTCCTATTTTAATGCACGTGGGACACTGAAGTTTGGCGGTGGATTTACATCCTGGTGTTTCACACATTCCAATTGCAGACATTGTGGTCTAAAGTATCAAATGATGCTTAAGGCTTATTTAATATATAAAGTTATTTTTTAAAATACATACACAAGTTTTAAAAATAAAATACTTGTTATTTATGATCAACAATTTCGTTGCATGAACAGGCCAACCAAACCAAAAACCAACTACTACTTCTGTCACTGAAAGAAGTAAGCGGTAAATAACAAATTTACCTATCTAAAATTTGCAGTATATATTTTATAGCTTTTATTAATTTATTAATACGATATCTTTAAGAAGAAGTTTATATATTTTTAATTAAAAGAAACAATTTTAAATATAATATAATAAAATAAAATGCCTTACCAGTATTCCGCTACTTACCATCAATGATCCGAAGTATTAAATAAGATTGCAAGGTTATGTTCACGTTACGTTAGTTGTATAATTTAAATACAGCAAATAAAAGTTTGAACATTAATTATCACACCAACTTCAAAATATACTATCTGTAATACTATTTTAAATATATTAAAATTTACTTTTGTGTATGAAAAACTTTCGTAAATAATTATATTTTTAATATATTTCGTACTGTTATAATGACTATTCAAATATATAAAACATTTGCACGTAATATACGTTTTCGGAAAATAACTAATTGGTATGCAAGTTTACATAGACCTGGAAAAAACGATCCACCTTATTCCCATATAGTTCAAATTGGAGATCCCGTTTTGCGACAAATTGCAGAACCGGTACCGGTTGATCAAATAAAGTCAGAAGAAATACAATTCTTAGTCAAACTCTTAAAAACTGTTTTACATCGGTATGATTGTGTGGGTTTAGCAGCCTCACAAATAGGTATACCCTTAAGAGTATTTGTTATGGAGTTTGGTCCAAAAAGACAAAAAGAATTTTCGAAAGAAATTTTTAACAACAGAAAAATGACTATTGTGCCCTTTTCTGTAAGTTTTTGCGTATATATACTGCCAAGTATATTAGACTTTGCCTAATTTTTAGGTTTTTATAAATCCTGAATTAAAAGTAACCGATTATAAAAAAATTATCTTACCTGAGGCTTGCGAAAGCTTTCGAGGATTTAGCGCAGATGTACCGCGATATTCTGCTGTCCAAGTTACCGGTACGAATGTAATAGAATATTAATTACTGTATAACACAAAAAACTGTCTTAGGATTCAATGAAAATGGAGAAGAAGTTCAAGTTGACGCCGATGGTTGGACGGCAAGAATAATTCAACACGAAATGGAACACTTGGATGGAAAAATGTATACTGATTCGATGGACAGAAAAAGTCTGAATTGCACGTGTTGGCAGGCCGTTAATGAAAGAGGG
Source organism: Ophonus ardosiacus (assembly GCA_943142095.1). Taxonomy (NCBI): domain Eukaryota; kingdom Metazoa; phylum Arthropoda; class Insecta; order Coleoptera; family Carabidae; genus Ophonus; species Ophonus ardosiacus. The sequence goes on from OW964824.1 coordinate 47,912,527, forward strand.
GGTAAGATAGAATTGCCTTTTTCGCCTAGTTAATGTTAATACAATTATTTCTATGTATTATGCAATTTGTAAAATAAATAATTTTGAATATATAAGTTGTAAATTTCTCAAATATATATACATATACCATGTCGACTTTTTTTTGACCTACAGGAAATACAATGTTAATTTTTTTATTTCGCTCTAAGTTTTGACCTATTGATTTTACAGTGAAAGTGTAAATACAAACGATGTTCAGAATTAAAAACTGCATCCAACGACCCATTATTTATTGATATTAAACTTTTTATATACTAAATAAACGTAAATTAAAATTGCCCTTTCTAACCTGTTTACAGAGTGCCATGAGAACTGTTTACTGTTTTATCGAGTGTTTTGTCTACGTTGTTATACTTCAACTATACTCGCCGTCAAATAATTATGGACTGATGTTCAACATTTATCCCTTTCCGCACCCTGTCCCTTGCCCAGCGGTGTTGCCGCTTGTAACTGGACATGACCAGGAATGAACGCAAATGTCATATAATACATTTTAAACTAATTAAAATTTTTAATACATCGTAAATGAAGAAAATATTGTAACAAATAAGTAAGGTAAGACAGTAATACGTAATATAAAATATAAAAATTGTCTCTGTGGAAAATTTATATTTATATTTTGACCAAAGTTTCCACACATCAAGCTAATGTCGCGTTTGCGTTAAAATACGATAACTGGTGAAATTTGAATAAAAGGTAAGAATAATTGATTATTAGGTGAACAGTAGATCTGCCAACACAATATGCTTCTGCAGTCAGATCAAAAGTTTTCTTGTTATTTAATAAATTATATTTTTTTTTTTAGGATGTAACGCCAATTTTTTGATAAAATTGTGTTCATTGGCAATAATTGTTTTTGTATGCCCATTTAAATCTTGTTTTCCTAAACGTTTTTTATATGTGTGGAGAAGAAAATAAAGTAATCGGAAACTGCAGTCAGTACGGTTTTATTTGATTTGAAACCTAAGTTTCGACCATTATAATGTACATTTATAAGAACCTGGACTATGTAATTCATGAGTTTCACTCATTTTCTTTTCAAAAGTCTAAATATAATGCAATTTATAGGATTGTAAAAAGCGTACACAAGTACTAACGAAAATGTCAGAATATAAAATAACATTGACAGATTACAGATATTTGTACAGGTAGACACTTAAAAAATTTGGCATCAGTGTAGAAATCTCCAGTCCATAATTATTTGACGGCAAGTATAACAAGTGTAATTTAATTATTAAACTTTAATTCATTGTTAATAAAATGGACAGACTAACAACGAATGAAAAAGTTCAGTGTGTAAAGTGGTATTTTGCTGGAAATTCGATAGCGCAAGTAATAAATTTATTCAGCGAATTATATCCATTCCGTCTATTATGACCATTCGAAGATTAATTCGACTATTTAACGAAACTGGAAGAGTCGTAAAACTATGTAATAACTGTAGAAATATAAACGCAGGACATCAGGAAGTGAATTTGGGCCATAACATATTTTAATGAAACAAATTGAATATTCTTTTGTGTGTAACAGAAAATACAAATTTAAGTGTGCGTCAGATTGCTGTTGAGTTAAATTTACATCCTTCAACAGTAACAAAGTGTTAAAAAGGAAAAGTATAAATCACACATAAGCATGTTTTGTAAAACTGTGATTACAAAATGTAATTTAGCAGAAACTTTTTTAAAAGGATTTGTTTTACCGATGAGAGCACAAAATAAAATATCGTTACAATAATAATCATGTTTCTATGTTTTCTTTATTCATATGAAAATTTGACCTTGAATGAAAAAAATTTCCTTTATATAATTTATTTTCTTTTTCTGCCCCGGGCGGCAAAACCCTAAGCTACGCCACTGTGATGATGATAATAAATAATTTCGTCATCAAAACAAGTCATCCAGATGCCGAGATGCGGTAAATGTTCTCATCGAATATTTTGAAGAACAACCTGAAACTGATAGCATTGATCTGCAGTTACTTTAACTTAGAAAAATGAAGGAATTTATAAGAAGTAAAATTTACGAAGCCCAAAAACAGAAAAAATAACTAATTTTTTCAAATGATTTTATTCACATATGTACATATATAAACGTACATAATTATTTTTTGTTAGATGTATCGTTTGTTTTATTCATCTGACTTATATATTTGTCCAAATAAACTATTAAAAAATGGAAAATGAGGTGTTTGGATTATCCGTGTTTTCAATTATCCGGCAAAGGCTCGGTCCCGGCTAGCCCGGATAGTCGAGGTTCTACGGTAAAGATAGAATAACGATTAGCTACACGTGTACGAGTAATTTTTCACATTTACTTCGGAGCATTGACGTATTATAAATTATAACTAACGTAGACCCAGCGCGTCCTATGCTGTTACACAGTTTGTTGTGATGCAGAGATAACATATCTATATACATAGATTTTTATATGGATATCATCATTGACGTATTATAACTAACGTACACCCAGCGCGGCCTATGCTGCTGCACAGTTTGTTGTGATGTTAGAGCTAAAGGTGGGACGGGTGGGATGCAGGGGAGTGGCACAGTCTGTATCGCGGGTCTGCATAGTTTTGTTTACAAGTTTGAGAAGTACAAACGTCAAAGTATGGTCTTTGTTTGATTGTTTGCGAATTTACAATATATTTTAATAAACTTGCAGAATTATCATGGTTATGCTGGATGTAAACAAACAAGCTTCTATCGCTGTTCGCTTGGAGGCGCTAGTGTCTGTAACAGTTTTCTCTTTTTCCGGTCTCAGGGAAATGACGTTGAACGAAATTTGAAATTTGTATCACATTTTAATTATTAATTTCTCATATACATATTACAAATTATTTTTGAGTGAAACTATGATTTATATATTATTATTCTTCCATACTTCCATAATATAAAATAATAATAATAATAATAATAATAATAAAAAAATGGTGGAATACCCCATTGCCGGTAATGCGGGAGTTTCACAATTTTTGAAAATTATATATATTAATCTACATGAAAAAATACGTCATACGTGTTTTTTATTTTTTCGTAAAGTACTCCATATTGCTGAAAAAAATTAATTAAAACTTTACAATTTTGAATAGAGCGCTAATAGCTGAGGAAATGCGTCAGACTTTCGACATAACAATCGTTCGCTGTAAAAGAAAGATAGTCTTGTACCAACGACGAAATATAACTAGACAAAACATTCCCTATCCCTCTTCACTGAATGTTTCGATTTCGGCTGGCCAGAAACCATATACCTATTAGACTAATATACTGCTAATCCTCCGCGATTCATCCGTTAAAGGGTTAAAGAATATGAAATAGAAGATACATCTCCATCACTCACAAGCGATACAGTGCTTTGGATGCGCATGCTCGCATTCTATAATTCTATTGGCTACTGGCGCCGCTAACAGAGATGACGAAAGAGTGGGATTTGAAAGTTGAAGTTTCCTGTAAACCACGTGCGTTATTTGAAGTCACTGTGATAGACCAGAAAAGTGTAACGGTCAATTGTAGGCGCCAAATTCAAACTCAGTTCATAACGCTGAAAACATAATTTTCAGGGGCGGATTAACAGTTTTGCCGCCCGTAGGCACCCAGAAAATTGCCGCCTTTTTTCAGAAATTTGCCGCCTTTTCATAATTTTAAAATATATTTCTAACAGAAAAATAACGCAATTTTCAAATATTAACCAAAGATAATATAGATATTTCAATATCAGAAATGTTAAAATATGTCTTTTGTAATGTTTAAACTTTTCGCATGTTTTACTTTTGTTAAAATATAAAAGGGGCTTAAATAGGTAATTTTAAGGCTAAAGTCTAGAATACCCAACCCTCAAGAATTTTATTTTGATGGTTATAGTTGCAAAAGCAATATAAACACGAAATTTCACAAAAATTATGCCGCGGAAAGTAATAGTTATAATGATTTTGGCATTTTTTTCTCAAAAAAAAGGATGGTTAAATTCCTATAAAATGAATATAACCATCCGAGTTACGTCAAATTGTGTTCTGTGATTTAGGTTATCGTTATATTAAAGTATTTATTGAAAATTTTCAAGCGACAAAGTCACATTTTTCACAAACACAGCCGAAAAACTAATAATCATTCAAGCCGACAATAGATAACATATTTACATTACATTATACGTCAAATTGAGTTTTGTGCGTTAGGTTTCCGTTATATTAAAGTATTTTTTGAAAATTTGCAAGCGAAGAAGTAATAATTTTCACAAATATAGCCTTTAGAATAGGTAAAGGCTGACTTTATATTTGCAAAAAACATAAATCCATGTTTCCGCGCTTTAATTTTGCATTTCTTTGTTTTTTTTTAACTAAAAGAAGACATAACAAAATGGAATTTCAAGTGGTTCAAATGTGTTATAATTATCGATAGCATAATAATAACGAGGGTCTCAAAATAAAGTCTGAAACATGAGTTCAATTATTTGGACATTTGTTGAAAATAGAGCGCATATTCCATTACTTAAGTACCATAGAAAAACAGATGATAGTTACAAATTGGCCCAAGTAATAATAATATACCTACAAAAAAGCTTTACTATGTATGAATTTGTTTCAGAGATCATCGATATAAATGTTTTCGTTGCGTCTTTTGATCGGTAATTTTTTATAAAATTATACATTTCTGATTTAAAAAAATTGCCGCCCCTGAAAATTTGCCGCCGTAGGCACGTGCCTACTGTGCCTATGCGTAAATCCGCCACTGATAATTTTACTTCCCATGTATTTCTTACCTAGAAATTTTTTGCTCAATTTTAAAGGGTGAGAAATCTCTTAATTGTACAAAACATAATTTAAAATATTTGTTTAGTTATCATAATTTCATTGAATTTTAAATTTCGCGCTATAGTAATGTTATTATACATAAACAATATTAAATTATAATGATAATATTATGTATAAAAATTCTTTACTTTGTTGATATTTGTATATTTATTTATTTCATTTTAATTACAAAATTGTCACTTGGAAGGAAATTTTCCTAACCGTTAAGAAATATATTTTAGTTTCACGAGCATGCGCATACAAAGCACTGTATCGCTTGTGAGCGATGGAGATATATCTTCTATCTCATATTCTTTAACGGATGCACAACACATTGGCGAGATAGGGGATCAGCAGTATATTAGTCTAATAGGTATATGCCAGAAACAGACAGAGATATATTTTATCTATTTAAATAAAAATATATATATATTAATTATCTTCTTGATGTTGTACCACAAAATAAATATAATAAACGAAATATTTTATCTAGTTCGTCAATTTCTCACTAGAGGCCACGAAACATATTAGATATTTTTATAAATTAATTTTACGCTTAAATTCATTTGGCAACACAGGCAAGGTACACAAGCTGTATTCTTGGCAACCTTGTTGCGGTGGGCCATACAAGCAAATGTCAAAGCCCGCGCCTCATATGCAAAAATGGATGCGCTTTTGCAAGTTTTTTTTATAGATTTACAGATCTGCAAGACTTACAGATTTGACCTATAGTCGAAATATATGTATAACTTGATGTATATTCTAAAAAACTTTCTATTCTAAAATGTCAATGATATTGCGCCTCTAGTGAGAAATGCTCGAACTAGATAAAACGTATCACTATCTCTGTCTGGCCAGCCGAAATCAAAACAAATGAAACGATGTTTTGTCTAGTTATATTTGGTCGTTGCGTTCAGCCCCGTGGTTCAGCCATTCCGAGTATCACCACAGCCAGTGACCTCTATATACAAAATGGACCGGCGACTCCTATCTCTTTACAACGGCGCGAGCTGTATCCACTCAACTGTCATGGTGGGGTGGCTATCTCTTTCTAACAGTGAGAAGTACGCATGCGGCAGCTAGTACCAGTAAGATGAATTAACGATGAACATGAAGAAGAAAGCTTAAATACATTTTCGCATATCTGCTTGGTCCAACTATACACGAAAGTTAGAGAGAGATAGACACCCGTCCAGTCAGGCGGGTGGTATTCTCGGTGGATACACGCAAGTTATTCAAGCCACCGGTCCATTTTGTATATAGAGGTCACTGACCACAGCACGCAGCGAGTATAACCTCATTCGTATTATTATATTATTTTGTTGTGTGGTTGTAACAAGAGATCATACGAAATACTTCCCACTGCGCACATATAATCTAGTCCTTCTAGTCACTTTGCGCTGTCGAAAGTCTGGTGTCATAACCGGATTATAAATGGCGAACAACCGCTTCTTTTAAATTATGTTATAATTTTAATTTCAAAATTTAAATATTAAAACAAAATTAATATTACTTTTATATTTTTTAATAGAGTACTTGTATGATATATTTTCAGTATTTAGTACTAAAACATTCAAATTTCACATAGTGAAACTCCCCCATTGTTTTGATGATTGAGCCTAGCCTAGGCCGTTTGAATCTAGGTTTGTCGGGAGGGATATTAAAATAATTGAATTTGTTGATTATTGAATTTTGAATAAATTTTATTATTTTCTTGTTATTTTCATATTCTTTCAAGAGAGCTGGATCATTGTTAACAGTGTTTAATAAATGTTCGTGTTGCGCTTGCAACGTCTTATATTCTGTGAGTATAGATTGCAAATCATAATAATGAACGAAGGTGTGTTTTGATTTTTGTAGTTTGGCTTGTCCAAGGTTTAGGGTCAGTAGTCCAGGGTTTTTTTGTTATGTCTTTAATTTCTAGTTGTCGTCGCGAACAAGATGGATCTGCAACATTTAAGTTTTTTTTGTTTAGTTTTCTGGGTCATTTTATATTTGAAAGGTGGATTTTTGATTGTTTTTTGGGGTTGCATTCTGTGCTAATGATAGCAGTTTTTAAATTTGGATTGATATATTTGATTTTTTCTTTATTAAATTTTGCCTTTTTTATTTTATTTACCTTTTGTTTATACGCAACAAATACTTCCTCAGATACAAGCAAATTTTCGCGATTTTCGTTTAGTTTGTTTAATGTAGTAAGTAGTTAGTTTGCAAACGATCATTAATATTTTTTTATGCTAATTTGATTTTTTCACGATGGTTTTGGACGTAGTTTTGTGTTATTTGCTTTTCTAGGGCTATTTGAGTCGAAATTTCCGTTTATTATTTCTGTGGGTTTAAGTCCAGTCGATAAGTGATTTGTGTTGTTATAAGCTAAGTAAACTTTGTTTTCTTTTGTCTCGTCTTTAAAGTTTTCCTGTAAGTTGAAGAGTCTGATATGCTCAACGAGAATGGAGAAAATATTTAAAAATATTCGCTATTTCATTTTCTAATAATTTATGAACATTGACTAGGAATATTTTTTTTATTTCATTGTTGGTAACAATGATTGACATTTACTTATATTATTACCTACTTCATTTCAATAGTAGGTCTTCTAGAAATAAAATTTACTTTAAAATGACAATTGTCTAGAAATGTTGTTAGCAACGTAACAAAAATTTGTTTTGCGTTCTTTAAAGAAGTACTTTATAACATCCAAACGAGTTTCATAAAGTACACATTAAACAACCAAAATAGAAAAATTATATGTGCGTCCGTATATGGGTATATGAGTTCGCGCATGAGCATTATGGACTTTGAATGGCTTGGAAATGCTAACAGTCAAAAAGTCTGAATTTTCAAGATAAGCAAAGCATTTTTGTTTTAATTCAAATAACCTGTCTTTATGTTTATAAACCAATCCCAAAAGTATTGATTTTTTAATAAAAAATGACGTTTTTGATATATTGTAGACCTGTCCTGATATAAATAAAACAAGTATAGCTGTACGCAATTAAATTTATTAAAATCACTCGCACGAGTAAATTGGTTACATCGAGTAACTTAATCGTACATGAATCTTTTATATTATCACTTACCAATCTCTTCGCACAATCATACAGCTAAAAAAAGATGTAAGATGTGAGTATAAAATTATCATATAGCTATCATAATATAGGCAAATAAAACAAACATTAATTAAAATACATAATGTTACAATTGTTAATATATGTAAATATGAATTCAAATTAAAAAATACACGAGATCAATCTAAAAATTACACATTTACCATGGAAACAAACTTTTTCGTTCCATAGAATATGTAACAAAGAAAATTAGATATCTGCTTAGTAAAATAAAAATATCCTCACTTACTTCAGCTGCATACCAACCTAATGCAACTGTAATGAGCAAGTAACATTAATGACACATCTTACAAGTATTTGAGCATACTCTCTGAGCTACAAATCTATATTAACAAATTATTTATTTTTGTATTTTATAGAAATTGAACCAGCAAATTAATGGCCATATCAATTTTTTTCTTTACTTTTCTGTTTTATTACAAATAATGAAAAATTAAATATTATTAAATTACTTTGTACCATAGCTGATCATCACACATTTACTATTTGTCATGGTTCAATGTCCGCAAAATACTATACTTAATTATATGTATTTATATACAATGAATTATACTGTAATTCTTACAGACTATGCTTGTTAATACTACGTACCCTACTTTGTGTCGCATGATTGTGAAGAATGGAAATAAAATATATGGAAGTAAAGTACATAGTATTGTATATAACACTTCTTAAATAGTTTTCATTGCTTAGTACGGATCCTCTATGTAATCGCTTCGGGCCAGTATGCAGCTTACTGTTCCTTTCTGTCGTCAAACTCTGTTTATTTCTAATTCACAATGTGGAAAATATAATCGAGTAATATTTCAGTGTATTATCATTTGTTACAAACTATGTGGCTTATTTCTTCATAATATTGAAAAATGGAAATTCATTTCCAATATGATATATTTTTATACATTTTTTGTCTATTTTATTCACAATTTTTCTAGAAGTGTAAAAATATTATTTAATTAATGAAAATACACAGCAATATACTCAGTAAATATAATAGTTAAATATACCGTTTAATAATAACTACGGATGGTTATCACGAAATATAAGAAACTCATAGAAGTACGAATTTTAAAAATTGCATCTACACCTAATATACTATCATATGCAATATAAATATATATTTATGTTTACATATTATATGAGAACATACATACATATTAATAGTAAAATACCTGAATGCATAAATTTACAATTATAAGTTATCCGAGACGCTGTACAATAGTATTGTTTAATTGCAACTTAAAAGATAGGTCAAAATTAGAATGAATTCATTTTTAGTAAGAATTGGGATTTTAAAATCAAAATAATGAGGACAATATTTTTTTCGGTCATTTGTAAATTATGCTGAGTTTAATCAGCGTTTTCTGTACAATATCTGCTTTAAGCCAACAACAACGAAATATAATTGTAGGTAAACAAAATATTTATAGGGTACACCTTAAATTGGTAATTCTACTATACACAACCATGAGTCGTACCTTCAGTACACATTCATTAAGAAAGATGTGGAACTATTTGCAAGAAATTAAAAATTTTATTCTTCTAAATGAAAGTTAATTATCCATTTAAATGTTATATCAGGCACTGTTCCTATTCCTATGAAATATTAGTTGCATTTTGATATAATACTTTTAGACTTACAACCAAAAAATTTGTAAAATAAAGAATTGTTTCTAATCAACTGAAGCGAATTTCCAATAAATAAAATTTAAATCTGCAAGTCTTATGATGTTTATATTAAAATGCTCTCATATACTACCGAATACAATGAAACAAGTATTCTTAGAATAGTAATATATTATAAATCAGCCCTTTTTTCTCTCATAAAAAACAAAATAAAACGGATAGTAAAATAATTATAAAAATACGGTAATTATGCTAAAAAATAATTGGTATATTAAATATAGAAATTATTTTAAGTTGAAGTTTCCGTCGAAATAATAGGTACATAAAAATTTATTTATATACCTACATATTTACTTAAAATAAAACAATATATCTTAAAATCATAATCAATTATACTACAACATCCATAATATCACCATCACTTTAATTGAATATTAATCTAAATTTTTGCAGTAGAAGTAATTACAATATGATATAATAGTAATGAAATAGTTTAAAGAAAATAATACATTCACACTAAGATTTCCTTTAAACTACGTTTAAATTATTAGTCTTATTAGAAGCAAAAATATTAAGCTAAAATAAGAAACTATTAAGTGGTATAAATCATTAGCATGTATACTCGTATATTTTAATTACCACATTTGAAATTCGAAAATTATGAGTTACGATGTCAATCAAATGTAAAATTTTCGAGGTATGTCTCCTAACTGAAACTAATTTTTATCTTCCATCACCTCCCTTTGCGCGCGTTAAGTTGAGGCTGACCTTGTAGGCGCGGAACCTAAAATTCGTACTTAGATGGGTAGAAATGTAATAATAGAGAGAGGAGGGGGAATTGTAGTCGATGTTTTCAGGTTGGCTAGCATCTAGTATGCGTAGATCCAGTCTCATTTTAACGCACGCCAGCTATACATCTAAGATAGGTACAGCTAACGAAGATATTATTAAATTAAACTAAAAGTTGAAAATAACCAACTTCTTAATATAGTTTCATTAGTTTGGTTCCTATTACTTGATATAGGAAACATGTACGTAAATTGCTCTTTTTGATTACATTTATCTCAAGAGTGCACTTGGTCAAGAAAATACGTGAATATTATTGTTCTGTACAAGGTGTCTCATTTTCGATGTTTTTTTAGGGTATCTCGGGAAATATTACTGATAGAGCAGAATCGTTGGCACATTCCAAGGTCAACTTTTTAAGAAAAGTTTAATAGTCACAACAGGAATTTTCGATCTTCTTTTGTTTCTGAGCTACAAGCAAAAACTTGTTTTTCGTTCATTTCGAAAATATCTCATAACTTATTTATTATGGTAGAGAAAAATTGTTTAAACAAATTTTGTACCATTTTTTAGGAAAATAAAATGGCGTAATTAGAATTTTTGAAAACTTCATAATTCTCGAGATATAACACAAACTTATGATTTTTTAAATGGCAGCCTAAGTTGAAAATAGTCTCATCTTTTTTCTTATTTTATAAGCTCTTCAACGATATATGACAAGTCTACATTCTTTTGTTTCATGTATGAATAAAAGATGATTTATTAATTTTTTGGGGCGAAAAAATTGAAAATGATAATAAACAAATGAAAAAAACTATTATAGTTCATCATTTGTTTATTTCTAATACACTGGCGAGCAAAAAATTGAGGTCAATTATTAATTATGATATATTTTTGGAATGTTTTGTTTTAAGCTCATGTTTGTAAATTGTAAATCATAGAAGGATCTTAATAATTTATTTTTTGAGAAATATCATCTGTTTTCTTTTGTTATCTGTCATGTAATATCATTCTTTTTACAAATTTTATGAAATAGCGTGCATTCGCGGTAATTGAAGATTCGCATTTCGGTGTTTCTTTTCGGTATAGCGTTGATTTCTCTTTGTAAAATCTATCAGTTACACGGTGTAGTACTCGTATTGTGTATTTAGCAGTTCACAATGCTTGTAAATCCTATTGCTGCGGCAAGAATTGTAGCGTTGATACAAGATGGCCGAGGACAACGTGAAACTGCAAGAATTGTTGGTAGGAGCCTTTGTGCTGTACAAAAGGTGTTTCAGCGCTATGAGGAGATTGGCTTGATAACCAGAACACCAGGATCCGGGCGTAAAAGAATCACCAGCCGAAGAGATGACCGATTTTTGGTGTCCGAAAGTTTGCGGAATAGGACAGCTTCTGTGGTTTTGCTACGAAATCAACTCCAACAAGTTAAAGATGTAAATGTTAGTGAATGGACCGTTAGAAGAAGGCTTCATGATGCTGGATTGTCTTGTAGAAGGATGGCTACAGGTCCACCATTGCAACGCCGGCATCGAATTGCAAGATTGGTTTTTGCCCGAAATCACGCGGCATGGAATGGTGAGGACTGGGGCAGGGTACTTTTTCCAATGAGTCGCGTTTTTGCCTCAATGGTTCAGACGGACGTCGACGAGTATGGAGAAGACCCGGAGAAAGATACGCTCAAGTTTCTATTGACGAGCGACTTCCATTTGGCGGTGGGTCGGTTATGGTTTGGGCAGGAATCTCTTCACAAGCACGCACAGAGTTGATCTTCATACAGAATGGCTCCCTGACAGCTCAAAGGTACATTACGGAGGTTCTAGAAGACCATGCTATGCCTTTCTTGATCACTATGGGCGAGCGTAGCATTTTCATGCTAGATAATGCTAGACCTTACGCAGCCAGAGTTGTCAGAGAACATCTGGATGAAGTGGGATTAGACGGTTTGATTGGCCAGCCCTCAGTCCGGACATGAATCCCATCGAACATGTCTGGGATGAGTTGGGATGGCGTATCCGAAAGCATACACCAGCTCCAAGAACTGCCAAGGAGCTTAGAGCGTTGCTATTGCAGCAATGGAATAATATTGACCAGAATATGATCCTTAACTTAATTCAAAGTATGCTTCGTCGAGTTTAAGCAGTAACTAACGCAAGAGGAGGAAATAGGCAATATTAGTAGTAAGTTTTTTAAATTTTTTTCGTTCCACATAACTCCTAACAACAAAAAGTCAAACTACGTTTGAAATGTAAATTTATTGTTTTTTCATAATAAATTATAAAACCAAAAAATATGCTTTGCGTTTCAATATTGAATTATTAATTTAGCCTATAAAATACAGTATAATGGTTTTCAATTTACAAATATAAGCTTAAAACAGAAAATTAGAAAAATACATAATAATTAATAATTGACCTCAATTTTTTGCTCGCCAGTGTATATTTGCTTCAGTTTTACACATATTTTTAATTTATTTACTTTAAAAGACTATTAAACCAATTTTTTCGAATTGTGTCAAAGCCAACTGTGACGTCGATAAATAATAATTTAACTAATCCGAAAATAATTGGTTTAGAATTATTTTGAGAACATAATTAATAGAGATGGAATCAAAATAAACAAATGATGAACTATTATAGTTTTTTTCATTTGTTTCTTAATAATTTTCAATTTTTTCACCCCAAAAAAATAATAAATCATCTTTTATTCATGTGTAAAACAAAAGAATGTAGACTTGTCATATCGTTGAAAAGCTTATAAAATAAGCAAAATGATGAGACTATTTTCAACATATGTTGCCTTTTAAAATATCATAAGTTTGTGTTATATCTCGAGAATTATGAAGTTTTCAATTAATCTAATTACGCCATTTTATTTTACCTAAAAAACGATACTAAATTTGTTTAAACAATTTTTTTCTAACTACCATAATAAATAAGTTATGAGATATTTCCGAAATAAGCGAAAAACAATTTTGCTTGTAGCTAAGAAACAAAAGAAGATCGAAAATTCATGTGATGACTATTAAACTTTTCTTAAAAAGTTGACTCTGGAATGTGCAAACGATTTTGCTCTATCAGTAACATTTCCCGAGATACCCTAAAAAAAAAAACATCGAAAATGAGACACCTGTACATACAGATAAAAATTCATTGCGTCACTTAAAAAGAATTGTGGATTTTTTTTATAAAATCGTGAAATCCATCTTATTTAATAAAAATACTCGTACTTGTAGTAATATAAAATAATTTGAAATATACAGCTTTTCATCCATAAATTTGCTAATAAACTTTCGTGATTGTAAACACGGATTAAATTTATGACGTCACGGTTTCATGCACAAAGACATTTCTCTCACACACGCACACACATTTACTCTCCACTTGATTTCCGTTTTAGCCGTTCTAAAACACAAAACAGCAATCTAATATAAAATTGTGACAGGTGACAAGAGAAAAGATTATTATCAATTATTATTTTATTTCTTTAAAAGTACTAGTGCAGTATAAGGTATGTAAATAAAACATTTATTTAAATAAATATCATACTAACCAATCATAGATCATCTAAACAAAACCGGTGTGGTAGAGCTCGACCCTCGTATCAATAAAGCTGTTAAAATATTTGAAATTACAGGCAATTATTAAGAAAATCATATCTCTGATTCTAAGGACTTATCAGGTGTAAAACATACACCTACATATATATTTAATTTGACCTATTCTTTCAAGCAAAAAATAAATCAGAAAATGTAAAATGACCATATTTTTTTTCAAAATACTTCGAAAACTGTTGCAGATAACTGTAGTGGCGTCACAAGACCAACTTTCAGGGCTCGTTAGGCTGGGTACACACATGTACAAATTACCGTAACGGAACACCGTCGCGTTACTTAAACGCGTAACAGTGTGGACGGCACATCGTAACAGAACAGCGTTCCACCCGCTGTCGGTTTTCTAGCGTCGCATCAAAGAAATGTTACGCGCTCATGTTACATCTCTTGTTTGCGAGTGTGGACAAGTCAGAAAGAAATTATTGACATGGAACGGAGAAATGTTCGAGTAACTGATCGTGGCGAGTTTACGTTACGGTTAACACTAAAAAATAACGTGACGTCGACGCGTAACAGAAAATTGTTACGCGGCTGTGTTCTGTTACGATAATTTGTACATGTGTGTACCCAGCCTTATATAACGCAACGGTATAACGGAGGCTCCGGTATCATTCGACTACCACAAACTATAATCACTGAATACGTAATACATAAGAAGAGACAGTATATGGAGAATTATCACACACATACATATGTTTCACACTACGCGGCGCTGCGAAAAAGATCGTAGTGACATCTGTCGTCAAACATACTTATTACGATGAGATGAAGGTTGTGCGGTATTACATTGTGGATTATTCCTCGAGATCACAGAATCACTCACGTAGAAGTAGTGAAAGTGAACGTCGTCGCGGCTCGCGGCATTGCTTCGACAGCGATGCAGAAATTCCAAGATTTATTTAATTTAAAATTTATTCCTGTTCTCTGAGGAAGATATAAGTAACTATTGAAACTAAAAATTATATTATAAATGTTATTACTGCAGCATTATCAAAAATTGTGAAATTTATTATTAAATAAAATCAAACATGAAAAAAATTTAGTTAAAACTTTACAATCAGAAATAAAAAATGTAATAATTAAATAAGAACCTAGTTGGTACTAGGGCTGTCAAAATCTGCTGAAATTGCTAACCGGTTAACCGTCGGTTTACAGACCGGTTAACCGAAAAACCGAATAACCGGTTTTAAGTCAATAACCGGTCGATTTTTAGCCGGTCAAAAAACCGGTTTTTAGCCGGTCAAAAAACCGGTTTTTAACCGGTCGGAAAACATGTTTTTAACCGGTCAGAAACCGGTTTATAACATCGTACTTCTTCTTGGGAAATAAATTTCGGTAAACTTTGCAAAGTTTCCCTGTGTGCACTAAAATCTTGACAATTTATTGTTTAGCAATGGTATATGATATACTTATATATGGTATGCGAGCAATATCTTCAATTTTATTCATATTTCACCAACTGCGTATTGATTCGGAAGGTTGTTGAAATGCTGTATTTAAAATTGTTTTCGATGTTGTTCATATAGATCATCGCGTCTAATGCAACTTTAAAAAATTTTTGTCATAAATTTTAATTATTACTGTATATTCAACGATTGCTGAAGATGGGCTTGCCCTAAGCCCGAAGCGTCCGTAATAATAGTATATTACATCCGAGGTGGGAAATGTTTCATTACATCCGAGGGCTTATGTATATTACCGAGAGGCGAAGCCTCGAAGTGAGATAAAACGCGAGGCTGTAATGAAACTCCCACCGAGGTTATGTATCTTATTTTATTCACAATCATCCTTATTGTAAATCAATAATTTTCAAAATAAATCAATGAGTTTTAACCTTTAATTTTATTAATATTTTTTGACAGCTCTCTTAAAATTTGTTTTAACTTACTTTATTATAAGGATCTATGACAATGTTGCTAGGCAACCTCTACATAAACGTTTCCAACCCAAGAGGTAAAATCTGTTATTTCCAACCTAAGAGAATGTCATTAAAGTTAAGAATGACGTATTTCCCAACCTCCAAAAGGTTAGGAATCGGTATATTACTATAATGATTGTGAATAAAGAATTTTACAATACACGTAGACCATTTATGCCTTTTGTTTTCATCTATAAACCATTCAACGCTTGGTCCTTTCACACCTTTCTTCATTATTAATATCACGAGCTTATATTTAATGAGAGAATATAATGAATTTTTATTAAAATTAACTGTCAATGTTGTAAAAATGCCATAGCAGTTAGTAACGTATAGAAATAAGGTGATATTCTTTGTTTTTTATCATCGCTGTGATAGACATGTAACTATGGAAATTCTGAATGTTGATTGGCGGAAAACATATCACGTGACTAATGAATTATTTCCTATTTCAATGTAATTTACTTTTATTTCAAAAATATTATTAAAAGAAATAATAACAAATTAAGGTTGGTAACATTGACAGTTTCAATAAGCATTTGAAATTTATTTATTTTGATATATGTCAAGAGCTGTTTAGACGTTAGGTTATAGTTATTTTTTTTTAAAAAAAAGAGTGCTATGAACCGTTTAGAAACCGATTAAAAACCGGCTATAACCCGGCTACTAACCGGTTAAAAACCGGCTATTGACCGGTTAAAAACCGGCTATTGACCGGTTAAAAACCGGCTATTGACCGGTTAAAAACCGGCTATTGACCGGTTAAAAAACCGGCTATAAACCGGTTAAAAACCGGCTATAAACCGATTAATAGCCGGCTACAAACCGGTTAACCGGCTAGCCGAATATTTCATTATTGAAAAACCGGTTTCCGGTTAACCGAATACTTTTGACAGCCCTAGTTGGTACCATGAAAATGAGTGTTATGACTATAAAGTATTTATTAATAATTATTTAATTAAAATTAAATTGTATAAAACTAAAATGCTAAGTAACAGTAAAAAGTATGTTAGAAAAACTGTTACTGTATTAAAATAAATACATTCACATTTATATTTATATGATTATATTTCTTTTTGTTCCTACTTATTTCCCTGTGTTCATTTTATTTGCATCCAGGGTACTCAGTATGAAAGGCGACACTGTACAACCACTTGAGATAGAATAATGGAATCTTTCAGTTTACCATATACTTATCCCAATTCATCTAATTTAATATGTACGTATTCTTACGTATTGAAAATAAATACAATATACAATCTTAAACTAGATTAGGCTAGTATGTTTAGTTAAAATGATTTCATTTCTTTTTCGTGAATTTATTTTGGCTGTGCACAACCAATTGTAATCAAAATAAAAAAAAATCTTTAAACTAAAGGAATTAAGGAATCATGCCCAGTTGCACCACCAGCACTTAAAATTTAAACGTGCCTTTATTCAGTTGACCAAATAAATTGATGTTTATTTTTATTGCATAATTACAATGTAAAATTGAATTGACTAACTGAATTAAACCAACCTTAAAGTTTAAGTGTTGCTGGTGCAACTGGGCATCAGAGGGATATAATTGTAAATTAATTGAATAGTCTTTACACATACATATGCAGTAGATTGAGATTAAACAATAAAAACTAATTTTATTTAATACCTACTTTCGCTGACACTATGTTAAAAAAAATAGGAAGTTGTCACGCCAATAGTATTTATTACACAAAGTTATTTATTTGAATCACTTTGATGATAAATAGTATATTTTCTATAATTAATGTGTGGAATACAATATAAATTTATTGTAAAATAAATATATTTAAAATGTTATTACACTAATTATCGAAATAAAATAGATAAAATAAAAAAAAAACTTCTTTAATTTATTTACAACTTTGTCTATCTCATAATGGCGAAAAAATTTCTGTTTGTTTTTTGTGCTGCAAAATCCAAAATTATTGTGTTCGAATGATGGTTTTTATTTTTTTCTTCACATATTAGAAACAAAAACAATACTTTTATTATATAAATAGATTTTGAAAATCTAAATAAATCATAATAATTGCAAAGATATTTCAAAGAGATTTTTAGAAAAATGTGGATTTTCGATTGTACACAATGAGAACATCGAGAATTGCGCCATAAATTTGTTCAGAAAATTTCCTATAAGATTATGTAACTGTTAACTTATGGGCAAAATAAAATAAGCTAGTCGCTTAAAGATTCACGGCCGAATTTTCAATATAACAAAAAGCAACTATTTTTAGCACAACTGTTCATCGTTTTCTATGTAGGACGCTACAGGCAGCACCTTATTGATGTGTGTAACGGGTAAAACAGTGGTTGAAATTAAAGCACGTGGATGTCCCTCCTTGAGTCCTTGTTATGTATTCTGTATTCAGTGCTATAGTATTCTTCATGTAAGAATGTTGTTCCGCAGTAGTCTCCTTTTACTACAAATAATAGGTTTGTTCGCGGTACCGATCCCGGACTAGTTTGAGCATCACACGCATGCGCAGTTTCGTTTTAATCGTTCGCGGTACGATTCTGACTGATAACTCGGTGTTCGCGGAACACTGTGGACTGGTACATGATTGGTTACGTACTAATCAGACCAGTCCGAAAATTGAAGCAAGTACTATAAATCAGGGACTAATTGTGAGTGTTCAGCGCATACTTTTCTATATTTAATTACGTTTATTTTAACAATTTCACAAACTTTAAATTAATAAATATTTAAAGGTAAGTTTATAATATTGCCTCCATTTCAGTTCAAAACTATATAATATTTTCATTCAGGTGCATAACATACATAACCTCAAACGTCAAAACGGGCGTTCGCGGTAGAAAAAATCCCAAAACAATCTCGGATCACGCATGCGTATTTCACGATTTATGAATTAGTACGGAACAAGTACGAAATAAGTTTGGGATCCGTCAGGGACTGTTACCGCGAACAAACCTAATAGTACGTTGAAAACTAATGTCATAATGCAAACATTGAGCGATATGCCGCTTTGTCATAATTACGATGGGTATTTATAGTTTTATTGTTGGACCCGACAGAATCAATTATTCTGACTAAAGCCTTACACCCGTATCTATAGTTTGTGTCAAGATAAATGTACATTGACTTAGACTTCTTAAGCTCGGTTAACCCCAGAGGCGGATTTAGTGTAAGAGTTTAGTAGGGGTAATAATGTAATTAGCATTTTTTTTGTTTGAAAATAACACAAAAATTGAGTCCAAGAAGTAAAAATCAGACTTGTTTTTGTGGGAAGAGACGTTTTCATCGCCCAGGTGAAAAAATTACTAGTTTGCATTATTTTATTATGATTCATTTTACCCTGTTTATCGTTTTTATTTTTTTCATACTTCTCAGGTGTCTTTAAAGATCAGTTTGTCAATCACATTTGCCCATTTGACAAACAAATCTTGGATTGAAACTAAGCGATCTTCTATAATAAGTGCCCATAGAGCAGAATCATCCCTTTTCTTAATAATCGGAAAATGTCCAGTTTAAAGTTTGTTTCAAGTTTCAAGTGTTCATTTATAAACAACTGAAGTAAAATGTGGCACCCGTGGAGTGATTCTTTTGATAAAGAATATAATTCTAATATTTAAGTGAAGAAGGAGAAAATGCTAAACAAAAACATTTATCGGACGGGGCAAAACAAGTTATTTTAAATGTGTATAATTCCTTAAAAAGTGTTGATGGAAGAGGACGTATCCAGAAAACGGAGTATTAACAAAAGTGAATTATTACACTGTGCGCCGAAATGTTAACCACGGAGTTATTATCCGCCGGAAAGTTTGCAAAATGTAAGAAGAAAAACTATTTCCGCCTGTTAGTCTTTTACATCAGAGAGCGTCAGCAAAAGTGACGAAAGCATTATTGTTACGAGTAATTGTTAATTTATGTATATATTTATAATATTTGTAAAATGTAAAAAAATGTGACGAAAGCATTATTGTTGATTGTTAATTTATGTATATTATGTTTTTAATATTTGTAAAATGTAAAACAAATGTGAAGGAAGCATTATTGTTGATTGTTAATTTATGCATCTATATGTTTTAATATTTGTAAAATGTAAAAAATATATAAACATATTATTGAATAATAAATTGTAGTACCTAACTTTATTATGAATTTTAATACCTAATTTGTGCTAAGTGTTTTAAATTTGGTAAATGGAAAAAAATGTGAATACCTCTCCGTTTTCCTACTACAGAAAAGTCAATATGCAATTACCTTGATACAAACTATAAAAGGCAAGCGCCTCAAATTCTAAAATTAATGCCCAATTGTACCAATGACACTTAAATTTTAAGTGTTCCTTAAATAGACAATATCGTATTGAAACGAAACGTCAAATGGGTAATTTCTGTCAAAATTTCGATTTGCATTTTTTTGTTTATGTCCAGCTTAAAATGTAAGTGTCAGCGGTGCAACTAGGGGTGCATACTCAACGACCGAATATTCAATACCAGAATATGCATGCACATAATAATTCAAATCCTGAATATTCAAAAACAGAATCGCGTATTGCACGAAAACCAATAAACAGAATCACCCAATTACACCAAACCTACCCTAACGTGTCCTCCGATTGGCCACGCCCACGTATTCGGTTTTTACTGATTAGGGTGAAGCACATACTGGCAATGCGAGATTCTGTTTTTGAATATTCGGGATTTGAATGATTCTGTGCATGCATATTCTGGTTTTGAATATTCTTTCCACAACTGGGCATAAATTCTTATTTGATCTGTATAACAAAACCATTGTGAAAATATGATGGCATTAATTGTGATAAGTCAAAATGACGTCAGATTGTTACTATAGTTGTAGTTATATGATTTTTCTTACTAGTTTGGTAAAAGGTAGAGTATGACATATGGAATCCACATTTTAAAACAAATAATGTATCGTAAGAATAAACTCACATTAAAAATAAAAATTTAAACTGATTATTGAATTAAAATGTTTGTTGATAATATAATTACAAATTTTAACATTTTAAATAGACAGTCAACACAAAACTTTCTTTTTAATATTAGTTTAATTTTATATTTGTTTAATTTATATGATTGTTGATATTTTCAAAACAATCGTAAAAATTCATATATCTACGATAAAGGAATTTATATCAATGAATTAAAATGATCCTCTATATTCACGATACAACTTAAAACGATTGTTAATTTATATGTGGTACTTGTAAATTGTTTGTTCACTTCTACGATACATGATTTAATATGATCACGAGGATGATTATATATTTGTAATATCAAACGTAATAAATATTTAATCAAATAATAATTTCCAAAATTCGTAAACTATTGCTATTATTTAATAAAAGTTTTATTTTGTTTGATACCACAAAGGTGATCGGTGGAGCCATCTTCGAAAGAATGACCGAATTGCAAATAGTTCTTGAAATAGTCACAAAGGCGCTATTAAATTGAGTGTTTTAAAATTATCAACAATCATATTAAATCATGTATCGTAGAATTAAACAAACAATTTTATTCAAGTATCACAGAAATAAACAATCGTTTCAATTCATTGATTGTAAAAATAAAGGGTCAGTTTTATTCATATAAATGGTACATCATTTCTATAATATTTGAATTTTTACGATTGTCTTGAAAATATAAACAATCATATAAATTAAACTATTATAAAAAGAAAATTTTGTGCTGACTGTTGATTTAAAATGTTTGTTTGAAAAATTTGTAATTATGTAATATTATGAACAATCATTTTAATTTAACAATCAGTTTAAATATATTTTTTTAATGTGAGTTTATTTTTACGATATATTAATTTGTAGAACTGTTTTAAAATGTGGGAATAAATGTGAAAACGGCATTCCGTAATGACAAGACTTTATGTTTGGCATTTTGAAAATTTTATTTGAAATAGTTTTGTTATTCTCTACTATGTCGTGAAAATTATTATTATATATAAGGTGACTTTTTATAGAAACAGCGAGAGAAACAGTGAAAAATAGAATGATTCGAAATGTACATTATATTTAAGTATAGAAAATGGTTCTGTTTTGTTAGATCCCATATTTTGTTCGTCTAAAGGCCGAGGAAAATGAAAATAATGCGATAAATTTTAAACTGTTATTACTACTACTATTAACCAGACAAGTTCTTGTTCATAAACTATTCCATTCCCTTTCCATTGGAAAACGAGATAAAATTGTCCGAAACGTACAACCAACATGAAGTCCTGTCATATTCCACCCATGATACAGGCTGTGTCCGACGTCGCATTTTGGCATTTAGAGTTTAGGATTTAGGTCTCCTTCACATAAATACAACTCCAAATGACACACTAATGACATCCATTGGTTCGTAGAGCAACACTTTAGAACAACAAAAATGAATGATACAATTGGATGCTTCAGATTAAATGTTAATATTATATTTCATGAAATAGAACCTAAGTAGCTATTCTTTGCCAGTAAATTTGACATTTTGCACAAATTATAGCAACAAACATTATTTGTTTAATTAGTGCGCGACAACTTCAAGGTAGTGTTCTCCTGCAAAACCATAAAATCTAATTCCTAAAATTTAGTTATTAGGGTGGTAAAAGTCCAACATTGGATACAGCCTTAAAATATACCTACTGGTTATTCCACTTGCCAATGATGTCATTGTTTTTGAGGTTCCGAGTGATAATTGTTTTCTTGAATATCCGCTAGATGCGCTACGTGACAACGACCCTATTTTAGCCTACTTTTTACAAACAAAATGTAAAAAAAAAAGAATAAATACAGAGACAACTATCTAAAGAGGGATTGGAAACTCAATGCTCTTCTATAGTCATAAGTTGGCCATCTATTATCATAAACAATTAACTAAACCACGGTAACTAGATCTGTAAAATGTTACAAGTGTGTGTTTTTAGAATTAATTTTTTTAATATTTGAAAGAAAAAGGAAAAACTCATATTGATATGTATTATGAATATTTAAAATAATATAGTGTACAAATTTTAAAATTGCAAAAGAACAATGAGTAGGTACAGTGGCTCCCAGTGAAAAATGACACACGTGCGCTATGAATAATTAAATTACCATGGTTAATAAACAAAACAATTTATTACAGAAATTTATAATAATTTATTACTCTTATGCCCATATTCATAAACACTCGTAAAGGTTCAAAACGGCTAGTTATAATTTTTGACAAATAGATTTAAACTTAAAAAATAAAATTTCGATTTTTTCAATATCAACTCTTTTTATTGGATAAAAATTATAACGAACTGTTTAAAATTTTTACGAGTGTTTATCCCTTATTATACAAAAATAATAATAACTTTTAAAAAAATTAATCTCACACTGAAAATGATGCACCTCTACTATGTCTGGTTTAAGAATGCCGTACAGCGTGGTATAGGGACAACATTACGCGGCTCACGGCTTGTGATTGGTGCAAACGCGAGACAATTTTAAGCTGTTAATATTGTTATTGCAACTTTTTTTCTGCATTCGTGTACAATAAATTAGACTAGCTAAATTGAACGTAAGTGAAATAAATAATTTTAATATAAATACAGAAGACAAATCACCTGTTAACCTTTGAAAAAATAAATATTTTATTATTCATGCAATTTCGCAATGATCAGAATAGTCCTCAAATGGATTCAAGATGTTGCACTTACAAATGATGTTTCTGAATGTATATAATTGCAATATTATATATATATATATATCAGTGGCGTGCAGTCCATATGTGCACCCTGCGATTAATTTAAAAATTCATTGCTTTAAAATGTAAATTATTTAATTGATTTGATCTTAATATAATAATATGATGATACAAAATATAAAAATATTGATACAATTATGGAACAATAACGTAGAGAAGCGGTTTGGTTGCCTATCAGCGAATGTGTGAATTGCCGGGCAAGTGCAGGTCTCCACACTGCACTCGGGGCGCATGTTTTTAAACAGGGAAGGTATAGGAACAGTGTATTTGCGCAGACAAAGATAAAATATTAGAAATACGTATCGCGCCTCCACTGTGCAGCATATTTTGTGCACGTATCACCGAAAAATTACTTTAGGTAGTATTCACAGACAAAAAAATTAATGATTTATTTTTAGTATTTGGTATATAATTTATATATTATTTATTAACTTATATTTGTATTTATGAAAATTGCAAGTGAATTACTAATTGCGGATTTACTCAATAATCCATTTTCTAGAAGGGATAAAGTATAAAAAAAATAAGAATTCTGAATTGTTAATCAAAAATTCCACCTACACAATACTTTTTAAAACAATTCTGCACACCCATCACACAAACGCACCGCACGCCACTGATATATATAAAATTAAGAGAATTTTTACCTCCCGCTACCCTTGGTAGGGCATATCAATCGATTTTAGTAAATGACCACGTTTTAAGGCCCCTAAGATCCAATTTTAACATTTTCACCTTGATGTTCGAGTGCGTGTGTATGTGTATGTATGTATGTGTATGTGTGTGTGGGTGTGTGTGTGTGTGTATGTGTGTGTGTTTGGATCCTCTTAACGCTTTAACTCTAATACTATCAATCGAAAAATTTCGAAACTTCGTATTTCGACCACAATCTAATATGGAAAGAAACCATTAGATTTTGGGGTTAATCGGATAACCGAAAATGGCACTTTACTTGAAGCTCAAAATGGTATTTCTTCGGAAAAATACACTTAAATGTCATTTTTGGCAATTTATGTTATTGTAAAAATTTAAGATTATTAATTTTTTTACAGATATGCCTTCATACGTTTTCTATATACTTTATATATAAATTTATAAAATAATCTAATTTATAAGTCCAGGAGCCTGATGTATCAAAGATAAACACAATTCCTTTGTTACACAGTTCGTATTTCAAATGTATGTAATTGACAAATAAATGTCATTGTCTACTAATCATTTAAATTATTAATTTTGATATAAATAAATAAAGCAATAGTTATATGCAACCTCGTATGCAACAGAACTTAATAAGTTTGCAGCAGTTGTAAATATGTAGGTTTGTATTTAAATTAATAAATAAATAGCGGGAGGTATTGTGTTAGCCACATCAGATTTTTTTACCATTTTTAATCGATTTGGTATAGATTTAAGTTCCCATATATCAGGAGTAATTGTGGATTATTCTTCCTTTAACACTTGTTTCAAATTTCATTTTTTTTATATATGATGTTTTCTAATTTCTTACTGTAATTTTGACCACAAATTTTCTATAATTCAAGCCTGGGGACTGTGGAGGAGTTTTTATTACTTTCGGGCAATTACGTAGTTATCAGTTCTTGACTATGTAGGCCCTGTTTTGGGAATCATTATCTTGAAAAAATTGGAAATTATTTTTTATTTCGAATTTGTTAGCACTTTGTACTAAACTGACTCATATTTCCTTCAATAAATGTTAAATTTCCTACCCCATTCCAGGAAAAACAGCCCTATACCCATCGACCTTTAAACTAATGGACCAAGTGTCTCCTATTTCTTTATTGTGAGAATATTGTCCCGACATAAAAGGATAGAAATATATATTCTGTCCTTCGATAATACGGAAGTTCTCAGTTAAAGTATACTGCGCATGCGTTGGTACTCATTGTACATCTTTTTCAGTCATATGTAAACCTCTATACATCGCTCTCTATCACTAAATAATTGTCAAAATCTACATTTGACGTTTCGTAACTGTTTGTGTATTATTTGCTTTTTTGAAGAACATTTACAATTATTTCTGTCAATATATACGTGTATGTGCTGTGAGGTGTGTATGTTACAAAATAATGGGGAAACGGTGTATTTCGTGCAGTCAACAGTACGTACGCGGTCCAGCTGTGTCATTTTATATGTAAGTTCTTATTAATTATTACTTGTCCCCTATAATATAATATTTATGTAATATATTGTATTAAAAATATATAATGAATCTAATTATGCACAAAATTAAATCTATACTGATAGCGATTATGCACCAAGTACAACAAGTTAGGGACAAATCAAATTTTTTATTTTGCTGCGTTTTCTTAACTTCCGTTATGTTGAAGGATAGAGATACTGTGTCTGCACCGTTATGGCGGGACAGGCGTTTTGCTTGTACGCTGCATCTATTAGTTTAAAGGTCGATGCCTATACCATTAAATGTCAGCCGTCAGGTTTTATAGTATTACGCAAATTTATAGGTTTCAATTTTTCATTTGGTTTTCTCCAGACACTTATTCGTCCATCTGACGCCAATAAGTTACGCTCGTGGTCGTGGTACATACAAAACTTTATGCACGGACGAAAATTTTCAAATTATGAGTGTTAGAAAAATTGTATCGAAAATAATTTGTTCTCGTACATCCAGTATCTAGTGTTGCTATGAAAGCGGTGAACAACAGTTTATTGTTTATCAGTTATGTCATGTCATTTGAGTTTTATTTTGTGTATCTCCGTCCTCCGTGCTTTTCATATAAATATCACAAAATTAATTTTCATTTTTCATTAATGAATATAAAAATTTTCGATTTGTAATAAAAACTTTTCATGTTGCCTGTTTAAATTGTTTGTGTTGTAGGTTATAATTTGGTTTGACGTTTATGTCAAAGAAATTCGTGTATAATTGTCAAATTATGATACGTCAGTGCATAAAATACTATAAGAAAATGTCTTGGCTTGGGCCTCCCAAAGCCTGGGGCCCCTAGACACGTGCCTTAGTGCCTTAATGGATAATCTTCCACTGGCTCAACCTCCAAAACCTTTTATTCTAAGGTTGTGACATCTGTGATAATTTTGAGGACTACCCCGAATTACGAATGAAGCATGTTGTTTTACCGATAGACGTTAATTTCACGTATTGTGAATGCTGCCCGGAACGCTGTTTTTCAATATCTAACTACTAATTATAACCACTAACCATAACTACTAACAATAATAATTAATTTTTTGTTGTGAATGCGGCTTCATGGTTTCTACTTCTATAGCACTTACTTTTGGATTTTTTAAATTTGTTCTTAAAATTCAGTGTTCAAAGTAAATATTTTTTTAGAACTAGTTTTAGGTTTTTTGCTAATCTTTTTTAATTTTTGAAACTTTCATACTATGCTGTACAGTTGCAGGAGCTTTATTACAAATTTTAGATATACGGGTGATACGTAAGTCAGTGTACAACGCTCAACGCTCAAAAGAGAGCACATTGATTTTTACTTTTTTTTACAAAATTTTGAACTATGACGTAATTGGTCAGTTTTAAAAGCCTCTAGTTCTTGTAGAAAACATGTTAAACAAACATTACTGCCAGATTTACTATCTATGGGGTTTGTTCTACCGTGGGTTAAGCATTGTACAGTTACTTACATAACATCCTGTATTTCTAATACTATTTCCATTATTATAATGGACAATGATTAAGTTTCTTTCCTCATCAATAAATACATGAATTTTTATCGTACAAACATAGAGGTATTAAGTAAAAGACTACTAATTTAACAAATTTTGTTTTATTATTTATATAATAAATGTGTAATTTTTTTATATTTTTTAGATGCATCATTTTCAATGTCAGATAAATATTTCATTTATTTCACATATAAATTCTGACTAAATTATAAATATTTTTTCATAAATTATTTCTAGGAAGACTAGTAAAACTACACCGTAATAAAATATTTAAGAAAACACTCGCCATGTTTCACAAGATTACAGCGTCTGAATCAACCTTTCGGCCATCAACAGACGCCGGCCATGCTCAGCTAGTAACCATAGACACGTTTCGCTCTTGTTAGAGCTCATCAGTATGGTATACCTGCTGTCTCTTTGCAGAGGTGAAGTAGCACTTCACGCACCGTTCATTATTTTAAATATTACAAACTGAATTGTATTTTAATAAAACAAAGCTGTTAAACTCATGTAACGTTGGTAACCATGGTTACACAAGTCGACAATACAGAGGCTTTACGTTAAAAGAATGACAATGTGAAGAAAAGATATATTTTATTGCAAGGTCGTAGAAAAAGTATAGTATGTAACACGTGTGTGAAGCCTATTTTACATTCGGGTGGTTTGCAACACTCGCATTCGGCTCGTGTCGCAATCTCCACCCTCATGTAAAAATTTCAGCTTCACACACTTGCCACATAATATACTATTTTGTAAATAAAAAGTGACCGGCAGAAAATTATACCATGATATTGAACATGAAGTAGTCAATATACAATACAACTGTAGTATATTTTTTGCGTTCTCATCACCTCGCGAGATTCAATTAATTTGTGTACTGTAATATCTGACCCGTATTTTTACATCAATGTATGTGACGTCAATTTTTGTAAAGAAGATATACCTTATATTCAATAGTTTTCACGATATATAGGCAAATAACAAAATTATTGCAATTAAATTTTTCAAAATGTCAAACATGACAAAGTCTTATTGTATTCCACCTTGTACCAAACTACAAAATTAAATCCCTATTTGATCTCTATTACAAATCTATGGCAACAACATGACGTCATTATGTCATTAATTGCGACAAGTCTAAAGTGAATCAGAATCGCCCCCTGGAAAATTGAATTCCAAAAATCTGAATTGAGATAGTCTAGTCTCCAAAATGAATTAGAAACGGTTTCCTGTTCGCCTAACCATGCCGAAAGCGTGTTACACAAAGACCGTGTATTACATTTATTGGATATTGTAATACGTGTTTTTCGTACTATTTTTCCTATTTCCCTGTAATTTACTTCTTTTTTCAAAATTATTATAGAGCAGTGGCGTATTTACGGGAGAAGGGGGGGGGGGGGTGAAATGGGTGATATATAGCACCCCCACCCCCCCTACCGGATATCTGAAAAAAGTGAAAATCAAGGCGTTTGAATATTTTTTTATGATTTTTTTGCAATATCATGTCATTGTACACATTTTATAGATTGTGCTTGAAAACCGAGGCGTTTGAATTTATATTATATTTTTTATTATACAAAACATTTTTTTATATACAAGAAATAACTGGTAGTGAAATATAAAACGTCGCACAATAAAATGAAACACAAAATATGGTGCTATCAAATTTAATATGATTACAAAGCAAATTGCTTAGTACTTGTAATAAAAATGCAAATACTTTTACGATTTGCTACAAAATTAAGTGCAAAATTGCACTTGCAATTACAAAATATCACTTTCATTTATTATTAAAGAAGTTTCCAAATATGCTCAAAAGTCGTATCTTTTTACCTCTCGCTAAGAGAGGTATTGGAATCATTTTAAAAATTGCATATCCAGATTTTAGTGGATAAGCACTTTTTAAGGTCCCTATATTCCGATTATAACATTTTTTCGATTATGTCCGTGTGTGGATGTTGGAACCACGATTTCTCAAATACTATAACAAGACTGAAAAAATATTTAACTGCAGTTTTCTTAATCTGACATTCGTGGGAAGAGCTGATTAGCTTTTGGTAACAATTGGACAACCGGAAGTAATAGTTAATATTATTTTTTGAAAATTTCTGTTATTATTAATATTAAAGAATATAAAAATCTTTATCCGATACATTTAAAATTTTTATTATATCTTCTATGGAGTTACAGATAGACAAATATATAAAATAATAAGTTGTAAATGTATCTCGCAGCCCATGGA
Source organism: Ophonus ardosiacus (assembly GCA_943142095.1). NCBI lineage: Eukaryota > Metazoa > Arthropoda > Insecta > Coleoptera > Carabidae > Ophonus > Ophonus ardosiacus. The sequence goes on from OW964824.1 coordinate 47,942,064, forward strand.
AAACAAGTGGAAAAATTAAAATGTTTTTAATTGAGAGATAAATGTGAGTGTCAAAAGCCAGAGACATTACTGAAGACTTTTTCTGAGAAGTACATTTAATAATTCTTATTTTATTATAAATTAAATATTTATAATTATAGATACATATATTACATATACCCTGCAGAAATACCGCCAATCTCATCAATGAATTAGAAAAATCTCGAACATTAGAAGAATAAAGAGTGAATAGAATGAATTAAAAAATATAAAAATATATAAAGAAGATATGTGTTTTTGTGTGTACCAAAAATGTACAGAAACATGTCACCTATTGTGCGACCAAGCGATATGTGCCCCTGGCCTTGACGCGGAAAGCACGCGCTGTCTTAAATATTCAACCAATAACATTTGAGAATTTTGCCACGAACGCGAAGTACATACACTTCTAAATGTTGTTTTTAATAAAATATTTGTTATATCGACAAGAGTTTAATTACTTTTCCTTACACACAAAAACAGTAATATCAAGTAAGAAATGAGAATTACATAAATATTTTCTTTTTAAATGAACCGCTAAAATTTGTATAGAAAACTTCTGTCTCCAAATGATGCGCCACCGTAGACCACGCCTCCAAAGTCGAGGCCAGGGCACATATCGCTTGGTCGCACTGTATCAATCACATACTTGCAATATGTTTACTTCCACTCAGCTGGTTTATACTTCATTTCACGTAAGAAAATAGTAGATGGTGCTTGAGAGCCGACCGTTTTTACACACATTAAATAAATCATTTAAATTCGTGAAACCAAACTTTGTCAATAATAAATATATAACTAGGTTAGCTCTCTGATCAATCAAAGGGCATAATTTATATCCCTATCTAACACAACGCTATTTTCTTACGTGAAATGAAATATAGGCATGAATGTCAATATGACGTGCACCGTGCACGTACTCTATATTTGTTTGACTCTTAAACTACATAAGTTATCAATTTTACAATTTAAAAAATCCCCAAAAATAGTTGTACGAAATTCACTTCACAGGCGGCGGACACCTCAATAATTTTCTAATGGGTCCATAAATCATAACAAAATATAATAAAATGTACACTTTATCCTTAAAGTACGAGTACTACTCAATAAATAATGATTAAGATAAAAAAAACATTTTTTTAATAAATACTTTGCGAGATATTTAAATTTATTTCCAGGCCACAGGTGACGTCATACTATTGGTATCTTTCTCGCGCAGCTTACTACAGAAACTGGTGTGAGAAAGATAGCTATAGGTTTCTTTAAAAATCAAATGCAGTTATACAAAAAACAATTATGACTTTTTGATACCACGAATTTCTTCAAAATTAAACGAACTTTCATTTAAAAATATTTTTAAAAAATGGTTTATGGGCCCAAAGTAATAATTCCATGCTGCGACACCAGTCCGCAGAATAGCGCTAGCAACCAAATGACTTTTCGGAACGTCCGCTGTTTGAGTTCGAAAGTTTACATGTACATGTACTATTGCGGCCAAAAAAATGGAAACACCTATTTTTTATTTTTGTAATTCAGTCTTTGCCAGGATATTCAAACATAGGCGTCGTAAATTTTCTGTAATTATTAAAAGTCAATGTCACATTTAATGAAAATAATTTGAAAGCACTAAAATGCCTCGACATTGAATGAAAACGAAAAGACGAGAGCTATGATAGAAATAAATGGAGCCCCCATAAAATATTAATTCTTTGTTTTTGATTTTTTGGTTTATAATTTTGTGTTTACCGTTTTTCATTATATTTTGTTTTTCATATAAGTAATACACATTTCTCTTTCTCTGTTTTGATTAAATTATTTAATTAGTAAAATAAAAATTAAGTAAATAAAATCAGTTTTATGGATTTCATAATGAAACGCCACTGCTTCTGTGACATTATTTGATGTCATTTTGACATGGAAGTCAAATTACAATGTTAAAAATTCATAAAAACAGCTAACTAGATAAACGTAGGTGTTTCCATTTTTTTGGCCGCAATTGTACTATGTTGGCGCCGAAGATCTTCGAAAGAATCCAGAAGAAACATAGGGTTTCAGCACGTACAAAGCCATAAAAGAAGCATTATACATGAGTGGCACGACTATTCATAATAACCAATAAATTGATTATAAAACTAATTTGTAACATAATAATAACGAAATGAAAATAAAATCTGTATCATGAGTGTCATTCAATTACAGATGATACATCCTTAATAAGTATATTAAAGCATAGGAGTAGAAAAATATTGTTTCTTTTTTATTTACTATTTTCATGTACGAAGGTACTCAGTTACTCTGTAACACAGTAGTTTAATTTTCATATATCGATAATCTAACATTACCTTCCGTCAATTTTACGTATTTTGTACAAATTCCATACACATAAATTTTCTTACAAACAATTCTATATTTCCAGTAAAATCATTTCAAGATATGTAAATTTTTGACATAATTAGCAATATTTGAATATTGTACACAGATCACTACACTGATATTCTGTTTCCATGCTGCTACTTTCAGCAGCATAGGTTGCAAGAATTTTTATTATAATCTTTTTATCTCTAAATACCTTGAATATGAAGAAAAAAATTAATTAAATCGTGTAGAGAATAAAATATTCTTCAATATTTATAATCACATTAAATGTCAAAAATAATATATAACCGAGTTTTCTCAAGAAAAACTGTTTAAAACCTGAATTGTGAGTAGTTCCAGTTGACCAATTATAACCAAAATCTAATCAACCATTCATTTAGATGTAAACTCGAATATGGAAAAATTATAATTTTTGGAATGAGGTCCGGTTTTCATTTTTGTTACACTTTACAAATATGTATGATTTCTTAAATACATATTTTTATTTTTTTTTTCTGAATTTTAAATTTGTATGTGTTAGCAGTGTGAGTTGTCATCACAGGAGAGATTTTCTTTACATTGTGTTTTATTAAATAGTTTCTTTTGAGCTAGCAGATTCAAATAATCTGGTCGCGGTGGTTAACTGTCACTGACATAAAACTATAGTTGTACCTTGCCAAAGACAAAATCTGTTGGTAAGATTTTAAGTAAATACGTGTTTTATACTCCGATGTGTAAAATTGATACTTTACACACTGTAGACATTGTGTAAAATAAACGATTTTCGTATTTTATTTACTTTACGCATTACAGAGCTACCACCATCAATACACGTGTGGCATTTAAGTTGGTAATACCAATACCCCTAATACTGTCAGAACTGCAGTATTCAACTTCAGATCTGTTATCTGTCAAATGTGAACTCGGTATTTGGTGTGTGAAAATTGTTGTCTGTAATATTTCTAATTTGTTTTAGGAATGTTATTTAAGGTTGTATAAAAAATATAGTATGCAACTCAAGAGTAAACAAGCTTTATGACATTCGGTCAATACTTGACCTCATGTCATAAAGATTGTGTTTACACTTTTGTTGAATAAATAAGTATTTTTTCAATAAAACTTATGCATTTCATACAGTTACATGTTATATTGAATTAAATATTAATATATGGATTTCATTTTCATAAATTTTGAATAATATAAAATTATATTCTTTTCGTTTAGTAGTACTATAACTACACTGAAGTTGTGACATCATATCGTTATATATTTTAAAAATATTTTAATACAAAATTACTTAAAATTAGTCATATTTTTATAATATGACAATTTCATTTATGCAAATGTCCGTAAATGCTTTGTTTCAGAGATATTAATGTTTTTCGTACTGGGCAGCGCTACTTTAAAAAATCAAATTCATAACGAGATATCAAATATTATCTTATTAAGTTGTGACATAATAATTAAATTAATTATAAAAGATTTGATTATTACCTAATTTCAGTACAAAATTTAGTTTGCTTGAACTGATATCAGGCTAAAAATGGCATTTATCGATGAATTCAAACAAATTTATTATTTACAATAAAGTAAGAACGTATCATACGCTACTATTTTGTCTTTATTAAATTTGTTTAAAATGTTCACCTGCAGCACGCAATCAGGCACGACAACGATCTGTCATTGCATTGGTTGCTGCGTGACATTGTTCGGGATATATAGTTTCGCAAATTTTATTTTTTCTCTGTAGAGTGTTCATATTATCTGTCGGTTCATCATAAACTCTTTCTTTTATGGCACCCCAAACAAAAAAATTTAATGGTGTTAGATCGGGCATACTAAGTTTTGTATTCAAATTTAGTAATAACCAATTCTTTTATAATTAATTTAATCATTATATCACAACTTATAATAATATTAATTTTATTTCCGTGACTGTACATTACAGTGTGGATACGTCGATTTAAAATACATTACAATAATATAATATAAAATATATACATTAAAATACATATTGGTTACTTATTAAAGAACTCATCTAGATTATAAAAGCCTATGCTACTCTACTTATTTTTGAAAGACAGAATAATTTTACAATTTTTTTATTTCTGCAGATAAATTATTAAATACGCGAAATTCCATTATGTCGTGAGAGTTTCTCGTGATATTAATCTTACATGGCGGTATGCGGAAGTCATTTTTGTTTCTCCTGGAAAAATTATGGTTAAAAAGTCTCATATAAGTGTTTATTTTTGTATATGTACCGCTATATACAATATGTATAGACACGTTACTGTTAGTATTTCATATTTGATAAATAGTGAGTTGCAACTAGTACGTGGCGAGACTCCTGCAATACACATAATCACCCTCTTCTGGTGTATAAGGGCAGTAGATAGGGTGGAGTCGCAACCTTAGAAAATGATCCCGTATCGCAAGCGAGCTTCGTATTGCGCTCTGTAAAACCATATTACATATTCAATGTTGACAGCAGATTTCAGATGTCTGATTTGAAAACAAACCGAACTGAGAGTTACTAATTCATTCTTCAAGTGATCCTTTCCGTTTAAAGTTTTAGTTATAGTAAATCCGAGGAATTTACTTTTTGAAGCTTTCGTAATATGAAAATTATCAATTTTGATATCAATATCCAGATTTCTTTTATTTTGAAAAGTTTGAAATCTTATATATTCTGTTTTATCTAGATTTAAGTAAAGAGAATTATTACTAAACCAATTCGACAATTTATTGAGATTTTCGTTACAGACATTATGAATATTGTTTTGAGTATTGTTTGAGATGATAATTGATGTATCATCTGCATAGGTACATTGCTACAGAGCAGTTTTTATCAAATACGGAGCTAAGGTCGTTAACGTATAAGATAAACAGAACGGGAGCAAGGATCCTTCCTTGTGGCATTTCTATATTAATTGTTACCGAGGGTGAATTAAAATTAGAGGGGCCCGTATTACTAGTCCAATTCAGTGAAACATATTGTTCCCGATTTGTAAGGAAGTCTTCGATCCACTCGAAGAGTTTTCTTCTTACACTCATCAAATTAAATTTATGTAGCAATATTCTGTGGTTCATACAGTCTAACGCTTTCGACTAGTCGCAGAATATTGCTACAGGACTATTGCCTTGATCAAGATCAGAGATAATGTTCTGATAAGCATGCTGAATAGCAGTGACAGTGGAACAATTCTCTTGGAATACAAATTGACAGTTATTTATAATTTTATTTGTTTTTAAGGAACAGTTGAGTCTTCCTAAAAAGGCATATTTAAAAACTTTACAGAACGATGGAGATAGAGCTACTGGTCTATAATTATTCATGTCCTCTTTGCTATGTTTCTTGTGAACAGGTACAATTTTGTTTGTTTTAAGTAATTTTGGAAAGCTGCCTGTTTCAATAAATAGGTTAATTAAATATGAAAGTAGCAGCTATCTTGATGAGATAGCTAGGGATTTCATCAAGACCTGCTGACATTTAATTATTAGTATTATTAATTATAAGAGAATACAGTTCCTCTTCGGTATAGGGAATGAGAAATAAGAGTTATTTACTGATTTTACCTGCTAAAAATAATATTTGATATTTCGTTATGAAGACGATTTTTTAAAGTAGTGCTGGTCCAATAAAAAAAAACATCTCTGACAAAGCATTTAAGGACATTTGCTCAAATGAACTTTTCACCTTATTTTTACGTGTTTAATCCATAGTTTAAAACTGGGACATCTATATATTCCACGATTTAAAATATACTGGTTGTGCCACTCTGCACAAAACGAGGGTCCAAAGCGATACGTGTTTCCTCGTTTTTTCCGCTAGAGGCGCAACGTGAGAACGACCCAACTGACACCTGTCATTTTGAAAATATTACATTTTATAACTTATAAAAAGGTAAATAAAACAGGTTTTGAAGTACATATTCGTATTATATGTAATGTAATATAAATATTTTGTTGAAAGATATTGCAATTAATGCAAAATAAAAAGAAAATTAAATAGAAAATGTTTCATTTCTGGATGTAAAACCGGTTACAAGAAATCCACTGAAAAAGAATCTCTGTTTGCTGCTCCACTCGATATATTACGTTTAAAAAATGGCAATGTGCAATTAGTAGGGATGATCGCGAATTAAGATTGAATGATGTTTGTCGAAAACATTTTCGGGAAGAAGATATTATTACCGAATGGAAATCTGGAAGCGTACGGTTCTATCAATTTATTTAGTTTTTTCAATTTTAAATTCTAACAATGTATTGATTCAGGTTTCCATTAAATATATAAATTTCTATTAAAAATAAATTCATTATGCATTTCATTTTTTATATTTTATGTAAAAATAGTTTGCTGTGGTAGGGTCGTTCTCACGTAGCGCATCTAGCGGATTATTCAAGGAAACACGTATCAAGCGGACCATCAGAAACAATGAAAAACATGACAAGTGACATAACCAGTATATTTTAAATCGTGATATATTCTTACTATAAACAAATATTTCTTCATTAATATACGGCGATAGGCATTCACGTTAGCAGGAGTATTTTGAAGTAACGGGCAAATTCAAAATGTTTTGGTTCAAAAATATCACCATATGATGAAAAGAACAACTTGGTTGTGCGTGCCCACCAGTTAATTCAAAATTCTCTCACTACCGTGAATGGTCTAAGGTAATTTAATTTACAATTTATTTAAAAAGGAAGATCCACGAAAACGGTTTCCCTCATTATTTACTAATCTATATAAATTTCTCCAAAAATAAACACATCAAACATTCGAGACATTACATAACGCATGTATACCGAATTAAGAACACAATCGTAACTCCTTTAGTTTCCAAAATCCCAATGATTGCAAATGAAATATGGACACTCTTGCACATCAGTGTCTAAAAAGTGGGTCATATTTACCATTTTTCTTATTTCTTATTACTTAATAAAATTATTTTAGCAACCAACAAATAAAAATTATACTATAAAACATTTGCTGACTAATAAGCTGATCATAAAAAAAAAAATTTTCGATTTCTGAATAGTATGGCAACTCCAGATAAGAGCTACATCACCTGGCAGACATTTTGATAATTATTACATCCAGGATTAAGGTAAGTACACTTAGATATATACTAACGAAATGGATGGAATGAGTAGGTAGGGAACGCTTCGGACAGAAATAGACAGAAGATTTGTAACCATAGGCGTATGCGCAAACTCAGGAATACTTGAGTCGGTGAAGGGTGAGGGCGACGAAATTTTCATAATTTCCAGTATCCAAAGTTAAACTTGGTTTTATTGAGTTAGCCAAAATAAATTGAAATTAATTCCTAGTGAATAATTTTTTAATTACAGTTAAAATTGAATTGACTAACAGACTAACTGTATAAAACCAAGTTTAAATTTTAAGTGTTAGTGGTGCATTAATTTTTAAAATTTTCATTTTTATAATTAACTAATAAGTAGAAGCTGATTATGTCAGTTTTTTACTTAACAAAGTTCGATAATTACAATACTTCAAATTGTAGACAAAGGTGCATATTAACACATATTAAAAGCATATATTTGACGATATAAGAATTACATTAGTTTGAAGTTAGTGTATCTCAAAAAAATATATATACTATATATATATTTCTTCATGTAAAATAGAAATAATCATGGAATATCATCGTGCAAACCGCGATTTTTTTGTTTTATTTTGTAGAAGTTATGGTGTTCTAAACTCAGGGGACTTTACTTTTGAAACCGATAATAGGATAATATACTGTGCCTTTGCATGACAATCGTCGTTGGTAGACGTCAAGACGTTTATTAATAAATTATACACATACTTTATTTTCTGTTATTTGTATCGTGAAAATATTTAAAATGGCTGATCTGTCTGATAAAGCCTGTGGTGAAAGTGTTATTTTCGTGCGTGGTATTATTTTAAATGAATTATTTGTTGCAGAGTTCATTAAAATTCTGTAACAGTTACTTAACAGTTATTTAACTATCAAGGGTGTTAATGAGATCGATTAATGATTGGGACAGTATAGCGCGTGAGCGTAGCAAGCTCGTTAATTGTTGAGTTCATTTCTCTCTAGTTAACACACTTGTTAGTTACATTATTTTTCCGTTGGCCATATCTTTCTGAATTGGAAAATCTAATTTTATTCCAAGTCAAAAAAATGGGGTTAATAACGTTTGGCAAATGTTGAGTAATGGTACGTATGTGGTATCTGTGGTGACCCAATACAATCGTTTAGTAATAAAAAATCATGCAGTAGTAATTAATGAATGAAACATAACATATTGATGAACGGTCAACGGAAATAGTTATTTACAATATAAGTGGGATATAGACATTGTTAAACGCTCGTACTATGAATTGCCCTACAAGCCCGCAAGGCGAGTAAGGATAAGGTATGTTAGTAATGTAGTATCCCACGAAAATCATACAAGACGTTCCTTCTAATACGATCCATATCGACCACGTTAGTCCGTATAAAGTCAACTCAGGATAATACGAGGCATTATATATTGTACAACTACATAAATAAACTTATGTGATAACAAAATATTTTATGATGTTGTTCAAAAGTAATGCGCCACAAATAAAAGTAGTACGAAAATGGTACAATCATTTCGAAGTTGCGATTTTGAATTCAATATTTAATACTTCGTAGACATTCTTCTTGAAGCAGACACTGCAGCACACAGTCGAGGCATATTGCTTTGATTAAATTTGTAATAGACTCTTGTGGTAAATTGCTATTCATTTTCTAAATGGTTCTATAATTCACCTTCGTTGGAGTGTTTTTCTTTACTCAAGCGTATTTTTAAGTCTTGCCATAAATTCTCCATAACATGTCCAATACGTTCTTCATCTTAAGGATTTCGAAACACAATACTTCGGCTGACATTGGCAAGGTTTTCTATTTGAATTTCTTTTGAAATAACGATAGTAGTTTCTTTGTTGGTTTACGGGGTCTATCGCATATTTGCTTGTCAGCTGATGATTTTGGCTATTTATACTTTGGTAATAATTCTACTTACTGCGCTCTTATCAATCTTCAGCAAGCCATCTATCTCGCGAGAACCCTTTCCTTGTCGAGAAAGGTTTATTACGAATTCTCGTAACTGAAGGTAGGTGTGTTTTACCATTTTGATTGACAATAGTCTAAATTTAATTTAATTTCGGAATCTGATGAAAAATTTCAATAAAATAAAGTATATAAACTGTCAGCTACAATGTGGCGCAAATACAATGAACATTACAAGGTATTAACATTCCTAACAACTGTTCTGTATCGCCCTCCGAAGATTTTTTTAAGTTTCACAGTACCGTGGGGCATTAATAGTTTTCTCCTGGGGCAAAAATTCAATGAGGATAATTCCTTTATGGCCCCAAAAGACAGAGATCATGATTTTTCGTTCTACCGGCTTTAAACTAACGACACCACTTGTACACATTAGTACGGTTCATAACACCATCCTCATAAACAGTTTTATTTCATTAAAAATCTGGAACGGCGAGTTTCCGTTCCTCAATTCGCAGCTGGCGGGATTCGGAATCGAAACGCTCATTTCAAAACGGCACAACAACAACAACAGTTTTCAACCGATTGAGACAAACGAGCGTGTATCTATTCCCAAGACTTGCCCTTGGCCGCAGTGCTACTAACTTTGTTTAAAAAAACCTTTGAGCATCAGAGGCTCAGTACCCTTACTTTTTGGACGTGCCTAGTAAATTTATCTTTAGCGTAATAATGGCTTGATGCTCTGTAATTGAATTTTTCATTTGTTTCTTAATAAATTTCATTTTTATAACCTCAAAAAATTAATAATTCGATTAAAATAAGCGAAATTCAAGTTTTAGCCTGTAAAACAAAAGACGGTCGAAAATTTCTGTGGTGCCTACTGAAGTTGTCTCAAAAAGTTGGCCCATAAAGACCTACATTAATTTTCTGTAGCGTGCATAATAAGAAAATTTTTCGTATAAGGAACTCGTATTTGTTATATCCTGTACACATAACACCGTTCACCGCTCATCACTCAATGCTTTCCTCATATCCAGTTCGTTAGTTATATGATCTCAGTACTTTTATTTTTGTTAGTATACATATTTAGCCGTATATTGTAAGCAAATTGTTAAGTCTTATCAATGTTGCTATAAATTTTAACCAATGGAAACAAATGCAAAGCTTGTCAATTTCATGTTTTACTCAGAGTTCGGAATTAATATTGGTTATTTGCTATTGCAACGTTGCTAAGAAATAACAACCTTCTTAAGGCTGATAACACTGTTTTATTAATGCACACTTTTTTTTAGTAAGAGAGACGACTTAGTACTGGGGGTAATTAGTTAGCATAAGTGAAATGTTGAATAAAAGGTAAATATCGTTATTACTTTCAAATTTCTACGTAAATGAAGCTATTCGTTTTCCATTTATATATTTTATAAATTGCAATGATGGAAATGAAAGATCTAGATGTGTTTATCAAGTAAAATAAGTTTATAATGCTGGCACGAAAAAGGTCGCTCTTTGGGCAAGTTGGACAAAAAAATTATTTCATTACATCTTTAGACAAGTGCGTTACCACGCAAAATTAAAGAGTATTTTGAACTGAAAACACAAAAGCGCAGTTTAAAAAAAAATAAAAGTGGTTAATAGTGATCGCCGCGTTGGTTTCTGAAAAACATGGTATCTTTTCTCGTTTTCTCTAGTTGTTTTTTTTTACAAGGATCATGTACATTCTGTTTGGGATATAATAAACATCAATTTATCCAACGAAATTCTAAACATAAGACAAAAGCAGAAGCAACAAGACAATTAAATTAGGACCATATCATAATAAAATTAATCGAAACAACTTGATCTCGCTTTTGTAACACATTTTACTTCTTCACCTGGTACAATAAATCAATATGGCTGATATAAGGTATAATTTACAAAATATATCAATGAAAAACGAATAACTTCCATAAGACCCGTTATACAATAAGTATCGGATGTCGTACGCGTGCGAGTTACACATTACAGTAGAGGGGACTCTCGACTCTCGTTAGTCGGATGTCGCTGTCAGAACAGAAGGTGGTCAATTTTCATCTTTTTACATCGCGACGTGACACGACAAACGTCAAAATATACTAATAGACCCAGTTGCATAAAACATTGTTAACTTTAATCACGTTGTTAACTTTGACAGGGCTTATTTTCCAATGTATTTTTTATCCGTATCCTTGGTTACGATGTACAGTTAAATACATGATCAGCTAACAACGGTTTAGGAAAACTGGCCCATAATCTATAGCTTCAAGATCACGAATTAAACTGTTGATGAACTAAAAATAAATTATATTTGTGAGAATATTCTACGTGATCACTTGTTTTAAAAAGGAAAACATTCAACTAAATATCAATACACGAAATCCCTCTATTATTACATTTCGACTCGTCCATGTACGAATTTTTGGTTCTACGTACACTAGGTCAACTTAACCCGTAGCAGCTATACCATATTTATAGTAAAAATGAATAGGCAGAAGATCTATTTATAGTTTGTCACCAGATCTCGAGGGATCGTTATAAAACATTTAATCACCCCTCAATTACGTTCACAAATAAACCTTGAATTCTATGTGCCATAAATAAAATTGTAAACACTGTCTCCGGTTTCTCAAATTTTGCACAGAGTTGAACTCTGTCCGAACAAATATTAGAAATAAAATAGGAATTAAAGAACTATTTAACCTGTTACAACAATACACGGTGTTATCGAACTTCGAGTAAAAACTTTAAGGGCATAAAGTACTGATCAAAATGAGTAAAAAAAAAACTTAATCAACATTGGTTTGATCTTAACCTGTTTCCGAGAGAGGCCATTTCGTAACAGAATCGAAGAAAAATTGATGAAGATACTAAACGAAATAAAGTTTTGTTTTTGCCAGTAAAAATAATATAAAAATACAATAAAATTTTATATGAAACATTTTCTCAATTTCTTATGTTTCGATGTTATTTAACTTAGTAGAATTAACTATTTTTTCTGGGAAATAAAAGCACATCAAAGACGACCTCTCAATTTAAAAAAAACAAAAAGTCTCATTTAATCGAAGTCGTAATCCCTATAGTTTTCGAGATAGCAAGTAAACCCCGTAAAAACTTATTTTTTACTGCTTTATATTTCGGAAAATATTAAAGATCGGACCCATGTTGATTAAGCTATTTTTACGCATTTTGGTCAGTACTATATGCCCTTAAAAGTTTTTACCCGAAGTTCGATAACACCTGTATATGTATATAAACATACAGGCTGTTCATTTTTAAGTGGTCATCATTGTGATCTCGAGAACTATAAGAGATACAAAGTTAGTTAAATTAGCAAAGAATTTCTATTTTGCATGATAAACTAAAAAAAAATTCAACCACTGGTTAGTGGTAGTCAAAATATGAATGCCAACTTTTTTGTTTTAAATGGGAACATATATTTTTTATTTGTTCATTCCATATAGTTCGTTATTTTGAATCCAACGATATACAATTAATTAAGTTTTAAATTAATTCTCCCTAAAATATGATATTGATAAGTGTGCCATGACTGAAAAAACTGACTATTTTGTTTATTGCTATTTGTGCCAAATAATAAATTGTCCTCTTCATAACATTTTTTAATAAAAATTGATCAATTCATACTCGACGAATAAAATAATTACCCCAATGGGGAATCGAACCCCAACCAAAAATTTCAAACGCTACTGTTATGACCACTGCGCCCGGAGACATTTGTAAATATTTTCATATTGCATAATAAAAAACTGAGCAATTATTTATTTGACAATTTTCGTAATTTATTGCAATTTTTGCAATATTATTAAAGTAATTAACATTAAATAATATGCAAGATTTAATATACTATTATCATGTTCAATAGCATGGCTTGATTTTTTGCCGAACACTTTGTATTTACAAAAAACTGCTTCCCATGTTAAACGCCTATGTTTACTCATAAAATAAACGCTTCAATACATTGCTGTCAAACATTCATACCATAACTATGGCAATGATAATGATATATACCCTATGTTTACTGATAAAATAAACTCTCGGTATACCGAGTGTCTACTTTTTTCCGAACAGGAAATTCAATGTTAAAATTTTTATTTGGCGATATTTCTTTACCTATTAATTTTAGAACAAAAGTGTAATGAAGAAAAATGTTAAGAATAAAAAACTGCATCGACTGAGTACTAAGTTTTTGTTCATATGTTTCTTACGTACGAGTTAGAAACAAAAGAAAATACACGATTTAAGGCATTTATCAGAGTGTCTTGAAAAATAAACAATAATTTATATTTGTTGTTTCTGGAATATTTAACAGATTTGACATTTCTTTTGAATTTATTATTATTAGAATTTGTGATTGTTTTTTTTCTCTTCTATAATACGTCTTTATATTTATCTAATAATTAGAAATTCAAAAGAAATGTTAAAGCTATCGGATGTCAGAATCGACAAACATAAATTGTTTAATTCGTGTATTTTATTTTCCTTCTAATTCGTACATAAGAAACAACTGAACAAAAACTCAATAGATGCAGTTTTTCATTCTGAACATTTTTCTTCATTACACTTTTGTTCTAACATTAATAAGTAAAGAGATATCGAAAAATCAAAATTTTAACATTGAATTTTCTGTTCGAAAAAAAAAGTATATGTATATAATTTATAATTACAGATATTTAACATTGACAACATACACATAGATAATTTACATAAAAAAATTGTCATCTGATTTAATACTTGAAAATCATTATAAATGATTGATGATCACTGACAAGAATAATTTTTCCTTGAATCTGACCCTAGGCTATGGAAGTATTCTGGCAAATATACAACAATTTGCGGTATCAGCGTTGAAAGGCTCTTTTGTATTTTTATATCTGAGGGGTGTTTAATCGGGTTATTACGATCCGTTAAGTTCTGGTGGGAATTTAAAACTGCTTCAAAGAAAATCTATGTAAACCTTCAAATAATCGCAAAATCCTAATTTGAAAAGAGCACATATAGATAACGATATGCGAGTGCGACTGACATCTCTGAAGTATAGCACCGCATCTATCGCTAATTTGATTCGCGAATACCTGCTCATATTTACTAGACTTTTTCAATATATCACTTATAACTAATTCTGTAGTTCCATGTCGTTTCCGTTATTAAAAAATCATATTATTTGCTTTAATAAATCAGAGAAAATATGTTGTGACCAGCACAATACCTCTAGCCAGTTCCATATTAGACTATATAAGTATTGAACATATTAACATTTCTGCTACACAAAAAATTCTAATTACATCTCTTCTTTACATATTTTTTAATTCATTCTATGCACAAGTTTCCCTTTACTCTTCTAAATGTTCATCATTGACGAGTTTGGTGGTAATTCTGAAGGGTATATATACAGGGTGTCCCATTTAAGGTACGAATGCATTGGTATCTCGAGAACCGTAAGAGCTACGAGGTTGGTTAAATTAGACAAAAGTTGCCCCATTAGGAGGCTATTTTAATGGTGTTTTGTTATTTGCGAAAAAATGCATAGGTCACTAGATACAGGTGAAAATGTAAATTTCGCGATTTTCTTTTTTTGCTTATAACTTTGTTATATGAAATAATACGAGATTCTGGTTTGCACTTTCTTAAGGCACTTTTATATGGTGAATTTGCAGAAGTATTCAAATTTTTTTTATATCTAACCATTTACGAGTTACTGATAGCAACTTTTATTTTTCATATGGATGTCATATTAAGCTATGGCATTTTTAAATAGAGATTTTTTTTAGCTTTACAATGATATAAAACAATAATAATTTATTTTTATAATTAACAGAAAAATTAATAAAAATTGTTATTTATACTAAAATTAAATTGAAAAAAGTAAATCAAAGACTGCTATGGAAACAACAAACAACAAAAAAGTGCAACAATTGAATTTCTGAATTTTACTTGACAATAGTAGATTATTACGAGTAATAAAAATGAATTTTTCTCGTTGGGAAAAATATGATATGTTGAGTTGTTACATTCGTTGTCAAAGTTCGTTTATTACTCGTAATAATCTACTATTGCCAAGTAAAATTCAGAAATTCAATTGTTGCCCTTTTTTGTTGTTTGTTGTTTCCATAGCAGTCTTCGATTTACTTTTTTCAATTTAATTTTAGTATAAATAACAATTTTTATTAATTTTTCTGTTAATTATAAAAATAAATTATTATTGTTTTATATCATTGTAAAGCTAAAAAAAATCTCTATTTAAAAAAGCCATAGCTTAATATGACCTCCATATGAAAAATAAAAGTTGCTATCAGTAACTCGTAGATGGTTAGATATAAAAAAAATTTGAGTACTTCTGCAAATTCACCATATAAAAGTGCCTTAAGAAAGTGCAAACCAGAATCTTGTATTATTTCATATAACACAGTTATAAGCAAAAAAAGAAAATCGCGAAATTTACATTTTCACCTGTATCTAGTGACCTATGCATTTTTTCGCAAATAACAAAACACCATTAAAATAGCCTCCTAATGGGGCAACTTTTGTCTAATTTAACCAACCTCGTAGCTCTTACGGTTCTCGAGATACCAATGCATTCGTACCTTAAATGGGACACCCTGTATATATATATATATATATATATATATATATATATATATATATATATATATATATACAGGGTGTTTACGGTCTTTTTGTTTTATTTTTAATGGGTGATACTACAGGTCAAAATAAGGCGAAAAACATTAAAACACCTTAATAAAATATTTATAATAAAAGAGATATGAATTTTTTTAGTTTTTATAAAGGGGAGGTAAATTAATGTTGAAAAAAGTTGTAGTAATCTATGTAATGACAAATTTCACTCTTTTGTGTTTTAATATGTTTATCTGTCAGTTGCAGTTTGTTACTATTTAATTGTGCACCGTCAGTTTCTAATTGATTATTGTTACTAATTGTGTAAAAGGTGAACAATGTACCATCGGTACTCTAATACGGAATTAGTTGACATGATGCTCATTTATGGGGAAGTGCATCAAAATTCAGCTGCAGCAAGTCGTCTTTACATAGAGCGATTTCCAAATAGGCAGAACTTTTAGACGATGTTCCCTTAAATGTGCGTCAAAATATGTGGTTTCTCCACGACGGTGCACCGGCGCATTTCAGTCGTCTCGTACGTCATCACTTAAACCATGCATTTGGAAATAAGTGGATAGGTCGGGGCAGTCCTGTTTCTTGGCCTCCGCGGTCACCTGACTTAACACCATTGGACTTTTATTTGTGGGGACATATGAAAAACATGGTATACACCACCGAAATTATCGACGCTGAAGACATCCGTAACCGGGTGGAAGCAGCAGCGGCGGAAATTCGACAAGGCATGGGCCTTGCAACGTACGTTAATTCATGGATACGCCGAGTAAGACTTTGCATACAGCAGCAGGGTGATAACTTTGAACATCAGTTATAAAAGCGCTTATAGTTCTGTTTAAATTCCATAAAAATAAAAACTAAAAAAAATTCGTATCTCTTTTATTATAAATATTTTACTAAAGTGTTTTAATGTTTTTCGCCTTCTTTTGACCTGTAGTATCACCCATTAAAAATAAAACAAAAAGACCGTAAACACCCTGTATATACATATACAGGGTGTTCATTTTAAATGTGCCACCATTGCTATCTCGAGAACTATAAGAGCTACAAAAACGGTTAAATGGGCAAACAATTTCTATTATACAAGACAAATTTAGAGAACAGAAAAATTTTTTTTTCGACCAGTGGTTCTCAAAATACGGGACTCAACTTTTTTTATTTTAAATGTGAACATATTTTTTTTTATTTGCTTATTCGATAGAGAATTTAATTCTGAATGCAATGATATAATATTATCATATCCTCACATAACGATTTTTTTGAGTAAAATAGATATAAAATTTTAAATTAATTTGATTAAAATATGATATTACTAAGAGTGCCATGAATGGAAAAACTGAATACAAGTAATTTTTTAACCTGGAATTAGAGTGCTCTGAATGAAATAAGTGAATATTTTGTTTTGTTAAGTGATCATAACTGTCAAGTGAAGTTCAAAATCATTTAATTTAATTTAATTTTTAAAATGTATAATTTTACTCACATTGAAAAAGTTGAGATGTTTGAAACATACATTTTATCAAGAAAAAATTCGCGAGCTGCAGTTAATATGTATAGGGAACGATATCCTGAAAGAGTAGTACCGTCGCGGAAATATTTCCGAAAACTTGACCTAATATTACGTGGTAATACTACTGCATTTATACATAAACCCAGAAGACCGGTGGATGAAAACAATGAAATAAATGTTTTGGCATATTTTGAAGCCAATCCAAGAGCTTCTGTACGAATGGCCTCTGATGAATGCAGATTAAGTGTAGGGACGGTGCATAAAATTTTAAAACGACACAAGTATAAGCCATACAAATTCCATAAAGTTCAACACTTGCAACCTGGTGATTATGACCGCAGACTTGAATTTTGCCATTTAATCATTAATGAAGGAATTGATATTTTAAAATGTGTTATTTGGAGGGATGAAGCAAATTTTTCCAATAATGGAATGTTTAATGTAAAAAATAAACATTATTTTAGTTCCGAGAATCCTATTATGGTACGTGAAAGAAGTTTTCAAAGAAAATTTAATATAAATGTATGGTGTGCAATTTTGCACGATACAGTGTTTTTTCACATGGATGAAGGTACTCTAACTGGAGATCGTTACTTAGAATTTTTAAGAAACAGACTTGATGATATATTGGATGATCTGCCATTAAATGTCGTTAGAAATCTACACTTTCAACAGGATGGAGCACCAGCCCATAATTCTCGTCAAATAACCGCGTACCTGAATGAAACATTTCCAAATCAATGGATTGGTACCAAAGGACCCATTGCATGGCCTGCAAGATCACCCGATTTAAACCCTTTAGACTTTTTCTTATGGGGTTATTTAAAAGATAAAGTCTACGATACTGTGCATCAGAATCTAAAACAGCATTGAAAATATTTTGAACAATATTGACGGAAGAAAATTAAGATTAGTTAGAAATAGTTTATTTCATAGAGTACAGTTATGAGGCAATTTTGAACAGTACTTATAAATTTATACGAGTTTATTTTATTTTTGTAAATATTTCTTTATTATAATTAAATATTAAAATAAAAATTATAACAGTTTTTTTCATTCATTATACTTTTATTCACTTCTTTCTATCATGGCACTCTAATTATGCGTAAAAAACACATGTACATATTCAGTTTTTCCATTCATTCCACTCTTAGTAATATCATATTTTAATCAAATTAATTTAAAACTTTATATCTATTTTACTCAAAAAAATCGTCATGTAAGGATATGATAATATTATATCATTGAATTCAGAATTAAATTCTCTATCGTATAAGCAAATAAAAAAATATATTCACATTTAAAATAAAAAAAGTTGAGTTCCGTATTTTGAGAACCACTGGTCGAAAATATTTTTTTTCTGTTCCCTAAATTTGTCTTGTATAATAGAAATTGTTTGCCCATTTAACCGTTTTTGTAGCTCTTATAGTTCTCGAGATAGCAATGGTGGCCCATTTAAAATGAACACCTTGTATATATATGTGTATATATATATATATGTACTTCCCAGACAAAGTCTTCAGTAATGTCTCTGGATTTTTGGCACTGATATTTGTCAATTACAAATATTTTAATTATTCACCTGGTTTCCATGGTGATGTTTGAGCTGTGAGATTCATTACAACATATTATTATTTTATAAATTTATATTTCTCTATTTCTAAATCTATAGAAGATATAATAATTTTTTTAAATGTATTGCATAAAGATTTTTATATTCTTTAATATTTGTAATAACATAAATTTTCAAAAAATAATATTTACAATTTTTTTTTTTAAGTAACTGGTACTTCCGGTTATCCAAGTGTTACAAGACCTTACGCGAACCAATAGGCTCTCGCCAGTGACACGAACACGACAGTAGTTGAGTCTAGATAGTCAATGATGACGCAAGTTTATGTATTATTGTATTACTTTTGACCAGTTTTTGTGTATATCGTAAGACACATACAAACACACACACACACACATACAAACATACATACATACATACATACATACATACAGACATCATTGTAAAAATGTTAAAATCGGATTCTAGTGACCTTAAAACGTGCTTATTCACTAAAATCTGGATGTGCGATTTTTAGCATGAATCCAATAGGTACCTTTCTTAGCAAGAGGTAAAAAATATATATTAAGGTAAAAGTTCTTATATGCTTCTCGAAATCTTAACCATTAATCCTGAAGTGAATAATTCACAGTTTATACACTGATGGCGCAGCGATCTTTGTTTTACCTATAAAGAAAGCTTTTAAATAATAATAATGTTTTGGAAACGTGGCACATTTTTGCCTGTATAACTAGTTTTTTTGTTACGCTATAATGAATGATTTTGGCTGCAGCATGTGAATGCTGCATACAGCTTAGATATGATTTATTTAACATACAGTTTGGCCAGAAAAACGATGTTCCTATTTCAGTTTCAAATAAAGTATTTGTAATTTAAAAAACACACAAATAAGTAAAATATATAAAGTGTGTTATTTAAGTAATATTCCATAGTTAAATCTGAAATATTTTATACACAATGGCTCGTACCACGATCACGGTTCTAACATTGGTGTTAGCTAGAACCGTGCTAACTATTTGACACATACTTCAGGGTTATAAAGAAAATCAGTGATGCCACTATACTAATTAAACCGAAAATGTACCGATAGGCATATTTAATACATTTGGCTTCATTATTTTAAATTTTTTAATATGATTTGTCTCTGGACTTGTTTTTAAGATAAATTGAAGCCAAATGTATTGAATATGCCTGTCAGTACATTTTCGGTTTAATCAGTATAGTGGCATCACTGATTTTTGTTGATAATCCTGAAGTATGTGTCAAGTCGTCGTCAAGGTTTTAACTTATACCGGTCTTAGAACCGTGATCGTGGTACTAGCCAATCTGTTTAGTTGTAGAAGATATGGGACTGTAAATTTGACCAACTACAAACCAGCTTCTTAATAAATTAAAATCTAAAAATCAAGTTGTTCCAAAAAATCAATATTTGTTGGTTGCCATAAATTACGTTAAATTTGCAATAAGTGGCGTTGTACATAGATATTTAGAAATGCCTGTTACTTTTACTAAACCGCGATGCATTTTGGTAAAACAGTCGCCATGAATAAAAAGTGCCTTATCCATGCTCCGCCTCAGACTTGAAACCTTCGCACAAGTGTTGTTGTTTTCAATCAAGCTACTGTGATTTTGAAATAATTCTTTATTCAAATAAATAATTATTATTGGCGCACCTTGAATTGGTTTTTACAACTGTAACAAGCAGATTAGAAAAGAAATTATTATTAGATTACGATACATTGGAAATTGGAACCTTCTTTATTTAGGTGGTAACGTATGGCATATTACATACATAACACGCTGTATTTAAAAAGTAATCTTTTGATATATTATTTTAAGCTAAAATTTTAAAATGCACATATCAATTGTTTTCAATTTTTGATAAAATATAACACTGTACAAAATTACTTAAGTTCTTGAAAACATTTTTTTTTTAAATAAATTGTTTGCCTATTTTTAATTTTTATTTACTTACAGCTAAAATTTAAAAATTAGGCAGTACCAACCGGCGTCGACTGCCGTTTGGACGACCGGCGGCAGTTACCGTTTAGCTTACTTAGTTGTATATTTCTCTAAAAATAACAACAATAACCTAACCTAATGCATCTAATAGAAACATTTTTGTGCGTTAGATTAGATTATTGTTGTTATATTTAGAAAAATATACCATTTTTGTTGAACATGAGACGTCATAACTGAAGTCGAGATGAGAACTTAACCTGGTATATATCTCTAATATTAACAACAATAACCTCACCTAAGGCACAAAAGTCACGCTTGAAAAACTCAGGCCAAATATGAGAACTGTCAGTTGACTGCCGGCTGCCATTTAGATTGTATCATCGTAGCCGGCTGATTATTTTTTGGGAACCGACGCAGATTGTGGAGACACTTCCTAAAAATGAACCATGCAAGAACAATTCACTGAGTTTTTTTTTTTTTAATTTAAACGTATATTTAAATTTTAAATAACTTAATTTAGTAACAGTGGGAAATTTCTTGACTGTGGTCTAGATTAGGTGTTAACAATTATTACTCGAAGACTAAGTCAAACAGCATTTATTCCTGCACCCTCTTCTAGGTAAGTAAGATCTTACAAAATATGACATCTCATGTACACAAAATACATTCGTTCTTTTGTATTCAGTTTTACAACATGATACAGAAATTCATGAAATGCACATATACTAATCAGTTTACGTAAGTTTAAGTAAGTAAGATTACACCGAAATGTCGGTATTGTATGATAATAAATACTGTTTGACTGAGATTTCGAGTAATGGGGTATTCCACTCAATTTTTTTTATTATTTTAAATAAAACTTCATTCAGATTTGAAGAAATTCATAGTATTAAAAAATCTTAATTGTTCCTAGTTTAACAGTATTTTATTTTTGAGAAATCAGTGTAACATCATATTTCCGTCATATTTCCCCTATACTTGTCTTTCTCACACACACTGCTCTGAGTACGCTGCGAGAGAAAAATAACAATTGTATGACGTCAATTTTCCCTTTTAGCAAATGTGAAATATCTCGTAAAGTAATTATTTAAAAAATGTTTTCATTGTTTTAACTATTATTTATTGTCATACTTCATGTTAAATTGAATTTTTTTAAATTTTTTTGTTATGGTGGAATACCCCATAACGTTTTTGTATGTTTTTGAAACTGAAGATACTTTATTTAAAAGTGAAAATAGTAATATGGTCATTCGGCCAGAATGATAGGCCACACCACCAGTCTATTATAGAAATTAATCTTATCTTTTTTAATAGTTTAAAATATCCAAAAAAAATATATAAATAATATTTGGTTTTATTAGTAGTAAAAAAGTTTGCTATATGCTGCAACCAAAATTAATTATACTGTAATGTATATACAGGTTAGTTAAAAGTATGGAGACGGCGATTTATTGTCGTTAATATTCATTTTAGGAAATTATGTTCAATACAAAAGTTATTAATTTGTTTTTGTCTATCTTAGATGTACCTACTATTCGTAAATACTTAAACCGGTATTTTTCTTTGTGAAAATATGTATTATTAAAATAAATTGAAAAAAAATACTGTTGTAAAGAGAAAAAAAACGCTCTATCGAATGGTACAGTAAAATTAACAGGTTCCCATTTAAAAAAATTACGCGGACAAGCGTAACTCAAAAACAATTGAAGAAAAAAAATTCAAGTATTCTCAAATGTAGATCAAAATTTCTTAAAGAAAACTTTTGTATTGAACATAATTTCCTAAAATGAATATTAACGACAATAAATCGCGGTCTGCATACTTTTAACTAACCCGGTATGTGTACTTTATTCCAACGAGGTAAGTAACTATAGAATGGTGGATGAACGCTGCTAGGTGCTAGACTTGTGCTGGACAATATACCTACTAAACTATATACTATATACCGCTGAACCTGAACCCCTATCTCTCGTATGAGCGAAAAGTGTCTGGGAGATTAATATCTCCATCCTTTTCTAGCGTTTGGACACAAATTTACAAGCGCATGCGCGCACAGGCGGTAGGCGTGACGGTAGGCGTTTTCGCGCTGCTTGAAAATTTTGCACATGATTCAAATGATATTTCAAAAATATTTGTTATTATTATAAATTTTTATATTAGATTATTTAATAATGAAATAAATTAATACAGGACATTCTGATTTTTCTCAAAAGAAAGAGAACACCTGCAGAAGATAAAGAAAACGAATTTCAGTATAAAAGGATAAAAGGTTATAATTCCATTTGCAAAATTTGGAGAAAGATAATAGGGAACAACTGTTAAAGATTAGGAAGATAGTTTATTTGAAAATTTGTAGGGTTCAAATTTTTTAATTGGAGGAAAAGATTAGCGGATACCTGCATAAAATTAGAAAAATGAATTTCTGTATAACAGTAAAAGATTAAAATTCCATTTGGAGAAAGACAATAGGGAACACCAATAAAAGATTAGGAAAATCCGTTATTTGAATATCTGTATGGTTAAAGTTCTGTTTTTGGGGAAGAAAATGGAATGCCGTAATTGAAATTTTTCATACTTAGTCGCGTGTAAAAAATATTTATTCATAATATTTAACAATTTATTTCAAATGTCTAATATTATAGCTTTATTCCTGTATAATATTATGCATATATGCCTTCATATTAATATTCAAGTGATTACAATGAGATGTAATATAGAAATGATAAGATAAACTTACACAAAATTCATAAACACCTAATCATGTGGAAGAAGCATTCTCTCCAATGGATGCATTGCACAGTAATTGCCCTCTGACGTCATATTAAGTCTGTCATCTAGCGATATTTTTGTAAAGCTTTTTAGAGATGATGCTCTGTTGCCACAAAATTGATATATAATTAAATCAGATTTTATTAATAAAAATCTGATGTGGCCAACACAAAACCTCCCGCTATTTAATTTTTATTAATTTAAATTCATACCTACGTATTTACTAACGCTGCAAACTGTTCCGTTGCATAAAACTATTGCTTTATTTACTATTTTCTTTTTAAAATGTCACTATTATTAATTTGAAATGATAACAAAGGAATTGTGTTTATCTTAGGCTTCGGGACTTACAAAAAAAAATATTTTTGAATTTATCTGTAAAATATATAGAAAAAGTATTAATGTATTCCTGTAGAAAATTCAATAATCTTTAATTTTCATAACAACAAAATGCGAAAAAATGGCATTTAATGGTATTTTTTGAAGAAAAACCATTATGAGCTTCAGATAAAGTGCCATTTCCGGTTATCCGATTTACACCAAAATCTAATGGCTTCTTTTTATATTAGAATAGGGAAGAAATACTAGGTTTCAGAATTTTCTGAATGATAGTATTTGAGTTAGAGCGAAGACAAAATCCCTACACATACACACACAGATACACACATACAGACATCATCGTGAAAATGTTAAAATTGGATTCTAGGGACCTTAAAACGTGGTCCTTTACCAAAATCTCGATATGTGATTTTTAGCACGATCCCTATACCTCCCTTACCAAGGGTAGCGGGAGGTAAAAATTATTCTAATAATGCCAAAACAAATAAATTATTGCAATTTTGAATTTAAATATGATATATCCAATAAAGAAAAATTAATTTTGTGTCAAAATTAAGTTTTAAATAATAGTAAAATTTAATAATAAACGCAACTGGCAACAATGGATTATCTGTCATGTAATGAATGTGCTTGTGCTTAGTTTGTGAAGCGTTGTTGAAATGTTAAAAATTCAAAAAATATCTCAAAACTATGGAACAAATAGAAGTAAAATGTGTTAAGAAACACAAATTATTTCGAAAATATTGTTCCGTAGCTTCTTGTAATGCGTCAACCCAATTATTATCATATCATAGATTTCCAAAGAACCCAGAAATGAGAAAAAAGTTGTTAATTTCATTAAAAATTAATACAGAAGTAAAGTAATTCGCATTTGTCTGTTGTAAACATTTTAAGGAATCTGATTTCATACCAAGCTTTTTGAATTTAAAACTGACAACTATTTCATTTTATCATCTCTATGCGCAGAAAAACAACTGCGCTTTGAAAACATCTCATTTTTTACTATCTCTCTCACTTTGTGCAACGCATCTATAGCTTGCGGGCACTCACGTAACGAAGCGAATTAGCCAATCAAAAGCTGGGGCGAAACTGTCAGATTGAAGGTCGCGGAGCTGAAGTTTGTTTTGGTTTATGGCGTAATATGCGTTTTGTTTTCATAGTTTGGCAAAAAAATATAAAATAACTCAATACGCACTAAAAACTTCAATATGAAAACAAAACTCATAACCTCTGAACACGCTATCAAAACAAACTTCAGGGTTGCGTTCCAAAACTCTACTACAGAGTACGAAATTACTCAAAATCGTTCCAAAATTAATAACCTTACTCTCAGAGGGGCTTGACATTATTGTTGTAATTATAAGTAGTTTTGTTAATTTTTTAAAATTTAATTTCAATTTTTTACTCCAACAAAACTCATTCTTCCAAAACACACTACACTCTTAAATTACGGTAATCTTGAATTAGGAAAGCTGCCCAGCTCTCTGACCTTCGATGTGACAGTTTCTCCCCAGCTTCTGATTGGCTAATTCGCTTCGTCACATGAGTGTCCGCAAGCTATTCATTTCCCTTTCTCTGAAACTTCAAACTTCTTGACCAATAGAATCACTGAAGGGATGGTGTCCAAACCAGAAGAGTGCAGATATACATAATGTTCCGGACATTTCCTGTGTTCTTTTCAGCAGTATATAGTTTAATAGGTATATTTGCTAGACGTACACAATAATTGAACGCCATCTTTGATATAACCTGCAGTGCTGATTGCAGCCTAACAGTAATATTTTTGGTTTACTTTTAATGAAATAATTTAACTTCTATTACATTTATATATGTGACGAAAAGTTTTATTTAATAATAATATTTAATTTAATAATTATATGTTACGGACTCACAATATTTAAAACAAACAAATATTTTGTCTTGAATATCTGTAGTAGAAACAGTCCTACAAGCATGGTTGACTCGAGTAGCAAAATATGTTTTAATAAGTAGTTCTACAAATTTATAGAGAAATGAAAATCCGCGCCGAATTCTGTACTTGTACCTACTCATAAATAAATGTACATCGCCTTGAAATATTCGCGTAGACAAAACATTCATTAGTTCCATTTGAATTTTTAGTAGTAGTTTTTTTTTTTTTTATCTGATAAAGAATTATTGTATTTAATTCTAATAATTCTGGCTGGTAGTATTAACTCTTAATCAAGACTGATTATTCTGTGACTAAAATAACAAGTTAGTAGAAAAAGCAAATTCACTTGACCGTGGTAATTAGAGAGTTAGGGAGAATAAATATTAAATAAATTCTTATCAGTCCCTGTATTTTTCAAATCGTTATTTCACTATTATACGGATTAATAAATCCATTTTAATAAGTTTTAATTATAATTAATCCTGTTTTTTTTTCTTTGAAAATTTTTGTTGTTTGTCTTGTAATACGTAAATAATTGAATTTTACTTTACGATTACCAGTAATTTTCGGCATAGAGCCTGAGCTGTGCGATACAATGCCGCGCATCGGTTATAAGTATAGCCGTCATCCTAAACATTCAACTGTGTACGGGTCTGCTATACGCTTGAGCATGCGATGCGCCACTCTTTTTACTTACAGCTCGTTGATATGTATAGTCGACGCTCAGTATATTCAATGGATCAGTTTCAGAACCTACCGAGGATACCAGAATAGGCAAATGCCCAAGTTCAGTATACAAAATACTTCCACATACTCTCTTGTATTATTGTATCATCTCTAAATTACTTATAATTCCTCATATAATATTAAATATAATGTGAATAGTTATATTGTACTGTTTCGAAAATGTGATAAAAAAAGTCGATAGGTATTCAATTATACCTACTTTTTTGTAACTTCTAAGAATTTCTTCCATTTTGGGATATTTTCGTTCTGTGATCAGTTTGATTCTTTGATTCGACGAATGCAGAATCCGGTGAGACAATAGCCAACTATATATAACAATCGTTGAAGTTTGCATTATAAGTGCTCTATGCTCGTTATATAAATATCTAACACGGTCGTATTTATCATTGAAAACACTGATTAAATCTCACACTTATGGAAGAATTGTACTTACAAGGCACAAGTGAAGAAAAAAAGGACCACATCTGTTTAATTCTACATTTATAAAAATCATCATTTTTATCATACACCGAGCATAGTATCACTTTTGCATAACAGTGAAACATGTTAACGATTTTTATACCACCTACACGAGATCATATTGTATAACGACTGCAAACATAAACAAAAAACCAAAAATTTCAAACATAGAAATTCAATAATAATCGTACTATATACAATATATATATATATATATATATATATATATATATATATATATATATATATATATATATCAAACTGATTAAATCAGTTATTAACGTAAAACATATGTATTTATTTTTTTATCTTTTTTTTTCTTTTTATTTATATATTCTGAGCTCCCGACTAAGAAATCGACTAGGTAGTTACCAAAAAACAAATATAATTATATTCAGTTCATTACTATTTAAAAGGTCGCTTGTTTAGTCGGCAATTTGGAATATAAGTTGAACTGTTTAAAAAATATTTTATTTTACAACAGCTACGCTCTTATATATCTAAGAAACATCAGTTTCTATATAATTATATGTTTGCAAATTTATTTTTCGTTTATTTATAGGAGTATATTTCAATATTTTACTTAAATATGATTCGTGAAAATGTCCTGCTAATTTACACAACAATCTGAACACATTTCTACATATTTTAATGCTTAGAGCACTTTCCGCTGATAGCGTAAATGTATTTCGCACTGCGTACAAATTATCAAGAAAAATTTGCTATATTTAAATTAAATAAAAAAATCTAAAAGAAATATTAAAAGAATGCTTTGTGATGTAATTAAAAACAATAATTTATAAAAAATTGAATATATGGATCATAAATTATTATTTTTTTTTTTTTTTTATCTAAATTCACACATTTACTAGCACTTTAAATAAATACGAGCCATAAGTTTAGCTTTAAAGAAAATATTTATAACACATGAAAGGCTGAAACTAATTACATTACTCTTATTTAAAATACCAGTGACGGATTTAGGGGGGGGGGGAGGTGCTAGAAGAGTAGAAAATTTTTAGAAAAATATCAAAGGCACGAATCACAACAATAAATATACAATACCTTCCGTCATTTATTTTATACATATTTCATACAAAGTTTGTTGTATTTCCAGTAAAATTATTTCACGGAATTAGCAATATAAAATAGAATTACTGAGACTGTTTCCATAATGCAATCAAATCGCATAGAGAATAAAATATTCTTTAATAACTTAAAATGTCAAAAAAATGATATTTATCTGCTTTTTTTTAAAGAAAAACTGTTAAGAGCTTCAAATTAAGGTTCTTCCTGTGGACCATTTTTAACCAAAATATAATCAAGTGTTCATTTGGACGCAAGAAAGAAGAGTACGAAAAATTTTAATTTTTGAAATTGTAGTATTGGAGTTATCGCGGCCGAAATTACCGTAACACACACACACACACACACACACACACACCTCATCATCATCATAATCATTATCATCATCATCATAAAAATAGTAAATTTGTATTGCAGGGACCCCAAAACGTGCTTATTCATTAAAAACTCACCGTCGAAACTTTGACCAAAGGTCATACAAAGATGACGGAAGGTAAAAATAAAAATGGTAACCATTATAAACAGTCAACTCTACAGTATTTTCTCAATATCTATTATTGAACTTAGATTGAGTTTTTTTTTTTTTTAACATACTGATTTTCAGTTTTGTTGATTGCTGATAAACGTATAATCTCAATACATAACATTCCAATGCATATCAAGGACTATTTCAAATTTTATTCTAAGTTGTTCTCATATGTTGAAATAAACAATGTTAAAAGAAATTGTAATCTAAAAGGTAATCGAGCAGAATTTTTTGGATCAAATCCGCATTTAAATGGAGAATTTTTTTCTACAGCATGATGGAAAAATAGGGACCAATAGCTATTTTCTTTATTATTAATATTAGACCTATAGTTTAAATTACAAAGTTGCACGCGAACTTTAAATGTCACTTTTTGGTGTAAAAAAATCTGTAATTCTTCTTCCTGTTGTATGTAACTAGAGTAAAAAGTGTCTTATTTCATTAGGGTCTGACTTTCTTATTCGTGAAATAAGACTATACTTTTTACTTATGTTGCTTAGATAACTATTACATTATCGAAAAGTATTTTAAATTAGCTTTACAGTGAAGCCAAATACTTACATTTTCATTACAAAATAAGTAGTTGTTAATTTTTGAAAATCATGATATTTCAATGTATTATCTGTTTGTCATGATATGTTTGCCTTCATTGTTTGAGGATATAGGATATATATTTACGTTTTTAGATGTACAGTGGGTTCAAAAAAATCCTAACTCGGAGTAGCCTATATATATATTTATTACTCACTTCTAAACTTCATTTATTGCTACCGCCCACCAATTTTGAAAATTAATCTTTACTAGTTACTAACTTGTAAAATTGACAGCTAGTTTGGAAACATTTTACAATTCTAGATCTTTTCACACCAAAAAGTGGCATTAGCTACGCACGCAAATTTGTAATTTATTATTTATATTAGTTATATGTCTAAATCTAATAATAAAGAGAATAGCTATTTGTCCCTATTTATTTATTCAACCTGTATGTCGTCGATCTGGTATTTTTGGAAGAGGAAGGGGGGGAGGAGGGCAAGTTGCCGGTAGCCCCTAGGCGGCAAAACTAAATCCGCCACTGTAAAATACTACTTTCTTTTTTATTATAATGTAAGTTTAACAACATTATTGTTATTATTACCACATAGTTGAAGAATTAGTGGTTGAATAGGTTTATTATAATTTATGATCCAAATGAATGTAATTGATAGGTATTATTATTGTGAGAACGGTTACTTAACTAGATTATAACGCTGGTAATGTTGTGTATTCCTTGCTATAGAAATGAAAGTCGTGTTTTGATCTTTGATAGGGTTTATCATTTGAAGGCAGAGATGGTTGACACCTGAGGGTCCGAATTTTATTAATAAGTTGATTTACTTAACAAGCCTTTTGGCCTATTTTCTAACTTATATTAAAGAACGAGTTTTATAAACCAAAACACGCACTTAGTCACTCACTAGTGTCCAGGTCATCAAAGGAAGGAGTCGACGTCTGAGCAGTAGCCAAAGCCATGGCCCCTAGTGGGTCGTCGTCGCGTTGCTGTTGTTCGTTGATACGGGGCCGAGGATGGGGCTCCATGCAAACGTTCACAAATAGATGCAAATTGGGGATGGCGCCGGCGCAGTGCTCCTCTGGAAGACCTGCGTTAACGAAGTGTGGCACGTGATATATTCCTTGTGAGTTCCGCTCGTCACAAGGGACTCGGAAATAACTAGCACTACACTGAGGAGACCCTAATTCCGTCCTTTGTCATTTACTATTCGTTTGTAGTGCTGCATTTATTTGAGTCCATAAATCCTTTTTACATGACTTTGATCTGAAAATAAAATATATTTATTAGTAAGTTGTAAATATTATTACTGTCTAAAATAGGTCTTTCTCAGCTGATAGCTAAAAGTTTGAGCGCGCTGACTGCGCATGCTATGCTAACTCCTCTCTAAAGAAAACTTTGGGTGGATGACTGTATTTTCTCGCCCTTAATTATCATAAAATAATTTTAGGGTATACTATGAGTACGGCGTGTTAATCTTCTTCACGTGATACTTAAAATGTTATTTTAAATTTTGACGATATCAAGCGCGTGCCAGCGCAGTTTTACCCCCTCTCGCGAGTTTTTCCGTAGTTGGGTACATTGTCATGTCAAGCCTCATTCACAGCTACTTTTTTATTGCATAACGTTAATCAATAGTGCTAATATATAGATAATGTTATATGGCAAAACCAGCTACTGCTTATTATTAATGCATAATGCATACACATATACACAATGCATAGCAACAAAAGTTTGCAAACTCCAAACTTTTATAAATTACGCATTATGCAAATTTGTGGCAGCTGCCGGAATTAATTTTCAAAAAATCTTCAATGTCGAAGAAAATAAGTACAGTAATTTTTTTAAGAGATGTCCGATTAAGATCATTTACGAATTGTATGAAATAAGATTTCAGTTCCGCCCAGTCTGTCAATTTCATTAGTGTCGCTTACTTAGATTTTATGAGGGTAGGTACCTAAGATACTAAACTTGCCGTCAAATAAATATGGACTGGAGATTTCTATACTGTTGCCAATTCCATTGGACATGTTGAAAATGCTAAGGAAGAAGCGGCAACACCGCAGGGCAAGGGACAGGGTAGGGAGAAGAGAATTGAGCATCAGTCCATATTTATTTGACGGCGAGAATAGTCTGTTATTTTATTGATATACAGTGTGTTAATTAAAAATCTGGCCATAGACGTTTAACATGGAAAAACAGTTTTTCCTTGCGCAAAAGTCCCCAATTAATTTTAGACAAAAATGTTTCAAATAAAAATTGAAGATAATTATATTCTACGCCTGAATCACTAAACATTTATAATTTTGCACGTTTGGTAACTTAAGGATTTTAAATTTACGTGCAACTGCAGGGTGTTTCAAAGAAAGTGTAAAAAATTTTAAGAGCATATAGTACTGATCAAATTGTGTAAAAAAAGTTTAATCAACATGAGTCCGATCTTCAATAGTTTCCGAGATATGAGGCAGTGAAAAATGAGTTTTTACCGGGTTTACCTCTGCTATCTTGAAAATTATAAGAGTTACGACTTTTGCTTACTTTTCAGAGGTTATCTTTGATGTGCGTTTGTTTTTTGTTTTTTAAATCAAATAATTGTACTAAATTAAATGTTGTGGCGACCTTGGCCAATATTTAATTTTCGTATAACTTCGTAACTATTAGAAATTGAGAAAAAAATTTCATATAAAATTTTATTAGATAAAATGTATTAACAGATTTCTCGGCGGTGATTGTAAGGAAATATATTGTTGTTATTCCATAAAGTAGTTAATTTTATTTAAATTTCCAATATTTCGTTACACATTTTGTAACTTCTTCAGGGAATACTAAAATGTACATAATTTTGTAAAGGTAATTTGAAATTACCGCCATTACAATACGATCTCGGAAGACGCGGGCGTTTTCTCTTAATCTTCTTTATGTTACGCGCCGCGCAATCAACCGTGATTGCGCGCCAAAAACACTGTTGATTATGTTCAAGTCAGTTCACCAAGTTCACATTCCATTGTACACATTGTATGTTGTTTTGTGCTCAATTATACTTAATATGATATTTCCAATTGTGGAGTTTAATCTCTAACGCCCCATCCACGTTCCCACAACAGGTTATGGGCCCAGGGCCTACGAGGGGCGGTGCGGAAATAAGACAATCGTTTTGGTTGAGGTTAGGTTGAATTTTTTCTCGTGAAACGTATTGAGAGCATCACAAATGTGAGCACGACGGGCGTAAGATTCGAGGTGTTGGGCAAAGAAAATTACGACACCTGGAAAATCAAGATGCGCGCTGTATTAATAAAAAACAACGCTTGGGGGTACGTGAACGGGACAAAGGTGAAGCCAGAATCCGTGGAAGGCGACGCAGCATCGGCCGCTGCAGTTCAAGAATGGACGGAAGGCGACTTGAAGGCGCAATCCGACATAATACTTGCCATGAACCCCTCCGAAATAAAGCAGACGAAGGGATGTGAGACGTCACGCGATGTATGGACAAAGTTAGAAGAGATATATCAGTCCAAGGGGCCAGCCCAGAAAGCAGCTCTTCTAAATTAACTCATGTTAATGAAAATGGAGGACGGCGACGACGCGCGCGAACACACTCGGCAGTTCTTCGATGTAGTGGATAAGCTTTCGGAAATGGAGGTAACAATTAATAACGATTTGCTAACTGTTATGTTACTTCATAGCCTGCCAGACGAGATCGAGAATTTTCGCTGTGCGATTGCGGCACGCGACGAACTGCCGACTCCAGAGATGCTAAGGATCAAGATCGCCGAAGAATTCGACGCTCGAAAAGATGCTGGACGCAGTACTGCCCACAATGCGATGATTGTTGGGAAATATGCAAAAAAAAAATCATCGTCAGGCACACCAGAATCGACGCGACAGACCGAAGAAGAAAGAAACGAGCAACAAAGAACAACAATGAAGTATTTCAATTGCGGCCTACTCGGGCACAGGGCCCGTGATTGCAGGAAACCAAAGAAGACCGGTAAGAAGTCTGGAGAACAATCTGGGAGTGCAAACAACGTGAGCCTGAACGTATCATCTACAATATCAAAGAGCGAGGTGTTTCAGCCGGAAATGCCGCTAGCAACTCAGGCTGGTGTGTGGACAGCGGATGCACTTCGCATATGTGCAACGATATCGAAGCATTCACCGAGATAAACGCTGAAGATCGAGGAACACTGAATTTGGCAAGCAATGCACGCGCCAATATTCAGGGAGTAGGGTCAGTATCAACTATCGTAGATGTAAATGGCTATAATAAGGTAATCAATTTTGGACAAACATTGTACGTACCTGACTTGCGGGTAAATCTCGTTTCCGTGAGTAAGATCACTGACAAAGGGCACACAGTGGTATTCGAGAAGACAAAGGCAACTGTTCTTGACTCGAATGGAGTGGTAATGATGACAGCCAAGCGTGAGTGTGATCTATATTACTTTCAAACCAAAAGTAGCGTTGAATGCAGAAATGTTGACGAAGGCACGGCACCCAAGAGGCCAGTGAAAAATTCTCTCATGGATTGGCATGTGAGAATGGGACATTTGAATGTCCAGAGCCTGCGTGAAGACGTGAAGAAGGGGTCGCTCCGAGGGATCGACATCGACGACATCGAGCAAGAACTTGATTGCAGAATCTGCTTGCAGGGGAAGATGTCTCGGCCGCCATTCCCGAAAGTCTCCGAGAGGAAGAAAGAAGTGGGCGACATCGTGCATTCGGACATCTGCGGTCCAATGCGAGTTCCCTCTCTCGGGAAGAATCGATACTTCTGCACCTTCACCGACGACCGCTCAGGATGGTGGTTCATCGAGAAGAAGAACCAAGTCATAGAGGAGTTCGACGCACATAGAGCCAAGGTCGAAACTCAGTAGAGAAAGAAGGTGAAATGTCTTCAAAGAAATGGGCGACATCGTGCATTCGGACATCTGCGGTCCAATGCGAATTCCCTCTCTCGGAAAGAATCGATACTTCTGCACCTTCACCGACGACCGCTCAGGATGGTGGTTCATCGAGAAGAAGAACCAAGTCATAGAGGAGTTCGACGCACATAGAGCCAAGGTCGAAACTCAGTAGGGAAAGAAGGTGAAATGTCTTCAATCTAACAACGGGCTAGAGTACGTCAACCACGCCTTCGACCAGCTACTTCGACGGCACGGTATTTGCCGACGACTTACGGCCCCGTACAACCCCGAGCAGAACGGGATTGCAAAGCGGCGAAACCGGACACTCATGGACATGGCGAGGTGTCTCATGATACAGTCGGGTG
The DNA here is from genome assembly GCA_943142095.1 of Ophonus ardosiacus. Taxonomy (NCBI): domain Eukaryota; kingdom Metazoa; phylum Arthropoda; class Insecta; order Coleoptera; family Carabidae; genus Ophonus; species Ophonus ardosiacus. The sequence goes on from OW964824.1 coordinate 47,976,830, forward strand.
TTCCATCACATTTATGGGCGGAGGCCGTTCATACAACCGCAACAGATGTCCTTCCAGAAAGCTGCAGGAGAAGACAGCATACAAGCTATGGTTCGGCGAGCCGCCGGACGTATCCGACTTCACGCCCTTCGGTTGCGAAGTGTACGTGATGAATAGATCACCGAATAGAGGTAAGCTGGAACCGAAGTCCAGACGAGGAGGACTTCTTGGGATTTCCAGCGGTCAACGATAGAGTGATGAAGGACGACTCAGACGAGGAGGATTTCTTAGGATTTCCAGCGGTAGGCGATAGTTCTACAAGTGGACATCGTCGTGGGCGACCACGCAAGGTTTACACGGGGCGTCCAGGCAGACCTCGTATAGTTCGCGACGGACACTTTGGAGGAGAGAAAGCCAAGGAAGAGGAAGCCAGCATGGGGTTTTTGGCCGAGGTCACCATAGAAGAAGCTTTATCCGGAAGAGATTCACTCGAGTGGATCAATGCCATGGCGGACGAAGTCAAATTTGTACTCAAAAACGACACGTGGACGTTAGTTCCTAGACCGAGTTATGCGAAAGCGACTGGGAGTCGTTTCGTGTTGCGGAACAAATATGGAGAAGGCGGCACTCTGGGAAGGCGAAAAGCGAGAGTTGTGGCCATAGGGTACTCTCAGCTCTACGGAAGAGATTTCCACGAGACTTTTGCTCCTGTCGCGCGCCTGGACTCAATCAGGTTGGCAATAGCACTAGCAGCGCGAGACCAGATGCACATCCGACAGTACGACGTCGCGACGGCATACCTCAACGGTAGGTTAGAGAAGGACGTGTATATGGACGAAATGGAGACTGTATTGCATTTTATTGTCAGAAGCAGGGGTCACGACAAAGAGTCTGTTCGAAAAGCGAAGACCATGCTGGAGGAGCTCTCAGCGGGAGACAAGGTTTGCCACAAGAACAAGGCCCTGTACGGATTAAAACAAGCTGGCCGAGCTTGACATAGGCACCTTGATCAGGAGTTGAAGAAACTCGGGGCAACACCGACGAGCGGAGATCCGTGCGTATACCAGATGTGCGAAGGGGACAAGCAACTTATCATAATCGTTTACGTCGACGACATATTGGTTATGTGCAAGAATCCTGACATTATCAGTACATTCGGGACTCAACTGGCAAACTTGTTCGAAATAAAAGACCTGGGGGAGCTGAGGCGATGCTTGGGGATGGACGAACACGCGATAACGATGAGTCAGAAAACTTACATCGAAGACATCCTCCGTCGTTTCAACAAGTCAAATTGCAACCCAGTGTCAACGCCAGCTGTTGTCGGCTCGAGACTCATCAAGGAAGACAGCTGGAAGGACGCCGACGGCACACGGCCACCTTACCGCGAGCTCATTGGGTGCTTGTTATACCTGTCGGTGGCGACGGGCCCGGATATAGCCCACATCGTAAGTTCACTTAGCCAATACAATGATAACTTCGGAGTGTCTCACTGGTCAGCTGCGAAGAGAGTGCTTCGTTATCTGAACGGGACATTGGACCTGGGGATTTCGTACGAGTTGGGTGACGGCTCCGTGAGAGGCTACGTAGACGCTGACTATGGCGGATCAATAGATGATCAATAGCCCCTTTACGGGCTACGTTTTTATTATGAACGGAGGCCCCGTCATATGAATACATGGCTCTAAGCGACGATACGAAGGAGGTTCTACACCTTCAAGGTTTCCTGACCGAGCTAGGTGTATCAGAGGCAAACGAGTTGGTCCTGTTCAACGACAACTTCAGTGCCCAGAAGCTGGCCACACATCCTGTGTTCCACGCGCGGACAAAACATATCGATGTTCGCCATCATTTCGTTCGTGAAGTTGTGGAGTCCAGGAAGCTGAAATTGGAACATGTACCGTCGACTGACATGTCGGCGGACATACTGACTAAACCATTGACAAAGGCGAAGCACGAGCGGTGCATCCTGCTGCTTGGATTGTCAAGGACCGGGACGTAGAAGATAGAGACCACATCGAGGGGAAGTGTTGTAATTTGAAATTACCGCCATTACAATACGATCTCGGAAAATGCGGGCGTTTTCTCTTATTCTTCTTTATGTTACGAGCCGCGCAATCAACAGTGATTGCGCACCAAAAACATTGCTGACTATGTTCAAGTCAGTTCACCAAGTTCACATTCCATTGTACACATGTATGTTGTTTTGTGCTCAATTATACTTAATCTGATATTTCCAAGTATGGAGTTTAATCTCTATCGCCCCATTCACGTTCCCACAATAGTAATACGTAATACGGATTCCACGGACATCACTCTGAGCTGAAGAGCAGTAGAAAGAAATTGCAGACAGATAAAAGAAGGAAGTGCTGTTACTTAAAAAGTTTTTTCTAATATTCCCATAAGACTTCATTGACGTTTGCCAACACATAATACGTTCATTTTGTATCTATACAGATTATTTTGTTCGAATAATACTTTTATAATTAGAAATAATAAACCAAAAAGTGTTGCTGCACTAAACTAGAAAAAATCATTTATATCGTTTTTTTTTTTTTTTGTAAATTGACCCCCACTCCGTTGCACTGATCGTAAAAAATAATTGAATTTTGTAGGTAATTAAATTCTCTACCAGATTGATTATGAGGACTTTTACGCTAAAATTATGTATTATGGAGCTATTGCGATGTAAAGTGGATAGAAACTCAAAATTTTAAAAAGTACGCAATTCTGCAGAACAACGTATTTAGGGGTTCAAAGTGGAAATCTATATAAATATTTAATTATCCGTCATTATGCAAAATCAGTCAATTCTGCAAAACCACGTATTTATTTAAGGGTTGAAAGTGCAAATATATATATATATAATTATGTATGATATTATTTAAATTATAAGGAACATAATAGGAAACAGCTAGTCTAAGTTGTTATAATATTTATAAATACATCGTCCAGTAATGTAATCTATTTAGGGGTTGAAGATGCATGTTCACAGATTACCTATTAGTAAATAATATGAAATTTTTGTTTCTGATGAATAAATTCTTTATTCTACTAGAATTCTCCAAAATGTTGATCATTTTGCAGAACCGACCTATACTGCAAATTATGCAGACCCCCATGTTTCTCACACTTTTGATATGTTATAGAGGACTAGCGGTAGTTCTGTTATATCTAAAGTAACGATATGAATATTTTTTAAGATTCTTGCAAAATTCTTGTATTTTTAAGTAAATAATTATTTCGATAAAACCAGACTCTGTAGGGCGAACAGTACACTCACCCTTAATATTATAAATCACAAATAATTAATTTATTCAAGGGACTAGAAATACACACCGATTTTTCACACTTGACCGTTACGTCATAGTTTGATGTTCGTATATTAGATATACGTATCAAAGACAGAATGTAGGAAACCATAAGTAAGACAGAGATAAACATACAATTACTTGTTATTTTGCTGTTCAGCAATTAATGACGCAACGGTCAAGTATGAAAAGTCGGTGTATACAGGGTGATTCTTGACCTATACGCATAAATGTTGAGGAATGATAGTTTGTGATAGGTGTGCAGGAAGTTTTGTAAGAATAAACTTCCTGACTTTCTCACCGTGGCTCCCAGATAACTGCTAGGGTCGGTGACGAAATTCTAATGTACTTTTAATAAATAAAAGTAACAATTTATATTTTCAATTAGTTATATTGTGAAAATATATAAATTACATGACATTAAATTCAATTTTTTATTAACAACAACAATAATTTTTGTTTTTCTACTATGATGATATCATCGCCAAAAGTTAGCTTTGGAAATAAGTGCATCGTGTCAAAGTGACAACTTCTTGGTTGTACTCCTGCCAAAGTGACAGTGAAGTGACAGTGAAGTGACAGCCCAAAGCGTTGAAGTGACAGCCCAAAGCGTCGCTAACAATAGATAATGATAAAAAAAAATATGTAAAAGTTGTTTATTTACGGAGATAACGAATAAAGTTTGAAATTATTTTAGTAGCAATAAACAAATAAAAAATTAATTAACTAGGATGCTGCGCATTAGTATCATAGCAATTGTTCGAAGTTATTCCCTTCATTTTCGATGCACATTTGCGCGCGACGAATCCATGATGTATCACACGCACGGCGAAGACCAGCCTGTTGCTGATTTAACTGATTCTGATTTAACAGCTACTCGCAAAATCCTATTCGAAAAGAAAGATCCCTTGGAATTAGAGCTTGTACACGTTGCAAGTGAAAGGGATGTAGTAGCTCCTGTTTTAGAATACGTCAAACTGTTGACTGTGATAATCGCAGTTGTACTGCAATTTCTCGAGTACTAATTGTAGGTTGCTCCTGGACAATTGCCAATATCTCGTCTTCAAGATTTAAAATGTGCACAGGCCTAATGGGTCCCCCGTGCTGCCCGAGCCTCGGTTGCAAATGACCACTTTCTCTACCACGCTGCACCACTCGTAGAAAAACTTCTCGTCCCGGATGATGTCTTTGGGGAAACCTTTGTGCATAAAGGCGAGCTGCAGCTACTGAATTTTGTTCTGCTTCTCCGAACGCTAATATCATATCCATTTATTCTGCGTTGGTGAAATGATGCGCCATAATAAAAACTCAAATACACGAAAGATTATGAAATAATGACAGATACGATTGAAAACAATTGCTATGACACTAATGCACAGCACCCTAGTTAATTAATTTTTTATTAGTTTATTGTTACTAAAATAATTTCAAACTTTATTCGTTATCTCCGTAAATACACAACTTTTACTAATTTTTTTTTCATTATCTGTCATTACCTATCACAAACTATCATTCCTCATATTTTTGCGTATAGGTCAAGAATCACCCTGTAGTTCTGTTATTTATAATATGACGAAACGATTATTTTCTAAGATCCTTGCAATTTTGTTATTTTTTCAGAATAATAAATCTCCGAATATTTTCTAAGATTCTCGCATTTTTTTTATCATAATAATAATTATCCTGATATACTTTTACTTTTTTTTATTATACTTTGCAGGATGAACATTATATTCACCCTTAATATTATAAACCACAAATAATTAATTTATCCAGGGAACTAGGAATAGTTCTGTTATTACTTCCTTGTACGAAGTAAAGGAAATATTGTAATCGCAAAAAAATTCGGTTTCCAGATTTCAACGGAAATATCCATTTTGACCATCCCTGAATCCATTTTGACTAATTTCGTCGTGACGTCTGTACGTACGTACATAACTGAAAAACGGGAAGCCGTAGAAAGTTAAAATTTTGATTCATGTTTAATTATTACACATGTGACTGCTGTTCGCCATTTTACATGATTTTATAAAATTTTATGTGCTTTTGTAATATGATTTGGCTGACGTGCTACATTTTTATTTGACGATATCTTCTAGATATATTTATGACATTCTTGTACTGTAAATTTTTTTTAACTTGTTCTTTGCCCTGATGAAGCTCCAAATGGGGGCGAAACGTTGGCTGTAGAATAAAATGATTATCACTGACTGAAATCCTGAGTACATCTTTACTTTCATCCTTAGCACAGTCGTTTACTACTTCTTCACTTAAAATTTTGTATTTAGGACTGTTATAACATCTAGTTGTGCACCTCCCTTTTTGGTCATTTCATAACTTTCGGAAGTGGTACTTTACTTAAAGCCTATAATAGATTTTAACGAAAAACTATATTAAAATATTATCCAAAACTTTTCAAATTTGGTATATAATACTTTTATATCAATGGGAATAATATAATAGATTTTAGTTAAAATGGTGTACCCGGAAGTGGTACTTTACTTGAAGCCTATAATAGAATTTAATGAAAAAATGTATTAAAATATAATCCGAAACTTTACAAATTTGGTATATAATACTTTTATATCAATGAGAATAACATAATAGATTTTGTATATGAAGGAAGGCCTTAATGATCCCAGATAATTTTATAAAAAATTTGTTTATTAAGGACGTTTCGAGCACAAGTGGCTCATCATCAGCTATAAATTTTTTTTTACAATTGTAATTACATCAATTGTTAATTAAAATGTAAAAAAAAAACAATAAAATTATTAAATTAAATAAAGGTAACCACTCACCTTCACATGGTAAATAAATTATGTAAACATTTTTGTAATAATAATGTCGATATAAATGTTTAAATATCAAATTTCAAATATAAAAACACGTGGTATTCCATTTTGTTTTTATTATGAAGTAAAATACAATTAACTTGTTGCAAGTTTATAAATGCAATGACGAAAAAAATTTTTAAAAAAAGATTTAAAAAATCTAGGGTAGGTTGTACACCTGCGCAAGTGATAAAAGCATGGCGGGGATAAGAAAAGAAGAAGAAGAAAATTGAATTTATTTTTCTAGATTATTTAGGAAATGTTTTGCATATTGTAAATTATTTTTGTAGTTGGTATGGTTGTTGACCGTTTTATTTTTATTTATATTAATATGCAAAGTTTCTTTCAACAATCTTTTGTTATAATTACCAACCTTTTCTATAATTTCTACATTTTTAAAATCGAAATTATGCCCAGAACTGTGGGTGTGTTCACATAACGCACTGTGGGAAGGATTACCTCGAGAAGAGTGGTAAGTATGCTGATATATACGTTTATTTAAATATTGCGAAGTCTCCCCGATATATATTCGATAACAATTTAAGCAATTGATTTTATAAATGACATTTTTATTTTTCTCCTTAGGAATACTATCTTTGGTGTTCGTGAACAGCATCTGTGTTGTGTTGAGGTTAGAGTTAGCTATTTTCACATTATAGTCTTTAAAAAATTTATTCAAGCCAGCGTTTATTTACTGATTGTATACGCTGGCTTGAATAAAATTTTTAAAGACTATAATAATAATAAAAGTTTTAGAGAATTAAATTCTGCGTCGAAAACAACAAGTATGATTAAATTAGGTCTTTGTACAAGCGAGATATATAAATTTAAATTAAAAATTATGTACTTTTTAGTTTCTGTAATTAAGTTTGATATGAATTAGGACAAATAATAACAAAAAAATAAAAAATTTAATGTCAATGTCAAATTATGTCAAATACCTACGTGCAATTTTATGATTGGGTCTGTTATAATACATATTTTAATTATTAACAAAATATGTATAGTGTAACAGACGTACAAGGAAGTCATGTGGTGTCCACATCAGATATTTTTTAATATCATGAACCGAATATTTGCTAATATTCTCGAAATTTTGTTATTTTTTCAGAATAGTAATTGTTCGCGTCTCTTTACCCTTTTACCGAGCCACAATCTTGGTGGTACGTATAAAGACCTTTCTGACTTAGCTTGGTCAATACGATACCATGTGCGGAATGGGAGAGTTGGACGTGCATTTATTTCAACGTTATTTACTGTAAAGTGTGTAATGTAATTTATTAATATTATTTTCAAGTCTGTGATGATTAGATACATATGAAAGCATAACCAATTTATTTACTCCTTAAAATTCATCACTGATAGCCCTTTCACATTTAAAACTGAGTGCAGTGGAAAATCACAAATTACCTACCGCTCCTGTTTGTTCGCTTTACATCCACTGGCGTTAACAACAATAATTATCCTCATAAAACCATACTTTGGAGGGTGAACAGTACATTCACCCACCACAAATAATTAATTTATTCAGGGGAGTAGGAATAGTTCTGTTATTTTTAATATCACGAAACAAATATTTTTTTAAGATTCTCGCAATTTTATATTTTCAGAATAATAATTATCCTGATACAATCATACTTTGCAGAGTGAACAGTACATTCACCCTTAATATTATAAACCACAAATAATTAATTTATTCAGATAAATAAAATAAATAAATATATCATCACGGCATATTACCCATTACTGGTTATGCCAGTACCTACAACACATGTAGACATCGGTAATGACGATATATTTTACCTTGTGGGCGCTTACCAGGCGTCACCTAACGGGTACTCATAACTGGTGTGGAGAGTGTACCACAGGGATCACTTTTGTGCGATTAAAAGTCTGCAATGACCGAGGTCGAACCCGGGTCACCAGATTGGCAAACGGCCACATGACCCCCTAATTTATTCAGAGGAGTAGAAATAGTTCTGTTATTTTTAATATCACAAAACGAATATTTTCTAAGATTCTTGCAATTTTGTTATTTTTTCAGAATAATAATTATCCTGGTGTAACCATACTTTGCCGGCTACACATTACATTCACCCTTAATATAATAAACCATAAATAATTAATTTATTCAAGTTCTTTTATTTTTAATGAAACGAATATTTTCTAAGATTCTAGCAATTATGCCTTTTTTAAGAATAATAATAGGGCTGTTGCAAGAATTTTTATATGACTTCTAAGTATTAAATTTTAAAAGATATTGTTCTTTAAAGAGCCTCAAATTTAAAAATATCACGAAATATCCTTTGGATATTTTACAATTAATTTTTGAAATTTGGATAAAATTTTGAATAAGTCACGTGATCTGAAACAGAATGTGACGTCAGAACACATACATCTTCAGCGGTTCTAATTGGTCCGTTTATAATGTAAAATTTTTTGTGTTTGATGTCAAGTGTATTGTCAAAGTTGTCAAACAAATGTCAAATTTTTAAGATTGGTTCAAGTTGTATATGTAGGTAATAAAAAGTTCAAAATAAAATGAGTAATTTGCGATACTGTATTGTGCCTTCTTACAAAAATACTGTTAGGAACAAACCTACTATAGAGTTTATAAATTTGTCAAAAGATGCGATGGAAAGAAAATTGTGGCTAGAAGCAATAGGTTGAAGAGCTGATAATGTCAGAAAAATCGTGTTTTCATGTTTGTGAAGATCATTTCAACTTTCATCCACCTTCAAGATAACAGTATATTTTTGTTGCTTCACTTTATGTTCAGGGCAAAATTTACATCTACTATACAGATATTTTTTCTCGACATAGATCTGCATATCCTATAACAGATTCAATTTAAGAATCATAACCAGAACCTTAAAGTAAAATATATTATCAATTTATACAGTAAATTCAGTTCTTATATTTTATTTTATCTCAGATTTTATTCGGTAGCAATAAAACAATCATTCTCTGATATAAATTCAGCCACCATCCAGCTACTGACCTTCGGTAAATTGTCCGACTTAGCTTGAGTGTAATTAATATTCATTTACAATGAGCAATGTCAGCGTCAAATGTCAAATTAAAAGATTTTTTATTAACATGTGACAAACTGTAAGCCTACGTTTATTTATGTAAATAATATGAATAAACCTAGGTGATGGAAAAACTATTTTCCTATTGGCTATTAATGATGTAATGTATGTGCTTCTACGTCACAGGAGTGGGGGGTAGTTTTTCAGGACGCCAATCTTTCTATAGGCCATCCAGCGAATCAAGCGGTTTACGTCATAAATACAATATCACTAGAAACAATGACGTCACATGTTAAAAAGTTTACATGAGCATGTAAAACGGATTAAAATCTGTGGCTTACCTTCATAAACCCAAATTTTTCTTAAAAACACGTCTGGTATAATATTTTTCCAGCGAAATCCAATTTTATTTAAAATATTGTGAACGATACTGCTTACGCCGTTATAAATACTTCATTCTTGTAGTATATGCAACAAACTATCTAGTATTATGTGAGATCCTTAAAAAAATACAGAATACTGCATACCATACAATTTCTCACTGTTTCTATACATTGCGTATAGCGTTTGCCACACGCTGTACATATAGATTTAATTTTCAAATTATTACTAACAAATAGAACCAAATATTACCTCAATATTACAATTCAGTGAAAGTAAGAGCCCACCAATCTATTTTTCATTTTCAAAATAAGTCAATAAATTAACTACAAGCTTTTGAATTTGACATGACAGAGCATTTGACATTTTGACAATGAAAAACGAAACCAAAAACAAAATGAAATCACAATACACGTTGAAGAGTATAATATAGACATATAATATTTAGTAATATACATGTTCAGAATTACCAATATTAAAAAAATATAATCAAACGTCATTTTGCAAAAATTTACAAAATTTTACTTAATAATAATATATCCAAATATAATTATTTCTATTAAAGGTGTCAAATACATGATAATAATAAAAAAACCAATAAAATACTGTTAATAAAATATATTTAAAAAAATAAAGAAAATTTCAAAAATCCCTAAACGATGACGTAAACCGCTTGATTCGCTGGATGGCCTATATTTAATTATTTCCATAAATAACAGCAAATTATTAAAATAAAAATTATTACCAAGAAAATCATTGCATAAACTTTCATTTAAAATAGTTTTTGAAAAATGTGAAACAGGCTCATTATCCTGATAAAACCATACCTTGCAGGGTGAATAGTACATTCATCCTTAATATTATAAATCACAAATAATTTATTCATAGGACTAGGGGTAGCTCTGTTATTTTTAATATCACGAAACAAATATTATCTGTCTTGCAATTTTGTTATTTTGCAGGATGGTCTAAGAAAATATTCGTTTCGTGATATTAAAAATAACAGAATTACCCATAGTCCTCTGAATAAGTTAATTGTTTTCATTTATAATATTAAGGGTGAATGGTTCGCCCTACATAGTATTATTTTAGCAGGATAATTATTATCCTGAAAAAAATAACAAAGTTGCGAGAATCTTAGAAAATATTTGTTTCGTGATATTGAAAATAATAAAACTAACCCTAGTCCCCTAATAAAAATAATTACAAAATTGCAAAAACAAAAAATACTCGTTTCATGATATAAAAAATGGCAGACCTACCCCTAGTCCCCTGAATAAATTAATTACTTGTGAGAATCTTAGAAAATATTCGTCTCATGATTATTAAAAATAATAGAACTACCCCTAGTCCCCTAAATAGATTATTTATTTCGATTTATATTATTAAGGCCGGCAGTACGGCAGTGGGGTTAGTGTCAGCTTTGTGATCGGCAAGTCCGAGCAGGCTACACAGCAGCGATATGTTGGATGGGTGAAAGCTCAGCAACAAAAATTAATCACACTGCGGCTCGGTGCGCCCGGCACTCTTACACCGAAAGGTACTAAAAGGGTTACAGATTATATATTATTAAGGGTGAATGTACTGTTCGCCCTAAAAAGTATGGTTTTATCAGGACAATTATTTCCTGAAAAAAATAACAAAATTGCAAGAATCTTAGAAAATATTTGTTTCGTCATATCAAAAATAACAAAACTACCCTAGTCCCCTGAATAAATTAATTATTTTGGTTTATAATATTAAAGGTGAATGTACTGTTCACCCTACAGAGCTCTCTTGTTCTCATGCTCTCTCTCTCAAATGTACAGGTGAGCCACTTTCCGTACATTTATCCTATGTTCCGCCTTTCGTTGCATACCCAGCATATTAAAAATAATATGTTATTAATTATTCTAGGGTAGAGATCATAATCCAATTTAAAATTAAAAAATATATACTTAAAGTAGACAAAATTGCATAAGCTTCCAAAAGTGGATAACTATCGAGATTGCATAAATTTCCAAAAATAACTATCGCAGCGACACCTGCCACATTAATTTAATGTGATATAAGGTTGCGTTTTGATAGTTTGGAGATTTAGTTTTATAATGATAAATACAAAATTATAATAATGTTCTTATAATTCACAGTGTTAAGGAAAAGTATTATATATATATGTAACTTATTCGGGTCAGGTCCACCATCCTTGTGAAATCATTCCAATCGCCTTTGGCTCGTGTAACAAACATTTTACTCGTACAAAAAATGCCTCATTTCTCACTTGTTACAAAATGTACTACCCTGTATTTGTTGCACAATGCAACTAATGCTCGAAAATAAATTGATAAAAGTTCTTACCTCCTAATTGATTGTAGCCACTCCTTAAATTGCGTATTTCCTTCAGGAGTGATTTGGAAAGCAGCTCGAGCTGCGCAAACTATACTAACGAAATCTTCGTAGTCTGCGGTAGTGAGATGATATAGTTTTTGATGCATGCACTGAATATACATCTGCTGGCATTTTTGCACCAGAGGAGTAAGAGCAGTACGCAAATGTTGCATTACTAATCCTGGATTGTTGCGAGACAAATATTGGGCAGCTTCAATTGCTACATCGTGTAAAACGAACGGACTTACTATGGAATTTACCGCACAAACACAAAACTGGTGAAGATATTGTGTTCCTAAAAATAATTAATTATTATATAATTTATAAAAGAATATTGCAAAAGAAACTTACCAAGGTGTTTAGAAATTCTTAAAAGCCATTTGACATCTTCGCCATATGGTGGATTGCGGGCATACTTGGCTTGTGGACGATCATCATGAACACGACGGGCAAGAGTCTCGAGAGCCAGCATGCCAACGCGATAGGCAGCTAACAGATAACGTAGCTGAGCTTGATTGAAAGGCTGCGGCTGACGATGGGTTTGTGGTGGCGGTCGCACGCTTGGCGGTGGTGGCATGGTATTAGGAAAAATAGACCGCGTGGGCGCCGGAGTCAAGCTGTAGTACTGAATATTGGGCTGCATAGGTGGACCTGGAGGTGCTGCAGCATATGGTGGAGCAGAATATTGTGTCGGGTGTTGTGCAGCGTGCGGTGGAGCTGGACCTGGTATGTTTCCATGTGACGAGTACTGAAATTGTGGCAAATACATCTGCACATGCGGGGGTGGTGGTAGTTGAACGGCGTGTGCGTGTGGATGAGGGTGTATGGGGCCCCCGTAAGTCATATGTGGATGAGGATGCGGGTGCATGTTGGGAACGGCGAAACTGTACGGTGCAACAGCGTACGGCACAGACATGCCTAATGGTGCCAATGTGGTTACAGCAGGATGCTGGTACGGTGGCGGGGGTGCCGTTGTGACCACGACAGGAGGGGCGGTACTCGATGGAGGAACTGCTACTTGTTGTGATTCCGGTTCAATAAGGGCAATAAGAGCACCATGTGGATCCACAAGGGCTTCATGCTGACCGTCACATTCAGTTAAGAGGTCGCCAGGAGGTGCATTACGTACATACAACTCATACCAATATTTGGCTACCTGGAAAAGTACCTCAGGATATACACCACCACCTTTTGCCGCATTTTCTACTGTTAAACACGAATGTTCTAGCATTAAGTCACTCTGTTCTTTGCATTGCAAGATAGCGCGAGTTATTTCATTGGGATTGAGTGCATGAGCATGTGGTAGACACGACAATGCCAGTTCAGCTGCCGCCCGCACCATATTCGGATCGCATCCTCGTGATGCACGATCCGCTATGCTAGCCGCTTCAGGAGGAGTTAAATGTCCTTCCCATGTATCAATTAGAAATGAAATTGCAGAAGCACCAATTTCCATTGCTTGTCCTGTAAATTAACAAAAATAAAATAAACAGTAATATAAGTGTGTCCAGAATAATGTGTTCAATATTGAGATTTCGAGATCTATAAGAAATTCACAATACAAGTTATTGAGTGGAACCTATTTCCTAAAAATGAGGCGCACTAATCTACGATACCACAAGGTAGTATAGTTTCTTATACACAGACACCGCCACTTGCCACTTTTCATTTCTACGCCCGGTGTATACAGAATGTTCATTTTAAGTGATATACTATTGCTATCTCGAGAACTATAAAGACCTACGACGTCGGTCAAATTAGCAAACAATTTCTACTTTAATGAGCGAAACAAGAATTTTTTAGACCAGTGATTCTCAAAATGCGGGGTGCATCTTTCGTATTTTAAATGGCAAACTTTTTTTGCTTATTCGATTCAGTATTTATTTCTGAATTCAACGATATCCATATGAAATACCCTAATATTAAATAATATTTAAGAAAAATACAAAATTAAACACGTATAATTTTTATTTAAATATGACTACACAAAGAGAACTTTAAAAGAAAACAAATCAAATGCTGAATTAATTGCAGAAACTGTAAGTTTAAGTTGTGAATAATTATAATTTAATAAAGATACAATACATATGAACACACAATTTATAAAAATTGTTCAAAATTGCCACCACTGACATGAATACAAAGTTCTAATCTTCTTAATAAACTATTTCTCACCATTCGCAGTGTTCTTCCGTCAATATCATTAAGAACAAATTAAATTCAATATTATTTTTTGCTAATGTTGTACTTTGTGTTAAATTTATTTATTTATTTACTGGTCTAAAAAATTCTTGTTTCGCTCATTAAAGTAGTCTCGTTGCTTTTATAAAATGAACAGCCTTTTTACATAAGCAATATGTGCCCCTGGCATCGATATGGGAGGCGTGGTCTATCATTAAGAGTACATTCGGAGAAAGAAGTTTTCTATACAAATTTTAGCGGTTCATGTATGAAATGGTTTTAGTTAGAACACAAATGAGATACATAAACATTTCTTTAAATGTCATTTATTATATACATATTATACCTTCTCTCTACTTTTATTCTGTATGTAGGTACTTACGCGTTCGCGGCAAAATTCTCAAATGTTATTGGTTGAGTATTTACGCTAACGCATGCCTTCCGCGTCAAGGCCAGGGGCACATATCGCTTGGTCGCACAATATACATTCACAACTTCAGGGTGAACATTTTTAGTGTCACTGAACGACACGAAATTTCTAATAAAAATAATAACGAATTAATTTATTTGCTATTAAAGATCAGTTATGTGATTAGAATTATTTTTAATAAAAATGTCGTGTTAACCAATGTCACTAAAAATGTACACTTCAAGAATAGGATAGTTGCACATTTTCTAATTTATTTATTTTTCTAAAAGAATTGTTCAAGTTATTCACGTTAATACGTGTTTTACGTCTGGCAACTGTAGGTATATTTTTCAAAATATTTTTAAAAATCTTATTTCAAATTTTCCCGTGTGTGACGTGTATTATTAATACCAATCACAATCTTTCTTGCCCTAGCGGTACACTCTCGGTAGAACACTCAGTATACAGTAGTTGGCTACCATTTTTATCTAAAAAGATTTATGTTTTTGAGAGAAGCACTATTTCAAAAGAAATTATTCATTTGATATAGAAGAGAAAAATAAAATATGATTTTAACACGAATCAGTCGTCCGATAAATTTAAACATAATTCAACTCTTCGCTTTGTCATAGTATTACAACAAGTTTGTATGAATCATGCAGACTTGGTCGAACTAAATAATTATTAATAATCTACGTCACAAGAATTCCACCGCGAACTTTATTTATGGAAATTATAAGTGAAAAGTTGTATATTTTCTAATAATTTTTACATTGTTTAGAATTAGTTTATATTTCATAATTAATACGAGAACATTATATTTATTTTTTTCGCAACTATCCTCAACTACTAGGTATCGTGTTTTAATGTAAACACAACTGCCATGGTAGGAGTTTTTCTGATCCCAATATTTGCTAAAATAATCGTTGCCAGGGACACTTACTATTTTTTTTTAACGAATAGCTGAGACCTTGCAATAAAAGTAAAATATATTGTTTTACAAAATACAAAAAGAAAAAAGTTAACACTGCTACTGTACGTATTTTATATAAGAAAAACATAAAGATTTATTTTTTATAGAAAAAAACTAAAGCTGTTCCAGCCAAATTTTCTGTATTTTGTTGTTACGATATTCGAGCTAATGTCCGAAAAAAATAGAAACATTATTCTATGCATATTAAAAAAAAAAAACTGCTGGCCATTTTTATACACCGTAATAACATCCTTAGTTTTTACAAGATTTTACAGAATTTATTTATTAACATACTGTCCTATCGTTATAATCGGTGCAATTTATTTGCATACTATTTGCATGGCACTGAAAACAATTTTGACACAGTGTTGGAGTCTTCACGAATGAAATCGTCTTCGACTGCTACCTCATCATCTTAAACAATGCATTGCCTACTTTGAGATCTAAACGGCCGTCCATTGTTAATATAACATAATATGATATTTAGTACTTCAAATAAATTGTAATTAATCACTTAAAACGAACATTTAAAAGGAAACTTATTGTCCATAGATATTACGGAAATACTATTGCGGGGTCTTTACATATCCCAAATGCAAATATCACAGTAATGTGTATAATAACAAAGGCAACATGTTCGACCTTTTAAGAAACATACAACCAAATGCAAATATCTAGAAAATCATCAGGGGTGGACATTTCGTTTTTCCGATATCACCCAAAATATGTGCATACACACACCCGCGCGCGCGCATAATGGCATAAAAATATTATAATCGGATTCTAGAGACCTTAAAATGCGCTTATTTACTAAAATCTGGATAGCATGAATCCAATACCTCTTTTAGAGATAGGTAAAAAAGGTTTTTATAAAGTCTATTGTAGTTTATAAATGATATGGTATGTAAAATTTAATTCTATGTGTTTATTAATTTTCAATAACTAAAATATGTGAAGAACTTTATTATTTTATTAACAACCCTGGTTTTCTTACCCTCTATAAAAGTTACCCTCTTTAAAAGTTGTGAGCTGTGAGTATGTAACGAAATCAGTGACCCGACATTTTGGCAAGAACTGATAGTTAAGTGACGACAAGAAAAAATTACGTATTTCAAAAATTCATAATTTAAACTTCTAGAAGCCTTGCACAAAAATCACGTACACCTAAGAAATCAAGTAACCGAGGTTTTGGTTGAGCCTGATTTATAGATTGCATAGAATAGAATAGGAATAGAAATTTATAAGACCATTTATAAATTGCATAGAATAGATTTGGAATAGAATGACGTCACTTTTGTGTTACTTTTACACTAAATTAACTATATTTATTGGTGATTTGAATAATGTCATTGTTTGTTTTTGCAATAAAATATGGTATTTCTGCAAAATAACTGTTGCCTACAGAAAGTTTTACGTTATTTTTATTTCAACAAAATATTATACAGCGTTTGATAGTGAGGTTCGATTTACATAATGGATTTTGAATTTAATATAATAGAAGACGATGATTTAGATGTATTAGAATAATTGAAAATAGAATTCCGCGAACTGTGTATAACAGGACTAACTATTTTGACGAATTAAGATTTTTTAAACGTTTCCGTTTGACAAAATCACTGCATTGTTTTATTAGCAAATACTGATCATGCGCTGGATTTTCCAAACAATTTATACGAATTTAAATATTTTTCTTATAAAAAATAGTTTTAAATAATCTTATGTAAGAATAATCTAATTAATCAAATACTGGTGACTTTACAATACTACGCAACTAGGAATCATCATTGCTGATTTTAGCGGCGTGCATATTTCTACAGCAGAATAATAATTATTGTACCCATATCACGAGTTACAGCCAGATTGTATTAAAACCGGTATATTAAAATGGCAATAACAAGGAAAGAAATAATTAAATCTCAAAATGAATTTTATGTCTTGGCACCATTTCCTAGATTTATCGGTACAATAGACAGTACACATGTTAAAATACAAGCACCTGCTACGTTTTTAACAAAAATAAATTGTATTTACAAACAAATATATCATTTAATAAATTTTTTTAAAAAATCTGAAAACAATATATGTTTCATTCATATATCTGAAATAAATTTTTAATTACTTATTAACATTTTTATTATATATAGCAGCATATAAAACAATAATTACTTGCACTTTCAGAACTCACATTTGACATAATAGTTACTAGAATAATATAATATGAAAATGAAAATTTACTAGAATTTCTTCTTATATTTCTTCTAAGCTACCCTTAACTAAGAGACGACTATACTCTATTCGTGCAAACTATTTAAGCTTAATGGCAACTTACCAACTAAGAGGCGCTTAACTAAGGGGAACATTTAAGTGATACCGGTGCAAACGGGCATTGCATTTTCAGAAGAAAAAAATAAAAAATGTGGGAAGACCGTATTAAATTAGTCTAAAAGTGTAAATACAAAAAATGTTTACAATTAAAAAATGCATCTAATGAATACTAATTTGTTGCTCAATTGTTTTTATGTACGAGCAAGAAGCAAACAAAAAAATGTCTTTCATAAAAAATGACATATTGAGAATTTTATGCGTTGTACCATTGACCCTTAAATTTTAAGCTAGACTTAAACAAAAAAATGCAAATTGAAATTTTGACAGCAATATTCAATTATTCATTTGACATTTCGTTTTAATATGATAGTCATTTTAAGGAACACGGGGACACGAAAGGCGCCTCCCCGAAGAGAGCAAGTTAAAGCATTCGGGCGTCCCGCGGGCAACGGCTTAGTCGGCAAATCCTTTCATATAAGAAGCATACCATGTGAACTGAAATATCCACAACCAAAAATATCCTTTTCAAGACCATCATTGGCTATTATCATTAACATGTAGGGTCTGTCTACGTGCAAAGAAAATTTGTTACAGGATCTTTGCCAAAAAAACCACAACTGCGACAAGAGACCCATAGAGATAGTACCCAAAGAAGACCAAAAGTAAAAGGCCCATGGACTAAATTATGATGTACTACTTTGTGACACGAATAAATAAATAAATAAATCTTAAAATTTAAATGTAAGCAGTGGAACCGACCATTATTCTCTAAAACTGTATGATAAATCACTTTATAAAGTTTTACGGGATAGATAAGTAGGCTAGCATACTCTTTTATACATCGACCTTTAAACTAATAGACGCAGCGTACGAGCAAAACGTTTATCCCGCCATAACGGTGCAGACATAGTATCTCTATCCTCCAACAGTACGGAAGTTAAGAAAACGCGGCAAAATAAATAAAATGATTTGTCCCTAACTTGGTGCATTCGCTAAGAGTATAGATTTTTTTTGTGCATAATTAGTTTTATTATATATTTTTAATACAATATATTATATTACAGGGGACAAGTAATAATTAGTAAGAACTTAATATGAAATGACACAGCTGAACCGCGTACGTACTGCTCACTGTACGAAATACATCGTTTCTCCATTATTTTGTCGCATACACACCTCACAACACATATACGTATGTATTGACAGAAATAATTGTAAATGTTCTCCAAAAAAGTAAATAATACACAATCACGGAACGTCAAATGTAGATTTTGACAACTAGTTAGTGATAGAGAGCGATGTATAGAGGTATACATATAGCTGAAAAAGATGTACAATGAGTACGAACGTATGCGCAGTGTGCTTTAACCGAGAACTTCCGTATTGTTGAAGGACAGAATATATATTTCTATCCTTTTATGTTGGAGCATTATTCTAACAATAAAAGAATAGGAGACACTTGGTCCATTAGTTTAAAGGTCGATGCTTTTATATAAAAAAAATCTGTTGTGGCCAGCACAAAACCTTCCGTCAATTCGATGTATTTTGTATATATCCTATACCAAAAGTTCCTTGAAAAAGATTCTATATATCCTGTATAATTGTAACAAGAACACACTATTTTTTACATATCCATACTGAAAGTTCCTTTGAAAAGATTCTAAAATCTAATAAAATTTTAATACGAATACGAACGTACATTATGTATTGCACTTATCACTTCCTCCTGCTTCAACTTTGCCCTATTTTATTAGAAGTCGCTGTTTCTTACTCTTCTCTTCTACTCATTCCTGTCCAAAGCACATTCGTGACACAGTTCTTCCTCTCTCAAATCTTCTGCTATACAGTCCTTCCATCTTCTCTTCCCACCGGCGAGGGACACTCTGTCACTTATATCACTTTCAGATCATATCCTTTCCACTTTGGTTTTGCACTTGCCACTGACATCTGTCAATTAGATTTTTTTGAATATATGTATCTGTTGTTTTCATAATTTTTGCAATGCTGACTGATTTTCGAAAGTTAATCTCTCTTAATCTCTCTATAACTCTATATCTATTGAATATGAAGGAAAATGTATAATCGAACCGTATAGAGAATAAGATATTCTTTCTATTGATAATCACATAAAATGTCGAAAATGATATTTAACTGCGATTTTTCAAGAAAAACTGTTAAGAACTTCAAACAAGGATACTTCCGGTTGACCAATTATAACCAAAATCTAATCAGCTCTTCATATGGTTGTAAAGAATTTAGAATTGTAGTTTTGGAGTTATCGTCGGAGAAAAATTTGTCACACACACACACACACACACACACACACACACACACACACACACACACACACACACACACACACGGACACACACACATACAGACATCATCTTAAAAATAGTACATTCGTATTGTAGGGACTCTAAAACGTGCTTATTCATTAAAAACTCACCACCGAATTTTTTGACGGAAGGTAAAAAATGCAGGCCAATTAAATTGACTATACAACTCATCGTTGTATTCCGCGAAACACAACGCTTGGCGTATTTCGATCGCAAAGAAATGAATCATATGTAATCATATCATTCATGAATATAAATAAACAAGTAACATTTTTGATTTAGTTGGTTGATTAGTGGTAGTCTTAACATATACAACTCGAGCTCAGAAAATCATCCGAATATACAGGGTGTTAAAATGTCACAAATTATAAGGGATTATAGTACTGACCAAAATGAGTAAAAAAAGCTTAATCAACATTCTTGCATTAGAAATTGATGACGTGGGGATAAACTTGTAGATATAGAGTGTATATCATCTATTTTCAGTTGCGAGTATTTTTTACAATAGTATATGATTTTTTATTAATCTTAAAAAAGCTTTCATATATGTACTATTTTCAATGTAACACATATTCAAATTCTTGTTTAAAACCTTTCAATCCGCGCACCCTGAAGGACCAACAGTAGTTAAAATTTCAATTTTTTCTGTAATCATAAATGTGAATTAAAAAGAATGTAATTTCGAAAAAAAAAAAACAATTTTCTGTTAAATTATTAGCCTAATAATTACTGGCGCCTTTTTTTTGATAAGGCCATATACCTCGTTTTTTGTCAAATGGTCCCTCAGACCTGTGCGTCCGCCTACGTGTCAAAATTTAGTGCGCGTACAGGAGGGCAACAAGGCAAAAAAGAAGCAGAAGCCGAATTATTGAATTTAGCTAGGCTCTGAATCTGAATTTTTTGTCGT
Organism: Ophonus ardosiacus; assembly: GCA_943142095.1. NCBI lineage: Eukaryota > Metazoa > Arthropoda > Insecta > Coleoptera > Carabidae > Ophonus > Ophonus ardosiacus. The sequence goes on from OW964824.1 coordinate 47,997,868, forward strand.
AAATACAATTTTTTCTACAGTCACTATAGAAAGTAGCCATTTGCGCTCTCTTTTGTCAACGCAAAATGTCACTTTGCCGCTCATGCGCGACAAAGTAGAAAAACGCTCGCTGTCCAAATTTCTAAGTATAAAATGTTGAGAAATGTCACTTGTCTACATTCTTAATGAAAATGTTTAGTTAGGAACTAATGGCACTGTAATTTCACATTTATCACGTTCACAAGTCAATTGGACATATGTTCTGTCGGTATTTAACATAACCTAACAAAATACCACACTGCTGTGAAAATGAAATAGGGCATTCATTTACAAAAACGGAAGTATAAAATGCTTAGATTAGATTGAATAAAAACTCAAGAAGAATGGAAAATAACGATAAAATAAAATTAAATATAAAATAAATTGTGTGAACAGTTATGTTTAGTAATAGGAATGATTGTACACAGATGGCGGTAGGATAGTTGCGAGTCGTACTGACATCTGATCTCTAGTTAAATATTTATTTTGATTACAATAAAGTTATTAGTTATTTCGTTACTTAAATAATTGCGAGAAGTAAGTCAATGCACATACATGTCTATATAATCACAAATTCCTTGAAATATTTGTTAATTTTTTTCAGTGTGACAGGCGTGACAACTAACCACACATTTTGCTACAAAAACTCATCAAATCATCACAAAACCTTGCTCCCAAGCTCTAATTTTGTTTTTTTTATGGAATAGATGGCTAATGTAACGATATAATCATTTATAAGCCTTTTTAAGTTTAAACCGTATCTTTTGTATTAGCCAATCGTTATTTTTTGAGCAGTACTGTAAGTATAAAGTGTACATTTTATTATTTTTTGTTATGGTGGAGGACCCCATTGTGTTGACTGTAGAAAAAATCTTGTGTGTGTTTCGAGCGCACATTGACATTGTCGATTTCGAGAGAATGCCGCGCTCCTTCGTCGCGCGGCAACAACCTCTCAGTCGACAATGTCGCATTTTGCGCTCTTAATACACAAATAGCTATTTTCGCCGATTGTTTACAATAATATTAATTTCACAATTATTTTAAATGTTATTTCAATCGTTATTAACATCATTTTGTATACTGTTGTAAAAGAAAACAAATTTGAGTAATTTTAATGACAGTTACTGTTACTAGGCAACAAAGTTTCACTTTCTCCGCCGGCGGCAATGGAAGTTAAGCTTTGTTGCCAAACAACTGTGAATAAAATAATATTTTTAATACGAATTGACGAAAAAATGCTGGCTGTTCAATTTAAGTGTGCCACCATTGTTACTTCGAGAACTTAAGGTTGTTAAATTAGCAAAGAAATACCATTTTGAAAGACCATTACAAAACTATTAACAAAAATTTTTTTCGACCAGCGGTTCACAAAATATGGGATACAACTTTTAAGCCCGTTTGACATTATACTATTTTCGTCTATTTTCATATATATCTAGACAGATTTTTTATCGATTTCCATTCAATTTCCATGCTATCAAGTCGTGTATAATCGGTAATCTTCCGAATTTATCGTATTTTAAATAAAAATAAATTAATACTAACCTAACGAATTTGTACAGTTAACTTATTTTTGAAATAGATAAAATACAAAAAATAAGGAGTTACAAAAATTCATTTTAAATGTGTCTGTGTCATATTAGATATTTTATATTAATGTTATTGAAATGTTATTTATAACCTCACAATGGGGTCCTATACCATTTTTCTTTTATTTTTTTTCCTGTAAGAACAGGATAAAATAAGAACTTCAGTGCAAACGCGACTTAAAAATTTTACGTAATAAGCGAGATATGAATTTTTAAAGTTTAAGAATTTGTGCGTGACGTAGCAGATACTAACAAGTGATCGACAAACAATGGGACAAACTGTTAGTTATACTGGAAACAATTTTTTTCATGTTTGCATTGCTGAAATGTTTTTATATAAAAACTTATACGTTATATTTACGAAGAAATTATTATTAAGTATAAATAACATAAATAATAAGCATTTAACAAGGATTTCTTCCTAATAAATTACAGAACATTGAAACAGTTTGACAATATTATTACACAAAGTATGACGACGGATGGCGCTAATGTTTGCCTGTTTTGCAGTTTCAATATTAATTTAATTAATATTATTATTAATTTAATTCATATTACAAATTGATTTAATGATAAATACATGATTATTGTTAATATTACTAGATGTTATAATTAAACAAATGCATCAAACACAAACTTCTTAAATGTTTTGTTAGGTTATGGAACAACATGACATTTCATATTCTTTCAAAGGTGACCGCTACTGGCGCGCGATTTTCCTTTTTAAAATCAGGCGACCAATCAAATTCTTAGTACCTAACGTGTCATACCCAATTAGTAATCATCTTCAATCGCTTATAGTTTGTGACCTAGTCAATATTTAAAGAAAATTTTTTCACTAATACTCATTAATTTATGTATATTTTCGTCTTCTTATTTAAGATAGTTAAAATATGACTATGGTATAGGACCCTATTTACAAAATAAATGATAGATAACAAAAGTTGGCAATTGTTGATATCACGACTTCGCGCATGCGAATTAACGATCTAGTACGAAATTCGTATAGAAATATACGGCCGGGAGTATATTTCTATACTAGAATCTCGCTAACAGAAATGACAGATTGCTTGGCTGCCAACATAAATAAATAAAATTCACTACAACAGAAGAAAATATTTATTATAATTATTGTGTGGAGAAGAAAATAAAGTAATCGGAAACTGCAGTCAGTACGCTTTTATTTGATTCGAACCTACGTTTCGACCATAGTAATGGTACTGACTGCAGTTTCCGATTACTTTATTTTCTTCTCCACACATCAATCTCCAGTCAATCATCGTTACTCCAACCAATATAATTATTGTGTTGTCTCACATAACCCTGCATACTTGAAAAAAGGTTGGACTTCACCCCCATCCTTTTTTCTGAGCGATTAAAACAGGATGGAGGTGGAGTCCAACCTTTTTTCAGGTATGCGGGGTTATGTGAGACAACACAGCTTATAAAAATAAAATAAAAGAAATGTAAAACTTAGCCAAAAAATGTATATTCCTGAAGATGGAGGTCATTGAACCTCCGAAACGTCCAAATAAATAAAAAGGAGAAATGTGAATTATTGTTCCCTTTTCTCGACACCACCTTGAGTAGGCGAATAAAGTTCTTTATTTGAATCTCTCCAACAAGGTACCAGAAATAAGAAATAAATTAAATATTGTTCATACTTTTTATTGAGCGACTGAGCTTTATTATTTTGAAATGAAGAAATGATGTAAAATGCGTATTTTAAGATACTGCATAGTTACTTTTTTTCATTATGTTGTAGCATTTACACTAGAATTAGCGTCTCGATACTATTCAATTCGGCACAAAGTTAGACATTGCCGCCATGATGGAAGCTCGGTCTAGTATCGTACATCCATGTTGGTAATACTGGCAAAACTGCAATATTCAACTCCAGATCTGTTATCTATCAAATGTGAACTCGAATTTGGTGTGTACAAATTGTTGTCTGTTAAATTTCTAATTTATTTCAGGTATATTATATAAGGTCGTATAAAAAATAATGTATGCAACTCAAGTGTAAACAAGCTTTATGACTTATGACTTATGTCATAAAGCTTGTGTTTACGCTTTTGTTACATAAATATTTTATGTATTCACTGGCAACGCAACTATAAAAACTATCACTTTCGCCTCGGCTGCAAATTCAGCCAAAAAAAGAATACATTTTCAACTTATATTCAAAACAGATTATAAATAATATAATGATAAATAAATAATAAAACATGTACTCGTATATTAATATTAAATAATGTTTTAAAAATGGACAATGCTTACTAAAAGGTCATATTACGTAAAAAACAAGAAAATAATGGTACACATATACAGAAATGAGTAAGGGTTGTAATCATCCAACTAATAATTCATATGACATAATTTTTCATGAAATCATTAAAAAAAATAACATTGCAATATTTTGTATTGTAATTACTAATTACAGCTTTGTTCATAGAACTGTTTGAAATCGTCAGCAACAGCCAGAGACATGAGCAGTTACATTAAAGCGTTCACAGAGCCACAAATTTCAAACTCCGACTACTATACTGTATCCAGCGAGAGAATGCAGTAACCAGAAGACTTTTTTCACCGAAGAAAACATTAATTTTAGTTCCAAAATTAGGCGCTAAATTTGAATTTAGTGATAGTGTGGTTAAATGGTTATTTTAATGAGAGGTGTCAGTGGGATTTTGATGAACTAATGGCGCCACTCCAGCAATAGCGCTCTGTGATTCAGCAATGAAATGTGCATGTGAGCAAGTAAGCGCTAGTACAAAATTTGTCTACAATTGCACATTCTGGTATCAAATCTGACAACCAACAGCGCTCATAATAAGTATAACCTTAATTCCTTTTAAATTATTAATGGACCATAAATAATTATAATTATTTTCCATAATGCGTATTTACCCACAGAGAATGCAAACTGAAAATAAAAAATTGTTAACTTGGATAATAAATAACTGTTTACAAGCATGGATTGAAAGTCATAAAATTCTCCCAGATTCTCAGGCCGGTGTCAGAAAGAATAGATCATGTCTAGATAATCTGTTTGTCTTTACTACAGTAATTCAGTCGAGATTTTTAACCCATAAATCCGGAACATATGCTATATTTTTCGATTATGAGAAAGCCTTTGACTCAGCGCCGCATGAAAAATTATGGCATAAAATATATAGTCTTGGAGTCAGCGGTAAAGTTACAAGATTTTTAGGTAATATGTACAATCAAGCTGATATGCAAATTGCCGCTAAAAACTCACTTTCAGATAGTATAAATATAAAGGCGTATTACAGGGGGAGTGTATGAGCCCTGTTTTATTCGCACTTTACATTGCGGATATAGAAGAAGCTTTCAGAAACCAAAATCTGGAAGGCATATTTATGAACCCAAACACTGATATCCTTACCTTATAATATGCCGTCGATATAGTCATGTTGGCCACAACACCTTCCGATATTCAAAAGAAATTATCAACCATGGAAAAATACTACAAAGATCTCGACCTCAAAATCAATCCAAAAAAATCTACATAATCCATTTTCATCGCTGATAGATACTCATACCTAGGTGTCAACTTCAAATCATCAAATAACAACACAGATCTGCGACTACAAAAAGCCAAAAGAACCACAGAAGGAATCTTTTAGCTGGGAGGCTATTATAACTTTATATAACTCCACTGTTGCCTCGGGTCTCTTATATGCAAGCGAAATTTGGGCTGTAAACCAGTTTGAGTCCTTAGAAAAGGCGTAAGCAAATTATTTTAAAACCATATTAGGCTGGCAAAAAACCAAGCCTAATTACGAAATTAGAAAAGAATCTGGCCAAAATAAGATCGTGTTTTTAATTGTCCAAAGATTATTACAATGATGGCACAAAATTATACTAATGCCGGACTATAGATATCCAAAAATCTAACTAAACTAAGAAAGCTAGGTAATCAGAAAAAGTTCTCAATTAAACAACAAAATAAATTTAACTGGAAAAAAAGTATAGAACTTATATTAGAAAAAACAAACTTCTACTGGCTCTGGAACGAACAAAATTCTGCGAAAGTAAAACAAGAAATCCCGAACATATTATTAGATACTCTAAGAATCGTACAATCACCTTATAATTAAAACATCAACTACCTAAAATGATACCTCAGTGCCTTTTTTGTCTGTTTGTAGAAATTGCTTACAATATGCTACAGTGCTGTATATTATATGTATGTTACATTGTTGTCCAAAATTTCAAAAAGGTTATTCAATAATTGTTAACTTTTCACAGATATTTGTTTCCTAAACTATTATTCCAACTGAAGTTTATTATGTTATTAACTATCGTCCAAAATTTAAATATTTAACGAATAAATAAAAGTAACTGATTCACATTATAATGTTAAGTTGCAATTTTTGTTTTAGTTTACCAAAAATATGCAGTTAAGGGGTGTTTGGAAGCAAATTGCAACTTCAAAGAACATGGCGTTGTGGCTACTCTGTTTCTTTGTTCTAATCATTTTAATGAAGAAAATTATTGTTTGTGGGCCAAATGGAAGAGATTGATACCTGGGCGTTTTCCATCAGTTGGGGTACGTTCTAAAACGTGGAGTGATGGGATAAGAGTGCACTCTAGCAGTTCTAAAATACAGAGTGAAGTTGCAAGGGTAACATTACACCATGTTTGTGAACGATGTAGTGTACACTCCGTGTGTTCTTTTCTTTCCGCACTCGGTCAGCGCGGTAACTTGTACCCGTCATGCGCATTAGCAATTTTTACTAATATTTACATGAGTTGTGTTGACATTTTAGTTTCATTTGTAGTTTATTTTTTTATTAAGTACTTAATTAATATATTTCAATTAATTATGGAGATTTCCCCTTCGACACATGAATTATTAAGAAGTGAAAATGGGGCATTAATAATTCAAGAAACAAAGAGTAAGTAATAGGTTATATTTATGTCAACAATGATATTTTAAATACAAATTATTTTCTTTTACAGCTGATAATATGTTCCTGATGCCAATAAATAGGGAAATTCTAAATTCCTATGGTTTTTATGTTTGGGAGGAAATAGAAAAAGAAAGGATATATAATAATAATAATAATAATAATAATAATACAGAAAACACAGAAACAGATGAAACGTCCAATAAATGGTCGCATAGTGATACTCATAGAAAACATATACTAACGTACTACTGATACTCTTCGACTTATTGGATTATACAAAAAATATGAAAAAGATTTTATGTCAACTACCGTTAAAAATTTAACTGTATACAAAAAATATCTGACGAATTAAAAGCGGAAAATATTATATTTTCGGCAACACAATGCAAAGACAAATTCAAGTACATTAAAATGAAGTACATGAAATATAAAGACTCAAAAAAAACTAGTGGTGCTGCAGCACGAAAATTTGAGTTCGAAGAAGAAATGGATGCTATATTCAGTAGGAAACCCAATGTGCAACCTATAGCAATTGCTTCATCTTTATCTCCTTGCCAATTGTCTGAAGAAGGTAAATTTTATACTTTACGATATTCCATGTGTTAAAATAAATTTATTGAAATTGTTTATAGGTCCATCTTCATCTCGATCATCTATTTTAGAAATGGAGAAAGATACTGAAATTTTACGTCCAGCAAAAAAAAAGAAAAATGTCTGAAAATTTCGAGGCAATAGAACGCAGGCACAAAGAAAAATTGGCAATACAAGAAAAGGCCATCAAATCGTTCGAAACAATGATGGGAAAACTACTTGACAAACTCTAAAGAAATATAGTTAACTTTTAGTTACTTATATGTTAAATACATTTTTATGTTATTTTTTTCAGAGTGATATTTTATTTTTTGAATTATGGTTTTATTTATTTAATAATAAATATATTTTTATATGTGATATTTTTATGTTTATTAAATTAACCTACATTTATTTTAAAACTATTTATATTAATAAAAAGTAATATATTTATTTAAAAGAGTGTATAAATACAACGATAACAAAGATTAATCTAGTATAAAGAGACTTCTACATAAATTTTCTCTTTTCAAATGTCCTGCTCTTATAATATCGTCGATGTTTCTATGTATGAAAATATTTACGTCTTCAATGTCTTCATCACCTCCCACGATATTCTCTTCCCCTTCACGCATATATTCGTCAATGTTCAAATCATTATTATCTAAACATAGATTGTGTAAAACGCAAGCAGATAAAACTGTTGACGGTATGAAATCTACACGGTTCATGTCGAGATACTTCAATCTTCTAAACCGTCCAAATAGAAGTGCGAAAGATCGTTCTATAACTTGTCTTGTTTGTGATATTTTAAAGTTAAATTTTTTTTTGATACATTCAAATTCCCTCTGTCAACATAGGGTGGAATACACCAATCTAGAACTGGATATGCTTTATCACCTACTATGAATGTATCATTAGGGAAAAATTGATCTTTATTTTCATTTGTCTTTTTATATAAATCAGAGTTTCTAAATATTCTGGTATCGCTAACGGAACCAGGATAACCAATATAACAATCCGTATACTTCATAGACGCATCACACGTTGCTTGCAATGTTATTGCATAATTGCATTTTCTGGTAATATAAACTTCTGCGTCTACTTTTGGTGCTTTTATTGGAACAAAAGTTCCATCTATTACACCGATTACATGATGAACACCAGCAATGTTGAAAAATTGATTTTTTTTTTCTGCCATTGAATTTAAAACCTTCACAATTCTGAAGAAAGCAGACGATAACGAGGATTTTCCCATGTCAAATCTTTCGCCAACAGATCTAAAAGTAATTGAAACATAATTTTCCATTTAATATAAAAAAATAATATAATATTAAACCTGTAAGAATCTGGAGTTGCAAGTATCCATAATACTGCTAACAATTGTTTCTCGGAATCCATTTTTTTCGGCCAATGCTAGTTTCTTTTTTAATAGCATTGTCTATTAATGGCAAAAGTTTTTCAAATGTTTGCCGATTAATTCTGAAATGAGATTGAAATTGTTTGTTTTTCATTCCACTTACAATTTCAATGTAGTTTTCAATGCGATTAATTTTTATTCGCTTCACTTTTTCCATCTCAACATCTTCAGTTTCTAAATCAGAACTATCCATTATTACAAAAGGTGGCAATAATTCAAATTGCGACAACAGATCTTTAGATAAACAAATAGCTAGAGATATTGCCGTAGACTTTCTTTTATTTTCCAAACCCATTTTAAATTTGACAGGAGTACACTCTCTATATCGTTCTAAATAAACAAGGGAAAAGATATCACGTGACATTACATTCACTCTACCTTTCCACGGCGTTTTAGAACGTACCCTTGTGTTTCAAACATGATATGTGTTTCTAATACTGCGAACATATACTTAATAAGTATATGACTGAGAAGGTGATCGTACAAGACCCTAATGTTGTAGATACTTTTCAAGCGACTTTGAAGGTATCAGAACAATATATTGTGGTTTCATCTTTAGCTCAGAGGAAAAACTTGTGTTTACCACATCGTCAGAAATTTCGACGACACAAGGTATGTATTGCATGAAAATAAACTTCAGCAAGAATGAAAAGTTGTTTAAAATTAATTTTTACTTTTAATAAATAAATACTTATCTAAAAATAAGGCTGCATTACGAAACAAAATTATTACATAATAATAAATATTGTAAACATATGTTGCTTCAGAATCAATAAATATTTTTTGTTTCTTAATTCTTATTATGTGTACCTATTCATTTCTTACTTTTACTTTAGTTTAAAATTAGTAATGCTATGCTATTAAAAAAAATAATTTACAAATTGCATATTATAGTCTTTTTATCAATTAACTTCTTAAAGAAAGACTTTGCAATAACTTTAAAATTATAAGTAGACTGTAATACTAATGTATATGCAATCTGTGTGTTACAATTTTTCTAAAATACTTGCGTTCTGAATTACGTTTCCCCGCTTGGAAAACCGCGTGCTAGAGAAACGCGCCTCCAGACTCACGCCTGCGCACCAGTAACCAAGTTCTCGAAACTTTCTTCATTCGGTTTGCTGTTTTGTATTGGAGAGATAATGGCATTGCATTAGCAGTATATATAGGGTGACCATATTTTTTTTTAGAAAAAAAAGTACAAAAAATACTAGAGGCAGAATTGAAAATAAAAATGAGAAATTTATTTCGTTTTAGTTCAATTTTGATGTAAAAAGTAATTAATAAGCACATATAAGTCAAGTAAAACAATTACTTCCTTGTAATAAAAGTGCTTAATTATTGTAAACGCAATGTCACAGTCCCTAAACGGTTATTATCGTAAAATTTCTGATGAATTCGGGCAAAATAGTCCTACTATTCGTAGTTTTTTGTTTAAATTCAAGTTAAGAACTATTAGCAACGAAAATGACCGATAGGGGCAGCACCGTAGGTACAATATGGCCAGTGTAGTAGGTAAGTGACAGAACTTATACGAGCCCAACCCCATATGTATTCGTACCACCCGTAAAATATACTATGAATAAATATAAAAATCATTTACATACTTTAATTGTAGTTATATTCAATAGGGCAGTCCCATGATTGGCAATAGAAGTAGTGAATGATTCAGCATTTTACTAACCATAAAAATTTAAAATCTTTTAAACAAAAGTGCAGTGTAAATTGTAAAAGTCACAAAACAGCTTCATAAGTGTATGAACTACAGAACTGAACTTAGTGTAAAGTGATATAAAATAAAATAAGTGTAAAAATATAATTAAAAAACATGAAACAAACAAGCGGTGGAAACAATTTAACAAATAGAACCACAACGTCGACAAATACGACTACCACACAGTTGTACTATACGCCAACAACAGCATCAACTCCAATTAGTACTTCCAAAATTCTTGCGAATACCAGACTATCAGGATTTTTACCAATATCATTTATTGCAGAAAACAGCCCTGTCTTTGTAGACTCACAAACTCCTAGCTCCAGTGGCTCAAGGGAACAACATAGTCACAACAATACAACACAAAACTGGTAGGTTGTACGCACAAGACAATACACGAAAAGAAACAGAGGAAACGACACAAAAAAAACACTCAAGAAAACATAAACAAAAGAAGAATTGTTAGTTAAAAAAAAAATAATAAGAATTCTACTGCAGAGCTTTGGCCAAAAACGAAGTAAAAATTAATACAGATAGACCGGACTCATACCAAACACTGATAAGAATGCTTAACACCAACAACATAATCACACATATCAACCTAAAGAGGAAAGATCCTATTAAGTGATCATCAAAAATATCCACCACACAACTCCGTTAAATGAAATAAAAGAAGCGCTAGAAGAAAAATGGTTTCGAAATCAGAAATGTTTCCAACATTAAGAGCTGTGTAACCAAAGAACCACTCCCGATGTCTTTCGTGGACCAAAAACCTAATGCGAACAATAAAAATATCCACGATCTCAGGCATATATTAGGTACTAAAATTAACGTAGAACCTCCGAAAAAAAAGAAAGACACGCCACAGTGCATGCGCTGTCAAGAGTACGGTCACACCAAAGCATACTGCAAAAAACCTTACAATTGCGTAAAATGCGGAAAAAATCATCCATCAAAAGACTATAATAAGGATAACGATATCCCACTAACTTGTGCCCTCTGCCTAGGTCCCCACCCTGCGAACTACAAAGGCTGTTCTGTTTATAAAAAACTACAACCCAGAACTAGAACAAATCGCAAAAAAATGAACATATCCACAGTTATTACACAGGAAGAGTAAAGGATAACAACTACGGCAATAACAACAACAACGACAACAACATAAACTATGCTAATATGGTAAAGAACTCTCAACATCCAAATACAACACAAGACATAACACTAACACAATTTTTGAATAAATTTGAATCGATGTTCACACAACTCATGCAACAAAACACCACAATCATCAATCTTCTCCCCGCCTTCATCAACAAACGCAATGTCTAATGCAATAAGAATAGTTTTATGGAACACTAACGGCCTAGCCCTGCATCGGCAGGAATTAGAAATATTTATTAATCAACAAAATATAGATATAGCTCTAATATCAGAAATACACTTTACAGAAAGAAACTACTTTAATAGGTATATCTAAACATAAAACATACTACACGAATCAACCAGATGGAACCGCCCATGGAGGAACCGCAATCATAATCGACGAAAGAATTAAACACCACGAACTAGATAAATACAAGAAGAATTATCTGCAAGCAACGTCAATAAAAATTAACGAAACTCTGGGAACTCTTATCCTATCTGCTGTTTACTGCCCACCCAAGCACACAATTAAACAAGATCAATTTGAAGAATACTTCCTTGGTCTAGGCGGAAGATTCATATCTGGCGGAGACTGTAACTCTAAACACCCGCAATGGGGTTCCAGAATAACAAATCCTAAAGAAAGTGAGTTAAAAAAAAACTATGTCCAAACAAGGGTACAGCCACATAAGCGCCGGTAAACCTACATACTGACCAACCGACACTAACAAACTCCCAGATTTATTAGACTTTTTTATATCAACGGGAATAAACTTAAACCATGTTGATATTGAAGAAATTATGATTTATCAGATCATTCTCCGGTAATCATCACCTTGAATACCACGGTAAGGAAAAAAGTAAAAACTCCATCACTATGCAACAAAAAAATAAACTGGGACTTATACAAATTATACTTGGATAAGAACAGTAACTTACAAATACCTCTAAAAACACCCGATGATATAGACAATGCCGTTGAAAACATAACAAGACTTATTCAAGAAGCCGGATGGTCTTCAACGCCACCTATTGAAAACAAAAACAAGAACAGTACCAACTACCCTAAAATAATCAGGGACAAAATAAAAGAAAAGAAAACTCCCCAGGCCCTGAAAATGATTAGTCATAGTGGAAAGCCACAAAAAAATTAAAAAGGCCAACGAAATTCATCTCACCAATTAAAAAACAAGACGGCTCATGGGCCAGGGAAGATAGAGAAAAAGTCGAAATATTCGCACAACACTTCTCAAAAGTTTTCGAACCAAATCCAACAACTTTAAGAACTGCAGAAGAAAATACTATTGAAAATTTTCTAAATAATCCACCACAATTATCTCAACCAACTATTAAACATGTCACACCTGCAGAAGTTAATAATGAAATCAATCACCTCAATAATAAAAAAGCCCCTGGATATGACTTGATTAATGCCAAGATGCTAAAGGAATTGCCCAGAAAAACCTTAGTCTTAATTACCAACATATACAATGCCATGATAAGAGTAGCGTATTTTCCCATACAATGGAAATTCGCAAACATTATTCTAATTCACAAACCCGGAAAACCAGCTCACGAAATAACCTCATACAGGCCAATTTCCTTGCTCCCTCAACTATCTAAACTTTTCGAAAAACTGTTATTAAAAAGACTAAAACTAATAACTGAAGATGAAAATCTAGTTCCAGATCACCAATTCGGCTTCAGACAGCAGCACTCGACAATCCAACAAGTACATAGAATAGTGGACGAAATAAGTGACGATGGAGTCACTTCAAAAATATATCCAATCAAAGCCGGAGTACCGCAAGGGAACGTACTTGGCCCAGTCTTGTACCAGCTCTTCACAGCAGATATGCCCTGTCCAGAAAACGTGTTTACAGCTACGTACGCATACATTGTTTCACACACTGATCCAGTAGAATCATCAGCCTTACTCCAAGAAACTCTAGATGAAATGCAAACATGGACAACAAAATGGAGAATCAAAATCAATGAAGACAAATCCACCCATATAGTATTTACAACAAGGAAAGTTACCTGCCCACAAGTAGATATCAACAACAAAACATTGGACACTAAAGAAGTAAAATATCTAGGCATGCATCTAGACAAAAGATTAACCTGGCGAAAACATCTGCAAGCTAAGAAAAAACAAATAAAAAATATAAAACTCAAAAAGATGTATTGGCTACTAGGGCGCAAGTCACAAATGTCGCTGCAAAATAAACTACTTCTCTATAAAGGTAGTCATCATACCAATATGGACATATGCTATACAACTCTGAGGCTGTGCAAAGAAATCAAATACAAATATAATCCGAAGAATACAAAATAAAACACTACGCATGATCACCAACGTGCCATGGTATATCAACAACCATACCCTTCACAAAGATTTTAATATCAAATACGTACAAGACCACATACGAGAATTCTCACTGAATCATGAAAAGAGACTAACTTGTCACCCAAACGAGCTGGTTATCGACCTATACAACAATCAACCTACCTTGAGACGCCTTAAATGAACAAAGCCCTCAGAACTGAAGAACTTGTAAAACTGTTATATGAAATGTAACATAATAAGCTTGTCAAACATGTACATATATGTTATATATAGAGGTAGTACCAATGGGCACTATCCTCTCGCATGCAATGTAAATCATATCAAATTTGCTTGTTAGCCCTAAATAAGGCCAGTTGTACATAAATATGGACTAAATAAATAAATAAATAAAAAATCTGATGTGGCCAACACAAAACCTCCCGCTATTTAATTTTTATTAATTTAAATACATACCTATGTATTTACTAGCGCTGCAAACTGTTCCATTGCATAAAACTATTGCTTTATTTACTATTTTCTTTTTAAAATGTCACTATTATTAATTCGCACGGTACGAAAACATTTGGCGCAGGTAAATAATTATTTAACCGCGCGTAAATTATTGTTATAATGGACAATTAAACAAAGAATAATATATTTGCATTCAATGCACTCTAACGTTATGTAATGCTAAAATTTATTTGAATGTAACGGCAGTTATACTACATAAATGATTTTCTCATATTTGTTCATAGCATATTTTACAGGTGGTACGAATAAATTTGGGGTTGGGTTAGTACAGAGTGAGCCATATAAAAATAAACCAATAAAGTTCATAAATTTTAAATATAAACTAATTTGAATTGTTTAAAGGGAAGTATTTGTTCTTTATTTATGGAGAAATATTTAGTTATATCGGCCCTTTAATATATTTTAGATATATAACTTTCTTGATCAAAGTAATAAAAGGCTGCACATTTTCATTTAAGAATTTTTTAAGAATAATATGTGCCTTAATCCCTTAGAAACCAAGGATGGAGGTGAAGACCTTAGCGTCACGATTTTTCGGGGTTAAATGAGACAAAACAGCTTATGTAAATATGTAAATCTTTCCGTAATGTGTAATATGCTGAAAATGCCAGTCGGTTGGACCCCCGAATTAAAAACAAAAAGCAAAAAAAAAGAAAAGGTTTTTGGACCCCTTTTTCTACAACATCACCTTGGGTAAGCGAAAAAAGTCATCACAAAGTAGTGTAAAAAGGTGGTTATTTCTTTGTATTCGCTTGAATTTTTGTTATGTTTTTTTTTTCGATTTGCTGCATTTTTAGACTCTTTTAAGTGTTTTGTTTATTGTTTTTTAATTTTTACTGTCTCTTCGAACTTATTTAATATTTATTGTGTTGTATTATAGTATTTGTTTTGCTAGATTCTAGTTTAGATATATCTGAAAACATGTCAGGAAATAAATCCACATTTCGGCAGGAAATATGGGTCCACATTATCAATAATTTTCATTTTTTCTTCATATCGTACTTTCACAACACCTACTGAAGTATTGATATAACAGGACGATATGATGAATACAAAACCAAACTACACTGACACTGATGTAAGCACAAAACAAAGACAATTTGTTATAGCCTAGCGGTCAACAAACAACTGACCTGTGCAAATGAAAGCTACTTTCACATTGTCGCTAACTCACTGACCTGCAAAAGTGACAGTCCCGCCCCAAACATGGATTGGCCAGAGACCAACGGTCACTTGTGAGCCCGAAATCCATTGCAAAACTATTAACAATTTTTTTTTTCGACCAGTTCTCAAAATATGCGATTGCAACTTCGTATTTATTTATCATTTATGTCAACGGGAATTTTATTCGGAATTAAATAATATACCTAATATTATATCCTCACATAATGATTTTTTTTTTTGAGAAAAATGTGTAAAATTTTATTTTAAAATATGACAATAATAAGAGTGCCACAAATAAAAAAAAATATGAATAGATGTTAATTTTTTTACATAGAATTATTAGAATGCCATGAATGAAATACGCGAATATTTTGTTTGTGTTGACATTTATGATCAATTATATTCACGTCAAATAAGTATGGACTGATGCTCAACTTTTTCCCTTCTCCGCATCGTGTTCCTTTTTCTGTGGTGTTGCTGGTTCTTCATAACTTAGCATTTTCTAAATGACCAACTGAATTGGCAACAGTGTAGACATTTCCAGTTCAAACTTATTTGACGGCAACTTAAATAGAACAAAATATTCATGTCTTTCTGTCAGGGCACTTTAATTGTATGTAAAAAATTTAACTAACACAAAGTAATCTTCATATCACAAGGTACCAGAAAAAGTATTACTATAACTTTTTACACGTTAGTTTGATAATTACACCACTGCCGACTCAATACAACAAACCTGGCCCAGCGTGCGGATGACGTCACATACTCAGGCAAAACATAGCACGTATATCCGTATAAGAACTGTATAGGAGTCGCAACCCCAGTGTTTAAAAATTATAATTCACTGAAAATGGGTTCAAAATTCAGGTCAAAATCACTATAATCCTCTAAATATGTTATGAAGTATGTTGTACTCATTATAAATATGTATAAATAATGAATATTTCAAAATGACAAACAGAAACAAAACAATATAACAATCATAGCTAACAGTATATAATTTTAAATTTAATTTAGTGGGTTACAAAAAGAGTAAAATAAAATATGATTATTGAATTGGATGTAGAATTTAAATCTCTACAACATTTATTTGAAGAATTATTGTCTATAATTAATACCATGTTGCGCAAGGAAAAACTATTTTCCCATGTTAACCGCATATGGCCCACTTATCGTGTTTCGCCCGGTATGTAAATTGCTCTAAATACTATATATATACCGTATGTCCACGGATCGAGTTCCAAAGAGGAAAAACTTATTTTTATTACAAAAAAATGTATTCTTGATAAAAAATTTTGGATGTCCCGAAACGGCCAATTCAGTTTTAACATTTTCAAATTTTCCTTTAGTTTCAGATAAAAATCGAAAATTGGTCGTTTTAGTTGAGTCCCAAAAAATAAGTTTGCGTTGTCATGGTAATTGCCGTTATTTATTTATTTTCATTAACTGTCAGTTATAAAAATCAACCATAATCGTTGTTAAATTCTTCGACAACTCGACGGATCGCTTTATTACCTTTCCCATAGCATTGAATTAGGTAAATTCGTTCGTCTTTTGACAACATTTTCAACGATTATGGTTGATTTTAAATAACGGCAATTACCATCACAACGCAAACTTATTTTTTGGGACTCAACTAAAACGACCAATTTTCGATTTTTATCTGAAACTTAAAAGAAAATTTGAAAATATTAAAACTGAATTGGCCGTTTCGGGACATCCAAAAACTTTTATCAAGAATACATTTTTTTTGTAAAATAAAAAAGTTTTTCTTCTTTGGAACTCGATCCGTGGACATACGGTATATTGAATTGAATAATTATATCAAAATTAAGTACTGCGCATTAACGAAAACAAATAAATGGAAACAAAACACAAAGTTGTTCACACTTACTGGTGTCACGGGAAAATAGTTGAATATATCTTTTTAAACATTTACACTTCTAAGCTTATTTTTTTATTTATTTAATTTTGTAAGAGAGTTATTTTCTTGGTGAATACATTGTTGAGTTATTTTATTACTTATGAATATATAGTTCGATAATCATTATTCCTTATTGTGATAAAGAAAGCCGGAATGTATTCTCTGTTTTATTTGTGTGTGTCATTTTGAAATATTCATTATTTATACATACTTATAATGAATACAATATACTTCATAACATTTTTAGAATATTACAATGATTTTGACCTGAATTTTGATCCCACTTCAAGTGAAATACAAGTTTTAAACTCTGGGGTTGCGACTCCTATACAGTTCTTATACGGTGATACGCGCTTTGCTCGGCTGAGTATGTGACGTCATCCCAGCGCTTCGCGCGCTGGTCCATATCTTTAGTATTGAGTCGGCAGTGATTACACCCAGAGAACACTTAACATTCAAATTGCCGCCAACACAAAGTGACAGCCTCATCCCAAACATGGATTAGCCACAGACTGAGGGTCACGTGTGAGCCCGTGAATAGTTTTGCAAAATAATATTTCTTTACTAGTTTAACCAACCTTGTACCTCTTATAATTCTGGAGATAGCAATGGCGGCACATTTAAATTTAATACCTCACATACTTCATACATATTCAATGGGCTACTTGCGTACTTTTTTTTTATTTAATATTTTTGAAGAGCAGATAAAAACTTGCTACCCGTATTTTTTCTTTTGACAAAATTTTTATTAGTTAGCCAGAAAAAAATAATGAAATTTGATTATTTGAATTCCCGCCATGTATGACGTAGAATTACGCCGCACCAATGAATGGTCGTAAAGCCATAGCGTTTGTTTGTACGGGTAATGTAGATCTCCTGTTTGACGTTTCAACAATAGTTTGGAGGTTAGTATTTTAGTTTGTCTGTTTGGTATCGGTATATTAAATTACAATTAACTACCTATGTGTTTATTTGTGAAGTAATTAATATGTTTGAGAGTCCAGAGAGAGAGAGAGAGAGAAAAATGAACTAATGTCAAATTCAAATTAAAACTGTCTCGCACGTCATGCCATCTATACGTTACATTTTTAAACATGGTTTCGTTCTCGAGTTTAATATAATGACGTTACAGAAAATTCTTAATTTACTAAAAAAACAAATAATTTTTAAAAAATAAAATTTATATTTTTATTTATGTTTTCAACATAACATTACGTACATAGTGATAGAAATCGGATTTTCAGTACCACGCAAGTAGCCCATTATTTTGAAAGCTTTTTTAAATATTACAAATATACGGAAAATTGAAAACGAACAATATGCAAATCATAATAATTAATTTATAAATTATTTTTTTGCAATAGATATGAAGTATATTTATTTAACTGTAGTGCATATTACCCCGGAGGCATCATATGTAATTATTTCTTCATTTTCAAATGAGACAAAGTTCGAAACGTTTCTATAGTATAGGAAAATATATTCAATAAATTACATTTGCTCGGCAGTATCGAAACGTCAAATAAGAAATTTACTATTGCTGTTAAAATTTCAATTTTTGTTTAAGTCCTGCCTAAAATTTAAGGGTAGGCGGTACAACTTTGTCTTCAAATAAAAAAATAATTATTCTTTAAGTTTTAAGAAACATATTTACAATACACAAAATAATTACCTGTAATCCATGAAACGTGCGATGAATATGTGCGGCTTAACCAGTTAGGACTAACACAATTATGTAATCCAAGTGCATACAACCCAAGTTGAAAAGCACACATATGAAGGGCCCTATGAGGTCCGTGATGATTTTGACTTGTAGAGGCCTGCGTGAAAAGTGATGTGCTACTGTTTCCGCCAGCCTTAATAAGAACAGTTTTTGCTAATTCAAACATAAAATGTGCACCAGCCTCTGAAGGTTGATTAGGAATTGATGGATATGCCCGTTTTCCTTTATAACGTGACTCTTTTGTCCTAGTTACTTGAACAGTTGTAGGTGTTTGCGATGTAGCACCACTTGTTCCGGCACCCAAGGACAATCCACTCAAACTCTGCTCCACTTCGGCACTTGTAGAACTATGAGGACGACTACCTCCATCTAAAATTAACAACTCAATCAAAATTAAATAACTACATTTTTATAATAGTACTGAGACATACACTTACTAATATCATGAATTAAAATTTCATTTGGTGGTATCAAGGAAGATAATGGTGACACTACGTGTTCTGGACAACATTCTTCTCTACGCATATTATTTAACTGACTTTTGACTGGAGGATTACTGGTGTAATATGAATTAAGTATGGGTGATTTAAGTAACTGATGCACTTCTCTATCTAGTAAACGGTCCATAATACGAGCCATTTTCCATGAGTCATCCTTGTAGAAAACTAATAACACAATAGCTAGGTCACCTCGTTGTCGTCGGGTACCTTCACATAAAAGTGGATGATCTGCTTCAGAAACATTTGCTTTTAAACCTAAAGCTGCAACAGCAGCCTCAAATGCAAGACTTTCATCGGACGGTGATCTAAATGGTATGTTCAACATTTTACTTCTTAGTTCTCTTCCAATTATATTTGGCATCACCAAAGCGTCGAAAACAAAATTGGCTAACATAATAGGTAACAATGCTTCTCCACGTGACTTTAGTGTACCATCCTTAAGCTGTTCTGCTTTCTCTCTCAATATTTTAATTTCTTGTGGACCTAACGGAATCCGTTTCAATAATGTTACGAGATCAGTTTCTTGATTAGCTAGTTTTACTTCAAGTGGTTTAGTGCTCGCTGGTGGCCGTGCCATTTCTAAACCGAACATTCCAACTTTAAATGCCAAATGTGAATATTCCGAATTTTCTGCCAATACTGTACACAGAAATGCACATTTAGCAAGTGTTGCTGAAGCTAAGCAACTAAGTTGATGTGAAGCTGGATTTAACTGTTGCTTTTTACCTTTTCTTCGTGGAACTGGTGGAATATCTATCATTAAATCCGGGGGATTTGCTAATAACTGTTCTGATAATTTTACTCCAAGCATACAAGCTTCACGGCCATGTCCGTGAGCATGTAAACCCTCTGCTCTAGCAAATAAAACATCCCAAGGATCATCAGCACGTTTTAAATTAGCAAATATTGGTTTCTGAGTATCTTGATCGTGTTGCATACTCGTTTCTTTCAGATCAGATGGTTCCAGCGATACTATAGCTTTAGAATCATAAAAATATAAATTATATTCGTCACCTGATTGTGGTAAATCGGAATTTGATGAAGATAAAGAATCATCTTTGGACGGTCTTCGAGAGGTTTTCTTCATTTCGTCGCAAGAAGGTTCATCATCCTGTAATGGTTTTGATGTAGATTCTTTTTCTTGCAGTTCAACTTGATGGAGTTCTTCAACTCTGTTGCTACTACTAGTGCTAGTACTGCTGGAAGAATCACTACCACCACCTTCTTGTGAATCTGAGTCCACTGATCTATTGATGGCAACGTTAATTCGTGCTACACCAGCTGGTAACATGTTTGAGTCATCATCACTCTCACAAAAACCTTCACTGCTAACACTAGAACGATTGCCATCACGAACAGTCCGCATGGGGTCATTGGAAGGATAATTACCCTGCATATTCATCCGCACGAAATCAGCATAGTTCATTCGATTAGAGGAAACATGATGGTGGTGATAATGATGATGGTGATGATGCGTGTGATGATGACTTCCAGGAAGTTCACAGTTTAACACAGCCTGACTCGAATTCACTTGTGTTACTGTTTCTAACCGAGATTCGCCAGAATGTCGAAAACAAGTAAACGGACAATGGTACATT
Organism: Ophonus ardosiacus; assembly: GCA_943142095.1. Classification (NCBI taxonomy): domain Eukaryota; kingdom Metazoa; phylum Arthropoda; class Insecta; order Coleoptera; family Carabidae; genus Ophonus; species Ophonus ardosiacus. Next base: position 48,019,034 of record OW964824.1, read on the forward strand.
GGATTAATATCGTTCGTGTATGTTATTCCTGGCATGGGATAATCATCCCAGTCTAAATAACAAGCCTCAATGGCAGGTTTAAAGCCAATAAAAACTTCCAAATCCAATCTATGTCCTGCTGCTTTATTTCCATTTTGACTAGTACTGACTACAGATCCCAATCTGCTTTTTGTTACTTTTTCCATGATTTTTAAGTGCCAACTTGTGAATTGATTATGTAACATATCTCGTTCCTGGGGTGCAAGACCTGGATTTAGAGCAGCCAATCGCCATAAAATAACAATTTCATCACATAATGAGGAACAAGCATGCTGAGATGCGTGACTATTACTGTTTACGTTACTATGTTTGCCACCTCCGCCACCAGCATAACCAGAACTTCCGTTCAATAACGCTACTTTCGTGTTAAACCACCAAACTAAGATTTGTTCACAAGCCATACACTCTTCTGTGATGATTTCCAATAACGGAACAGCATTCCGATCGTTGCGTTTAAACATCTCACGTACAATACTCAGTAAATTCCACATGCCTTCTGGTTCACGACCTCGAAGGGGGCGGAGTAAAGATGTCCATTCTGCTGCCGCTGGTGGCGCTGTGGTGCTCAAATAATTCACATCACTGTAAGTTGGAAACAAAAATAAAAGTTAGTAAGTATATCAACAAGACTTCCGTTACTATGTGTAGTATGTATATATTAAGTGAGTAAAAAAATATTTACTATTAAATTTGTTTGAACATTTTCTGAACAAGTGTAAATACAAAACTATTTATGCAAGAATAGCCACATGCATGTAAAATAAGAAATTAGTTTGTTGTTAAAAGTGCTGGGCAGTAAATAATTACTTTTGGTAATAAATTTATAATTATATTACTTTTTCCCATAAATTAATTTGTACTTAATTACTTTATACAAAAGTAATTGTTTTGCAGATACTAATTACTATTTAGAAGACGTGGAGTAATTCTCAGGTAAGCGCCCACACTGTACAAATATTTCATCATTACTGATGTCTGTGTACAAAGCAGATTGGTACACCCAGCAATGGGTAATATGCTGTAATGATTTATTTTTATTTATTTATTTATTTATTACTTATTTTTATTATTTTTTTATTTATATTTATTTATTTACTTATTTATATTTATTAACCATTTATTTATATAACAACAGGATACAGATAATAAACTTGCGCCACGGCGTTCCTATTAATCTGTACCCCAATGTTGAAATTTTTAATTTTAGTTGTAATTTGGAAGTGCTGCAGTGGACATTGCAACACTAAGGTGAAGTTCTTATATTTCTGTTTTTATTTAATTAGAAGGCAATAGGTATTTCCAAAAATCTAATTTATTATACGATCCACTGATTCATACAATCTGAGGTCCGAACGCGATACTATTAACTTGTTAAGAGATTGCGCTACCTGTGTCAGCAATTTTTTATAAATTATTATTTTTATGTTTATTATATTCTATATTAAACAGTGTACATTTTTTTTTTCATTAATGTATGAAATTATATTTTAAGTAATTGAAAAAGTAAAATTGCAATTACTATTCAAAAGTAATTAGTAATTTAAATACTTTTTCCAGCAGGACTTATTTTCAATAAGTGATAATAGTGGAATTCTGCAACTTTTAAGATCTATAGCCTCGTCTATAGCTTAAGACAAATAACTCGAAGGCTTATAGATTTTCATAAATCCGTATTCTGAGCGCGCGTCTACTTTGAATTTCTGTAACATTCCCTTAAGACATCTTAAAACCAAGATTGCTACTCGTTGGAAAATAAAACATGAACTATGGTTTAATATTTATAAAATACGAGTAATAGTTTATTTATAACTATTTTAGTTAACGTTATTTACAATAGAAAATGAATTATTACTATAAAATAAATAAAAAATACAAGGTTTCCGAATTCTTAATTGCATATGCACAGTATTTATTTTTCTGAGGTTAGCTAGCAAAGCTAAAAAATTGAATCGATAAGATTCAATTTTACTATAAGTTGACAGAATTTACGCCAAACTTGTTTACAAACAGTCACTCGTGTTCACAGAGCAGTAAAAAATTCAAAATGAGGTAAGAATTTGTTATTATTTGTCATTTTATATATTTTTCATGATAAAGGTTATTCCAAATGTTTGGTTGGTAATTATATTATAAATAAAAATATAAAATTATGTTACAGCAAAAGAAAACGAACGAAAAATACCACTAAAGATCAATATGCAATGTATTTGTAATATATGGAAGGTGTTTACACATTCAGATCTAATACTAAATCCGACTTTAGGCGAGAAATACTTGGAAGAAAAATGGGACCAATTGTGTGGAAAGTTGAACGCTATAGGTGATGGGCCAGTATTATCCACCCAGGAATGGAAAAAAGTAAATATTTCCTCTATATATCATATATTTTATAGTTGTATTGTATCAATTTATATTATTCTTGGAGATTTACTGAATGGAAATATGCCACGAGTTAAAAATGCCGGAAAATTATGGCGTCTCGTAGCAGAACGGGTGGAGGTCCTCAGACAGATTCAAAACTGTCAGATAAAGAAGAGAGAAGACTGGCAGTTCGGGGCCGAGCAGTAGTAATTGGAGCAGGATGTGACATTGTATGATGGCCTGCCCGGAGTACAGGTTGTCTCAATAAGCTTGCTCATTATTGGTAACTTTTTTAATTGAAGCGATTCCCAAAATTTGGGACAAAATATAAATTTTTTAAATGAAACCATATATTTTTTATTCTCTTATTGGAAAGGGTATTTTTTTTTCTCTTTTCAATAAGGTAATGTTGGTTACGTGCAATTTTTTCAAATAAATGAGTTCTTTACGGTTAAAAATAAAAAATTTGTAAACTGTTTTATTAGTTTATTTAGTCAAGTAAGCCATGGAAACAATTGATTCTTTGTTTGTTTGCCGTTTAATAATCTCTCCCTTAATGTTCTCTGTATTTAATTACTTTATAAATGAAGAAAAGTTAGATATGATCTTGCTATATGGAAAAAGCAATATGAATTCTGTGCAAACTTGTAATGAATATGAAAGAAAGTTTCCAGAGCAGAATCAACCGCATAGAAAAATATTCACGCTATTAGCATTGTCCTTAAATGGCTTTCAATTTGAATATTTTCTTTAATTCTTTTGTTTTTAATAATTTTATAAAAGATAATTGTTTCCATTGTTTACTTGACTAAATAAACTAATAAAAGAAAAATTTTATCTTTAAACGTAAATAACTCGTTAATTTGAAAAAAAATATTCATAAACATTACCTTATTGAAAAGAGAAAAAAAAACTCTTTCCGATAAAAGAATAAAAAATATGTGGTTCCATTTAAAAAATATATATTTTGTCCCAAATTTTGGGAACCGTTGACACAAGTTTTTTTTGTCAACATGACCAATTTTCTAGTAAAAAATGGCACAATTTTACTCATTTAACCAACCTCGTATCTCTTCAAATAAAAAAGTTACCAATAGTGAGCAAGTCTCTGATGTCTTTTTGTGTTTCCTAATTACAGAATCAGGGTGTACAAATTGAAGAAGTACATGTAGAAAATTCTTTTTTAGAAGCTCAGAAACAAGCTTAACAAAGCTTGTTTCTGTATATTACTAAAATGTATGCGGGTTGAGAACTAAATGTAGAGATCTTTATGAAGGAATAATTGGTGCAAACTATGGAATAATAGCCCTCACAGAATCATGGCTAAATGACACTATTTTTGATGGTGAACTTTGCGATGATAGATACGTTGCATTTAGAAACGACAGGAACTACGTCGAGTCAGGTGTTACAAGGGGAGGAGGAGTAGTATTCCTAGTGAAGAAACAGTATAACACAACACTAATTCTTAAAAGTGTCAGTGTTTTATTCGAAGCAATCTGCATCATTAAAATTACTATAAATAAGTGTACACTAATAATGTGCTGTGTGTATATTCCAGCTGGATCATCGTATGTAGCATATGAAGCATTCGTGGACTATATATCTTCTCTCCAAGATTCTACTATCTCGGAATATGATTATTTCTATCTGGTTGGCGACTTCAACATGCCGGAATGTCACGGATCTAAGTATGATTTCAGTCATAGTAATTGTAAAAAAGCGAAAGCAATTAATAACATAATATCAATGTTAAACCTTTTTTCAATAAACGATGTTTTAAATTTCAAAAACAGTACCTAGACCCAACGGACATGTTTGAAGCAAATGTAAAAAATAATGATACGCCACTGGTGAATGTTGATTTCTATCACCCGGCGTTAGATATAAATTTTTGTATAAAAAAAGTAAACAAAAGTATCGAAAATAATTTATTAAATGCTTTCAACTTCTCCAGTCCTAAAGCAGACTTTATAAAATTGTATTCTCTATTAAATCATTTTAAATGGGATCAAAATATTCCTAGGGATGACGCTAATGTTGCTACAACTAAATTTTACGACATACTATATAATATGTTCGAACTATGTATCCCAAAAATAAAAAATAAAATCAATAAATTTCCATCATGGTTCAGCGTAGAACTAAAAGGAATAATCAGGAAAAAGGAATACTACAGACGGAAACTTGCCACTAATATTAATAATAAAAATGAAACTGAGTTAAAATATAAACAACTTAGAAAAGAAATTAAATCTTTAATAAGACAATGTCACAACGGTTACATTCATAATGTTGAAAATAATATAAAAATAGATTCAAAAAACTTTTGGTCGTTTATTAAAAGAAGACGTAGAAATCTTAATGTAGCATCCAGCTTCTTATATGACAATAGAGAACTTACTAATAACCAAGATATAGCAAACAATTTCGCCACTTACTTCCAATCAACCTACTCTGTAGACAGAGCAGATTTAAGTAAAATAAATGTTGAAAAGTATAATTTACCCTCGTTTTCAATTCAAAACGTTACAGAAGAAGAAATTTTGACTGCTATTCCAGGGGCGGATTGGAGAAGTAAATCGGCCCGGGCGATTATTCTTAGGCCGGCCCTCTTCAGAGTGAAAAGGATATAATACATGGTCGTATATGTACACTGCTGGAAAAAAAATCGGACACTTGGTTTTATATATTTTTATTTTTGTTATTATCTCGAGAAATGAAATGATTCCAGATATTGATTTGCACTTCTATAGGACACTTTTTAAAGCTCTTTCGAATGGCGATATTAATTTTTTTGTCACTACTGTATTTTGCGCTACACTACCAAACAAAATAATACATTCCTAAAATGGCATCCAAATATAGAACCTAATTAACCGACTTCGTACCTCTTATAGGTCTCGAGATAATAACAAAAATAAAAATTAAAAATCAAAGTGTTTGAGTTTTTTATCCATCAGTGTATAATAATTTTTATTTATGAAAATTATCACACTGTTATATGTATATATATTTTTAGTGTCTCCATCCGGTAAGTAATTGTATATAATGTATTTCAAAATTGTCCAGAAACACGTTACCGGCTTAGGCCTATAGGATTGGTTTTGATATTCAAATTTTCCCATCATACCAACATAAAAAACCCTAGTATTTAATATTTGGAACGAAATACATTAGCAATATTGTCTGGGGTAAAAAATGTATATAATTTCTTTTTGATAACTCGACTTTAAAATTACTCGAAATTCTTGGTAACTTAATTCGAAAACTGGAATCCATCAGATACAGAACTTCGTTAAGTCGAATATTTTGGGGAAATTCCTAGTTCTTTTTATTTGGTTTGAATTGGAAGTTTGAAACTGGACGAAAAATTTATATGTGCAAGAAGAAAAATGTTTACTTTTTTTGATAACGCGAATTTTTTTCTGGCATACTCGTATTCAATTTTGAATTATCGAAGTTCCACGAAAAAATTACAACATGTTTTCCAAATATAAGAGTAATTGTTCAAAATTTACATTTTTAAATTATAAAAAATATATTCTGACTACATTATTTAATTAAACGCGGCCAACCGGCCCTTTGGACCACTCGGCCCTTCGGGATTTGCCCGATCGCCCGATAGGACAATCCGCCCCTGGCTATTCAATCTCTTATATCAAAAGCAACAAGAGGCCCAGATAATATCCCTATATATTTCTATAAAGCATACAATAATGTGTTATATCCCCCTCTGCAACTGCTATTTAACTTAGCCTTGAAAACAAATACTTTTCCTAATCTAATGAAAGAAGGAATAATATTTCCTATCCATAAAGGCGGAAATCCTAAATTTATATCTAATTACAGGCCAGTCACAATATTAACATCCTTATCGAAAATATTTGAAAAAATAATTTTCAACAGATGAAACAATCATGTAAATGTCGTAATAATACCTCAACAACACGGCTTTGTCAGTAAAAAGTCCACAATATCTAACCTCTTAATTTTTGGCAACGATATAGCTAACAACTTAGATAAAGGTATACAAACAGACGTAGTGTACACAGACCTAGCAAAAGCTTTTGATAGAGTCAACCACAATGTTTTAGTAGTTAAATTAAATGCTTATTGTCTTGACAAAAATTTAATAGATTTTTTTACAATCGTACTTGACAGATCGAAAATTAGTTGTCAAATTTAATCAAATTAATTCTTACAACTTTTCACCAACATCTGGTGTTCCGCAAGGGTCGATACTAGGCCCTTTACTTTTTGTTATGTTCATAAATGATATAAATAAACACATTCAGACATCCCAATACCTTTTATACGCAGACGATTTAAAAATTTATCAGAGAATAACAACACCGGATGATAGAGATTCGCTCCAAAACGACATTGACTCGCTGCAATCCTATTGCAAAAATAACTGTTTACAACTAAATGAAACTAAATGTAAAACAATGTCATATACCAGGAGTAAAATGCCCAGTAATTCTGAATATTCTTATTTTATTAACAATACACAGTTAGAAAGAGTTTACTATATTGTTGACTTAGGAGTCACTTTCACCAATGATTTTAAATTTATAAAACATATTAAAACTTGTGTCAGCGGATGTTACAGATTACTAAGCTTTATAACACGTTCTTGTAAGTTGTTTGAAATTGATACATTAATTTTACTTTTCAATAGTTTCATTAGATCTAAATTAGAATATGCTTCAGTCATCTGGAATCCTCTTACAGCATCATGTACAGAAAGAATTGAAAAATTTCAAAAAATTTTTTTACGTTGTATGTACTTTAAAAAGTATGATGTTTCACCGTTTATGATATCGTATGTAAGACAAATGAGAGACTTTAATGTATCATCTTTGGAAAAGCGTAGGCAAATCATTGATGTAATTTTTATATTTAATGTTATTCATAATAATATTGACGTTGTTGAAATTCTTTTTTCACTTCCATTCAATATACCTATTATGAAATTGAGGAAGCGAGATAATTTGTTTAACATAAAACAGTTCATGTCACCTCTATGTAACTGTCTGAAAAATGTAAATCAACTTACTGTCCAATATGATATAGACATATTTAATTGTAACAAGTCAGATATTTTAAAGCATTTAGATCTAATGTAAGATTATTTTGTATATTATGTATTTTTTAACTGTACTTTTGTAATTGGATAATAATCTGTAATTGTGCAGTCTAAATAAATATTATTATTATTATTAAATAATAAAAAGGAGAAATGTGAAAGTGTTTTGTTCCCTTTTCTCGACACCACCGTGAGTAGGCGACAAAAGTCCTTTATTTTGAATTATATTATTATTATTATTATTATTAATAATAATAATAATAATAATAATAATCATCATCATCATCATAATAATAATATGTTACACATACATACGTGTATATTAAAGAGAATACACTCCGGAACAAAAAAAAAAATACCACGCACTTAATATAAAGAATCTATATTGACTTGTAACAAAATAAATTTCGATTTACTTATAATTACGAGGGTGGTTTGACGGAAGAGTGACTTTTCAATAAAAAAAAGTTATTTTACTTTTACAAGTATTTTATTTTTCAACATAATCCTTTTTTAATTGTGCATAATTAGCCCATCGAGTTTCCAATTTTTTCAAAGCATCCAAAAAATAATCTTTCGGCAACTCTTCAAAATATATATTTTTCTCGTATATCCCCTCTTCATTGGTGTGAAATCTCTTTCCACCGAGCCATCTTTTTAAATTTGGAAATAAAAAGAAATCACTGAGAGCCAGATCTGGTGAAAATGGCGGATGAGGTAGCACCTCGTAACGCAATTCGACTAATTTTGTTGTAGCAACAGCGAACGAATGAGAAGGCGCATTATCGTAATGGAACAACCGTTTTTCTTAAACAAATGAGGTCGTTTTCTCTTTAGTTCGGCATCAAAACGTGTCAACAAATCAGCATAGTTTTTCCTTTTTGTAAACAATCAATAAAGATCACACCTTTGGGATCCCAAAATACTGTAGCCTTGACTCTATTGGCCGAAAAAACGGTTTTTGCCTTTTTCAGAGCACTTTCCTCAAGAGAAATCCATTGCTTCGACTGCATTTTAGTTTCTGACGTATAATGGTGTATCACGTTTCATCTACTGTGACATATCGGCGGAAAAATTCCCTTGAATTACGTTTGAAGGTAACCGAACATTCTTCTGAATTTTTAATGCGAGCGCGCATTTGATCTGAATTAAGTGGCCGCGGCACCCATCTCGCGGATTGCTTTTTTATATGTAAACGTTCATGCAAAATATTGCATACCCGTTCGGTTGAAATGTTGACTTCATTAGCTATCTCACGTACTTTTAATCGACGATCGCTAATTACTAGGGCATGGATTTTATTAACCATTTCTCCAGTAGTTACAGTAAATGACGGTCCCAGACGGTCTGCATCATCTGTGCTAATATGGCAACTTTTAAAAGCAAAAAACCACTTACAAATCATTCCATGGGACGCAATACATTCAGAATAATATTTACGTAATTTTTCCTGGGTTTCTTTAATTGTTTTTCCATATAATAAATAATGTTTAATTAACACTCAAAATTATTTTTTCTCCATATTTACAAAACAACAAAAACAGTTTCCTTTAGATTAGTATAAAACATAAACTATCTGTCAGATTTGTATGAAATTTTAACAGTAGACATCAGAAACATGGTAGAAGCCAGCAATATAATCATCGTAGTGAGTGTTGCCAAGCTTTGAAAAGTCACTCTTCCGTCAAACTGCCCTCGTATTTTGGTGATCCATTAAGTAGCATTAGAAAAAAGCGCAGCAAATACTTTATTTATAAAAAAAAATCTTAAACAGAACTAAACAAAATTAACAAAATACTTTTTGCTTTAAGTTTTGCAGCTATGATGTGATTATTTGCGTATTTAATAGCGTGTATTTTATATAGCTTCCCAGAGCTCTATATCCTTCTACCATACAGTTTAACAAACTTTCAATATTGTTGGTATCTCTTCGTCTTAACTTTTTTCGTCATTAAAGTTCCTTATCATGAAAAGACGAACTTCCCTGACTTGATAAGTAAATAACTATTGCTCATAATAATGGAACGCATTGTTCAACTAGAATGAAATTTGGTACGACAATCATGGATATAGTTAATCTTTTAAGATGATATTTGTTATTATTAGTAAACCACTAATGTATGAAACTTGAATGTCACGACCATGATCAATCCGTAACTGTTTAATGGAGAAGTCAATAACGTAAAATTATTGTTTTTCAGAAAGATACATTCAATAGTAAACTTTCCTGTCTCTGCGTAAATTGTGATATCTGTAACGATTTAGACAGAAAAAATAAAATGTGACTGCGCCGTGTAATTTTTAAAATAAATTTTATCTAGCAGTTTATCCAAATGTTACACAACTAAACAACTAATTTTTAATGACAATAACAAATGTTTATAAGTTGTCAAAAATTTCCTTCGAAATATTCTAAAACTAGTAACATATCTCGTTTGTTTGGCTTAATAGTATTTTACTATTATAATTAGACGTTTAAATAATGTTAGAGTACTGAGAAGATTGACAACTCATAAACAATTGTTACTGTCAATAAAAATTAGTTGTTTGACATATGGATAGACTACGAGATAAAATTTATTTTATAAATTTCACTATGCACTCACTCAGGTTTTAATTTTTTCTGTGTGAACCGTAAAGGCCGTATCCCACGATAAAAAATACGAGCAACTTGAGTTGCCGATATCGGCAACATGACGATTTTTCTATCCCACGGAATGTATGTTCCCTTAAAATTTAGGGAAATACGTTGCTTAAAGTTTCTACCAGATATAGGGAAATTTTGATATTTGTTCGTTAACATCCCGTAAAACTGGGTAACTTTTCATAAGGTTGATCAGTTCCTCTTCCACATGTTTATTATTTAAATTATCAGTCTTCATTTGTATATACTTAATATGCGAGCACACGTATTGTTGACAATAAAAGTATGATTTTGACAAGAATGACGCCTGCGTGATCATGCGATGCTTCAAACATAAGTTATTTTTAGTTGCTGCATGCTGCATCTGTGATCTAGCGCATGCGCTCAAACGAGTTGCTCCTAGAAAGTTGCCGTTATCGAAAAAGTTTAGCTGCATACATCTAAACTAATTGCAGCTAAAAAGTTGCCTAGCACACAGTGTTTTATCACACATACGAGCAACTGTTGCAGTTAACTGCAATAAATTGCCGATACGTTGTATCATGGGATATAGGCTTAACAGATATCACAATGGGGTATTCCGACATTTTTTAAAAATATTTTTTACATTAGTACAGAGCAGTAGGACTCTGAATATCTAACTTTGAGTAAGAAAATGTATGCATCACATGAGATATGAATTTTTAAAAATTTCATCGCAATTCAAATTTTCTTATCATGGCGCGCTTATGACGTCAACTCGATGGTGACATCTGCAACGAACTTCAGCGCCTAAATCCACATGTTCATGACAGCCATTTGCTTGTTTACATATGATTTTAGTAGCAGCGTGTATTATACGTTCTCAAACTATAAAACATGTTTTAATATATCTTTTAAAATACACGGTACACATTTTTGTTAATAATACTCAAATTGAGCACTATATTTTGATGAGACTAAAGTCTTCATAACATAGTTAAAACTCTCGCTTGCTCATTATTATTTTCTTGAACAATATACAGGGTGTATCAAGATAATGGAACAGTGCATTTTATTCGTGTATGTGAAAAGATACAGAAAAAAGTGATTAAGATATTTTGTAAGGTATAGAGGGGGACACATTTTAGCATAAACTTTATTATCTTAAATCCAGTGGTACTCAAACTACAGGGCAATATTATATTTTTTTAAATGGCATTATATATATTTTATTAACTCATTAAATAGAGAATTTTGTTCTGAATTCAACGATATAATTATATCATACTCTTCCATTGCGAAAAATTTGATAAAAATTAATTCAACGTTAATATTTCATATTTACTTTATCTAAGTAATCTGAGCAAACATTCAATCAATAAAACAAAATAAAATTTATTTTAGTTTTATTACATTCAAGTAACCTACGATTTTGGCAATAAATTCAACTTTTAAAATAAATTTTTTGTTTTATTGATTGAATGTTTGCTCAGATTACTTAGATAAAGTAGAAATAAAATATTAACTTTGAATTAATTTTTATGAAATTTTTCGCAATGGAAGGGCTTGATATTATTATATCATTGAATTTAGAACATAATTCTCTATTTAATGAGTTAATAAAATATATATAATGCCATTTAAAAGAATATAATATTGCCCTATAGTTTGAGTACCACTGGATTTATGATAATAAAGTTTATGCTAAAATGTGTCCCCCTCTATCCCTTACAAAATATCCTAATCACTTTTTTCTGTATCTTTTCACATACACGAATAAACGGCACTGTTCCATTATCTTGATACACCCTGTATATACCATTTTTCAAGATTCCTTGAAATTCAACTGAACCACTTGCTTCATATGTTGATTTATGATACACTCTACACTGTGATTTATCAAAAACAACAATATAACCTTTTTCAGTCATTTTGTGCACAGAGAGTAAATACGCAGATAAATTTGGTACATACATTACATTTTTTATAGTTTTCAATTCCTGTTCACTTCGTCCAAAATTTATCTTCACATTTCCGACGCCATTGGACAAAAGTTTCTCCCCATTGGCTAAAGATATGTCATTATCTATCTGGTTACAATTATTCATACATTCTTTCTTCAGTGACATATGTGATGTAGCACCAGAGTCTATTATCCAGTCGGTTGTTGAACCCATTGTCACGAATGCAGATGAAGAACTCAACAATGTTTGATTGTTGAATTTTTTCTTACCCGTCTTCTGATATACTGGATTATTTCTATTTTTGTTTTTAAAACATTCTGACATTTTATGTCCAACTTGTCCACAAGAATAACATTTAAACTTTTTCTTGGGATTACCTTTATAGGTATTTCTTGAATTCGAATGCAATACCGCTTCACATTCATTGTGTTGACTTTGGGACTTTTTTCTTGAATCTTCTTCAATAAGTTTCAATTTGACTTCTTCTGAAGAAAGTTTCTTATTATTATAAGTTAAAGCCATAACTAAAGGTTCATATTCTGAGCTAAGACCATTTAACATTACGAATGCAATAAAATCATCTTCAATTTTTACGTCAATATCTGCTAATTTATGAACTGTTGACATTATGTCACTGACGTATTCTTCCATCAAATTTCCTGTTCATGTCTTTTGCTTCAAATGCTTTCTGTAGATTACTCCAAGCTTCTTTAGCTGTTTTGGCATGATATACATGTACATAACATGTTGGCTTTATACATAAACTTATTTTTGCTAATGCCCTGTTATCACTTTCTGGATTAATGACATCATCATTTACGCCATTTTCTACTGCTTCCCACAAACCATCTAGAATTAAACTCATCTTAACGGCGAATTACCATGATTCATAATTTGCTTGTCCCTCCAACTTTTCTATATTAGGTAGTGAGGAAGAGAAAGCCTGAACAGTTGTAACGTTATATGAATTCGGCATAATTGATTCCAAAAATAACAAAACGATAAAATAACTAATATTCTTCTCTACAAAAGGTTTTATATTAATAAAATGTGGGCCCATAACCTGAAGAAATCTGTCTCCTGGAATAATATTTCTCCTGGTTTAACAAATTTGCAACAGAGTCGCAATATAAATAGATTTATTGATTATACAAAACTGACAACTGTATTTATTTTTTGCTACATGTCAATCACAATATCAACAACTATATATTTTTTACATGGCAACATATTTTGATATGTGATTACATACTTGATTCTAACAGAACGCGACGATTTCCAAAACGCTACTAAAAAAATATACAGAAAACATCCTGAATCTCGTAAGAACATGTTAGGCTGGGTGTTTGTCCTGTGTTTGTTTGGTAAAAGTAGAAGTAATAATTATAAAGTGGGCGAAATGTCAAACAAGAAATATGCCCGCGTGTGTTAACTACTGACACCATCTGTGTTTTTAAACGAAAATATTTACTTTGAAATTAGCAACAGATTATCTACTTGACGTCACAAATTTCAAGGACGTTTCTAGAGCTGTAAAAATTCCATTTTTGTAACATTAAATTATGAATTAAAACTTTTTATTAAACATGTTTTATTATATTTTTCTACTATATGAAGATGGAAATTATAGAAAAAAGTTATCATTTTGCATTAATTCCATATCACCGGAATACCCCATACATAGACGGAGAAAAGTTTACTAATGAATGTATCTTTCTGAAAAACAATAATTTTAATTTTAACTTTGCCATTAAAAAGTTACGTTACGCACTAATCATGGTCGTGACACCCAAGTTTCATATATTATAACTTGCTGTCAAATAAATATGGACTGGAAATTTCTACACTGTTGCCAATTCCATTGGTCATGTTAAAAATGTTAAGTTATGAAGAAGCGGCAACATTGCTGGGCAAGGGACAGGTTGGGGAGAAGGGAAAAAAATTGAGCATCAGTCCATATTTATTTGATGGTGAGTATTGTGGTACACTAATAATAACAAATGTCATCTTAAAAGATAAGCTATATCCATATGGATTGTCATACCAAATTTCATTATCAAAGCGTTGCGCTATTATAAACAAAATATATTTTTTTTTTCTTTTTGAAGAACTTTGAAGCAAAATACTGGCTAAACGGTGCACTTCCGGGTAAGGGTATGCTTAGTTAAATCGTCTTATTTTGGGCCCAGGAATCTGTGGTTAAGCCATGTCCCCCTATTTCTGACGCATCTATATATTTTATTAAATTCATATATATGAAAGAGAGGTGGTAGTTGGTGCTCGATAAAACATTTTACAATAAGTAAATAAAAAAGAATATTCTTTATTTGTTCGCGGCTAAAAATTTGAATTATTAATACTTTAAAGTTAAGGATGTTTGTAAACAGATGGCAGTAGAGGTATAGAGTGTTGTAAAAGATAAGGGTCGAGAGTTGAACTGTGTGTGACATTTATCCTGTTATTTCTTTGCTTTATTATTCGAGGGAACTTGGTTAATACACCAGTTAACAAATTCAGAAGTGAGATAAAGAATGAAAGCGAAGGGAAGTCAATTGATGCACAACTGAAACAGTGAGGGTAATAATTACTGTTTTAGCGGGAAATAAAAGCGGGAATAATGAGTCTAGACCAAAATCAAAACAGAGAAGTTGAAAGCGATGATAGTCTGGAAGGTGCTTTTAATAATCATGTAAGAGAAGTATCAACAAGCGAAATGTTACGAGTAATGATTGAAGTAAATCGTAGAAGATATGAAATGATCGTGAACATGATGAAAATGGTAACTACAGCGAGTGCAAGTACATTTGTAACTAATCCGGAAAGAGCGCCAAGTGAAGCAAAATCGTTTCATATCAAGCCCGACTTGACTAAAACCATTATGTGTTTTAATGGTGATGCGGATTCAACGAGAGCTGAAGAAATGATTGAAAATATCAAAAGCATGCAAACACTACATGCCTGGCCTGACTCTTTTGCATTAGAAACTGCAAGGACACATTTGATTTACGCTGCACGTAAATGGTACTTGGCCAGAAAGAATGTTTTAGATACGTGGGAAAAATTCCAAGCTGGGTTGAAGAAAACGTTTTGTACCCAAATACAAGTTTCAACTAAATGGCGATTAATGAACGAACGTGTTCAAAAGAAGGATGAATCGATGAGTGAATACTTCCATGATAAAACGAAACTTTGTTTCGCCGTAGAATTAAATGTAGATGAGACAAAAGAACAAATCCTGATTGGGTTGCAGTCTCGTGAGTTGTGTGCAGTAGTGTTGCCGAAACAACATAACGATATCGATAATTTGCTACATGACCTGCAACAGGCAGAAGGCTAACAAAACCTCGCTGTGAAAGATTTTCGTCTCAGCGTACACGAACTGAAACTGGAAGTTTATCAAGTATTAAACAGTATCAGAAAAATGGAACTACTGATGAATGTGTCCCGAAAACTAACCTACCTCCCCGTTACGTCAAAAACCAGCCACTTTGTTTTAATTGTAGGTATTATGGACATGTTGCGAAATTTTGTATGTATAATTTGTAATGGGTGTAAGATGGAAGGTTACATATGGAAAAATTGTCCTGCGATCAAGAAAGAATCACTTTGTATTACATTGTTCCTGTTTTTTTTTCAAAAAGTGCCATTATTGATTGGGCAGCCTTTTACTGAGCAACCACATATCACATAAGTAAGAAGGAGAAACACTTTACACCTATTTGAAGAGAAAGAAGGTAATTTAGATACTGATGACAACGATTTGCGTAATATGAAAATTCCAAACTTGCCACCAAGAAAAATAATAGCTTTGTTCGATGACATGTACTAGGCCGCCCTAGTGTTAACTTTCTTACACTAACATGTTTTATGAGAAACGGGCAGCTTCTGGCAAGCTGTTCGATGACAAAAATTTTAAGAACTATTGCTCACGTTTCTGACCTGACTCGCGAAGTGGTGTAGAAAGTGCAGACTAGGAGTGTGGGTAACTAAATGTTGTTCGGTACACATTTTAATTCTATCCTATTTACACATCTGTTTATTAACCTAAAATTTTTAATGCACGTTCTCTTTATTTTGTTATATAAAGAATTAATTAATATATCTGTCTCTGAATCTGATGAAGAATCAAGTGATGATTGATCTTCGTCAGTATCGTTTATTAGTTCAAACACTATGCTCTTTAAAACAGACATTTCTGCAGTCACTTCTTTGCAGCTTTATGATATGACTGTGTTTATAAACAACCTAACCTTTTACACCTTTGGCTACGCTTGGCTTGATTACTCACAGCTGAGCAAACTTGCCCAAATATACACTAGTGTGTTTTATGAAACCACAAGAATTAGACTGTACTAGTGTACACTACACTGCACTGCACTATTCTGCTCTGCACTTCAAGCACTTCTCATCGAACAGAGCTATTATTACATTCCAAAAAAAATGTCGTAATACCACCGGGATAAGTGGGATTTGTTACAATGTATGCAGAGGGTCAAGGAAATCAAGAAGTAATGGTGGATACACATTATAGCGAAAATAAATGTGTCCCATGATGCGTTGCTAAGCTTGATGAAGAAGGTGAAGTTACTTTGCCACTTATCAACTTCAATAATCAAGATTTACAAATCAAGGAAGGTGAAAAAGTATTTCGAGCTAGCCCGAGTAAACCAGTTGATGAAACTCAAACAGCTGAAGATGACCGAGAAGAGTGCGGGGAAAACAAATTGAAAAATGTGTTTGAAAAATGTTGTTTATCTAATGAGATAGACGAAGAAGACAAAAAGAAACTTAAAGAACTCATTGACAAATATGAAGACTGTTTTGCATTAACATTGAACTAATCGAGAATGAAACTGTTACTTATCGACCTTATAGATTGAGTTATGCAAAAAGGAAACATGTAAATGAGAATATTGAAGAATTAAAAGCCGCTGGTATAGTAGAAGATTCAACATCAAATTTCTCTAGTCCGATACTGATTGTTAAGAAGAAGAATGGAGAAGAACGTCTCTGTGTAGATTACAGAGCCCTGAACAAGAATACACAGAAAGATAAACACCCGTTGCCTTTAATAAATGATCAACTAGATCGATTAAGTGGGAAAAAGTATTTCACATGCTTAGATATGAAATCTGGTTACTATCAAATACCTATGAGCGACTCAGCAGTTCAAAAACCGCATTTGTGACTCCGAATGGCCATTTTCAATTTCGAAGGATGCCATTTGGCCTCGTTAATGCCCCGGCTATGTTTCAAAGGATGATAAATCGTGTGTTAGGACCTTTAAGATATACTATAGTAATGGCATATATGGATGACTTACTGATTCCATCGAGTTCCGTGCAAGTGGGGATCGAAAACTTAGAAGAAGTCTTGAAAGTTTTAAGAGCTAAACTAACACTAAACCCGAAGAAATGTTATTTCTTCCACGCTAAGAATGATTACTTGGGTTTTGAAGTGTCGGAGAATGGAATTAAGCCATTATCGATAAAGACTGAGTGTATTAAAAACTACCCAGTTCCCAATAACAGATCGCAAGTGAGTCAGTTTATAGAACTGACGTCTTATTTTAGAAGGTTCATAGAACATTATGCGAGAATAGTTCGTCCTTTAACTAACAAACTCAAGCAAGAAATAGAATGGTGCTGGACAAATGAAGATCAAGAAGCATTCAATGAACTGAAATTGAAACTTATGTGCGAACCGGTATTAGCATTATACAGTTTCGAATCAGAGACCGAATGGCACACCGACGCGTGTCAGAAAGGGTTAGGAGGTGCATTAATGCAACGACAAACAGATGGGAAATTACATCCTGTGTTTTATGCTTCTCGACAAACCACTAAAGAAGAAGTCCGTTATCACTCTACTGAACTTGAAACTTTAGCGGTAGTTTGGGTCACTGAAAAGCTACGACCATATTTAATAGGGATACATTTTAAACTTATTACCGATTGTAAAGCTGTAAGAGGTACGTTTGCAAAGAAAGATATTATTCCTCGTATTGGAAGATGGTGGATGAAATTAACAGAATTCCAATTTGAAATTGAACATAGGTCTGGTGATAAACTGGCTCATGCTGATGCGTTGAGTCGTAATCCTCCTGATAGTGATAAATCAACGTATTTAGAAACAGACAGTACAGATGGAATTCAAATATTGCAAATGGAAATGACACATGAAGATTGGTTACAAATAGCACAGCTACAAGATCCGAGAATTGCTTATATATCAGAAGTTTTAGACAAGGAACGAACAATAGATAAAGAATAAATTAAAATACGCCAAGAATATGGTAAAGAAGAAGGGAGAATATTCCGAGTTATTAATAATATGAAATTATGGGTTGTTCCTAAGAATATTAGGTGGAGAATAGTGAAAATGTGTCATGACGATTTAGCTAAAGTAATACCAGCCGTGAAGTTCTTAAACGACATGTGCAATCTACTAGGTCCACCAGTAAAAGTCATAACTGACCGCGGTACTGCATTTACCAGCAAAATTTTTGAAAAGTTCTACAAACAAAAAAAAAACAAAGCAATTACTCCAGCTCTTGCTTCGACAAGTAAGGACGAAAATAATCGAGATTGGGATGATATAGTTCCAAGAGTACAGTGGTCACTAGACAACGCTATTCATAGTGCCACGAAAGCAATACCTTTTAGTTTATTATTTAATTACTGACCGAGAAATTTTGATGGTAATCCATTAGAAGATGAAGCTTTGAAGATCAACACCGAAGAAGAAACTTTGGAAGAAAGAAGAGCCAAAGTAATACGGGAAATTTCTAAGGATCAAGAGAAACAGCGCATAAGATATAATTTAAAACGAAGTAAGGCAATGTCGTAACTCTATAGGCGACATGGTATTGATCAAACGAGAAATACCGGCAACAGGAGAATCACAGAAATTACGCACTAAATATAGAGGGCCTTACATTATTGTAGAAATACTTTCACATGATAGGTATAGGATTGAAGATTTGCCTGAGGTACAGCGAAGTCAACGATTTTACTAGGGAGTAGCAGCAACGGACTCAATGAAACCGTATTATTTGTTTATTGCTGAAGATTCATCGAGTGAACCGGATACCGAAGATGATCAACAAGAAAATGCCACAAGTGAAAAAGTGAGCAGTGAAAGCGTTACAAAAGCAGAGTACAGTGCGCGAAATAGTGGTGTAAGTGTAAATAAAGCTAGAAGAAAACGACAGAAGCCGAAGAGACTAGAAGACTATGTACAGTAGAATTTAAGTATTAAAATGTAAAGCTGAATAATAGTCGATCTAAAGTAGGTTGGCCCAATGTTCGAGGCTAAAAATTTGAATTAATACTTTAAAATTAAGGATGTTTGTAAACAGATGGCAGTAGAGGTATAGAGTGTTGTAAAAGATAAGGGTCGAGAGTTGAACTGTGTGTGATCTTTATCCTGACTTATTGAATTTATTTAGACTTTAATAAAGTTATTTCGTTGTTTTATTATTCGAGGGAAGTTGGTTAATACACCAGTTAACAGAATATTCTCTTTTATTTACTTATTAAATTCGTATCTTCGATTTTAGATTTACCCTATATTTGACTACTGTATGACGATATAGTAAAACAAAAAAATATATTTGTTGATGTTTCAAATTGATATTTATTGAAAAGTTATTGGCAATTAAATATTCAGCTAGGTTAACATTTAGTACAAATGACAAACTATTTATTTATTTAATATGGCGTAACATCACATTTTACAAACAATTCTTTTTTCCTAGGGTTATCGCTCAAATGCAGCTGTAGACACGTGTCTACAGCGTAAATCTTAAAATTGTTTAGATACAATGATCTTTATAAGCTACGTTGATAAAATTTTAAGATACAGCATTTCAACAAACCACGAATCAATTCGGAGATGGGAAATACTGAAGAGAAAAGCAGGAAACCATACCACAATGAATGAAGTCATGTGTGTGGCAGTTAGTGACTTTTTAGTTTGTCTATGAAGTGGTTTATATATTTTAAGTTACGTTTAAAGTCTGTTTGGAAATTGACACATTTGTTTTTATTTATGTTAATATGAAGTGTCTCTTTATGTATTGTTATTATTATTTGTTATTAACTTTATCAATAATTTTAACATCATCAAAATTAAGTACCAACAAATATTGGAAAATAACTCAAGGCTCAGCATAAAAAAACTGTATTCAGAGGCGCTGTTTATTTTTCAACAGAATGGGACTTATGTCATATGGCCAAAACCATCCGAAATTGGTTATCGCTAGACACGTGTCTACAGCTGCATTTGAGCGATAACCCTAGGAAAAAAGAATTGTTTACAAATTTTGCGCTCAAGAAAAATTATTGTTTTCGTATATTTACGTTTGGGGGTCCAAGTAACAGGTCTGGTGGGTGGTTATAAATCACCGCGGCTGTGACATTGTATTTATCCACAATGTGTGTGGAAATGCTGACTGATACAACATGGGTGTATTTGGCTGCTTACTAGTTCTGTTACACTGTGTCAGTTTTTTTTTATTACTACCTCTAGTTAATTTCCACCTATTAACTAGCTATGCTGTACTGATGAGCTCTAATAAGAGCGAAACACGTGTCTACAGCTGCATTTGCGTGATAACCCTAGGAAAAAAGAATTGTTTACAAATTTTGCGCTCAAGAAAAATTATTGTTTTCGTATCACATTTTACTTTAATTATTGTCTCATTTTTTTTTTTCGACACGCATTTTGGTAGGTACTCATCTACTGTTAATGAATCCCATACTTCTTGATTTAGGCCCTCGAATCTTCTTGCGCTCTCTGAGCGATGTTCCTCAGTTTTTGTTTCATTTTGTGAGACAGTTACAATTCTATTTGTCTGGATTTTTGGAGGGCCAATCCAGTACTGTCATGTCATAGGTTTCGAACCAATTTCGGATGGTTTTGGCCATATGACATAAGTCCCATTCTGTTGGAAAATAAACTGCGCCTCTAAATACAATTTTTCTATGCTGAGCCTTGAGTTATTTTCCAATATTTGTTGGTACTTAATTTTGATGATGTTAAAATTATTGATAAAGTTAATAACACATAATAATAACAATACATAAAGAGACACTTCATATTAACATAAATAAAAACAATTGTGTCAATTTCCAAACAGACTTTAAACATAACTTAAAATATATAAACCACTTCATAGACAAACTAAAAAGTCACAACCGCCACACACATGACTTCATTCATTGTGTTATGGTTTCCTGCTTTTCTCTTCAGTATTTCCCATCTCCGAATTGATTCGGGGTTTGTTGAAATGCTGTATCTTAAAATTTTATCAACGTAGCTTTAAAGATCATTGTATCTAAACAATTTTATGATTTTGTAATAAAATTCATCAGTATTGTTATATATTCACCGTTAGGTAAGAAATATTTTTACTTTTCAACCTTTAAAACTGTTTTTTTGCTAATAATAATGTATCAATAGCTGAAGATGGGCTTGCTTTAAGCCCGAAACGTCCGTAATAAAGAATTTTACAATATACATGGAACATTTAAGCCTTTAAACTACTGAACCTTTGGGTTGGGAATGCGACGCTTGTTCTAAACCAAGAGCAGTTAGAGCTAAGCTACAGCACGTGCATGGACTGAGCTTCTTCCTGTCGCGAGATGTTGCTGACACATTTCGTGGACAAAAAATCGAAGCTAGGAGGACCAGGTACGACGAATTCAAGTTCGGAAAAAGTAAACACTACAGGGGTCAACGTGTTGATGGCCAGTGGGTATTTGGCGGCTAAGAGCGAGGAACCGGCAGAGTTTTCATCGGTAGGTACATATTTTAAATTATACTCAACAAATATTTAATTCGCGAAAAATAAAATCATATAAAATTTAATTCGTAAATGAAGTAACACGAGCGCGGTAAAATTAATAATAAATTCATTATTTTATTTCAGTGGGACAGGAACCCTCATTTCCCTGATTGAGGATAGTGTCATATTTTTGGAGAGTCTACGTCTGCCTCGGTAGGCGTGGCTACATCCACTTGAAGGTAAACCATTTGGTACACTTCAGGGTTCCTGACACAGGTGCTCACACCAACAACATTAAGTCATCGTGGAGGGCTGCCTAAGCGATTACGACTTCTTCAGGACGGAAGAAGGCACATATATCTGGTAATTTAGCCAGGTATATCTTCTACAAGAAATGTACGGTGTTAAAGTTAAACAGACTGCAGAGTTCTTTCGTTTAACGGGGGCGACGTATGATGCTACTTTTCCTGTCCTGGAGGAGAAAGAAGAAAATGAAATGCATGTGAAAGACTTAGATATCTTTGTTTCACATATCTGTTTATTTTCTTTTCATAAGTGTTCTTTATTCTACTGCTTTAAAATTATGTAATTTAATTCAGTTAATAAGATACATACTTATAAATGAGTGCTATGTATCACTGTATTTTGTGTTTTACACTTTTGTGTTGTGTATACATCAATTATTTAAATATTAATTCAAATGAACTTTACTATCATTGTTATAACCTAGTTATGCGCGTCCTATTGTTTCATACTACAGTTCATACATCGTCCTTTTCATTTCTTGTTTCGTTCAGTTTCATAACGTTCAAATCTTGACAATGAAGTTGACGCAGAAGAATTTTGCGCGCACAAAATTTAAAAAGTACACTTCGCTGTGTAAATTATACATAAAATATTAGTTATTCAACCTATTCCAATTCAATAAATTATTTTCATGTACAATTTGTACTCCGAAGTGTACTTTTTATAATATAAACGCGTGAAGTTCATCTGCGCTAATTTCATGGTGAAGATTAAAACGTTAGAAAACTGAACAAAACAAGAAATGAATAGGGCGATGTGTGGACATTATGACGATGTGTGTGTTTCTTTGTTATACGAGTATATTATATTTAGTATAGAATAAAACACAATTTAATGTAATAATAATTTTGTTTTATTCAGTCTTCGTCCTTTCTAAAATACACTGGTAACTTATAGTCCTGGAGCCAGCAACACTATTTTTACGATTTTATTATTCACGAAACCATGTTATTTCCGTTACTCAGATGACACATACTACGAAAATCGAGTACTGCCGGCGCACCAACGGTACAACGAGGAGGAACGGCGCCCCGAGTAAGTTTTTTTTTTTTTTTTTGAAAAAATACGTATTTTATTATTAATGAAATTTTGGGGAATACTTATTCTAATTAACACTAAAAAAAAAAAAAACACTACCGGTCCGTCGGCGGGACAAACGATTACTGCCAGCCACTGGGACATGTAAAAAAATTATTGGTTCTCTCTCTTAGTTTATTATTAATAAAATTTGTTGTAATTAAAAGCTTATACGTTGTTATTCAAGAAAAAATTGTGCTGCCGGTTATTCAGCGGGACAAAGTCCTTGGCAGCATGCATAGGAAGTTGCGCCACGCACTTAAGGTTGCCTATTATGCCAAACACACTTTTAACCCTCCAGTGCACGGGTGGTTTCAATATCACACGAGCGAACGAGTGAGGCCTGTCAGACCCATAATTGGAATACGTATAAAAAAAATTCTATGTACTTTTTTTAACAGTTTTTCGGTTTAATGTACACTGTGGTTTGTTTTCTTCAACATGATTCAATAAATTTAAAGAAAAAAAAAATATTAGGGATTTTATTAGATTAATAAACAAAACATGTCTATTTTAACACTTTTATTTCAAATTGTTATTCACAAAATTCTAAAAATTTAAAAATAAAAAATATACTATTTGTATAAAGAAAACAAGCTAATTTTCTAAAAAAAAAAAAAGAGAAAATAGAAATATATAAAAATCTCCTATACAAAGCAATGGACGGTAAAGTAGTTACATGAGCGAACGGGTGAGGTCTATCAGGACATTTTATTTTATTTCACAAAAACTGTAATAGATATTGTTGAATTTTTTTTTATCAAAATTCGGGTTTTGATATTTGTGAAAGGTACATAGAAGCTCATGGTCTCATAATTTTTCTTTAAAAAAATACAGCAATATTTGTATATTGCGTGGACTCAGAGACCCCACCCGTCCGCTGGAGGGTTAAATATCACCGTAACATCAGTTAACTTATTTTGTTATTAAGAAAATTTATTAGATGTGTAAGTTTATACGTTATTCTTCAATAAAAAATTATGCTGTAGTTCGTTTAGGATGAAACCGTTGGCAGCATATGATCTTTAGGGCTGCGCGCTAGATTGCCTAGCTCTTCTGAACGAGCGATCCCCTTTTTACTCCACTTTAAAGTATTAAATATTATTTAATATAATCATCAAGGTATAAAAAAAAAAATATTATATGATAAAAATATAATTACAATTTTTGAAATCATCATTTTTACTTAATAGGTATCATAATTTATTCTAAAAATTAAACGCTTTCAATGTCACTCTTTTCTAGAACGATAGTAACTGGTCGCCGTCAAACCATTTGCAGTCGAGAATCTTGTCTACTACTTCGATCTGCACATATTGCAAATATATGGACCAACGCTCATTTGCAAATCCCTACAAAGATCTATCTACCAGAGTCGCTCAATGGTTTCTTTTTTTGCAAGAATACGATTTCGTCGTAGAGCATCGAGCAGGCTCTAGAATGCGATACGTTGATTTGTTGAGCAGGTATTCAATTGGGTCCTATACCATAGTCAAATTTTGACTATATTAAATAAAAAAAGACGAAAATATACATAAATTAATGAGTATTAGTGAAAAAAAATTGTTTAAATATTGGTTGTCACAAACTACAAGCGATTGAAGCTGATTACTAATTAAATATGATGCGTTAGGTACTAAGAATTTGATTGGTCGCCTGATTTGTGAAATGTTCAAGATGTGGACGAAAAGTTAAAAGCGATTAAAGAAGTTCTCAAAACGCAACCATTTGAGGACTATATCTTGAAGAATGATATTGTATACAAACTTCAAAACAACACTGAAGTATTAGTAGTCCCGAAAGAGATGCAAATACAGGCAGAACAAATCGTCCGAAAAAAATACATTTTTTTAAGTCAGCATGAACATCCTCATTTCTGGACTAATTTGAGTCTTGAAAATCTCAAAATAAAATTTTTATGACTAGTCATTTTTACTTTCCACTGTGTGTAGGAACAAACACAAATAACAGGAATACCTAACAATTTTTCAAAAACTTTATTTAGAAACAACGAACTAATTTAAATGATTAGTGTTTGTATTTTGAACATTTGAGACATTTATCGCAGTTAAGGTAGCTTTTTTTTTTGATGAAGAATTGGCAACAGTATTTTTCTCCGTACTTTCAGTTATCGAATTTCCCAAAACTAATGGCTCATTATTATCCGCAGTTCTTCTTTCACAAATTCCACCTTGAATCCTTCTAGCAATTGCGCATTTATTTTCCATAGATTCAGCCAGTGATCTCTATATACAAAATGGACCGGCGGCTTGAATAACTTGCGTGTATCCACCGAGAATACCACCCGCCTGACTGGTGGGGTGGCTATCTCTCTCTAACTTTCGTGTATAGTTGGACCAAGCAGATGGGAATAAAACTAAAAACAATTTCAAATATTTTACTAAATTCTAATAACGTTATCTGGATTAAATTAATTGAAATATAACTGATGTATACTTTCATCAAATGATTTAACATATGAAAATCACACTGCAAAAAGGGGAAATGTCATAATTATGTAGTTTTTGAGCAATTAAAACAACAAGTTTATAGCAATAATGTTTTTCTGTTGTATGGCTATATTTAAAAGCTAAATAACATTGAGATTATCATTCTTAGTGCATTGTAAGTTTGTACATAAAATTCTACAGTATTTGATGTACATAACGCATACCTGAACTTATTTAAAATGCGATATTTCCCCTTTTTGCAGGGTGGTGTTCATATGTATTAAAAGCAATTTTTAAATTATCTATTACCAAAAAAGTACATAAACAATTCATAACTTTTTATATTTTATACAAGGATAAGGAGATCAAAAGTAGGATTCTTAACGCCAAGTTTCTTAACAGGATTTAATTTCTTCTTCATGTTCATCGTTAATTCGTCGAACTGGTACTAGCCACGGGTACTAGCTGACGCATGCGTACTTCTCACTGTTAGAAAGAGATAGCCACCCCACCATGACAGTTGAGTGGATACAGTTCGCGCTGTTGTATAGAGATAGGAGTCGCCGGTTCATTTTGTATATATAGGTCACTGGATTCAGCTATGTAGCCTTCAGGCACACTGGTAGAACTCCATCCATCATGTCGTTTAAGATCGGATATATTGCCGCCAGCATCAACTAATAAAGTTGCCGATGTTCGACGTAAGCAGTGTCCGGTATATTCAGTACAATTCGGTAAAGCAAGAAAAGCCGCTATTTTAGTAGGTATCGTATCCAAACATATGTACGCTCACAGCTTGAACGCTACATTTTTCCTTCTTGTAATTTACAAACAAACGACTATGTGGTGTATGAGGTGGAAGTAATACCAAATATTTGCGATAAAGGCCCAAGTTGATTTGCTTGTTTCCGTCAAAAACAATAAAGTGTCTTGCTTTGTACGTTTTAGAATCGGGAATTGTCACAATTAAGCAGTTCCTTTATCATCGATGTCATTCCTCGTCAGAAGCTTTGAGAACAAATTCATGTACTTCGTTTCTAGAAAACACTCTGGATATTTTTACTTGATGTCCCACAGATGCTTTTTTAAGATACGCTTTCAGTTTGGGAAAATTAGCAATATTCACGTTTTCTTTAACTAGTAGCATGGATCTTAACATGGAATATACACTCTAAAGGATGAACGATTTATATTTCTTATTTGCCTCTACTATATAAACTAGAAGAACGTCTTCATTAATTTGATTCACTTTTTTAATGCTACACCACTTTTTGAATTATCGTACTCTTTTTCGAACTGCTGTTTGATAGTCAATCTGCCACAGCGGCGTTCGCGCCTTTGGTTATGTCCATCGGTACTTCATCTTCACCATCAAAATCATGTTCGCGTTTCGACATCGTGTTCAAAAGGAAAATTACCGGTAGCCATATATCTATTAACTAATACACTGGCGAGCAAAAAATTGAGGTCAATTATTAATTATTTTTTTTTTCTAATTTTCTGTTTTAAGCTTATATTTGTAAATTGAAAACCATTATACTGTATTTTATAGGCTAAATTAATAATTCAATATTGAAACGCAAAGCATATTTTTTAGTTTTATAATTTATTATGAAAAAACAATAAATTTACATTTCAAACGTATTTTGACTTTTTGTTGTTAGGAGTTATGTGGAACGAAAAAAATTTAAAAAACTTACTACTAATATTGTCTATTTCCTCCTCTTGCGTTAGTTACTGCTTAAACTCGACGAGGCATACTTTGAATTAAGTTAAGGATCATATTCTGGTCAATATTATTCCATTGCTGCAATAGCAACGCTCTAAGCTCCTGGGCAGTTCTTGGAGCTGGTGTATGCTTTCGGATGCGCCATCCCAACTCATCCCAGACATGTTCGATGGGATTCATGTCCGGACTGAGGGCTGGCCAATCAAACCGTCTAATTCCCACTTCATCCAGATGTTCTCTGACAACTCTGGCTGCGTGAGGTCTAGCATTATCTTGCATGAAAATGCTACGCTCGCCCATAGTGATCAAGAAAGGCATAGCATGGTCTTCTAGAACCTCCGTAATGTACCTTTGAGCTGTCAGGGAGCCATTCTGTATGAAGATCAACTCTGTGCGTGCTTGTGAAGAGATTCCTGCCCAAACCATAACCGACCCACCGCCAAATGGAAGTCGCTCGTCAATAGAAACTTGAGCGTATCTTTCTCCGGGTCTTCTCCATACTCGTCGACGTCCGTCTGAACCATTGAGGCAAAAACGCGACTCATTGGAAAAAGTACCCTGCCCCAGTCCTCACCATTCCATGCCGCGTGATTTCGGGCAAAAACCAATCTTGCAATTCGATGCCGGCGTTGCAATGGTGGACCTGTAGCCATCCTTCTACAAGACAATCCAGCATCATGAAGCCTTCTTCTAACGGTCCATTCACTAACATTTGCATCTTTAACTTGTTGGAGTTGATTTCGTAGCAAAACCACAGAAGCTGTCCTATTCCGCAAACTTTAGGACACCAAAAATCGGTCATATCTTCGGCTGGTGATTCTTTTACGCCCGGATCCTGGTGTTCTGTTATCAAGCCAATCTCCTCATAGCGCTGAAACACCTTTTGTACAGCACAAAGGCTCCTACCAACAATTCTTGCAGTTTCACGTTGTCCTCGGCCATCTTGTATCAACGCTACAATTCTTGCCACAGCAATAGGATTTACAAGCATTGTAAACTGCTAAATACACAATACGAGTACTACATCGTGTAACTGATAGATTTTACAAAGAGAAATCAACGCTATACCGAAAAGAAACACCGAAATGCGAATCTTCAATTACCGCGAATGCACGCTATTTCATAAAATTTGTAAAAAGAGTGATATTACATGACAGATAACAAAAGAAAACAGATGATATTTCTCAAAAAATAAATTATTAAGATCCTTCTATAATTTACAATTTACAAACATGAGCTTAAAACAAAACATTCCAAAAATATATCATAATTAATAATTGACCTCAATTTTTTGCTCGCCAGTGTATATTGCTAATGCTCGTATCTTTCCCATAAGAGTAGGTGAAGGAAACACTGTGAAATGGAAATATCATTTCTGCATAAGTCCATCTCTCACAAACACCCAACCGGCAATTATGCGTATGCTCGGAAATCTTGACTACCATTGGCTAACGCTGACAGCGTCGCTGGCTGGGCTGCGTTCCAAAATCCTACTCTTAGAGTACGAAATTATTCAAAGTCGTTTCAAAACTAATAACCTTACTCTCAGAGTTTACTCAACCTGTTACAAAACAGCCAGAGTTTACTCCAAAGTGATGTTCTCTACTACTCTACTAACAAGGAGGGTATGGAAATTACTCCACAATATTTTCAAACGTAGTTGCTCACGATTCTCAACATGTCTTCTTGAGGAAAAAAACATGCTTTTGGTTGAAAATAAACATAAGTAAATACGTTGGCGTGTATTACGAGCATACTTTTATAATAAAAGCGCTTTTATGGAGCGTACTTTCACATTATATTGAGGAGAGTGCTCCATAAAAGCGCTTTTATTACGGGCTTGACATTAATGTTGTAATTATAAGTAGTTTTGTTAGTTTTATAAAATTATTTTTAATTTAGTTTCAATTTTTTACTTCAACAAAACTCTCATTCGTTCCAAAACACAACACATCGTACTCTACGCCAAAACTCGGTATTCTTGGTTTTGGAACGCTGCCCTGGTGATGCAGCGAGCACATGGTTTGATTTTATTTCTGTTTGTAGTTGCACTTCGAAAGCATTTGCTTTGTGTTTTATACAGTGATTTATTGTCACCTAAATAAATTAATCCTGACCAGATTGTATTCCTATTATTTTTACAGTACAACAAAGTAAATTATATAATTCAAATTTAGCACTAGAATATGTCAATGTTTTTTATTATTACTAATATTTATATTCAAGAATTTACATACAAAATAAATAGTAGGTACATTTCTTTAATTTCTCAAATTTAAATTTAAAATTTCTCGCGCTAGTCGTTAATAAACAGAACTCTGTGATTCGCAAAAAGTGATCATGATTTCCTCGTTAGCCAATAGTAGTGTCGGTTTCCAAGCATGCGCATAATTCGAGGTTGGGTGTTTGTGTGAGATAGACTTATGCAGAAATGATATTTCCATTTCACAGTGTTTCCTTTAAGAAAAGCAAAGGATCAGCAATATATTAGTTAATAGGTATATGCCGGTAGCAAGAAAGTACACACAACGTGTCAAATTTTTATAATAATACAAATTTTGTTACAGATCTGATGATTTATGCAAACCTAATTTTTTTCTATAATTTTAAGTTTCTATAATTGCCGATATAAAAAAAAATAGAATACATCACGCATCATTAAAATGTCTTTGCTTGACTCGGACGCTGTGCATCCTCGCATTCTTTAAACAAGCCTCCTCGTCTGCAATGGAACATTTACATGCCTTGTAATGTAATATATTATATACCAAACTAGGATGAAAGTTGAAAAAATTCTCGCCAGTTGCATTCCATGCATCCCAATAGGTCGAAAAAGAGGAAAACAGGAAGGGTTTCTGCATTCTTTGCAAAAATAAGAAATACCTCTTCACACTTATCATGTGGACACTTAGGACCTTTAGAAACAAACAATAAAAACTGTAAACCTATATTTTTGGTTGCGGATGTATTTACAACGTTTATCTGGTTGTACCCAACGAAATCAACTACTGTAGCAAAAGTAATAGACAAACCGAAGCACCAGAGCAACTTGTTTGGAAATCCAGCAAACATAATATCAGATAGCGACAGTGCGTTTACCGCAAAAGAATTTGGAGATTATTGCGAACAAAGGGAATTAAACATTTTAAAATAACAACAAGTTTACCTCGTACAAACAGCCAGTGTTGTCCAACTGTCAATCGAAGAACCTACAAGATGGTACAAACATGTAGAAAATGTACGAGAAATTATGAATTCATCCCGAAGCAGAAACACAGACGCTTCACCGTTCGAATTATTAACTATAGTGAAATTAAAAGTAAGCCAGATAAAGGTATCCAAGCCGATATAGAGGAAGAATTAAGAAAAAATGTCGACAAAGCAAAAGCAAGAGAAGAGTTAAGACAGAAGGCGAAGTTACAAATATCCAAAATACAAGAAGAAAATAAGAGAAGCTATAACTTGCGAAGGCGACCGGCCCGAACATAAAAGGTTAACGACGTAGTTGCAATAAAGAGAACTCAGATTGGTCCAGGAGCGAAGTTAAAGCCGAAATATTTGGGTCCGTATCAGGTACGTAAAGTTAAAACTAATTCCACTTATTACATGCAGAAAGAAGGGTATCATGACGGCCCTATGAAAACTACCACATGTGCCGATTTCATGAAGCCTGGGGAGTAGTATCCAGATCCAGAATCCTCCGAGACGGTGGCAAGCGACACAGCAGGGCGAAGAGTGGAGACGCGACGCGCGCGCACAAGAGTGTAGCTAGAAAACAGCGTTCAGCAGATTAGTCAGTTGAGCAGCAGACGCCGAAGTGAGAAAGTGCATCGCTTTACCATGTTATGTTTTATATAAATTATAAACGATGGAAAATAAGATCGCAGCACTACGTACGACGGCACATGCATAAACTAGACATAGCAACATTAAGTGATGTTTACTAATTCGCTATATGTACATTTATTTTACATGTAAATTCAAATTCATTATTATATAACGGTAAGTAATTTGAATATGTGGTATGTTTATTGCAGAAATATATAATTGAAAACTTTGTACGGAAAAATCACGAAAGCTTATGTTTTAGGGATATATATATCAAACTGATTAAATCAGTTATTAACGTAAAACATATGTATTTATTTTTTTATCATTTTTTTTTTCTTTTTATTTATATATTCTGAGCTCCCGACTAAGAAATCGACTAGGTAGTTACCAAAAACAAATATAATTATATTCAGTTCATTACTATTTAAAAGGTTGCTTGTTTAGTCGGCAATTTGGAATATAAGTTGAACTGTTTAAAAAATATTTTATTTTACAACAGCTACGCTCTTATATATCTAAGAAACATCAGTTTCTATATAATTATATGTTTGCAAATTTATTTTTCGTTTATTTATAGGAGTATATTTCAATATTTTACTTAAATATGATTCGTGAAAATATCTGCTAATTTACACAACAATCTGAACACATTTCTACATATTTTAATGCTTAGAGCACTTTCCGCTGATAGCGTAAATGTATTTCGCACTGCGTACAAATTATCAAGAAAAATTTGCTATATTTAAATTAAATTAAAAAATCTAAAAGAAATATTAAAAGAATGCTTTGTTCCAGAAGGGTATTCGCGGCTTCTATTTCATTTGATGATAAATCAACATTAAAATTAGAAGTACAATCTTCAGCTGTACATGAAGTAGAAGGAGTAGAAGGCAATTTGTTTCGAATTCTAATTCTATTCCTGGTTTTGATAGTCATATCTTGAAGGGGTAAATTTTGAGAAGGCACAGCTTTTCTCTTTAAAATAACTATCTTGGCATCTCTTAATATTGATTAATATATTTATGAAAATAAAAATTATAACTATTTTACAAATTTTACCTCTATAAAAAAATCGTCTACCTTGAAATGTAAGGAACGTACTTCATATGTTTTGTAACTATTTTACCTATGCGCAGTTTTAATATTCATGCTTTTAATTTATCTATTAATTTTTTGTCGCTAAATTTATTTTCTCTGTGCATTTTATTCGACCCAGGTTTGGGAAAATAGCTAATTGTATAGGTTATAAACGGTAAGTATGCTGTTTGATGCCTTTGTCTCTAGTTCACTTGGTGTCCGCAAGATGTCACATCGCTTACTTCCCATCGTATATTGTTATTAAGTGTAATCCATAAACAAGGAAAGATATATACTAGACCGAGTTAACAATGTTATGAGTTTGTGCCGAATTGAATCGATGGGCCCCAATAACGAGGCACTAATAGAAAAGCACGAAATTTAAAAATAAGAAAAATATGTTTTCTGAAACTAACAAAATATAGACATGTGTACACCGTAAAGGCTGAAAGCAATCAAATTCAATAATAAAATATATTTGTAAATGAAGTAAATAGAGAAACAAGCTTTGTAAACAAATATTAACCAAAGAAATGAACTTGAAAGTCTCGCTAACAGAAATGACAGATTGCTGGGCTGCCAACATAAATAAATAAAATTCACTACAACTGAAGAAAATAGTTATTATAATTATTGTAAAAATAATATAAATTAAATATTGTTCGTACTTTTTATTGGGCAGAGCTTTATTATTTTGAAATGAAGAAATGATCTAAAATACGTATGTTAAGTTACTGCATAGTTACTTTTTTTCATTATATTGTAGAATTTACACTAGAATTAGCGCCTCGATACTATTCAATTCTCAGGCCAAATATTAATTAGACGCCGCATTCCCTATACTGCGCAATGGTTTGTTCCTTCCTGGGTGAGGGGTTAGGAGGGAACGAGGCGTTTGTTTTGTATAGAGTGTTGCTTGCCTAGTTTGTTATTATTATTTTACGTGCGAATGTGATTTTGTAAGGTTAGGTGCGGTAAAATATAAATATTTGATAACGTCATTGTAATGGTTATTTACATTCGAGTGCGTGTAAGTTGTATTTTACAGCGCGACAGCTTTGTTTAATTATTAGCTGGAGCGCTGTAAAATACTTGACGCACGAGAATTGTATCAAATTTTTTGGCCGACGATAATGAAAATCACTTTTTTCAATGAGATAGGTTGTACTTCTGAAAAGGGTTAGTTGAAAATACTGGGGTTAAGTCAATTTCCAAATTTGAGTTGACTTACCTTCATTAGAGTACTTCTAGCAAAAATTTATCTGTAATAATAGACGTTGTTTATGACTGATAATATATTTATTTGCTCATGTTTTCTTCGTAATAAATAATAGGTAGGTGTCGATATTTGACATTTCAGCAATGCTCGCGTATTTGACAGGTATATCGATCGGTGACTATGTCGGTAACGGCAGATTTTTACAATAATGACAGATGTCGCTACCGTGAGTTTGGTTTATATAAATTAATTTTAAATATAGGAAATGTTAAAGTAAAAAAATAACTTAAGTAGGTAGTACTTTTTTACATGAACTTTATTATAGTAAAGATGATTTCTTTTCTAAATGCTCATAAACGTCCAGTGTATTTTGATTATTTTACTGCATAGTTAGACAAGTTACAACACAGTAAGCGTAAAATGTAGGTTACACTTGCTGTGTATACAATTGTAAAGTTCCCATTACACTTCAGGAGGGCAAAAATATATTTTTTCTTTTTCAAATCACTTAATAGGTGATACTCATACAAGCTGCTGTTACTTTCAAACTATTGCAATGCAACCCGCATTTCATGAACGCCGCTAGCTAGCTCGGCACGCCCATTTAAGTTCGTGCTTCACAACAAATGGTTGTATGCGACGTCTAATTTATATTTGGTCTGAGATTCAATTCGACACAAAGTTGGACATTGCCGCCACGATGGAAACTTGGTCTAGTATGTATCTTTCCTTGTCTATTGTGTAATCCCAGACATTGTAGCTATATTTAACCAAATTAAACAATATTAATAATTTAAACATTCTTGTTTAACTTAAAAAAAATATTGTTTTCGATTATTTTTATGGTTCCGGAAATTGAAAAAAAAAATAGCACATTTGGATGCAGTATATTTTTCTGTAGAAAAACCTAAATTCAATTTTGCTCTAAAATAATTAGGGGAGCAAATAACTTACTTAATCTCGAGCCCTTCTACCTTTGCAGGTGTAGGGCTGTTGGGTGGGGTGAAATTTAGTGTGTTGGATTCTTCTTCCAGCATTCCCTCCATGCTTTTCTGTTTTGGGCTAGGTTTCTGACTTGGTTCCATTGTATTCCTCTGTTCTGCCGCTTCTTTGACTTCTTCCTTCCAGGTTTTAATTGGGCGTCCTATTCTTCTCTTTCCTATAGGTTTCGCTTCAAAAACTCTCTTAGGTAATCTATTTTCTTCCATTCTTTATATGTGTCCTAGCCATCTCAGTTGTCCTTCCTGAATTGGTACTGTTTAGTTTAATCTCGTGTTTTTCGTCTTTGCTGTGTATCGTTTATGTTTTTTCTCTGTTTATCGTCAGGTTTTTCTTTTTAATTTCTTCGTTATATATATTTAAATTATGTTGGAGATCCGCTTCAGTTTCTGCGGCTATAAACATATCGTCTGCGTAACAGAGTTCGCTGACGTTTACTTTCTTCATCTTCCAGTATCCTACGCAGTATGGTTTTATTTTCTTTTTACAGATCTTTATCGCATCGTCCATTACTAATGAGAAGAGCAGTGGACTCAGTACGCATCCTTGTCTGAGTCCTTGTTTCACTTCAAACATTTCTGTTGCTTGGTTTTTTATCCTGACATACCTTTTTGTGTTCTTGTATAAACTATTTATTTGTAGCACTGTTTCTTCATATACACCTCTTTTTTCTAGGCTACTCCAAGCGTCTTCCCTTTTTATTTTATCGAACGCCTTCTCTAAATCCACGAAGCAGGCATATATTGTTCTTCATGAGTGTTTTGCTTTTTCACATAATTGTCTTAACACGAATATGTAGTCTTGTACACCCCTGTTTGCTCGAAAACCGCATTAAGAGTCTTCAATTATGTGCTCTACTATTTCTCGTATCCTTGTTTCAAGAATTCTTGCAAACAGTTTTCCTACCACGCTCAACAGCGTTATTCCCCGATAGTTTTTGCAATCCTTGCTGTCTCCCTTTTTAAATATCGGTATTATGATTCCAATTTGCCAGTCCTCTGGGGCTTCTTTGGTTTCCAGCACCTCTCCCATGATTTCTCTTAGTCTCTCGTGGCTTACGGCTCCTGAGTATTTTATCATTTCTGGTGTTATGTAATCATGTCCTGCTGCTTTTCCGATCTTCATTTTTCTTACAGCTTGTTCTAGTTCATTTTCTGTAACTATGTTGGTTTGATTATTTTCTTTATTCTTAATATTTGGTAGAGTAGCTTGTTTTTTATTTCTCATTTGCTTCAAGGCCCCATAAAAGAGTTTTTGATTTTCCGTGAACTTTTCTTTTAGTTTGTTTCCAAATTGCATCCATGTTTCTTTTTTAGCTGCACTTATCCTGTTTTTAGTGATTTTTCTTACTTCGTTGTACTCCTCGTAGTCTTCGCTGTTTTTGGTGTTCAGGTATTTCCTCCATTTCTCTTTTTTATTCCTCACTTCTTTTTTCTCTTCTGTCCACCACGGTGTTTTCTTGATATTTGCATTCCCTATTTTTACTACGCTGCATGCTTCTTTTGCAGTTTTGAGAACGGAGTTCTTGTAATGTTCCCATTTGTTGGTGACGGTTTTCCAGGTATTTTCTTTTAAACTGTCTTGCAGTAATTTTTGGATTTTTTCAGCTATGTCTTCATTTTTTAGTAGATGGCTTTTTATTTTTTCTTGTATCACCACTTTTCCTTGTTTTTCCTTATATTGTTTCTTCCCTGTCATTTTCATTTTTACAAGGTAGTGGTCGCTCCCTATCTCTGGTCCTCTGTTATTTACTTACTATGAAGTAATCTATTATTGACTTTTGGTGTTTCGTTGGTTCCTCCCAGGTGTATTTGTGAATATCCTTGTGTTTAAATTTAGAGATCATTATCACTAGGTCGTTTTCCACACTTATTTCAATTATTTTCCTCCCATTTGGGTTTATTGTCTTTTCTCCTTCTCGTCCTAGATGTATTTCTATTCCTTTATTTTCTTTCCCTACTCTTCCATTTAGGTCCCCCATTAATATTATTTCATTGTCTGTATCATCTAATTGCTTCTGTAGTTCTTCGAAAAACTCTTCTTTTATCTCTTTGCTTTCATTATTGTTGAGTCCGTAGGCGACCAGTACTGTATAGTGTTCTCCTGTGTTTCCTAGTTCTATATCCACTGTAAGTATTCTTTCATTGATTTGTCTTTGTTTAGTCACTCTTGCCATAATTTCTTTTGGCATTACTAACCCTACTCCTGCTGCCGCTCTTTGCGTTGGTTCTACGCCCGACCAAAGTGCCCAATACTCTTGTGTCATCTGTTGCATACTTTTACCTTTCTTTTTTGTTTCTGTTAATCCAATGATATCTAGTTTTGCTTTCTTTATTTCTTCAATTAGTTCTTGTTCTTTTCCTGTAGTCCCTCTTACATTCTTGGTTCCCCATGTTAGTTGCTGTAGCTGATTTTCATCCCTTTTTCTTCCTATTTTATTGTTGTCTTTATACCTTTTTCCGTTATCTTTTTATCATTGCCGTGTTCGTCTTTTGAAG
Organism: Ophonus ardosiacus; assembly: GCA_943142095.1. Lineage (NCBI taxonomy): Eukaryota > Metazoa > Arthropoda > Insecta > Coleoptera > Carabidae > Ophonus > Ophonus ardosiacus. Next base: position 48,056,071 of record OW964824.1, read on the forward strand.
GTCTGTTTTCTTGCCTTTTTTTAGTTTTTTGGGTTTTGGTCCTTTGCGACGACCCCCTTTTCATTTTCGTCCCATACGTAATCTATTCCATTTATCGATATTTTCTTGTATCCTATTTTTATCGTTTTTTCATTTCCTCTTTGATTTCTAGCTATCTTACGTAGTTCTGCCTGTATTCTTCTTTCGTCTAGTGTGAGATCATTTTCGAGAAATATTTTTATCCCTTTCAGTGCGCTTTTATTTTTCATAATATGTTGCTTCGCTTCCTACGACTTCATTTCCATTTTTAATATTTTCTTTCCTTTGTCTCTGCTGATATCTGTAGCTTTTTGTTGCTTGATGTCAAGTTGTAGCTTTTCTCGTAGTATTTCTTCTAGTGGTTTTTCATCTGTTCTTTTATCTCGTATATCTTGTATTAGTATATTGTTTTTCCTGTTGGTTTTATCTTGTTGCTCAGCCCGATGTTCTAATTTTTCAATTCTTTCTAACAGTTCCTTCTTCTCTTTTCCCCATTCTTCTTGTCTCTTTTTCAATTCCATCTTTATCTGTAGAATTTCTTTATTAGTTTTTTTCACCTCTTTTAAAATATCTTTCATCATATCCCGCAATTTTTTTGATCCTCCATATCTATTTCTACTTCTTCTTTGTCTTCGTATTCTTGTATCATTCATTTATTATAAATCCTTTCTGTTTGCTCAGGACTCCTTATAACTTTTTTGCTTTTCTTGAATGCGTTTTTGTCGTCTTCGAAACTACTGTCCGATTCTCTTTCTCTTCTTTTTTTTGCTGCTATCGACTCTACATTTTGATGACTCTATAGATAAAAACAGGTGAGCAGAGTAAGCCAGAAATTGTCACGTTCTATAATGCAACCAAAGGTGGAGTCGATGTAGTTGACGAACTAATTAACAACTATTCAGTTTCGAGAATCAGCTGCCGTTGGCCACTGACCATATTTTTTTGTCTGCTAAATATTGCAGGGATCAATAGTCACATTATTCATGCTGCTAACACAGGAGTTACAAAAGAATGTAGATTTTGTCTGAAGAGTCTAGCTTTGGAACTGATGAAGTCATATATTAGTACAAGACTTACTCTTACAAACTTATCAGCCGAACTACGAGCATCCATGCTAAAATTAGTTGGAGTAGAGCAAACGCAAGCTTTTGGTGGAGCTGACTCCTCAACTGGATTTTGTTCATGTTGTCCACGTAGAAAGAACAGGAAACAAAAAAAAAATATGTGGAAAATGTGGTAAATACTTGTGCAATGAGCACGTAAAATGTCTTAGTTCGACCTGCTTTAATCCCGTCGAATCATCTCCCTAAATAATTATTATGAAATTAATCTAAAATGTAAGCTTTTGTAATGTTTTTTTTTTTAATTTTTGTTGGAAATATATATGTTTCGATGCATGTTTTGTTATAATAAATATATAAAATATCATTACCTAAAATTTGTTTTTAATTTAGCATTATCACTCAGAAACATTAAAATTAACGGTGTGAGCGAAATGCTTACGTGCGACTACTGACGTATTTCTGAACCTAGCGAACACTGCCGGGTATTTATACTTTCTTTTATTTTTGTATGTCACCAGAGGCGTATCATCTGGCGGAAGACTTGAACTTTTTTCATCATTATTTTTTACTTATTAACATTTTACATTTTTACTAATAAAATATAACATACAATGCAAAAATACACAAAAAAGTACTGCTGCTAAAACCTGATAATCGCAGTAGTTTTTGAGATATAAGAAAAAAAATAGGTAACACTTAAGAAACAATCAAATTCGTATAAATTGATTCTTGGATGAATGCATCGATATTCTCCAAACGCACAACTATCATTACTGTTACAAAATCCATAAAAAACACCATATCTGCAGCACTAACATTTTACATTTTTTTATTATTTATTTTATTAACAGAAAAATTACCAATAATTAAAATAAGGTAATTAACAAGAAACAGATTTAGTTTTTTTTTCCTATTTTCTGTGGTAACTCGATTGTATATTGACAAATAACTAAATATTTGGATAATTGAATTTGTCAAAAAATTTGAATATCTCAAAAAACTACTGCGATTATCAAGTTTTAGCAAGAGTACCTTTTTATGTGGATTTTTGCATTGTGTATAATACTTTGTTAGTAGAAATGAAAATAACGTTAATAGGTAAAAAATAACGATGAAAAACAATTAAGGCGTCCCCAGATGATACGCCTCTGTTTGAGATACAGAAACAAAAAAAAAGTATAAACATGCACCTAAAGAAGTAGTAACCTCGTAACAAGTATCAAAATTATAGTGCTACTAGTACTAGAGTTATTAATAAAAATGTGTCTGGCGAAGTGCACCTTGAAAAGACTAATTCTATAACGAAGAGTTTCTATAATACTTTCGTATAACATATTTTGTTACAATGACCTCAGGAATAAACTGTTAAAATTTGTAACACTTATGTCCATATTCATAAATACTCGTAAAGTTTCAAAACGGTTCGTTATAATTTTTGACAAATAAAATTTCGATTTTTCTTTCAATCTCGACTGTTTTTATTGGATAAAAAGTATAACGAACCGTTTAAAATTTTTACGAGTATTTATGAATACGGGCATTAATCATTACCATCCTGTATAGTTCCATTATTTTAATCTATTTTACGTATAAATATGTAGTTGATGATATTAAGTAATTAATTTTTGTAAAAGGTGGGCTATTTAGGTATTGTTTATCACTATAGCAATGAGGTCATGCAAAAAGAATAATTGTACCTTTTTTCTGTTTAAATCAAAGAAGGGTAGACTAATTTAACGTTCAGTACGATTAAATGATTTTATTTACATTTTTTGTTGTACAAAATCGTTTTAAAGTATATTTTTAAAAAGTTGTAAAAACCATGTTGTGACGTCACAGGTTCCGAAAGTAAGTTGAGATTCATTTCAAACAGACATTTTATATGGACGCAGAATTTCCAAAAGAAAAATATATTTAGACTATAAATAGAGGATTACATATCTAAATATTCTATTATATATTACTATAACATTGTTATATTCATTTTTATAAATATAAATTTCATTTGGCGTGAACGTTACATATCAGCTGTTTCACTTTTGATTTGGGATTAGACGTACTGGCAAACTTATTTCATTGTCTTTCATAAATTTCAGGTTATTTTTAAATGTCATTTTGACGTTTAAAACAATGTAAAAATTAAAATGGTCGTTGCTCCGAACCTGTGACGTCACTTGGTAAGGGACGAAGCGGGAGTCTAGGAGCTGCATTTTAAAGAATGACATTTTCAATTACAATTTTTTCATGAATAAAGATCGATTTGAGGAAAAATAAAAAATACGTGTCTATTATTTTTCACTACTCTATCGATTAGTTATAAAAAAGTCGTGCATGACCTCATTGTACATAAAGTAAATCATCTTTTGGACTAGTACAAAAAATACATCCACATTATTTAAACAAATAACAGCAGATTAAAAAGATCAAATTCCGAAATATCTTCATTAATAAAAATAAATCTAAAACGAAAACAGTAAGGTTAGTATTTTTTTTATTATACTTATTGTTACATAAATATATTTATATTAATAAATTTAATCGAAAACGTAATTCTAAAATATTACTTGGGTAGAATAATATTAAAAGTTATTGTACTCGTACAATAGATGCAAATACTGAAATTTATTGGAGCACATGAGGGTTGATTATTTTCAATTACTGTGTTAGTAGTATAAAAAATAGTTGTGTTTGTATAATCGTTGTCATCATTTTTAGTTGATACATTAATATCTATTTTTTTTTTTATTTTTCCAACTTAATAGTAAATAATTCGTCTATGTAATTTTCAGCCACGGTAGACGACTGCCAGCCTCCATGTCTTTTTAAGGCTGTTAAATCTGCTCCAGCGTTTATTAAAAATGTAGTTGATGTACAGGTGTCTCATTTTCAATGTTTTTTTAAGGTATCTTGGGAAATATTACTGATAGAGCAAAATCGTTTGCACATTCCAGGGTCAACTTTTTGAGGAAAGTTTAATAATGACCACAGGAATTTTCGATCTTCTTTTGTTTCTGAGCTCCAGACAAAAACTTGTTTTTCGCTCATTTCGAAAATATCTCATAACATTTATTATGGTAGTTAGAGAAAAATTGGTTTAACAAATTTTGTACTGTTTTTTAGGTAAAATAAAATGGCGTAATTAGATTTTTTGAAGACTTCATAATTCTCGAAATATAGCACAAACTTATGATTTTTTAAATGACAACCTATGTTGAAAATAGTTTCATCGTTTTGCTTATTTTATAAGCTTTTCAATGATATATAACAAGTCTACATTATTTTGTTTTAAAGACTAATTATTATATTTTTTGGGCTGAAAAAATTTAAAATTATTGAGAAACAAATGAAAAAAACTATTATAGTTCATCATTTGTTTATTTCTAATTTTATTTCCTTCACTTTTACACATATTTTTAATTTATTTACTTTAAATGCATATTAAACCTTTTTTTTCGAATTGTGTCAAAGCCAGTTCTCAAGTCGATAAAGAATAATTTAACTAATTCGAAAATAAATGGTTTACAATAATTCTGAGAACATAATTGATAGATATGGAATAAAAATAAACATATGATGAACTATTATAGTTTTTTTTTATTTGTTTCTTAATAATTTTCAATTTTTTCACCACAAAAAATTAATTAATTTTATTCATATGTAAAACAAAAAAAATTAGACTTATATATCATTGAAAAACTTATAAAATAAGCAAAAAGATGAAACTATTTTCAACATAGGTTGTCATTTAAAAAATTATAAGTTTGTGTTATATCTCGCGAATTATAGTTTTCAAAAAATCTAACTACGCCATTTTATTAAAAAAAAAAAAACGGTACAAAACTTGTTAAAACAATTTTTCTCTAACTACCGTAATAGTCCAGTCAATAGAGGTTTTTACCCTACAAAAGGTGGGGAAAAAACGATTTTAACATATGTTGTTTGGGTCGAGACGGGGATGAAAAAATCAAATTTGTGACCTTGGGGAGGCTCGACGTGAGCCGCTATCTTAAATCAAAGGTGCAAAAAATGAGTTTTTTTGCTATTATCTCGTAAACAATAACCTGTATCAAAATTTTACAAGAATACAAAATTAAAGCTTGTTACTTTTTGTTCAAAAAGGGTTCTTGCATTTTATACCTAGGATGAACTCTCAAAGAGGTATGTTCAAAAATAGGTAACAAGAACAACAATAGGCTATTCCGCGATATTTTTTTTTATTTTTTTATCTTGAACTACATAAGTATGTAAGACAATATGTGAAAATCCGAGTATAAAATTCCTCCAAATAAGCGAGATATTGAGGTATGAATTATAAATTTCATTTGTGACGTAGGTAATGTGGGTATACCAGAAGTAAACAAACAGTGGTTCAGAGACTTACGAAAAAATGTTGAGCAAATTACAAAATAATGTATATTTGAATTGTAATATTATATTTTATTATTAGGGAAAGAAAATATATTATTGCAATTAATGTATTTTACTTTTTTTCTTATTTTACAAAAACATTTTGACATTCTCGAAGTTGGTAGCGCAAAGCGCATGGTTGGTGACTCACGATTTCAAACAAATTTTAAAGGAGTGCGGCAGATAGGTCAACGAACATGCAAAGACAAGAAAATCACCCGAACAGCATCCGAACATATCCGACACATCCGAATAATTATATTCTTAGTTGTAGCGAAGTGAGAGCAGAGCTCCATACAGTCGGTGTTCAAACTTAAATCCTATTTGCTTAAACGCCCGTCCACATGTCTTACGTCATCAAAAGTAGAACTCCCCGTATTTTTTAGAGGGAGTAATTAAAAAAAATAGTTGGTATTTTTCTTATCGTTTAACTGTTATCTTTCATATTTTTGATAAACTTTTACTCTTTTCGATTACAGTGGAATAGCCTATTTATGAAAGAATATTTAATCACTCAAAATATGCACAATATTAAGTTTTTAATACTTATTCTATTAGATTATGTTATTTAAAACAGTTTACATTCGTCGTGGTATCAAAAGGAGTAAATTATCGATGATTTTTAAATAATTATTGTTAACGCTTTCCCACAAATTCATCAACCACTCTGACCCGGTTCAAGTTACGAAATCGCGATTTGAAAATTTTAATTCAGCTTTGAATTCTACTTCATGTCATGTTAAACGATTTTTGTTCCGATGAGCGGTTCACGAATTATTAACAATTTAAACTTACATGAAATTTCTCTAAAATTTAAAACAACTGCAAATCGGCTTAGTTTTAATTTTTTCTTCTAAAATTTCGACTCGATTAAACATAAATATTATTACGCATTTAATAAGTGTAAGAACCCTTTTTATACAGAAAGTAACGAGCTTTAATGTTGTATTCTTGCAAAATTTTGATATAGGCTACTGTTTTCGAGATAATAACAAAAAACTCATTTTTTGCACCTTTGATCCAAGATGGCGGCTCACGCCGAGCCTCCCCAAGGTCACAAATTTGATTTTTTCATCCCCGTCATACATACAGGGTTAGTTAAAAGTATGGAGACGACGATTTAATGTCGTTAATATTCATTTTAGGAAACTATGTTCAAAACAAAAGTTTTTTAAGAAATTTTGATCTACATTTGAGAATACTTGAATTTTTTTTTCTTTTTGAGTTACGCTTGTCCGCGTAATTTTTTTAAATGGGAACCTATTAATTTTACTCTACCATTCGATAGAGTGTTTTTTTCTCTTTACAACAATATGTTTGTTTTTTTATTTTTCAATTTATTTTAATAACATATTTATAAGGAAAAATACTGGTTCAAGTATTTACAAATAGTAGGTTCATCTAAGATAGACAAAATTATTTCCAATAAAGTTGTGGGTCACAATCTTATCATTAAAAACAAATTAATAACTAAGTAAATTATATCGTTCGAGTTTGTTTATCGCTTCGCTTTTGTCTATCTTACATGTACCTACTATTCGTAAATACTTGAACCGGTGTTTTCCCTTGTAAAAATATTATTAAAATAAATTGAAAAATAAAAAAACAAACATATTGTTGTAAAGAGAAAAAAACACTCTATCGAATGGTAGAGTAAAATTAATAGGTTCCCATTTAAAAAAATTACGCGGACAAGCGTAACTCAAAAACAATTGAAAAAAAATTCAAATATTCTCAAATGTAGATCAAAATTTCTTAAAAAAACTTTTGTATTGAACATAATTTCCTAAAATGAATATTAACGACAATAAATCGCCGTCTCTATACTTTTAACTAACCCTGTATGTTAAAATCGTTTTTTCCCCACCTTTTGTTAGGCAAAGGTCTTTATTGGTCTCCATTGACTGGACTATAATAAATAAGTTATGAGATATTTTCGAAATGAGCGAAAAACAAGTTTTTGCCTCTAGCTCAAAAACAAAAGAAAATCAAAAATTTCTGTGGTCACTATTAAACTTTCCTCAAAAAGCTGGCCCTGGAATGTGCAAACGATATTTTATGAAGAATCTCGGTTCGTGCATATCTCGTAGAGTCCTTTTAATATGAGCAACGTATTTTTTATAAAGCTCCAAATAATGGTCGCCTGTGACTGTAAAAGATTTAAGTTTTTTTTGTTTTTGTGATAGGGATTTCAATCAATAAGGCAGACCCTAAATTTGTAATATCTTCAGCTTTAATTTTACATAGTTCATCCCGACGTAATGCTACTGCTATGCCGGAAATAAGAGCAATATAAAAAGTAGGCGTAGATAAAATTAAAAGATGTTTCATGGAAATTTACTTTCTTTACCTTAAAACGGAATGAGTTTACGTGAAGAATTATATAAGAATTGTGTTGATTATATGTTCAAACATCTATATATATTTTAAATAGTTATATTTAATTATTAAAATTATAATAGTTAATGACAGGAGTTATTTATGAAAACAATAATAATTACACGACTACTCAGTTGTCGTTATTTCTAAAACAGCCAACTTTAGTTACTATCTGACTTCCCTCTGCTTTTGCAAATTTGAATTTAAGTGAATACAAATATATAATAATTTACAAATCTAGTTTTCTTGGTGTGATTATTTCTCTTCCTGATCTTGTACGAATGGTTTGATTATCACCTTCCTGTGCATTTACTGGGGATTCTCTTGACTGTTCTAGTTGTGTGGTATTGTCTGTAGATTTTGCCGGAGTTCTTTCTTCAGCCTGGTTTGTCGGAGTTCTTTCTTCAGCTTGGTTTATATTAACTGATTGATGTTGATCTTTGGCGTATTTTTTTAAGAACCATGAATTCCTCTTAATTGTTCCTCCATCCCTTGGCTGTATAATGTATGCTCTAGGTTCTTGTGTTTTTTGTATGACTTTTGCTGGTAACCATTCGTTTTTATTTTTAAATAGTATTTCTTCATTTGTGCTAAATTCTTCCTCTCCTTTCTTTCCTTTGTCAGCATAGAATTTTTCTTGTTCTTTATTTCGGTCCAATAATTCTTTTACTCCATGTATTATTTTTGGTAGTAGAAGTTTCTCGTGTATTGAAATTAATGTTTTTGTTCTTCGTCCCATTAGCCTTTGAACAGGAGATCCTATTTGGTTTCTTGGCGTGTTTCTATAATGAAGTAATGATATCTGAACCATCCTATATGCATTTTTTTTTATATTAAGTTTTTAGCTTCTTGTACATATCGCTCTGCCCGTCCGTTTAATCTTGGGAAGTGTGGACTACAGAGTCGATGATAGAACTGTCATTTGGTTTTAAACAATTTAAACTCCTCGGACACATATTGTCTGCCGTTATCTGACATTAACGTATCTGGGATTCCGTGCACTGCAAACCATTTTTTTAACACATTGATAATTTCTTGACGTGTGATGCTTTTTAATTGTTCAAAATCAAAATATCCAGAATAACTATCTGCAATTACTATGTAGTATATTCCATTTATCTGAAATAGATCAGTTGCTACTGTAGACCATGGTCTATTTGGTACTTTCTGTTTTACAAGAGGTTCCATTGGTTTGTTTTTCTGTAGTTTATTACATGTTTTACAATTTTGAACATAATTATATCTTTCGTCATGTTAGGCTAGAAAACGCTGTCTCTTGCCAACCTTAAAGATCCTTGTACACCTTTGTGGCGCTTTGATTACTTCATTTATCATTTCTGGTGGAATTAATATTCTGTTGTTTTTAAATATTATTTCTTCATAACATGCTAATTGGTCTTTATATGTCCAGTATTTACGTAATATTTGTGGTAGCATGTCTATTTTATCTGGCCATTTTTCTTGTATATGTTTATTCAGTAATGTAAGTTCTTTGTTCATGTTTATCAGTGTCTTCACATTTTAAATTTTTTCTTGTGACATCGGTATGACCAAGAGTATTGATAATTGGTTTTCATTATCTACGACTTAAGTATCTGTTTTGCAGTCTCTGCTCAGTGTGTCAGCTACTTATATGTAGTTCAGTTCATTATAAGGTAATACTTCTAGCATTATTCTCTGTATTCTAGCAGGAGCTTCATGCAGATTTCTTTTTAGCATTGTTTCGAGAGGTTTATGATCTGTTTCAACGGCTACTCTTTTATTACCCCATATATATACAGTGTGTCCCATTTAGAAGTGCCACCATCGGGAACTCGAGAACTATAAGAGATACGATGTCGGTTAAATGGAACTTTTTGTGCGCCTCTGGGAGGCCATCTCAGATGTGCTTTTGTTTTTCCAAAAATTCTCATAGGGCACTAGATAATGACGAAAAACTGATTATTGTTGATTTTTTTTTTTTCAAATAACTTCTAAACTATTGGTAATTGAGAAAAACGTTTCAAATATAAAAGATATATATTTTTATTAACTAACCAGTGGCGTACGAAACAAATTTTTGTATCCGTAAATTTTCGAGATATAACACAAACTTATATTTTTTTAAATGGAACCCATATCTAATTTTAGTCCCAAAAAAATAATTATTTTTTATCTTTTCAATGTTGTAAGGGTTATTATGTTTTATATTTGTTTTGCTCCTAAAATTTAATTTTTCTCTTTATTTTCCTGAATTTTCTTATTATTTCCCAAAAAAACATTATTATTTTTATTAATTATATTGTATTTGATCAAAATAATTTGTTTTATGCCTTTATTACTTAATATTTTCATTCTAGACTCATAATTACAAATTATACTATGATGTTCCAAGCGCGACCTGATACAAAATATTATAAAAATTAATTTGATACGAATTTTGAACAAAGTTTTTTAACGAAATAAATTATTTAAATACAAGGAATATTTCCAAATAGAAATCTACAAATATTTTCAAAATAATTGTAAATTTAATACAAAATAAGGAAAAAAAAACAATTAAGAACGCAAAACAAATATAAAACATAATAACCCTGATATCGTTGAAAACAGAAAAAAATATTTATTTTTTTGAGACAAAAATCAGATATGGGTTCCATTTAAAAAAATATAAGTTTGTGTTATATCTCAAAAATTTACGGATATAAAAATTTATTTCGGACGCCACTGGTTAGTTAATAAATATATCTATCTTTTATATTTGAAACTTTTTTGTCAATTATTAATAATTTAGAAATTATTTGAAAAAGAAAAAATCAACAATCTTCAGTTTTTCGTCATTATCTAGTGCCCTATGAGAATTTTTGGAAAAATAAAAGCACATCTGAGATGGCCTCCCAAAGGCGCACAAAAAGTTCCATTTAACCGACATCGTATCTCTTATAGTTCTCGAGATCCCAATGGTGGCACCTTTAAGTGGGACACACTGTATATATATATATATATATATATATATATATATATATATATATATATATACAGGGTGTCCCATTTTAATGTACCACGTGGAATATCTTCAGGATCAAGCACAGTATTAAAAAATGTTTTAAATAAAAGTTTAACGATATGGAGGGGGACATCCGATCCTGTAAAGAAATTCAACCTCCTATCCACAAGGTAGGCTGGGGAGGGGGTAGTTTTAATTTTTTTAAATGGTAACCCCTATTTTTTATAGCAGAATCGGGTAGAGTATGAAAAAATAAATAGATTTTATCTAAAACAATTTTTTGTAGACAGAAACACAAACAAATACACATACACACGAGACGTAATTCCGACTGAGCAACCTCCTCGTTGTACGTCGTCGAATTTTAATGTACCACCTGGAATATCTTCAGGATTATGCACCGTATTAAAAAATGTTTTAAATAAAGTTTAACGATATGGAGAGGGACACCCGACCCTGTAAAGAAATTCAACCCCCAATTCCCAAGGGAGGCTGGGGAGGGGGTAGTTTTCAAATTTTAAATGGTAACCCTAATTTTTTATAGCAGAATCGGATAGAGCGTAAAAAATAAATAGATTTTATTTAAAAGACACACACAAACATAAACAAATACACATACACACGATACGTAAATCCGATCGAGCAACCTCCTCGTGGTTCGTCTCGGGTAATGCTAATGCCGGTGGTAAATTGTTATCAGGATGTCCTGTGTACACACATACACACACACACACACACACACACACATACATACACACACACAAACACCCACCCCCACACTACTTTGATTGTTTCCGGAAAATCATATATTGAAAACAATTTTGTTAATTGCAGCGCCATCTACTAAAATAACAAAATTTTTTTTTAAATAAAATCTACTTATTTTTTCACGCTCTATCCGATTCTGCTATAAAAATATGGGTTACTATTTAAAATTTGAAAACTATCCCCTCCCCTGCCACCCCTGGGGGTGGGGGGATGAATTTATTTACAGGATTGGATGTCCCCCTCCAAATCGTTAAACCTTTATTTCAAACATTTTTTCGTATGATGCATGATCCTGAAGATATTCCAGGTGGTACATTAAAATGGGACACCCGGTATGTGTATATATATATATATATATATATATATATATATATATATATATATATATACTTTTGTTTAACCACCACTATATATATATATATATATATATATATATATATATATATATATATATATATATATATATATATATATATATACAGTGTGTCCCATTTAGAAGTGCCACCATTGGGATCTCGAGAACTATAAGAGATACGATGTCGGTTAAATGGAACTTTTTATGCGCGTTTGGGAGGCCATCTCAGATGTGCTTTTGTTTTTCCAAAAATTCTCATAGGGCACTAGATAATGACGAAAAACTGAATATTGTTGATTTTTAATTTTTCAAATAACTTCTAAACTATTAGTAATTGAGAAAAACGTTTCAAATATAAAAGATAGATATTTTTATTATCTAACCAGTGACGTACGAAATAAATTTTTATATCAGTAAATTATCGAGATATAACACAAACTTATATTTTTTTAAATGGAACCCATATCTTATTTTAGTCTCAAAAAAATAATATTTTTTTTCTCTTTTCAATTATGTAAGGGTTATTATGTTTTATATTTGTTTTGCTCTTAAAATTTATTTTTTTTCTTTATTTTTGTGAATTTTCTTATTATTTCTCAAAAAAAATTATTATTTTTATTAATTATATTGTAATTGATCGATATAATTTATTTTATGCCTTTATTACTTAATATTTTTATTCTAGACTCATAATTTCAAATTACACTATAATGTGCTAAGGGCGACCTGACACAAATATTATAAAAATTAATTTGATCGAATTTTGAGAAAATTTTTCTAACGAAATAAATTATTTAAATACAAGGAGTGTTTGTAAATAGAAATCTACTAATATTTTCAAAATAATTGTAAATTTAATACAAAATAAAGAAAAAAATAATAATTTTGAAGGCAAAACAAATATAAAACATAATAACCCTTACATCATTGAAAAGAGAAAAAAATAGTTATTTTTTTGAGACTAAAATCAGATATGGGTTCCATTTAAAAAAATATAAGTTTGTGTTATATCTCGAAAATTTACGGATATAAAAATTTATTTTGTACGCCACTGGTTAATTAATAAAAATATCTATCTTTTATATTTGAAACGTTTTTCTCAATTAATAATAGTTTAGAAGTTATTTGAAAAAGAAGAAACCAACAATATTCAGTTTTTCGTCATTATCTAGGGCCCTATGAGAATTTTTATATATATATATATATATACGTGGAATTTCTTGCATGCCTGGAATGCTTTTTCTTGATTGCTATCCCACACCCAAGCTGTAACCTTTTTTTTAGCAATATTCTTAGTGGTGCTGTTAGTTCGGATAGATTTGGTATGAATTTAGCAAGGTATGTTACCATACCTAAAAATCTCTGCAACTCTTTTGCAGTGGATGGTGTTTTGATAAGCGATATTATTTTTACCTTCTCTGGGTCTGGTAGTAATCCTTGATCTATTAATTTATGACCTAGAAATTGTATTTCTTTTTTTGTTATTTTGCACTTGTCTGCATTCAGCTTCAACTCTGCATCTTTTAACCTTTTTGCTACTGTACTAGTACTTTGTTCCAATTCTACTTTAGTGGGAGCATGTATCACTCATTATCTGTTAGAAGATTTCTGGTGCAGGGACCAATCCAAAGGTAGTCTTTTGTATTTGTAGCAACCTCAAGGTGTTGCAAAAGTTAAATATCTTGCTGTTCTTTCTGTAACTGGTATTTGCCAGAAACCTTTCTTACAGTCTATCAGCGTGAACCATTTTGATCCACTAATTCTGGTCGCAATCTCTTCTATGGTATTTAGCGGATAATGCCGTCGTTTCAGATTTTTGTTTATGTTTGAGGGGTCTAAACATTCTAATTTTATCCTTTTGTTTAACCACCACTATAGGGGACACTGCCGGTGTTCGATCATTTATCGGGGCAATTATTTCTAGTCTGATCATATTGTCTAGCTCTTTCTTCACATATTCTCTAATAACGTGTGGTATTCTTCTTGGTGAATGTATTATAAGGTTTGAATTATCTATCAGTTCAATGTCGTAAGTGAAACTTTTCAGGCGTCCTAAACCTTCAAATAATTCCTTTGATATCGTTTCAATTCTTTTTATTAGTCCTAATTTGACACAGGTATCTTTACCCAGAATTGATTGTATGTTTTCTTGAACTACCATGAAATTGACTATTTCACTCTTTTCCTTTATATTTATTTTAGCGGTACATTCTCCTTTTACTTTGATAAGATGATATGAAAACGAAACCAAATTTTTTACTTTCGATTTATTTATTTGTAATCTTGCTTCACTGGCTATTTGTTCTGTAACCACATTGTATTGTACACCGGAGTCTAGTTTGAATTTTACCTCAACTTCTTTTGGTAACTTTATAATTTCGTACCAATCTGCTGTTAGGCATTCTTCTCTATTTATTGAATCAATATGAAATGTTTCGTCGTCTTCATGTTCTTCGCTTATTGTACTCACTTTTATGGTTTTACAGCATTTTGCAAAATGTTCTGTTTTGTCGCACTTCTTACATCTTTTGCCGAATGCTAGACAACTTTTCCCATATGTAGTACCGCATCTTTTACAATGAGGTATTCCACCATAACAAAAAAATAAAAAAAAATCAATTTAACTTAAAGTATGGCTCAATAAATAATAATTAAAACAATGAAAACATTTTTTAAATAATTACTTTACGAGATATTTCACATTTGCTAAAAGGGAAAATTGACGTCATACAATTGTTATCTTTATCTCGTAGCGTACTCAGAGCAGTGTGTGTGAGAAAGACAAGTATAGGGGGAATGTGACGTTACACTGATTTCTCGAAAATAAAATACTGTTAAACTAGGAACAATTAAGATTTTTTAATTTTATGAATTGCTTCAAAACTGAATGAAGTTTTATTTAAAATAATAAAAAAAAATGAGTGGAATACCCCATTAAATGTTTGTTCTGAACTATCTTCTTTATATTGCCTTTTGTTCCATATTTTCATTTTAATTGCATTAATTTGCTGTGTATCTTGATCTTCCTTCATGTTTTTAATTGGTTTTTGAGCCAGTTCGCTGGATCTACAAATGTTTATTGCATCATCCAATGTAAGCTTATTTTGAGCTAGCAGACGTTCTCTGACTGTGTCGCTACTTATTCCCACTACTATTCTATCACTTTCTTCTAGAATTCTGAATGCACAATTTTTGCATTTGGTTTTTAGCCTTGTGAGGAACTCATCAAAGTTTTTATTTATTTTTTGTTCTATTTTATTAAATATGTACCTTTCGTACGTTATATTAATTTTAGGTACGAAGTATTCTTGAAATAGCTCCTTTATTTTTTCTATAGTCTTAGCTTCTTCTTCTGTCAGATTGAAAGGGTTGTAAAGTGCCTATTATCGTCATAAAAGTGGCAACTTGCACTGCTGGGTCCTTCTTTTTTAAACTCGTAGCTGGTAGCTACTCCATACTACTCATATTGTTGGAGCCACAGTTTCCAAACGCTGGACATGCTACATTCATTGTTTATTTGAATTGGTTTAGGTGGTTTTAGGTCTGTAACACTGTCCGCCAATTTTTCCTCTGGTTTCGGCACCATGTGTTGATTACATGTTCAAACATCTATATATATTTTAAATAGTTATATTTAATTATTAAAATTACAATGGTTAATGACAGGAGTTATTTATGAAAACAATAATAATTGCACGACTGTTCAGTTGTCGTTATTTCTAAAACAGCCAACTTTAGTTACTATCTGTTACTTTTGGAAACTTTTCTTCACTAAATTCTTTATTGTAAAATATACATTTCGACTACTAGGTAGTCATCATCAGTTATGTACCTACTACGAGATTCCAGCTTATGTAGTAATTACTCGTACTAATGGCGGTACGTAGTCGAAATGTACATTTTACAATAAAGAATTTAGTGAAGAAAAGTTTCAAAAAGTTTATTTATTCTTCTTTACCTTTGTCATTAAGTATTTTTCATTTGGCGCAACAACAAGAAATTGATTAATTTCTTCTTTAGTCACAGTCTTGGAATTCTTAGGACGATATCCTTCAGATTTTCTTTTTAAGTACGGTACCATATTTGAATATTTTTTTTATAGTGACATTATTTTTCACATTTAAAGTAGCTTTCAACATGGAATAGTGCGCCCATAAAGTAAATGGCTTTAATTTGTTAGATAAATAAGAAAAATATGCAATAGTTACGTTCTCAGAATATGATGCGGCGTTTTGTTCCTTTTCTTCCAATCCATAAACCGTCTATAGCAATTCTAATAAACTTCTTTCGATTTTTGAGGTAACATTTCAATAGTAGCAATATTTGCTAATTCAAATATATCAGGTGGCGTACTAGTTATATTAAATGATTCTACATCACTATCACTGTCCATTTTTTACTTTTAATGTGTAATTTATCTTCAAAATGTATACTGTTGAGTTTTGACGTTTACAATATACAATATTTATAAAACGTTTGCGGTTATCGTAGTTGTCATGGTAGAAACAAATTCATTGTTGGCTCATATTGACATATTATGTCAGTTTTCATGAAATTTATAAATTTGTATAGATAAAACAAGTTGAATGTTATAATGCTCCATTTTAAATTGATATTAGAATTCTTTAGTTAAACGGTTGACGAAAACTATTATGTATCATTCATACAAAAAATGCTTATTTGGGACTCGTAAAATTACTTCTTACTCGTCCCATTTTTTGAATTAACGAAACATAAAACTATTATCTCGATCATTTTTATACAGTGTACAAAAATTAAATAAATATTTATCAGAACCCAAGAATACCATGCACATTTTTTTTTAATATCATTATTTTTCCTTAATTATTTTTATAACGATCACGCTATTAAATTAAGAAATATGTGTTAATTCTTTTTACATAGTATTCTATTAACAAACCTTATAGTTCACAGTGACAAAAGCGATTCAACGCAACAAATAGTGTTCTGTATAAAAAAAAAACAAAAATGCTGGACACATATAGGTACTTAACAGCCTGTATATTTTAGGGTGTGTGTTCTCTATATTATAGTTATTTGGACAAAACGAAAAACATATTTTGCTATACCTGAATACGATTGGTGCAGGAACACAAAATTTAATAAGTATCTTCTTGATGTTGTCATGAAGTGCTTTCTCATCTAAATACCAACTAGTCTGGTCGTTGGCCGAAGCTCCAGCCGTGGGATCGGGAGCACCGCATACTGTGTTTATGGCCGACGGTTGCGACCCCAGCAATTCATCCAACAAACGTTGTGCCGTGGGCAAAATCTGTTGCGGTAACTCGCTGATGAGGTACTGAGCGAACTTCTGTAGTTGCTCCCGATGAAGGCGCGACAGCGATTCCGACACGGGCGCACGCAAGCAAACATGCTGCGGCTGGTGAATGCGATGTAGGCACACAGCTACCACGTGTGAGCACCAGTATGCAGTAGAGGAACATGTGCAGTTGCAGGAGGATATACGTCGTCGGTCGAACGTAACCGCTACGTTCTGGGTAACTCGGCTGCCCATTGACTGCACCACACTGGCCGATAAGTGAAACCCTACAACAATGATATCATTAAATATTCATTCAAATAACGTCATTAATCATAAGTACATTTTTATATTTTCAGTTTTCAAAGAAGTTATTATGAAACCCAATTACGTATCGAAAACCTTTCATTTCGAAACGCAAAATTTTGTATTAGAAGGTTGGTACTGATAGTAGTGCCCTATGAAATGTCAAACGTCAAATCAAACTGAGAACATAAAATTTAGCATATAAATATTTTTTTTTCAATGAATACAAATACAATAATAATGAGTAGTACATACACAGAGTGATTCATATGCCAAAACCATGTATTGAGGGAGTAATTTGGAGTAAAAAAGGGTTATATGAAGATATGTCCAGAAACGTTTGATTACAGAGTTACAGCCCGTTGAAGGTGCACCTCATCAGACAAACTTTTGTTAATAACTATGATACTAATTGCACTAAAAATTTTATACGTGGTATGAGGATATTACTTATTTGGAAACATGTTTGTACTTTCTACTGTTTCTGTATCTGAACCAGGAAACGTTGCAAATTTTTCATCCATATTTTTTACCTATTAACATTTTATATATACATATCAAAAACTAATGGTCGCTATTATGAACAAGTGATTAAGGGTGATTAGCGAGCATTTGACTAGCATTGTTTTATCTCTGTCAAACGTTTATGTATTATTTTAAAGAAAAATACTTCAAATAATAATTATAGAAAAATTAATTGCACGCAGCTTTTATTTGAAGTATTTTTCTCTAAAATAAACTATAAACGATTGACAGATAAAACAATGCTAATCATATGCTCGCTAATCACCCTTAATCACTGTTCAAACTAGCAGCCACTGCGTTTATCGAGAATTTGCAAGAGTATATTTTTTGTGTATTCAAGGCTTCTTCATATGAGATGCCTATGGTTGATATACAGAAACTAAAGAAAGTATAAATATGCTGCTAAATAAGTAGTATCCTCATACTAAGTTTCAAACTTTTAATGGAACTAAAACTAAAATATGTGTGATAATGTGCGCGCCTTATAAAAGGGCTGTAACTCTTAACAAATCTTTCCGGACATATCTTCATATAACTTTTTTTACTCCAAATATCTCTCCCAATAAATGGTTTAATTTTGGCACAGTATACTCAGTATAAATTTATTCTCTATTACAAGAGGGCACTGGTAATGATTAATATTCCCTAAACACGGAAGAATTGATGCAATTTTTCAATTAATTGAATAAATGTTAATGCCTATGAACCAATATGTTATCAACTACAGAGTGATCAAAACCAAGTGATAGTCACGTGACCTGTGTAGTTCTGAATATTTTACTCCACGGAAATATGTATTAGCACTTGCGTACAATTCATAGGCATGTATTGTTCTGTCAACTGTCAAACCGCCAAATACAGTATTTGCAAGAATTTTTCGGTGATCGTTTAATAAGCAGAAATCATTGCTCTCCACGATCACCGGTTCTTACACCCTTAGAATACTTTTTATTCGGGCATTTGAAGAACACGGTGTATCGTAATCGCTTACATACTTCTAATGAGTTAAGAGAAGCAATCGTAAATGCTACAAATCAAATTACACCTCAACAATGGGCTCTTATACCATAATCATATTTTAACTATCTTAAATAAGAAGACGAAAATATACATAAATTAATGAGTATTAGTGAAAAAAATTTCTTTAAATATTGACGTCACAAACTACAAGCGATTGAAGTTGATTACTAATTGGGTATGACGCGTTAGGTACTAAGAATTTGATTGGTCGCCTGATTTTAAAAAGGAGATTCGCGTGTCTGCAACGGTCACCTTTAAAGGTTTATGAAATGTCATGTTGTTCTATAACCAAACAAAACATTTAACATTTTTGTGTTTGATGAATTTGTTTAATTATAACATCCAGTAATATTAACAATAATAATGTATTTATAATTAAATCAACTTGTAATATTAATTAAATTAAGAGAGGTAGGCTTAAGTAAGTGTTATGGTGATGGATTAGTGCTCTGCTCCAATTTTTGAAATTGAAAAAATTACAAAAGTAATTTGGCAGATATAAATTAGACCAGATATAGATGAAAAGTAGATAAACGTCAGGGAACGTTATCTAAGCAAGAGAAGCCGTATCCTTTTTGTAAAGTATCCGTAAAACTTTTTAGTTTTTAGATAACCTAAAAACGAAAACAAAACAAAATTACATTGTCGCACGGACTGCTAGTGACATCTACCACCCAACGGAGGAAGCATAAAACGCCCGGGATACATGCAACCATAGGTGCACGCAAAACACAACAGAGTATTCAAACAGGCGCATTACAGAAATATCAGCTCTGAAGATGGGAGACAAAGAAGATAACAATAGTAGAAGTTCTAGTTTAAGTAGCATAGGAGAGGCAGCCGGCTTTAGAAAAGCAGGAAGACATCCAGATCACCAACCCCAAAAAGGAAAATCACGGAGACAACAGAAAATGAAATGATATTAATGCTAAAGTCAATAAGCAACGAAATAAAATCAATGAAAGAAGAAAACAAACAACACAGAAGAGAAACACAAGAAACACGAAAAGAAATTCGCGAGGAAATTCAGGAAATACGTAAAGACTTCGAAAGCATAATAAATATATTGAAGGATGAAGTTTAAAACCTAAAAGCAAAAGAAAAGCAGATGGAAGAAAAAATAAACGCACTGGAAGGAAAAGTAACAGTATTAGAACAAATGGGAGAAAAGAAAGAAAAATATAAGAAACGTAACAATGTAATAATTAAAGGAGATCAGAATATAAACAACAAACAGGACGTTGAAAACTTTATAAAGGAGAAATTACGAATACAGGTAAAAGTTAAAGATGTACATAAAAAGGAAAAGATGATAAACAAGTTACTATAGCTAAGATAGAGGAATGGGAGGACAAAATTAAAATAATGAAAAATAAAAACAA
The DNA here is from genome assembly GCA_943142095.1 of Ophonus ardosiacus. Taxonomy (NCBI): domain Eukaryota; kingdom Metazoa; phylum Arthropoda; class Insecta; order Coleoptera; family Carabidae; genus Ophonus; species Ophonus ardosiacus. Next base: position 48,076,562 of record OW964824.1, read on the forward strand.
GCTTAAAGACAATGATTTGACTACCAAAGAACCAAAAATACAACGAGAAATCATAAAAAGGGCAAAAGAGGAGAAAAACAAGGAACACGAAACAAAAAAAGGATATCAAAAACTAAAAATAAATGGAGAATGGTTTGACTGGAACGAAGAAGCGCAAGATCTGCGAAAACGATCAAAAAACTAAGAACATATATTAAAAACTCGGATATTAAAATAGGATTTTAGAATATTGCGGGCCTAAAAAAACAAAAATAAAGAATTTTGGGATGAAATTAATAAATTTGATATAATTGGGTTAACAGAGACATGGCTTGAAGATAAGTATTGGAAAAAATGGGAAAAATTGTTACCAAAGCTTTTCCGTTGGAACATTAAGTATGCAAAAAGAAGTAAAAAAAAAAAATGCAGGGCAAAAGGAGGCATCATAACTGGAGTCAAAAAAACACTACATGAAATAGAAACAAATTACACTTTTGAAGGAAATGTACAAGTAAGACAAGTAAAAATTAATGGCGATATATATAATAAACTTATGGAAATCATACAGGAGGTACGGAATGAAATTGATGACACAAATGAAAATATGCTAATAATAGGAGGGGACCTGAATGCAAGGACAGGAGAAGAAGGTGGAATTGTAGACCTGGTATCAGGGACTCAATGGTCACGAAAATCAAAAGATAAAACGACAAATAAAGAAGGTCGGGAACTTTTACATATCTGCGAAGAAAATGCATGGAATATATTAAATGGTAATACACCAGGAGACGAAGAAGGAGTATACATATATTGGAAAAAGAGGTGAGAGAAGTGTAATTTATTACCTAAATAACAAATCAAGAAAGTGGAGCGAAAGTAAGAAGAATGCAGGTTATGAAAACGATAGAATCAGATCATCAACTTCTTTGTTTACATACAAAGGAGCAAACAAATGAAACAACAAATAAAGAAAAGATAAAAATAAAAAAGACACTATGGGGAGAACAGGAGATAGAAATTTACAGAAATAATATCAAGGATATAACGTTTTCCAACAGAGAACTTAATGCAGACCTGGACGATTTTATTGAAAAAATAAATAACGCAATGCAGAAGAAAGAAATTATATTAAATACGGACTATATTTATAAAAACGATTGGTGGGATAAAAGTTGTCAACAGAAGAAAACAACCGTTAGATATAAACGAAAGCTATGGAGCTGCAACAAAATAACGAAAAAAGAATATAAGAAAGAAATAAAAGAATACAAAGAATTATGTAGTAAACGAAAAAAAGAAAAGAAGAGAGAAACAGAAGAGTTACTAAAAAACATAAAATCGGAAAATGAGGCTTGGAAATTCATTAGCAAAGAGAGGCAACAAAAAGAGTATGTCAAACAAGTTTACTATTAACGAGTGGAAAGAATATTTTTGCACATTATTAGATGGAAAAGACAGGAAAAATAAATGAACAAGACAAACCCCAATCAGAGATATTGACAATAAAATAACAACTGAACAAGTGAAAGTTCAAATTAACAAACTAAAAAAGAAAAAAGCAACTGGAGAAGATCAAGTACCAAATGAAGCATGGATATATGGGAATACTAAGGTAATAGAAAGAATAACGGAAATTATAAACCAAGTATGGACCACAACAGAAATCCCAACACGTTGGAAAAAAGGTATTATATACCCCATATTTAAAAAAGGAAATAAAAATGTAATTGAAAATGATAGAGGGATAACTTTGTTAGATACGGCTTTTAAAATATATGCAATGATATTACAACAAAAACTAGAGGAAGAAATATTAACTAAGAAATTAATACCCGAAAACCAAGCAGGATTTCAAAAAGGAAGAAGAACTATATATATATATATATATATATATATATATATATATATATATATATATATATATATATATATATATATATATATGTTAACTCAAATGATTGAAAATGAGCTGCTAAAAGATAGGGCAAAACTTTTTGCATTTTTTGTGAATCTAAAAGCCGCATTTGATAATGTAGACCGTAAACAATTATTTAAATTTTTAAGGAATATGGATACAGATAAACAACTGGTAGCAAATATAGAAAGCGTATACAAAGAAACAATTTCCACCGTTCAAGTTAACAATAAATATTCGGAACAATTTTGGACAGATAAAGGATTACGTCAAGGTTGCCCCTTAAGCCCCACATTGTTCGCTTTTTACATAGCAGACATGGAGGAATACCTAAGTAAAGAACAAACAGGGGGTATAGTCATAGGAAACAAAAAAATTTGGTCATTAGCGTACGCAGACGATGTGGTAGTGGTAGCAAAAGATACCGTACGAATGAAAGCTTTGTTTAAAAGACTACAACTTTATTTAAAAAAGAAGTTGACACTCAATGTAGAAAAGTCGAAGGTAATGAAATTTATTTATTTATTTATTTATTTGAAACCACTCAACAGGACAAAGTCCCAATTACTGAGGGTTAGAAAAATTATTACAAATTAAATACAAAGTTTATCGAGGAGTAGTAGCAATCAAAGTAACAAATATATACACAAACAGCAATAGATTATTGTTTACATTGTTAGTATATAATGAGACACTAGTGAGAAATTCAGTTAGACAAAAAGTAACAAGTTAGTAAGTTTTTGAATATACGTAATGAATTTGAAAATAAATCAATGGAATTATGTGACGAATGAATTGTATTATAATAAAAACATAGGCGAGAGTGAGAATTTTTGGAAAAACAAAAGCACATCTGAGATGGCCTCCCAAAGGCGCACAAAAAGTTCCATTTAACCGACGTCGTATCTCTTATAGTTCTCGAGATCCCAATGGTGGCACCTCTAAATGGGACACACTGTATATTTAAAATTATTTACTACATACTATTATCGTAAAATGAAGACTGTACCATTATTTCAATATATATATAGGGTGTTCATTTTAAATGTGCCACCATTGCTATCTCGAGAACTATAAGAGCTACAAAAACGGTTAAATGGGCAAATAATTTCTATTATACAAGACAAATTTAGAGAACAAAAAAAAAAATTTTTTTCGACCAGTGGTTCTCCAAATATGGGACTCAACTTTTTTATTTTAAATGTGAACATATTTTTTTTATTTGCTTATTCGATAGAGAATTTAATTCTGAATTCAATGATATATTATCATATCCTCACATAACGATTTTTTTGAGTAAAATAGATATAAAATTTTAAATTAATTTGATTAAAATATGATATTACTAAGAGTGCCATGAATGGAAAAACTCAATACAAGTAATTTTTAACCTGGAATTAGAGTGCTCTGAATGAAATAAGTGAATATTTTGTTTTGTTAAGTGATCATAACTGTCAAGTGAAGTTCAAAATCATTTAATTTAATTTTAAAAATGTATAATTTTACTCACATTGAAAAAGTTGAGATGTTTGAAACATACATTTTATCAAGAAAAAATTCGCGACCTGCAGTTAATATGTATAGGGAACGATATCCTGAAAGAGTAGTACCGTCGCGGAAATATTTCCGACAACTTATTTATTTAATCGTATCTGGTTACAAAGAAATATAATGTTAAAAATAATAATATCGTTCCAATATCTGGCACATAATACCGGTTTTCGGTACCCTTCCATGAGTCTTGGACTGTGCAGGTAATTTGTTAATGTGGACAAATCAGGAGTTGCTCCATTGTCTGTAGATCACCATATGTGCAGATGTCATCATCTATATATCCCCATTTATGAAGGTTCTTGATTTTCAGTAGAGATGCCCTCGATATTTTAAGATATGATTGTCGTACAATTATTCATTCTTGAACACGATATTCCTTTTGTAAATGTAAACACAGTTGTAAAAAGATTAGCCGGAACACAAAATTCCGTTGCCCAGGGGTCGCCTTAATGCACTGATTGGAAACACTATTGGAGGCTCTTTTTGTGACCCCGCTGTGTAACTAATAATTAAATATTAAACATTAAACATTCCATATTCCACTGAACTGTATAAAATATAATATATAAGATAGTTTAAATAAATATTTGCAAATAAAAAATTAATAAAAAATGTCAAATATGACATTGACAAAAAAAAGTGAAGAATCTTTCCGACAACTTGACCTAATATTACGTGGTAATACTACTGCATTTATACATAAACCCAGAAGACCAGTGGATGAAAACAATGAAATAAATGTTTTGGCATATTTTGAAGCCAATCCAAGAGCTTCTGTACGAATGGCCTCTGATGAATGCAGATTAAGTGTAGGGACGGTGCATAAAATTTTAAAACGACACAAGTATAAGCCATACAAATTCCATAAAGTTCAACACTTGCAACCTGGTGATTATGACCGCAGATTTGAATTTTGCCATTTAATCATTAATGAAGGAATTGATATTTTAAAATGTGTTATTTGGACGGATGAAGCAAATTTTTCCAATAATGGATTGTTTAATGTAAAAAATAAACATTATTGGAGTTCCGAGAATCCTATTATGGTACGTGAAAGAAGTTTTTTTCACATGTATGAAGGTACTCTAACTGGAGATCGTTACTTAGAATTTTTAAGAAACAGACTTGATGATATATTGGATGATCTGCCATTAAATGTCGTTAGAAATCTACACTTTCAACAGGATGGAGCACCAGCCCATAATTCTCGTCAAGTAACCGCGTACCTGAATGAAACATTTCCAAATCAATGGATTAGTACCAAAGGACCCATTGCATGGCCTGCAAGATCACCCGATTTAAACCCTTTAGACTTTTTCTTATGGTGTTATTTAAAAGATAAAGTCTACGATAATGTGCATCAGAATCTACAACAATTAAAAAACAGCATTGAAAATATTTTGAACAATATTGACGGAAGAAAATTAAGATTAGTTAGAAATAGTTTATTTCATAGAGTACAGTTATGTATAAATGAAAATGGAGGCAATTTTGAACAGTACTTATAAATTTATAGGAGTTTATTTTATTTTTGTAAATATTTCTTCATTATAATTAAATATTAAAATAAAAATTATAACAGTTTTTTTTAGATTTTGCGTTCATAATGAAGTCATTACGATACGCAATTGCGTATCGTAATGGTCTTCATTTCGTTACGCATTTTTTTGTTTTAGAAGGTTGGTACTAGATGACAATTACACTACAAATACTTAAATTTAACCTTCAAATGTTCAAATAAATAATAATTGAATGTGGTCAGTCCAGTGATACCAACTACAGCATTTCACTTGCAAATTTCCTTAAATTGACTCGGTTTAATATAGCAGTTTTTTACAATATTTTAGTATGTAGAAGGCGCAAAATCTAAAAAATAGTATAAAGAACTTATTTTATAAGACATTTTTTTCGCACTTGTCAATTAGAAAACTCGCCAAGGCTCGTTTTCTAAACTTTGACGCGTGCGAAAAAAACATGTCTTATAAAACTTGTTCTTTAATATACTATTTTCATTCATTATACTTTTATTCACTTCTTTCTATCATGGCACTCTAATTATGCGTAAAAAACACATGTACATATTCAGTTTTTCCATTCATTGCACTCTTAGTAATATCATATTTTAATCAAATTAATTTAAAACTTTATATCTATTTTACTCAAAAAAATCGTTATGTAAGGATATGATAATATTATATCATTGAATTCAGAATTAAATTCTCTATCGAATAAGCAAATAAAAAAATATATTCACATTTAAAATAAAAAAGTTGAGTCCCGTATTTTGAGAACCACTGGTCGAAAAAAAATTTTTTTCTGTTCCCTAAATTTGTCTTGTATAATAGAAATTGTTTGTCCATTTAAAATGAACACCCGGTATGTATGTATGTATGTATGTATGCAGAGCTGGGCAGTAACTAGTTACTTTAGGAACTTAGTTACTAACTAGTTACTTTTACTTAACTTGTAACGTAACTTAGTTACTTTTTAAAATATGGTAACTGTAACTGTAACTTAACTTGCTGAGGAAAAGTAGTTGGTAACTTTACGGTTTTTAGTTACTAGTTACTTGAGTAACTTAAGTTACTTAAAGTAACTCAGAAATTAGAATGTAACTTAAGTTAGTCAAAGTAAAAATTAATCATTATCCACTAATAAGTCTAGGAAATAATGTCTGCATGTTTTATACATTATAATGGTCATGTCATGTTAGAAAGAAAGTAGATTCTTCATATCTTGGTATACGAAATCAAAATTGAAAAATAAATTAATAAATTTTTAAAAAATCACAGCAACCGGGCCCTGCGGGCCCTTGTCAAAGCGGGCCCTAGCCTGTAGCCTCGTGGGCCTAGGCGGTAATAAGGCCCTGTAGGTCTGTTAACATTAACAATAATAATCTGATTGGGTGTTGCCAAGCAATAACGTTAAAATTTAGGTTAACATAGTTAGTGCAAAAACTCCCTGATATGTATACTACACAATAACTAAGTCAACAGTCTAAGTCTACACTTCACGCCATTAAAAGTAGTTAGAAAGTAACTCAAGGTAACTAAGTTACTTTTAATGAGTAACTAGTAAATAACTTAGTTCTTTCATCAAAGTAACTGGAACTTAAGTAACTTAGTTACTTTTTTTTGGAGGTAACTGTAACTGTAACTAGTTACTTTTTAAAAGTAACTTGCCCAGCTATGTATGTATGTATGTATGTATGTATGTATGTATGTATATATGTATGTATATGTATATATATATATATATATATATATATATATATATATATATATATATGTATGTATATATATATATATATATATATATATATATATATATATATATATATATATGTATGTATATATATATATATATATATATATATATATATATATATATCTCCGGTTATGCGATATACACTAAAAACTAATGAGCTCTTCCCACATTAGTATAAATGGGTATAAAAAATTTCAAAATTTTCTGATTGATAGTACATATTTGAATAATCGTGTGCATAGGATCCACCACACACACATACTCACAGACACACACACACGCATACCCACAGACATCATTCCATCATTGTGAAAATGATAAAATCGGATTCTGGCAACATGCTTATTAACTAAAATTTCTATATGCGATTTTTAGCACGATCCCTATACCTCCCTTACCTAGGGTAGCGGGAGGTAAAAATGGCTCATATAAAATTTTTATTATTTTAAATATACTGTAAATTTTACGATTTTTTTTTTTAAGAAACATGCATATAAAGTTTCGTATAAATTTGATTAAAATATAACTATAATAAGATCAGGTTTCATAAAACAAATTAATCTATGATAATATTTTACTTCCCAAGTAAATTTAAAAAAATACACAGCTATTTTCTTCAAGTAGTGAATCTATGGCTGTGTCCGATGTCGTTTTTTGGTATTTAGTATTTAGATCTTCTTCACATAAATACAACTCCGAATGGCACACTAATAACATCCATTGGTTTGTATGGCAACACTTTAGAACAACAAATATGAATTATACAATTCTATTTAATTTGATGCTTCAGATTAAATGTTAATATATTTTATAAAATAGAAGCTAAGAAACTATTCTTTGACAGTAAATTTGACGTTATGACAAAATTATAGCATTAAATATGATTTGTTTAATTAGTGCGTATCAACTTCGAGGCGTAGTGTGCCCTTGCACAACCCTAAAATCTAATTCCTAAAATCCTAAATAATCACTAGATTTGGGGCATACAAATTTAGGATTTAGATATTAGGGAGATAAAAGTGCAACATCGGACACAGCATAAATCATATGAACATAGAAATAGATTATAATATGTTCATATAATTAAATTTGCTCTGGAAGTAAATTTAACTGGTCGTCTATGGAACAGACCTGAAGAGTGTCACATCACAATTAATTATAAAAAATCTGTTGTGACCAGCACAAGACCTTCCGTCAATTTGATGTATTTTGTACAAATCCCATACCAAAAGTTCCTTGGAAAATATTTTATATATCCAGTAAAATTGTAACACGAACATATACTATTTTTTTACAATACTGCGGAGACTATTTTTTTCTTGTATTTAATTCTGTATTTACGAGTATTATTAAATAGCATTGCGTTTTTGTATTAAGAATAAGTAAAATTAAAATATTTATTATTTATTTATTATTATTTTTAATGGGGTCCTGTGGCCGAGTGCCTGAGTGTCTGGTCGCAAATCGGGAACCGGGTTCGATCCCGACCGACGCCAAATATTTCGAATTTTAAATGATGCAAAAGTGACCCCTGTGGTGCACTCTCCACGCCAACAATCAGTGCCTGTGAGGTGTCGCCTGGTAAGCGCCCGCACAGTACAAATATGTCATCATCATTACCGATATCTGTGATAAAGCAGATTGGCACACCCAGAAATGGGTAATATGCCGTGATGATATATTTATTTATTTTATTTAAAATATTTATTTCTTATGAATATTGTGTTAAATTCTTTACAAAAAAAAACTTGTTATTATCATTAAAAAATTAGCATTAGTTTAAAAAAAAAAACGAAAGCTATAACAATATCTTCAAGCCATATTTGAATACGTTCCTATCTTCACTGCAAAACTTTTATTCCGTTTTCCACATCACACAAACATTCCAAACCACAAAGCATACTCGTATACAGTGTGTCCCATTTAGAAGTGCCACCATTGGGATCTCGAGAACTATAAGAGATACGATGTCGGTTAAATGGAACTTTTTGTGCGCCTTTATGAGGCCATCTCAGATGTGCTTTTGTTTTTTCAAAAATTTTCATAGGGCACTAGATAATGACGAAAAACTGATTATTGTTATTTTTTTCTTTTTCAAATAACTTCTAAACTATTAATAATTGAGAAAAACATTTCAAATATAAAAGATAGATATTTTTATTATCTAACCAGTGGCGTACGAAACAAATTTTTATATCCGTAATTTTTTGAGATATAACACAAACTTATATTTTTTTAAATGGAACCCATATCTGATTTTAGTCTCAAAAAATAACTATTTTTTTCTCTTTTCAATGTTGTAAGGATTATTATGTTTCATATTTGTTTTGCCTTGAAAATTATTATTTTTTCCTTATTTTGTATTAAATTTACAATTATTTTGAAAATATTAGTAGATTTCTATTTAGAAATACTACTTGTATTTAAATAATTTATTTCGTTAGAAAAATTTGCTCAAAACTCGTATCAAATTAATTTTTATATTTTGTATCAGGTCGCTCTTGGCACATTATAGTGTAATTTGTAATTATAAGTCTAGAATAAAAATATTAAGTAATAAAGGCATAAAATAAATTATATCGATGAAATACAATATAATTAATAAAAATAATAATTTTTTTTTAAGACATAATAAGAAAATTTACAAAAATAAAGAAAAAAATTAAATTTTAGGAGCAAAACAAATATAAAATATAATAACCCTTACATCATTGAAAAGAGAAAAAAATAATAATTTTTTTGATACTAAAATAAGATATGGGTTCCATTTAAAAAAATATAAGTTTGTGTTATATCTCGAAAATTTATGGATATAAAAATTTATTTTCTACGCCACTTGTTAGTTAATAAAAATATCTATCTTTTATATTTGAAACGTTTTTCTCAATTACTAATAGTTTAGAAGTTATTTGCTAAAGAAAAAATCAACAATATTCAGTTTTTCGGCATTATCTAGTGCCCTATGAGAATATTTGGAAAAACAAAAGCTTATCTGAGATGGCCTCCTAAACGCGCACAAAAAGTTCCATTTAACCGTCATCGTATCTCTTATAGTTCTCGAGATCCCAATGGTGGCACTTCTAAATGGGACACACTGTATACATTGAACGCTGCGTGCTGCGAAGACAACTATTGTTAATTATGGAAATTAACGAAAATATGGATAGTGATTATTCGTATTCGTGCACATCACCAGATATTGTAGAAAAAGCAAAAGTTGTGACTTTAAATCCACTTCCAGAGAAATCAAGAGCAAAGTATGAAAGACAATATGATCTATTTATTACGTGGTGTAAAAATAGAAAAATAGGAAGATATAGCGAAAATGTAATGGTGGCATATGATAAAGCAAGAACTACCAAATCTTCTACTCTCTGGTCTATATACTATATATTTTTACTAAAGAAGTAATAAAATTTCTGCGTGAAGCACCAGATAAAACAAATTTACTGAGAAAGGTAAACAACTATTATATTCACTTATATTGTAAATATTAACAAGGTAATTTATTGACAGATTATTTTAATTATGGGAATGTTTGGCGCGTGCAGACATGACAAACTTGTTAAAATGTCAATAAAAGATAAAGATAAAAATTGTATATTAATAGTGAAGGTTCCTGATTCAAAAACAAGACAAAGTTGTGTATTTACTGTGAGCAATAATGATGAAGGACTTGTTGATTTTTTATCGTTATATATGAAATACATTGCACTAAGACGATATTCTAACGGGAAATGTTTCAAACAGTAGTATGCATGAATATTATTGGAAGAACACCCAGTGAAATAGCCCAATATTTAAATTTACCTGATGCCAAATTATATACTGGACATAGCTTCCGGCGTACAACAGCTACTCTTAGCTAATGGAGGAGGTGATATAATGCAGCTAAAACGCCATGGAGGGCGGAAAAATTCCACCATAGCTGAAGCGTACTTTGACGATAGTATTAACAATAAAATCGAAACTGCGGAGAAAATAATGGGGAGCAAAAGCCCGACATCGCCACAAATTGTAGAACATACAGTATCAAACTCTTCAGGCCTGTCATCGTCCAGATCTCCAGATCATGGAGGTAGAAATATATAAAGGAGGGAGCATGAGGTTATGTTGTGGGCCAGGGGAATGAAGCCTAGTAGGGAACGGACGAACACAGCTGTTGGACCGTCCTAGAGGGGGGGATAAGCGTGGCAATTTTTAAATAAAATTGCTTTATTCGTTCAATTAAAATTTTATAAAACTTTAAATACTGAAAGAAATGTGTTGCACATATATTATTTATTGAAATATGATATTAATGTGTTTTTTTATACATTTTACTTATTGAATTTACTTAATTAAATTCAAAACGCACGTGTTTTAATCAAATATTTTTATTTAATTAATAAAACGTATTGAAATGCACTCTAAAACTATACAACACAAACGTAAACAAGCTAAACAATACGGCTTTAAGGTCAAAGAAGGTTGACAGATAGGCCCGGCCTGAAGTGGGGGAAATGGCTTCACATTTACAGCCACTTGCTCTCTTCTTATTTATTCCTACCTCCATGATCCAGATTGATTATACATAGTAAATAATAAATAGTAATATAACAACAATATATAAAAATAATAATATAATTTATGTATAATTTCTAATTTATAAATAAAAATATTAAATATTATTAAAAGACGTTTTTTTTTTATTAATCGTTATTTATTGAGCAATACCTTTGCAATACTGTAAGTACAAAGTGTACAGGCTGTCTCATTTTCGATGTTTTTCAGGGTATCTCGGGAAATATTACTGATAGAGCAAAATTGTTTGTACATTCCATAGTCAACTTTTTGAGAAAAGTTTAATAGTCACCACAGGAATTTTCGATCTTTTGTTTCTGAGCTACAGGTAAAAACTTGTTTTTCGCTCATTTTGAAAATATCACATAACATTTATTATGGTAGTTAGAGAAAAAATTTTTTTAACAAAATTTGTGCCGGTTTTTAGGTAAAATAAAATGGCGTAATTAGATTTTTTGAAAATTTTATAATTCTCGAAATATGTATAACACAAACTTATGATTTTTTTAAATGGCAACCTATGTTGAAAATAGTCTCGTCTTTTTGCTTATTTTATAAGCTTTTCAATGATATATAACAAGTCTACATTCTTTTGTTTTACATATGAATAAAAGATGATTTATTAATTTTTTGGGGTGAAAATTGGAAATTATTAAGAATCAAATGAAAAAAACTATTATAGTTCATCATTTGTTTATTTCTAATATTATTGCTTCAGTTTTACACATTTTTAATTTATTCGCTTTAAAAAATATTAAACCATTTTTTTTTTTTCGAATTATATCAAAGCCAACTGTGAAGTCGATAAATAATAATTTAACTAATCCAAAAATAATTGACAGAATAATTTTGAGAACATAAATAGATATGGAATCAAAATAAACATATGATGAACTGTAATGACTGTCCTATATCATGTATATGATCAGAGGAATGAATAAATAAATAAAAAAAAATAAATAAATAAATAAATAAATAATAGTTTTTTCATTTGTTTCTTAATAACTTTCAATTTTTTCATCCCAAAAAAATTAAAAAAAAAAACAACTTTTATTCATATGTAAAACACAAGAATATAAACTTGTTATATATCGTTGAAAAGCTTATAAAATAAGCAAAAAGATGAGACTATTTTCAACATAGGTTGCCATTTAAAAAAATCATAAGTTTGTGTTATATTTCGCGAATAGGGGATTCCAGCTCAATCGAATTAAAGGAAAATACTAAAAAAATACGATTGTATATGCTGAGTAACGAATATTAATAAAAAAATTAAATGGTATAATTGAAATATTTCGGAAATAAGGGGTTTTTTGTTATAGCGCTTCGACACCAATATGAATTAAATATATAATATTTTGATTGGCGACCGAAAGACCACCTATACATGCATAACAAATAGCGTGTTAGGAGGTGTGGGTTACTACCAATGGAAGTTAAGAAATTCAAATTCGAAAGGAGGGGCTAACATTCCTGTAATGCAGTTTTCAAACAGTTTTTATTTTAAAAATTTCTTGCATTAAACTTAATAATTTAAATATACTTGTAATTATAAAGTATGTAGACTTATACAGTGTTATAATATTCATTTATTTTATGTAAATATAACTTAAAATAGCATATATTTCAAGAACATTTAGGTTCATGATGAAAACAGTTTGATGTAAAGACACATATGCGTGCCGTCACGTCAATCTTTTCAAAATTCGGGAAACCATAACTCGCTTATTAATAGAATTTTTTCACCGGATTTTCAGCAATAGTCTTAGTTTTCCAAATATTTTCAGATGAAATTATAAAAAAAAAAATGGTGGAATCCCCCATTATAAAATTTTCAAAAAATCTAATTATGCCATTTTATTTTACCTAAAAACCGGTACAAATGTTCTTAAAACAATTTTTCTCTAACTACCATAATAAATAAGTTATGAGATATTTTCGAAATGAGCGAAAAACAAGTTTTTGCCTGTAGCTCAGAAACAAAAGAAGATCGAAAATTCCTGTGGTGACTATTAAACTTTTCTCAAAAAATTGACTATGGAATGTGCAAACGATTTTGCTCTATCAGTAAATACCCTAAAAAAATATCGAAAATGAGACACCCTGTACATTTTATTATTTTTTGTTATGGTGGAGGACCCCATTGTGGAGACTGTAGAACAAATCTTGTGTGCCGATTTCGAGAGAATGCCGCGCTCCTGTTTCGCACGGTAACAATCTCTCAATCGACGATGTCCCACTTAGCACCCTTAATACACAAATAGCTATTTTCTACAGTCTATATACAAAGTAGGCATTTGCGCTCGCTATTGTCAACGCAAAATGTCACTTTGCCGCTCATGCAAATGAAAAAACGCTAACTATAAAATGTTGAGAAATGTCACTTTTCTATATTCTTTCCATATCATTATCAATTGAAATCCAGTGATGTAAAGTACGACAGCGTTTTGATCACACTTCAGTTAGTTGTTGGATTGGCGACAAAGGACATAAAAGGGAAGTATCATTCAACGCTTGATATCTTACTGATCTATTTGTAACTGGATATTTAGCTAAAAATAAGAGAGTGAAGTAAATGAGGAATATGCTCAGAAATCATATTTAAATTTAATTCAGACAGAATGTGTAGTAAAATGTTTTCGGGGCAAGTAATGTTTCTTGTAGAAAAAACAAATGTACTTTTTAGAGTTAATGATTTTGCTGTATCAATAGAAATCATACTACTAGGAACAAAGTTTGGGAATACTGACATTTTGATAGGTCACTCAGTAGTAAATAGCCCAAAGATCACTTTTAAAGTTAATGACACTAATGTAGAATTGGTTAAATCAAACAAGATATTTACAATTAATGCTATTTCATGTATTTATTTCAGCACTAAAGTTGACATTCGTGTGACTGGAATTGGAAATATTACAATAAATCCAATGATAACTGGTTTTATATATGCGACATTCGCAGATGACTGCACTTTAGTCCAGGGCGGAAAAGGAATGGTGGAGGTTAAACTATTGAAGAAGTTTCAGTAATATTTACCAAACATAAAATATTGGCTAAAGTCAAGATAACTGAAATGAACGTAATAAGGTAATAGATGAGACTAAAATGTATGTACAAAGCTAGATCTCGCGATAAGTATGTAAAGTAAAAGTTGGTAAAACAAATACAAATAAACACAAGTAAACTTTTCAAATTATTATAAAACTAAGTAAGTAGAGTGTACAGATAAGATTAAAATGCAGATACATTCAAAAGTAGATAAGCCTACTGGCTTATGTTAATAATACTTATTAACCCTTCATTGAAGAAATACCAAATGTATAAAGCAAAACTTTATTGAACGAAACTAAGTATTACACATTATTACTTAACTAGTAATAAACAAATTATTTAAACATATAACATAAAATATATTCTTTGAAGGTGCACAAGTGGTAACAAAAAAGTAATGTAAAAGTGTATAATTTTTATAAAATAACCTGCATACATATTCTGCAATATTTTCACTGCATACTTGGCACGTAGACAGAGAATGCTCTAAGCATATGAGGCTTTTGCATAATTTACTCGAAAATCGGATTTTGCGACTCTACAGAACTCACATCAACCCCTTTTGTTTCCTATAATAATATGGGGTTTTTTTGATTATTTTTTTTTTTTTTTCATTTTGTATCATCTTTACTGTATTCTTTTGTCGTATTTGAAGTAAATGCTTTAGATCTAGAATCTAGACCCATCACTTTTTCATTTTCCAAATTATTGTTAGAAAGCTATTTTCACATTTCGTTATGTATGCTTCTCAGTTATCTTTATCTATATCATTTGGCCCTCCTTATTCAATTTTCTTTACCAATCCAACTGTTTTACCTAGGGATAGTCCATTTTGTCGACAATAACAATGACTATAAAATAATTTGTATTTTAGGCATGCAGTCAATAACACTAAACTGATAGAACTACTTGTCATCAACCATAATTACGATTACAGTATGTAGATATATCATTGATTTGAAGGTGCATGGTTGCTTAGTGGCGTATATTGTTCACATTTTAGAAATATTTTAAAAAAGTCGAGCGGGTCTCAGAGATCCGACCGTTTAGAAGATTTTAAAAATTAATTATGAGGGAGGAAAATTGCCTAGTAAATTCAACGATATCTATGTATGTTCATAATAATTTTATTTATGTAAATTACTGTAGTGTTTAAATAACAAATTAAAACTTGGAAATTAGTTGAGAAGCCAGAGAATAAAAACATTTTAGATGTAAAGTGAATTAAAAAAAATCTAATAACATGTATAAACGAAATTAGTTGTGAGAGGTTTTCAACAAATATGCAAACCATAAAAATTTTGTTGTCAAAGTCAAAGGGTTTAATAATAATTGAACAAATGGATATAGAAGCACCATTTTTAAATGGTAAAGTTACTTGATAAATGTATATACACATAATACAGGCTAGAGGTTATGAGGACGATACAGACAGATTAACTAGATAAAGCATTGTATTGTTTGAGAGAAAGTCCTCGCGCATGGTATGATTGTTTTGATGTCTTTTTCAGAAAGTTAGGCTTTAAAAGACGTAAATACGATTATTGTTGGTTTGTATGAGAAATGAAGATGATATGATTTATCTAATATTATGTGTAGATAATTTATTGAGTTACTGTAGAAATGTGAGAATGATTAAGTATTTAAGTATATCAAGGGTTTATTATCAAATAAATTTAGAATGAAAGATTAAGTACAATGAAAATTTATCTTGGAATTAATAATGCTACGATCCAGTCGTCATGATTATTATGCTACGATCCAGTCGTCGTGTTGATAGGGAGATTGACACTGACAGTGATACGTAATATTGTGTAATATAATATAACTTATGTATTAGTATTTGTTAGTTAATAAATTGCTACTAAAATTGACCTCGTAGTATCGTAACAATTTGGTGTCAGGTGTGGGGTTCTAGGAAGTTTAGTACAAAAAAAAAAAAATAAATAAATAAATCAGAATGACCACTCTAAAAGATCTGAGAGTAGCAGATTTGAAACGAGAGTTGGAAGAAAGGGATTTAGAGATCGAAGGAAAGTAAAACGTTTTACAAGAACGACTTAGACAAGCATTAATCGACGCTGGAGATAATCCAGACACTTACTTCTTTGAGACTTCTAGCGATATAAATTTAAGAAAATTGGAGCAATATTCTGAAACATTGAAGAAGGAATTACTACAACATTTCGAAGAAAATTTAAAGAAATTAGAACAAAGATTTGAAGAAAAACTAGAAACACATTTCATAAATTTTGAAGAATGTTCTAAAAATTTAGAAGAAAAAGTAAATAACAGAATTCTTGACCAAGAAAAAAAACTTAAAGAAATGGAGGAATTGGTATCAAAATTAAGTATTCCCCAAACGTCAGCTAGCAACGACAGGAGGGAAGTTGGACAAGAATCTGTATCTGTACCTAGTTTTCGAGTTAAGCCACCACAATTCGAGGGTAAGGTTTCATGGCCAAGTTATCTTCGGCAGTTTAAGACTGCTGCGAAAGCAAATTGCTGGAAAGAAATGGAAAAAGCTGCTGCCTTGACAGTTTCTCTTCGTGGTGAAGCAACTGATATACTTCAGACTTTATCAGCGTCTGAAGAAGATTATAATTTACTAATTAAACGGCTAGAATCTAGATATGGACAGGCACATTTTGAACATTTGTACCACAGTCAGCTAAAATATTGTCATCAAAAACCCAATGAAAGTCTTCAACAGTTCGAAACCGATATTTCCCGACTATTAATTATATTAAACCTACAAAGTGGCAACTTCGTACTGCAACTGGAGAAACAGCTGTAACTCATGGGGAAATAGAAGTTTTCATTGTCATAGGTAGTACTAAATGTAGGCACCGTGTGATAGTAGCAAAAATTGAAGATGAAGTTATCATGGGTATGGATATTATGAATTTTTATTGTTTTAAATTGGATTTTAAAAATGGCACTTTAAAAATTAACAATAAAGAGATTGTTTTTCAACATCAAGTTAATAAAGGACGTCATATACGTGTCATTCTGGCTGGAGAGACCTGCGTACCAGAACAAAGTGAGATGATACTGGAAGCTTTTCTTGAAAATGAACCACAAGAAAGTAGGATAATAGTGCTGGATCCTACAAACCTTTCCGATGAAAGAAGTCGTGGAATCCTAGTAGGAAAAGCACTTATTCATACCAACAAGAAAATACCGGTTCGTGTGTTGAATATGAATAACTACAAGGTAAATATAAGAACGGGTACTCTTTTAGGCTATTGTTCACCAGTATCATCAATTGTTCGAAATACTATAGCCACTAAAAATAATTTTTCGAAATTACCTCCAAAATTATATGACTTGATATCGACATCATCTCAAAATATGCATTCAGAAAAAAGAAAAAAGGTGATGAATTTAATTATGCAGTATCAGGATATATTTAATATTGAAAATGAATTGAAAGGCAGAACAGGTATCGTTCAATACAAAATTAACACAGGTGATTCGATTCCCATTCGACAAGCTCCAAGACGATTACCCCTGGCAAAAAGAGAAGAAGCTGAAAGGACCGTACATGAGATGGAGAAAGAAGGAATTATTGAACCATCTGACAGCCCATGGTGTTCATCCGTTGTATTAGTTAAAAAGAAGGATGGGACAACGAGATTCTGTGTGGACTACAAACGTCTTAACGAAGTTACAAAGAAAGACAGCTACCCATTGCCACGCGCAGATGACACATTAGATACTCTTGTTGGATCTGAAATATTTTTAACACTAGATCTGAAAAGTGGTTACTGGCAAGTAAGTATAGACCCGAAGGATAAAGAGAAAACAGCATTTTCTATTGGTACTGGGTTGTGGCAATTCAAGGTGATGCCCTTTGGATTATGTAATGCTCCTGCTACATTTGAAAGACTGATGGAAAATTTTTTGAAGGGTTTGTCCTGGAAGACTTGTTTAGTCTACCTGGACGATATTATTGTACTGGGAAAGAATCTTGACGACCATATAAAGAATTTAGAAGAGGTATTTCAAAGACTTCGCAATTCTGGTTTGAAATTAAATCCGAAGAAATATCATTTCTTTCAGAAAGAAGTACAATATTTAGGTCAGGTGGTTTCAGGCAAAGGAATTTCCGTTGACAGAAAAAAATTAAAGCAATAGAAGAATGGCCATTACCGAAAAACAAAAGTGAATTACGCAGTTTTCTTGGGTTATGCACCTATTATCGTCGACATGTGTCTGGATTTGCAAATATCGCTAAACCTTTAACTCTGCTAACAGAAGAACAACAAAATTTTTCATGGAATGAAGATAGTCAAAATGCTTTTCAGCAATTGAAACAAAAATTGATAAATGCACCAATTCTTTGTTATCCCTGGCCTAATAACAAATTTATTCTGGATACGGATGCCAGTGCTGTCGGTATTGGTGGTGTATTATCACAATTGCAAAACTAAACCGAGAAAGTAATTGGTTATTTTAGCAAAACTCTTTCTAAATCTGAACGAAATTATTGTGTCACAAGAAAAGAATTATTGGCAGTTGTAAAAGTAATTGAATGTTTTCACAAATATTTGTATGGGAGAAATTTTCTAGTAAGGACTGATCATGCCGCTTTGAAATGGCTACTTAACTTCAAAAATCCTGAAGGGCAGATAGCAAGATGGTTGGAAAGGCTACAAGAGTACGATTTTACTATTGAGTATAGAACTGGGACAAGTCATCGTAATGCTGATGCCCTATCAAGACGGCCATGTCCCGAGGATTGTAAATACTGCTATCATGTAGAACAAAATGAAATATCCAAATATTGCAAGAACTACGCTTGTTAATGAACAGTGGAGTAATGAAGATTTAAAAAGAGATCAAGAAAATGACCCGGAAATAAATTACTCATTTAGTGGAAACGTCAATTCAAACGACCTACATGGGAAGAAGTGAGCGCCTCAAATCTAGTCTTAAAAGCTTACTGGGCCCAATGGGATTAATAATAGATGACGGAATTCTAAAACGAATTATAGAAACATCAAGAGACTATGAACAAAGAAAACAAGTCATTCCACGGAATAGAATTTTCGAAATTTTAGGTGACATTCATGATAGGTCCTCAGGTGGACATTTGGGTATCACAAAGACACTCCAGAAAGTAAGAGAACGATTTTATTGGTTCAATTGTAAAGAAGATGTAAGGAACTGGTGCAGGAAATGTAAAGTCTGTGCATCGAGTAAAGGACCACCTAAACGAAAAAAAGCTCCGATGCGTTTATACAACGTTGGAAGTCCATTTGAAAGGATAGCAATCGACGTTATAGGTCCGTTACCTAGGACGGATGAAGGAAATAAATATATCGTCGTGATAATGGATTATTTTAGTAAATGGACTGAAGCTTACGCAGTACCTGATCAAAAAGCAGAAACTATTTCGGAGACACTAATAAAAGAATGGATCTGCAGATTTGGAATACCATTAGAATTGCACTCCGATCAAGGCAGAAATTTTGAATCGACCCTCTTCCAGAACATTTGTAAATTGCTGAACATCCATAAGACCAGGACAACTCCATTGCACCCACAATCAGACGGAATGGTGGAACGTATGAACAGAACAGTTATAAATTATCTTTCCAAAGTTGTTTCGGATCACCAGAGAAATTGGGATCAATTTTTACATTTATTCTTGTTAGCGTATCGTTCTTCAATTCACGAAACAACTGGACAAACACCAGCTTGTGTCATATTTGGTAGGGAATTAAAGGTACCTTGTGATATAAAATTTGGTTGGAAGCCAGGAGAACATATTGTGGGCGAAGATTATGTAAGCAATTTAAGACATAAAATGAACGAAATTCATAACAACGTACGCTTAAAAATTCAAAAAATAAGCAAAAAAATGAAAGAATATTATGATATTAGGGCAGAAAAAGTAGGCTATCAACCGGGTAGTTTAGTATGGTTGTACAACCCGCAGCGACATTTGGGTCGATCACCAAAATTACATTCACCTTGGGAAGGTCCTTACGAAATAATGAAAAGAATAAAGGAAAACCAAAAGTGGTCCATTTTAATAGATTAGCCCCATATGTCGGGAACAATGAAATAAATATAAAACAAGTTTTTGAAAATAAGAGAAGGCAGTCGAATACAAATAAGACGGCTATCTGTCGTTTCTTTTCGACTTCCACATGTAGGTATGGCTTGGCTTGTAAATATCTGCACAGCACAGAAAAAATTCCGAGACGGAATTAATTTTTGGTAGAGGGCAGTGCTACGATCCAGTCGTCATGATTATTATGCTACGATCCAGTCGTCGTGTTGATAGGGAGATTAACACTGACAGTGATAAGTAATACTGTGTAATATAATATAACTTATGTATTAGTATTTGTTAGTTAATAAATTTGCTACTTGACCTCGTCGTATCGTAACAATAATATTGAATATGATTAGGAAAAGAATGATACGACTCTAAGGGCCAGTTGCACAGTTACCACTTAAGTATAAGTTAAGTTGAACCTTAAACCGGCGTTTAAACGAAAACTTAAGCTATAAATGCTGCACAGTTCTAAATAAGAAAATACTTATGAAAGCGAAAATAATTATATGTTGGTGAACCTGGACGCCATTGTAACTAACTTATCACGTAAATAATTTTGACAGTTAAGCAAAACATAACCAACAAATAATCATTTATAGGCTATAGGCATATGAATTTTGACTGTGTTTTGTGAAGTGAATATAAAAAATGATCATGGAAAATTTAGTAGATAATAAAGTAAAACGTGCTTCGAACTTTACAGAAGACGAAGTAGCATTATTACTAAATTTAGTGAGAAAATATAAACATATTGTTGAATGCAACAAATCTAATACATTATTATGGAAGAAAAAAAAATTATTTGGAATACTGTGCAAAGTGAATTTAACAGTGAAAGTGGCACTAATTACAGAGCAGCTGACTGCTTAAGAAAAAAATACGAGAATTAAAAAAAAATACTAAAAAACAATATGCTGACCAAAAGTATTCCATGTTAGCTACTGGAGGTGGTCCACCAACAACAATTAGTACTAATAATGTGGATGAGGAATTACTGGAAATATTAAATACACAAGTAACTGGTCTTCCTACAGAATTTGATTCGGACACTCTTCAAGCGGAAAATACAGGTATATTTGATTTTAAAATACGTAAAAACAATATTCTGACTTGTATACTCTTTATTTTGCATCAGTACATATAGAAATTGTTAATAATGACAATAACAACTCGAAGGACAATAATATAGTTGAAGTCTAAGAAATTATCATTGGAAATAACGTAAACGTTGATGGTGGCACAACAGTATGGAAAGATTATTCTCCGGAACTATTAGTCCAGTCATTAGGTAGATTTACCCTGCAAAAGGTCGGGTATTTTTGATTTTTGGATGTGTTATACAGGGTGTTTCATAATATATGCGCAGGACTTCAGGATGTGATAGCTCGTCCAAAAATATGAAAAAAGTACTCTTGGTCATAAGCTCTAAAGTTGACCGTTTTCGAGAAAAATCAACTTTTATGTTGAAATCATGGTCAATTTTTTGAAATAATTTTTTTTTTTACTAATTAAACAAAATTTATTCAAACGTTAGAACAAGTAACAAAACCAAACGTTAACTTCATAATTGCAAAATTTGAATGCGTTGAAACAAGTTATGGTGTGGTATTCGGCGATCAGGATGTCTTTTTTGATACAACCGCCTTGCTTCTGTCGAATTACCGCTCGCCATTCCGTAAAGGTAATGCATTTCGCATATTTCAGCGTTTGTGTAATTCATTTTTAATTTTGTAACACAAATTTACTTTTTGTAGGTACAAACAAATTGTTATTTTGACAGGAGGTAGCTTTTGTTTTAAAATTTAAAGCCTACTTGATAAAAAGAAAACTAACGGCGGACATTCCCAACAATTTATTTAACTGAGTATGATTTGTTATTGTTTTTTTCCTATTTTGCAATTATGAAGTTAACGTTTGGTTTTGTTACTTGTTCTGACGTTTGAATGAATTTTGTTTAATTAGTAAAAAAAAAAATATTTTAAAGAATTTACCATGTTTTTCAACATAAAAGTTGATTTTTCTCGAAAACGGTCAACTTTAGAGCTTATGACCAAGAGTACTTTTTTCATATTTTTGGACGAGCTATCACATCCTGAAGTCCTGCGCATATTTTATGAAACACCCTGTATATTTAGAGGTCTCAACATAAAATGCAAGTTTTCCCCCTCGGGGGCCTTCGGGAAGCACCGCCAACTTGAGAAAAAAGGCGCAAAAAAGCGGTTTTTTCTAAATATCTCTTCACTTATTTACATTAGGCAATAGTACATTAAAACACAAGTATCATAAGGCAATCTGTTAACATACGAGTCCAAGTTTGGAAAACGAGTCGTAGGCGAGTTTTACAAATGACGAGTGCGTTAACAGGCCTTATGATACATGTTTTTTATACTATTTTTTCTATTGAGGTAATTTTACAATTAATTTTTTTAAAAATGCTACGTCAAAAGTTTGACTTGGTGTTAGTTGTAATTATTCATTAATATGACAGTTATAAAATCATGACTACCAACTCTACAACACGAAAGGCGCCACAAATAGAACTCTTATAGATCTTCTAAACGTCGTGTTTTCAGTGATAAACAATGCTTTTATAGACTGGTAAGAACACCGAAATAGAAAAAAATAGTTATCATCTAATTTGTTGACTATAAAATTCTCTACAACTTTTATCTAAAACATTTTTTTCTATAATTAATAGATAGCGAGCTACAGTGCTTCAAACAGAGCAAATTTTTTGAAAATTATATGAATGCTTCATTTAAATCATATTTTATTATATTTTTTTTTACGTTTTTATACAAATTGCTTTTTGACAATCATTAATTATTATTATTTAACTAATATATATAAATATTAATTATTGTTTATAGTTTTTTTTTACATTCTAAAGATTTTTTATAGTCCAGCAAATTTATGATTTTACCTTAAAGTAATTACAACAAAAGCTTTTTAACGGAATCCAGTCCCAGAAAAGTGCGCTGAATAACATATCAATATTTTCCCGAAATCGGAGCATGGGAACCTCCTGCCAATTTGGACAAATGGCGGCATATTCAGGTTTATGTTTACGTTTTATTAAGTAAATATTTTATATTTTTGTATTTATTTAGTTTCAAATAAAAATACATTAACAAAACTGTGAACGAACAATGGTGTAAACTTGATTGAAATTATCGAACCTATGTCTGTATATGGGATTACGATGAGGTCTTATAAAAATTTCAATATACAAGATATCTTCATCATCGTCATCATCAATTTCGATAAAATTTATAAGTTCCATATTAAAAAAATGTAATCTAGTAGCAATAAAAAATACACAACTTTGGTTTAAACGGTACCACATGTACCGCTTAAGTATTTTGTATTTAAGTGACAGTTTAAATTAAAAACAAATACTGTGCAACAACTAAACCATAAACTAAAACTTAAGCTTTAAAAAAACCTTAAGTGGTAACTGTGCAACTCGCCCTAAGCCAAAAAAATTATATTGAAAATAAAATGCATAATATACCCTTTGAAAACAATAGAAGTAAAGCTAAAGAGATTTTAGAAATAGTTCATTCTTGACTTGAAAAGGTCTCATGAGACTACTAGAATAAATAGTGGAAATATTTTCTAACTGACCACAGTAAAGTAGCTAAAGTTTATACCATCAATTCAAAAGATCAAGTTTATGATTGTTTCGTAGAGTAAATAAATCAATATAAATTGTGAAAGAGTGAAAAGATAATATCAGCCACCGGGATTTGAGCCTGGGACTAATACTTTGCCCTCGACTTTGCCGGAGTACTGCTCTAACCAACTGAGCTATGGCCGATCTATCACGAAGGCTCACATTATCTTCTACTGTAACTGATAATGATTCTTTCAGTGGAGAATATTGAAAATCTAACCGGTAAAATTATTAAAACTATGTCCGATGTTGCACTTTTATCACCCTAATATCTAAATCCTAAATTTATATATACCCTAAATAACGTTATTATTTAGGATTTAGATTTGAAGGTTTTGCAGGAGCTCACTATTCCTTGAAGTTGACGCGCACTAATTAAACAAATCATGTTCGTTGCTATAATTTGTACAAAATGTCAAATTCACCATCAAAGAATAGCTTCATATTTTCTATTTTATTACATATGTGTGAAGAAGACCTAAATACTAAATGCCAAAATATGACATCGGACACAATCTAAAAAATTAAGACGTGACAATGGAAAAGAGTACCTAAATTCAAATATTTATCGCTAAACCTCTAAGGTTTGTTCGAACCTACAATTCTAAGTAATTCGCGAACGAGTGAGCATGCTCATTTCACTTGAAAGTGTTCGAACTCTGTAGTTCTTAAATTCGAAATTCTGAGAACTATCAATTCGGTGTTCGAACAATGGGGTCATACCATATTTTCCAATTTATTTTTTTTTTCTGAAAGTATACTTAAAACCATTTACAGAAATATATATTTTATGTCACATAAGTTTCTAGTTTTACAGAAATAATTTTTTAAATTTTATATTAAATTTCAAATGACGTCATGGGATTGCGACCGTGACCGTAGTCCCTCCTATCGAATAAAAATGGAACTACGTTTGACGTTTGTCATTTGACTTAAAACCACACTTGAAAGTAAACGTGACAGCAAGTTATTTTGTACTCGTGCTTTTGTTTTTATTAAAAATTGAATAATTTGATTATGGAGATTAATTTTGAAGAAGCGAATTCAAATAATTTGCCGACAATTGATTTTATGATGGTCAATGATTTCTTTGAAAAAAGTTCCGTTTACCGAAATGCTGAGGTTCAAAATGTAAAAATGAAAAGGTTAGTACAAATGCTTACAATTATTTTGTGTCATTTTTATTTGTTATTTATTATTTATAACTGAGCTGGCAGAGAAACTTACGGTGATAATGCAGTTGGTAAGGTGCAGTTGAAAAGAGATGATGAAACCTGCATTGTAAAAGCAAAAATTACTCCTGAACATCGTGTCAGTGCCAGAGGATATGCTGTTACTGTCATTATCAATGAAAAAGACGATGAAGTTACGAGTTGTGAATGCCATGATTGTACATCTTCTGGTATTTATATTTAAAAATATACAATGTAAACAAATGTGATTAATATTTATTTTTTAATCTTTAGGAGGATGTAAACATGCTGTAGCATTTTTAATGTGGTTGCATAGGCGCAGTGAAGAACCATCAGTCATTGAAACAGCATGTTACTGGCGAACTTCGAAGCTGTCCAAAGTAGGAAAAACGTTGAAAAGTTGTTCTATAGCGGAAATGTTTGCTTCAAGTGATCAGGCAACAGTACAGTCTGCAAACGGTCGATTTAGACAAAAAATTATAGAACAAGGGAAGAAACTGGGTAGTGAAAGCTTGTTAGTAAATTTGTTTCAAGAAGACGCAATTGAACGAACGTCTTTACACTGCTTGAGTGTTAAATATAAAAGATACATTGAAGAATCGGAGGGAAAAGTTAATTTCGACAGTTTTATTTCGTTCTGCAAACAGTATATCACAGAAGATGATTGTTTGGCAGTACAAAAATTAACAGTGGAGCAATTCAAAACATCCAAATTGTATGATGCACGTTTCGGCAGAATAACTGCCTCAAAAATGCATGAAGCAGCCAAAAGTCATACTTACGACGGAAGTTTACTTGAAGCTGTATTTGGATCAACTAAAATTTGCACACAAAGTATGGAAAGAGGAATAAGAATGGAAGAATCTGTATTACAAAAATTACCACAGGATTTTAAAATTAAAAAATGTGGTTTCATTATTTCACCAAATTACCCGTTTCTTGGCGCATCACCAGATGGCATATCCGAGAAATATTGTGTTGAAGTGAAATGCCCCTCTAAAGAAAAAACTATAAAAAATTATATTAACTCAGACAATAAAATTTGTTTAAAATCCTATACACAACTTCAAATGCAAATGTTTTTGAGTGGAAAAAGCATGGCATTTTGTGTAGCATCTCCTAAATTTGAAGTTGATAATGATGTTAAATGATTACTTGTACTTTAGACGAAAACTTTTGCATTAATGTTATAAATGAAGCTATGGATTTCTGGAAAAAGGCAATTTTTCCAAAAATTATTCAATAAAAATGAGTAACAAATATGTATTATAATTTATTTAATTAGTAACCCTTGTACATTTATAATTCCACATGCGATAATAATAATATAATTTAACAACAGTATTAATTTTATATGGACACAGGCATGAGGAGAGAGTATGTTAAATTCACGCAATCTTCTTATGTTGCGTTCTATATGAATTCTTAAGGCAGCGATTCTTTTACTTTCTGTAACTTCATCTTTTGTCATTTTGTTGCCTCCTGATGTAGACGGTGGTCTTACTAATTTGCAATTTTTTTTGAAGTAGAACTCTAAAAATACTTTTAAAGCCCTTGTCGGCCATGATCAGACAATTTTCGGGCAATACATTAATGAAACCACATTTCTCTACTATTTCGGCATCTGTTGTACGGCCGCCATATCCACCAGAAATAAAATTTATGAATCCATGTGGGGTTGCAGAAATCAAATATTTAATTGTATTACATTTCTTGTAATTGCTCCAAGTTTGCGCTTGAATGAAAGCATCTGTTGGAGTTTGTATCTCTATCTCCAGACAGTCAATTACAGACTGCACTTGCCTGTATCTGACAGAAAATTGTGAAGGTTGTTTTAGTTTAATTATGTCTGAATCAGGCCAGTAAATGAAATCATTAAAAAAATAAGCCAATTTGGGCAATGTTTTGGAAAAGATTCTTGACACATTGGATGTGCTTACGCCAAATTCTATAGAAATTCTCTTATAAGAATCATTCAATCGTATTTTTTTCAAAGTTATTAAAATGTGCTTATAATTCACTTGAATTTCTGTAGTTATTAGTTTTAATAGAAAATACTCCCTTTCTGGCAAACCCAAATACAACCTACTGTTATTTTCAATGTTTGTTATAGCCAAAAATTCATTCTTTTGCTTATAATGAAATAATCTACGTTTCTCTGGAGACAAATCAGTTGAAGAGGAAAATGGTTTAAATTTTGAGTCACTTCTTGTTGACGAGCTTGGGCTGGAATCACTATCAGAAGGATGCAATTGATGGCTAATTTTTGATGTACTGGTTGATGGAAATCGAAAATATGTTTGACTCGCAACTGAAAAAGTTTTTTTTTAGATAGAATTAATGCTGTAGCTCCTGTTTTTATATCTGCATGTAACTCCACTACACTAAATTTTCCAGAGGGAGAGCCATATATTTGCTGATCTACTTCTTCAATGTTTTGTGAAGTACTTGGTTCTTCAACATCAAAATTTAGTTTTCTTTTACTGGGCCTGGATAAAGCTAAACGATTTTCATTTTCTATTCTTCTTTTTTTTGTTGAAGATGTCAGTTGAGATCTGTTAATATCACTTTCATTTGCAAATAAATTTAAATGTGGCACAACATCCTCCTTCATTTTCAAACTACTCTCTAATAATCTGTATTTCATCCAATTTTCGGCATCTTCGTCAAGCTATTGAATAAAATAAACAAATGTATATCAACGAAAATTGTTTTTTTTATTAAGTTCTACTTACGTTGAAATGATCTTCACAAACATAAGCAAGCGTACCCTTCAGAATTTTTGGAGTATTTATTGACTAATACCATCTTTCCCTTATATCTCGAGGTTTAGGAATACGAACAAAAACTTTATTTTTGCTTCTCTCAACGTGTTGTTCTCGCAAGACGGCACAGAACAATATTTTACAACCATTGTAATATCTAAATCACACATAAATTGTATTTATTTATATTTTGTAGAACATTTCGTTATTTGTACTTACATTTTAAAAAAACTTTTTGCAAAGGTATTTACTTTGAAAATGTTGGTTATGTTCGAAAAATGAAATATGTGAGAGCTTTGCGCGAACATTCATGTACAGTACGTGCACGAGTACATGTGTGCATGTCTATTATTGTATGTGTGTACAAACCCATGACGTCACAAAATAAGACTTAAAATGTTTAGAAAGAAAATCATGAATGAAAAGTATAAGAATATTAAATATTTTTCATGTATATATTCATAAAATTATTATATTTTTAATTATATAAAAAAAATCAATATATTTTTTTTTGTATGACCCCATTAGAAATTTGAATTCAAATTTTCGAAAAACGGTTCTACCTGTTCGAACTACGGAGCAAGTATTTCCAATTCTAACCACGTACTGCGAAGTTTTAAAATTCTGATACTAATCATATGTATTGCATTTTATTTCGTTTGAAATAAACATTTTCATTCTTTTTATTCCATTTGTTTCTACTTTTAACTTGTTCACTTTATACATATATTTAACGAATATAGAATAATATAAAATTGACAAGCAGCGGAGTACCGATAGCGACAAATCGACTTCGCAAATCTAGCCCATGAAGTTGGCGTTATCGATATGCTCAAATCTCGACATGCACCATTCGACAAGATGGCTGACTAGTACACTGTAGATTATAAAATGAATTAGAATTAGGTTGTTATTGGTATTTTTTTTTTTTTTAAATTGTACTCCGAAGTGTACTTTTCAGCCATCTTGTCTAATGCACAAACACGAGTTTTACGATAATAACAGTTGCGGTATGAGCCAAGCGCGGGACATACAAATACGAGGACGGTTTGACGGAAGAGTGACTTTTCAAAGGTTGGCAACACTTCACTACGATGATTATATTGCTGGCTTCCACCATGTTTCTGATGTCTACTGTTAAAATTTCACACAAATCTGACAGATAGTTTATGTTTTATAGTAATCTAAAGAAAACTGTTTTTTGTTGTTCTTTAAATATGGAGAAAAAAGAATTTCGAGTGTTAATTAAAATTATTTTTTATGTGGAAAAACAATTAAAGAAACCCAGGAAAAGTTACGTAAATATTATTCTGAATGTATTGCGTTCCAGGGAATGATTTGTATGTGGTTTTCTGCTTTTAAAAGCGACCATATGAGCACAGATGATGCAGAACGTCTGGGATCGTCATTTACTGTAACTACTCGAGAAATAGTTAATAAAATTCATGCCCTAGTAATTAGCGATCGTCGTTAAAAGTACGTGAGATAGCTAATGAAGTAAACATTTCAACCGAACGGGTATGCAATATTTTGCATGAACGTTTACATATGAAAAAGCTATCCGCGAGATGGGTGCCGCGGCTACTTAATTCAGATCAAATGCGCGCTCGCATTAAAAATTCAGAAGAATGTTCGGTTATCTTTAAACGTAATCCAATGGAATTTTTCCGCCGATATGTCACAGTATATGAAACGTGATACACCATTATACGTCAGAAACTAAAATGCCGTCGAAACAATGGACTTCTCTTGAGGAACGTGCTCCCAAGAAGGCAAAAACCGTTTTTTCGGCCAATAGGGTCATGGCCACAGTATTTTGGGATTCCAAAGGTGTGATCTTTATTGATTGTTTACAAAACGGAAAAACGATAACTGGCCAATATTATGCTGATTTGTGGACACGTTTTGATGCCGAACTAAAGAGAAAACGACCTGATTTGTTGAAGAAAAAAGTGTTGTTCCATTACGATAATGCGTCTTCTCATTCGTCCGCTGTTGCTACAACAAAATTAGTCGAATTGCGTTACGAAGTGCTGCCTCTTCCGCCATTTTCACCAGATCTGGCTCTCAGTGATTTCTTCTTATTTCCAAATTTAAATAGATGGCTCGGTGGAAAGAGATTTCACACCAATGAAGAGGGGATAACCGAGACAAATGCATATTTTGAAGAGGTGCCGAAAGATTACTTTTTGGATGTTTTGAAAAAATTAGAAACTCGCTGGTCTAAGTGTGTACAATTAATAAATGATTTTTATTGAAAAGTCACTCTTCTGTCAAACCACCCTCGTATGATTGGTGGGAAGGTTTTACGGTAACCGTTGTTGCGAAATAAACCAAATTTTATTTCTTTTCTAGGTAAAACCAACCTTTAACTTCTTTTCTAGGAAATCTCAATATATCAGTGAGGACACTTGATAATATCAGGCTGGCCGTGTATTCCGCCATAAATTTTAATAGTTAATTTATTTGTATGTAATATACGCAATGCATTGTTTATATAGTTTGGAAAAAAATAATTATGTAGATGTATTTGCTATGTGAGAAAGAGTATTCCGAATAAAACAGAGTTTCTACCATTTTTTATTTTCTTATCATCGTAATAATATTATATTATAATTCAAGTAGATTTATAAAAATTTTCTAATTTGATAATTAATGCATATTACCAAAACAATGATATTATATACCTGGTATTTCATCTCACCCGTCCCAGGTTTTTTTTTACAACTACGACTTCCTAGAGTAGTCCAGTCAACAAAGGAAAAACAGCGAAAATAATTCATGTAGAAACCAATTTTGGTACACTTGTAAGGGAAGGTGTTCTTAAAAACATACTAAAAGTACTGATGGGTGGTCTCTGAAGGTCTTCTTTTTCAATTTTTCGTTAATAACTCGAAAACTACTGCCTCTACCGAAAAAATGTTCATATCCTAAATTAGTCTACATAAAATTTTCTACAAAATAGGTTCTATACATATTTTTGCTCGGATCAATACTTAAGGAGATATTTTTAAAAAATCATTTTTTCTTATTGTTAAAAATGAAATGTTTATTATTAAAAATGAAATGTTGATTGTTAAACATTAAATAATTGTGTTCAAGGATGCATCTTGAACATTAATTTTGATCAAAATCTAAATTTTCATCATGGGTGCAGTCTTCAATGAGGGCTCCGTTCGTACATGAGTCGA
Source organism: Ophonus ardosiacus (assembly GCA_943142095.1). Taxonomy (NCBI): domain Eukaryota; kingdom Metazoa; phylum Arthropoda; class Insecta; order Coleoptera; family Carabidae; genus Ophonus; species Ophonus ardosiacus. Next base: position 48,107,789 of record OW964824.1, read on the forward strand.
GGCACACGCCGCGGCAACCGCAGCGTACCCCACACCTAGTCGTGCATTGGCAAAAGATCATGTTCAAAATGGAGTCGGGTGCCACAGGATCGTTTGTGGTAATTGGGTTGCTGTGAAGGGCTCAGCGATTCCCACTATGCTCTTTCCTTATATCTCCGAGGTGGTGACGCATTCGGAGAAGCTAAGGAGAAGGAGGATCATCTTGGCAAATGAAAGCTATTGAAATTGTCGCACCGAAAACAATTTGGTCTCCACCTTCCCACAACCTGGCTTCATGAAGTACATGTTGATAGATGGTGGTGCCGCTTATAGAGAGAAGAGAACGGTTGGAATGAGGCTTCCCTTCCTACCCTATTCAGTGCCAGGTAGTTCCGTTATCCTCCGTGGCCTTCATATCAGCCCTCATCCCTTTACAGTTTATATTCAACCACATTCAACTACCCGGTTCTCGGTTCTGGAACCGAAACTCATCGGTTCTCGCTTCTGGAACCGAAACTCATCGGTTCTTGTTTCTGGAATCGAATATCATCGGTTCTCGGTTCTGAAATCGAATCTCATCGGTTCTCGATTCTGGAATCGAATCTCATCGGTTCTCGGTCCTGGAACCGAAACTCATCGGTTCTCGTTTCTGGAACCGAAACTCATCTGTTCTCGGTTATGGAATTCATGATTTATTATTTATTTATGTATTACGAATCACTGTTATGAATACAGGTCGGAATATATGTAAAGTGCATACTAAGTGCATTCTTCCATATTTTTAAGAAAATTGAATAATAAAGTAAAAACACGTGTGCATATAATATAAAAAAATTGACAATTATAAATTATTGCTTTAAAGAAAAACTTATTAAAAATTTTATGTGTAATTTGCATTTTGTATTTATATTCATTATCAGGTATTTCCACTTTTACTACGGAAGTTTCCCATTTCTCTACCCGACTCTGGTGTGAATTTGCAGTAAAGAAAATGATACATATAAACAAAACATATAATTGTCTATTAAACAAAAATGATGAATTTAAAATTTTTACATAAACAAACAAAATATTAAATGGCTATATTGATTGGATTTAATCGAACTAAAGTCAAGAAATTAAGAAATATTCCTTTATATTACAAAAGTGAGAGATCAAAATGTAAAGATTAAAGCAGAATGTATAAGTAGCTTATTGAAATTTTAGGAAATATTTATTGCTTTGTCTCTTTATTTTATGGTCACTATTGTCATTATATAGGCAGGTACCGATAACTTACATCACTCAAGGTCAAGCTACTGAAATAAAACATATTGACTTAAAAATTGAAAATATATATATTATGAAACTGAAAGTGTAATTTGCAATTATGCGATTATATTTTATCATCTTCCTGCATCTGGTATAATATTATTTACACATTATTATACGCAATTAAATTACATAAAAATTTTAATATCGTAATATTTCTCAAATAAAACAGGAAATCTGTTTATTTCTCAAAAATAGCGAGGCTAATTTAAAATTATAATTGAATATCATTGATTCCATAACCCGAATCTAAAGTTCTATTCCAGAGAACCGGTTCCACTACCCGGAACCGGAACCGAAGATCGGTTCCACTACCCGGGTACCCGGATAGTTTTGGAACCGAGTATCCGGTTACAAATTTTTCCGGTTCTTGACAGCACTACTGTATACCAAGCGCCTGTACATCAAGACAATTTGAACAAACATCGGTACTCGGCATTTTTGAAAGCGTCAACAAAGTCCAAATCTGACATGGCCACTCTTCCTCCCACCAGAGGAGCTTCAAAGCAACACTCGCTCGGAGTATATCTACAGGTAAATCCATTTACATATAGTTGTTACATACTGGTTTCTTTAAATTACAAATATCAATTAGTGCTAAGTCCTTACAGTGGTCTGATTACTTTCTTACAGATACAGTGGCTCGACAACCCCCTACCACCCGCTCAATGGGGTTTGGCCAGGGGAGAAGATGGAATCCTCAACCCAGTTACCACGAACGACCCTGTGGCACCCGACTCCATTTTGAACATGATTTTTTGCAAATGCACGACTGGGTGTGGGGTACTCTGCGGTTGCCACAAAGCAGGGATTGCCTGCTCAGGTGCCTGCGGCGTGTGCCTCGACTCATGTACGAACGGAGCCCCCATTGAAGCCAGCACCGATGATGATAAAAATTTAGATTTTGACCAAAATTTATGTTCAATATATATCCTTGAACACTAATTATTTAATATTTAACGATAAATATTTCATTTTTAAGAATAAACATTTCATTTTTTTACAAGAAAAGCCGATTTTTAAAAAATATCTCCTTAAGTATTGAACCTAGCAAAAATGTGTATAGGGCCTTTTTATAGAGAATTTTATGTAGATTAATTCAGTATGTGAACATTTTTTTCGATAGTGGCAGTAGTTTTCGAGTTATTAACGAAGAACTGAAAAAAGGGACCTTCAGAGACCACCCGCACTCCCACCCATCAGTACTTTTAATATGTTGTTAAAGACCTTTTCCTACAACTATGCTAAAATTGGCTTCTGCACGAATTATTTCCGCTATTTGGCCTTTTTTTATTTTCGTTGCCTGGACTAGAGGTTCAGGTGAAAAACTAGCTGTAAGCGCCAAATTCAAAAATAGCGCGCTAAGTTACCAAAAAATAAAATTAGCTAGATGGCGATAGTTGTCTTCCAGAGTGGAAGTAGAGCATGGCGGATTGACTATGTTACGTTAGGTTTACGAGTTTATGTTAGAAGAATAAAGTAAAAGTGTGTGAAAGACGAAATATTTATTGTTTCCTGACACCACGTCCCGAGCTATCCTTTTAATCGTCAGAATTGGGATACAAAGGATTGTTGAGATTAGAAGAGATAAGGAAAATGTCGAACACATCACGCGAGGGACAGTCAGCCTCATAGGAATCAAATGGAGTAGCAGCAAAAATAATGTTGACAGTGGATTATATAATCGCAAATAAAGTAAGGGCATTGACCCCAGAATTTACCGGCAGGGCAGAAGAAGATATCTATCTCCACATAGTTTGAAGGAATAGAAACGGTCAAACAAATATACAAATCAGAAGAGAAAATTATATTAATGACCGCGATTAGTAAATTACGTGGTTATGCGAAAAACTGGTTTCTTTCGAGATCAGAATACGTAGCTCTAAACTTAAGAAAATTAAAAGTTAAAATGGTTGACGTACTCTCAATAAAAGAAGGCACCATTACTCTTATAAGGAAATATGAGCAAAGAAAGTAGAGAAGAAACGAAACATTTTCCGTTTACTTTCAAAACAAAATTCTGTTAGGAAACAAACTAAAACTTTAACTCGAAAGATAATGTATTTCAATAAAGATAATGTCAGTCCAGAAATCGAGTTTTATTCAAACAAACTAAAGGTAAGTAAACATGAACAAATATCTTATGTAATAGATGGTTTCGACAGTCTATCTCTGCATACTCAAACCAAATTAATCGATTTTGAAGTCTTAACAAATTATTAAGAGTTATGAACGAGGTTACCAGCATCGGAAGGAACCAGGACAGGGTTAAGCAACGTCCACAATTTCCGAGAGAAGCAGCAGCAACTGCACCTCCAGATATAATAAAGAGGCCAACTATTAGCCGGTGCTACAACTACATATTGCGACGAATTGCCCCAAACCAAGGAGGGAACGAAATTCCTGTTATGAGTGCGGTGCAGAGAACCATAAGAGAAAAGAAGAAAGCCCAGCCAATACAAGAGCCCGACAGCACCGCACACTTAGTTGAGACCAGCATGCAAGTAGTTCCAGCCAACATGGTAAACGTAAATAATGAGAGTTGAGGGAAAGCACAGTTTAGTTACAGCTATAGTGGATACAGGTAGTCCTTTCTCGTTGATCGCAGATTTAATTGTGCGCAACTAGAGTTGGCAAAACTTAAATGATGTTAGTTGTTTCGAAGGAATAAACCGAAGTAAGGTCATGATGAAAAATGAGCGAGCAAAAGTTTTATATTAGTTGTGCTCTTGAATCGGTACAGATTCGACAAGTAATGAATCTGAAGACAGCTCCTGAAATGTGGAAACGTTTGGAATCTTTATATGAAATGAAACATTAATTCATTCATTATTTCAAAATTTTTATGATTATCGAATGAATCCTGAATCGAGTGTTGCTGAGAAGAGATGGCAAGACAACTTGAGGATCTTGGTCAAAAGCTGAAGCTGCACTGATAACTAAAGTTCTTCACAATTTCCCTGCAAGCTATAAACATATCATTTCCGCTTGGGACTCACTTGCAAAACAAGAACAAACTATGAAAAATTTGTTACCGCATTTACTTAAACAAGAAATGGTAAAACAAGGATTTAGAAAATATGAAGAATGAAAATAATGGAGTTACATTTTACACGCAAGATAAACAAAAGAAAACGTCAGTGGTCAAAATTATAATGGCGGTTCAAGATTTGTTAGCAATTGTAAATGCTAATGATCATAAAGTACGAAGAACGCATTCTGATAATGCAAAAGAATTAAACAGTGAAAATTTCAAGAAAATTATGAGAGAGAATAAGATACTTTTTTTAATTTATTTGTAAAATATATTTTATAATTTTCCTATAATAATATTATATTTTTATTTTGATATAGGTAAAATTTTGCCTTATTCCTACAAAGGTATGTTTTTAAATATAGTGAAAATGAAATGAATAACAGTATATTTCAAAATAATAACACCAATGAGGTTTTAAATAGAGATAAAGAAAAAGCATGAGGCAAAGTTACAAATGAGTACAAAGCCAGAATCCCGACACAGCTATAAACGTCAAAATTAGGATTCAAAGATCTGATCAAAGCTTGATTCATGGAATATGACGAATCAGTTGATCATTGATTTTGATTAGTAGATTAACTTGATTTTTAATGGTGAATTGGATTGATTCAGAATCAGCGTTAATCTATCAGAGTGAACCTGGCAGCCACTGATCTCTATACATAACTGGATCGCGTATCCCATGTTAAGTTCTTGTGACTAATTGAACGTCGCCATATTTGAAAAAGTGTAGTCTCTCGGCCTATTTTCGGCGGGATATTCAAATTACTATTTGATAGATTTGAATTATATATATTCAGCAGGAAAGTAAGATATATACAAAATACGATATTTTTTTTAAATAATATTGCAACTATAATAATTTAATTAAAAATGATGAAAAAATATGGACACGTATGTGTAATATTAATTTTTAAAGAAAAATAACACATGAATTACAGTTTTTTTGTATAACATGGCAAATTATAAATGCAAAAACAACAACACAACAGACTTAAAAATGCCAAAAATTGTGGGTGCACTACCAGGAAGTAAAACTTCTTCAGAATTGACTTTCTTCAATAAATCCGTTGAGAAATGATCAGCACATAATCTCATTGACGAGTTGGCTTAAAATGCAATCCAAGATTCATATTTTTTACCTATTGATCTAATAAATTACGATTCTTTAATGGAAACCTATAATATATTCCCAACGACGATTATAAATAATTGTTATTCAAGTATAAATTCATATTTGTACAAAAGAAAAAAGTTAATTTTACGACGTCTACTTTAACCTTATTATAGATATTACGTGTAATACCTTTACAACATGTCAATAATATATTTAATAATTAACCTACTTATGAAAACTAGCGTTCTTTTCTTTCTTTTTGCCATAATATACACATTTTAATACCATTTGGTGAACAGCTGAGCAGACAACAACACACCGTCAGGCCGAGAGACTACACTTTTTTCCAATATGGCGTCTTTCAAATAATCACAAAACGCCCTATCTCCATCCTATCTCATACGCAATGCAATCATGTATAGAGATCAGTGCTGGCAGCCGATTCGATTCACAGCAAGTGTTGCGTAGCCTTGGAACTAATGTACTATGGACATCAAAAGTGTTGTTGATTTATGAAAACCAAGAAAATAATGAAATATTCCTATTTTTCTTGTCTGTAACGTATACATTATAAAAAAATAAATTCATATATCAATAATTGATATAAAATATTACATTTATTTTGATTTTGGGTAGACAACACAATTGTTCTGATTTATTTATATGTTTTGAGAACAGGTTATAATGTTTGCGTTGCTAAATGACATTTTGGTGACCCGGGTTCGATCCCAGCCAGTGCAGAATTGTAGTTGCACAAAAGTGATCCCTCTCCACATCAGCTATGAATGCCCGTGAGGTGACACCTGGTAAGCGCCCACACGGTGAGAATACATCATCATTACCGATATCTACATGCATTGTAGATAATGGCACACCCAGTAATGGGTAATATGCCGTGATGATATATTTATTTATATTATTTTGTGTTTATTTAGACACGAAAGGGATGTTTTCTAATTTACTCGCTATTTTGCTATTATCTAAGAATATTAAATACCTTGATAAAAATATATTGTGTTGACTGAATAGTATATCCTCAATGTTACAACAAATGAAAAATTTATTCAGGGGATTAAGGCTGGTTCTTTGAATTTAAATATCACTATGTCACTATTTTCTAAGTTTCTCGCAATTTTAATATTATTTTCAGGATAATAGTAATCCTGATAAAATAATTCTGTGCAGGGTGAACAGCACATACACCCTGAACATTATAAAGTATAAATTAAAAATAGATTCAGGGGAACAGTACATACACCCTGAACATTATAAAGAAATGAAAAATATATTCAGGGGATCAGGGGTGGTTCTTTTAATTTAAATATCACTATGTCACTATTTTCTAAGTTTCTCGCAATTTTAATATTATTTTCAGGATAATAGTAATCTTGATAAAATCATACTTTGTACGATGAACAGTACATACACCCTGAACATTATAAAGTACGAATGAAGAATATATTCAGGGGATTAGGGGTGGTTCTTTTAATTTAAATATCACTATGCCACTATTTTCTAAGTTTCTTGCAATTTTAATATTATTTTTAGGATAATAGTTATCCTGGTAAAATCATATTTTGTAGGGTGAACAGTACATACACCCTGAACATTATAAAGTACAAATGAAAAATATATTCAGGGGATCAGGGGTGGTTCTTTTAATGTAAATATCACTATGTCACTATTTTCCAAGTTTCTCGCAATTTTAATATTATATTCAGGATAATAGTAATCCTGATAAAATCATTCTGTGCAAGGTGAAAAGCACATACACCCTGAACATTATAAAGAACAAATGAAAAATATATTCAGGGGATCAGGGGTGGTTCTTTTAATGTAAATATCACTATGTCACTATTTTCCAAGATTCTCGCAATTTTAATATTATTTTCAGGATAATAGTAATCCTGATAAAATCATTCTGTGCAGGGTGAACAGCACATACACCCTGAACATTATAAAGTACAAATGAAAAATAGATTCAGGGGATCAGGGGTGGTTCTTTTAATGTAAATATCACTATGTCACTATTTTCCAAGATTCTCGCAATTTTAATATTATTTTCAGGATAATAGTAATCCTGATAAAATCATTCTGTGCAGGGTGAACAGCACATACACCCTGAACATTATAAAGTACAAATGAAAAATAGATTCAGGGGATCAGGGGTAGTTCTTTTAATTTTCATATCACTATGTCACTATTTACTATTATCCTGAAAATAATATTAAAATTACGAGAAACTTAGAAAATAGTGACATAGTGATATTAAAATTAAAGGACCGCCCCTGATCCCCTGAATATATTTTTCATTTGTACTTTATAATGTTCAGGGTGTGTGTACTGTTCACCCTAAAAAGTATGATTTTAGCAGGATTACTATTATCCTGAAAATAATATTAAAATTGCGAGAAACTTAGAAAATAGTGACATAGTGATATTTAAATTAAAAGAACCACCCCTGATCCCCTGAATCTATTTTTCATTTATACTTTATAATGTTCAGGGTGTGTGTGCTGTTCACTCTATATAGTATGATTTTATCAGGATTACTATTATCCTGAAAATAATATTAAAATTGCGAGAAACGTAGCAAATAGTGACATAGTGATATTTAAATTAAAAGAACCACTCCTCATCCCCTGAATATATTTTTCATTTGTACTTTATAATGATCAGGGTGTATGTACTGTTCATCCTGCAAAGTATGATTTTAACGGGATTACTCCTGCAAATAATATTTATAAAAAGAACCACCCCTGATCCCCTGAATATATTTTTAATTTATACTTTATAATGTTCAGGGTGTATGTGCTGTTCACCCAGCACAGAATTATTTTATCAGGATTACTATTATCCTGAAAATAATATTAAAATTGCAAGAAACTTACAAAATAGTGGCATAGTGATATTTAAATTAAGAGAACCACCCCTAATCCCATGAATATATTCTTTGTTTGTACTTTATAATGTTTAGGGTGTATATACTGTTCATCCTGCAAAGTATGATTTTAACAGGATTACTCCTGCAAATAATATTAAAATTGCGAGAAACTTAGAAAATAGTGACATAGTGATATGAAAATTAAAAGAACTACCCCTGATCCCCTGAATCTATTTTTCATTTGTACTTTATAATGTTCAGGGTGTATGTGCTGTTCACCCTGCACAGAATGATTTTATCAGGATTACTATTATCCTGAAAATAATATTAAAATTGCGAGAAACTTGGAAAATAGTGACATAGTGATATTTACATTAAAAGAACCACCCCTGATCCCCTGAATATATTTTTCATTTGTACTTTATAATGTTCAGGGTGTATGTACTGTTCACCCTACAAAATATGATTTTACCAGGATAACTATTATCCTAAAAATAATATTAAAATTGCAAGAAACTTAGAAAATAGTGGCATAGTGATAATACTTTAAAAGAACCACCCCTGTTCCCCTGAATATATTTTTCATTTGTACTTTATAATGTACAGGGTGTATGTACTGTTCACCCTACACAGAATGATTTTATCAGGATTACTATTATCCTGAAAATAATATTAAAATTGCGAGAAACTTAGAAAATAATGACATAATGATATTTAAATTAAAAGAACCACCCCTATTCCCCTGAATAAATTTTTCATTTGTGGCGAATAACATTGAGGATATACTATTCTCTCAACACAATATATTTTTATCAAGGTATTTAATATTCTTAGAAAATAGCAAAATAGCGAGTAACTTTGAAAACATCCCTTTCGTGTCTAAATAAATACAAAATAATATAAATAAATATATCATCACGGCATATTACCCATTACTGGGTGTGCCATTATCTACAATGCATGTAGATATCGGTAATGATGATGTATTCTTACGGTGTGGGCGCTTACCAGTCGTCACCTCACGGGCATTCATAGCTGGTGTGGAGAGGGATCACTTTTGTTCAATTACAAGTCTGCATTGGCTGGTATCGAACCCGGGTCACCAAAATGTCATTTAGCAACGCAAACATTCATAACCTGTTCTCAAAACTTAAATAAATAAATCAGAACAATTTTGTTGTGTACCCAAAATCACAATAAATGTAATATTTTATATTAATTATTGATATATGCATTTATTTTTTTATAATATATACGTTACAGACAAGAAAAATGCGAATATTTCATTATTTTCTTGCTTTTCATAAATCGACAACACTTTTGATATCCATAGTACATTCACTGCCAAGGCTACGCAACACTTGCTGTAAATCGAATCGGCTGCTGCGAATCGGTTTCTACGTTCACTCTGATCCACTGTATGTTTCGTTAAAAAACTATTTTCACACTACACTCACTTCGTTCATTCGGCAACACGTCACGTTCGAAAAACTCTATTTTTCAATGAGTCATATAAAAGGTTTTTTCTAATGCATGAAGATTCAATAGTATTTACAAAAAAAAAAATCATTTTAGAAATTAGTTAGAATTATGAAACGGAATTATTTCTTACAATATGAAGTAATGTCAGTGTTATTTATAATATGTACTGAGTATAAAACTAACAAGTAAATGATAGTTTAGAATAATAAAAAAATAGCTAAAATCTGTTCCATCAGACATATTTTTTCTTATTGTAGATTGAAATTAAAGAGTACTTGGTACACAATTAATTTTCTAAATCGTAATTAAACTTACCGATTTGAAGTGGATCTTTGACACCTCTGTTTTTAAATATGTGTTCACCGCGTTGGAATTCGTCTGCCGAGCCATTAGCCAAGCAAGAATACAAGCGAATATCCTCTTCATTATCCGGGAAGCTCCAGAAGGCGATGCGCAGTTGCAGTTGCTCGGGGACCGGTGGGTAAACATGTTCCACAAGTTCGAAGGGGATATGAGATGCTACACACTTGGCCGCTAGCTCTGTCAGTGGTAGAACTGGTGCTAGCTCTGTAACATATGACAAAACATCAATATTAATTACTTAAAAAGATATCATTTTACAAACATCAGGTATGTATATGTAGTAGTCAAATAGTAAAATCCGTCTTTTTATAAAACGTCTAGTCATTTTATAAAACGCGGCCAGAATCAAATCTTCGTTGACAGCGAAGTTTTGCAATAAAACGAACAGTTTACTTAGTTTGTATTTTTCTATAAGGCCCGATTTTCCCATCTCTGGGTAAAGTATCAGTTAATTTAACTGCCAGATAAAATGAAAATATCGTATACATATTAGAGCGCAAATTGACAAAATTATACACAAGTCAATTGTATGATGCGATATATTTCTTTTAACTGGCACATATATACATATTATTTACTAGCAGTTTATAATGAAGTGGAAAAACGGGCCTAAATATAACCACAGAACCGACAACATAATCTAACCTAATACCTAATACAAGAACTGGAACAACCATAGCAACATGATATTTGTAACTTCTCCAAACGCCATAATTTTTTCTCCAAATATTCCATTTTTTTTTTCTGGTCCCAGGTTAATGCAGATCGCTAAATAGACCAAAAAAGTTACTTAAGAACAATCCATCCCAAGACAATTGACTTCATAAATGATACCTGATATTTTCAATTATTTATCTGTAAATTTCCAACTTCACTGTTTTTGCGGATTTGGAAATAATTATAGTTCGTTCAGTTTGAAGCTTAATAACTTGCTTTAAAAACATTCAAAAATTATGAAGCATACTTTCTTTTATAGACTAGAGATTTATACGTAATTACATTAATTTTCATATTTTTAAATTAATTAGTATTAAAATAATGACAATATATGTGAAAGTGCGTCTGATGAAATACTTAATTCATCGTCTAATACCAATATACAGAATGTTCCATTTAAGTGTGCCACCATTGCTATCTCGAGAACTATAAGAGCTACGAGGTTGGTTAAATTAGCAAAGAACCACCATTTTACAAGACTATTACAATGAGCAAAAAAAAATTTTTTCGACCAGTGGTTCTCAAAATACGGGACACAACTTTCTTATTTTAAATGGGAGCACTTTTTTAAGGTTATTCGATAGAGTATTTTTTCTGAATTCAACGATATAAACGTATCATATACTAATATAACAAAATAACAGAAAAATGCATGTTAAATTTATATGTATTTTATTTATATCTGGCTGAAACAAGAGTGCTATGAATAGAAAACAATTGTTAACTTTTTCATCGTGAGTAAAATTATTCATTTTCTTCTTAAAACTGACAGTTTAATAAGATAAAATTTAACAACAAATAATGAAACAATGTTAGACAGAACAATATGTCCCATTGTTTTCTATCCATAGCACTCTTGTTTCAGCCAGATATATGGATAGAAAACAATTGGAGATATTATTCTGTCTAACATTGTTTCATTATTTGTTGTTAAATTTTATCTTATTAAACTGTCAGTTTTAAGAAGAAAATGAATAATTTTACTCACGATGAAAAAGTTGACAATGGGGTATTCCGGTGATATGGAATTAATGCAAAATAATAATTTTTTTTCTATAGTTTTCATCTTCATATAGTAGAAAAATGTAATAAAACATGTTTAATAAAAAGTTTTAATTCATAATTTAATGTTACAAAAATGGAATTTTTAAGCTCTAGAAACGTCCTTGAAATTTGTGACGTCAAGTTGATAATCTGTTGCTCATTTCAAAGTAAATATTTTCGTTTAAAAACACAGATGGTGCCAGTAGTTAACACGCGCGGGTGTATTTCTTGTTTGACATTTCGTACACTTTATAATTATTACTCCTATTTTTACCATAAACAAACACAGGACAAACACCTAAATACACGTTGCTACTAAAATCATATGTAAATAAACAAATGGCTGTCATGAACATGTGGATTTAGACGCTGAAGTTCGTTGCAGATGTCACCATCGAGTTGACGTCATAAGCGCGCCATGATATATTTTAAAATTCATATCTCATGTGATGCATACATTTTCTTACTCAAAGTTAGATGTTCAGTCCTACTGGTCTGTACTAATGTAAAAAAATATTTTTGAAAAATATCGGAATACCCCATTGTTTTCTATTCATAGCACTCTTGTTTCAGCCAGATATAAATAAAATAACATATACATTTAACGTGCATTTTTCTCAGTTATTTTGTTATATTAGTATATGATACGTTTATATCGTTGAATTCAGAAAAAAATACTCTATCGAAATAAGAAAGTTGTGTCCCGTATTTTGAGAACCACTGGTCGAAAAAAAATTGTTTTTTGCTCATTGTAATAGTCTTGTAAAATGGTGGTTCTTTACTAATTTAACCAACCTCGTAGCTCTTATAGTTCTCGAGATAGCAACGGTGGCACACTTAAATGGAACACCCTGTATACATATATATATATATAGAGAGAGAGAGAGAGAGAAATCAAATTTTAATGTTGTAACCCTAGGATTTGTTAATAATTTAAACGTTATTTTTTTACGATTTGTTTATAACAATTAAAAAAATAAAAGTGTTAGACCTCAGCTTCTATTAATAACTATCAATTAAAATTTAGTTTGTTGATTCAAAATGAAATTTTAATATAAAATATTAATAATTTCTTATTTTAAATTGATTACTTTAATTTTAATATTTTTTGTGGGTGCCGGCTAATCTTTCCACAACTGCAGTACATGACTAATGAAGAAAGAAATTTGTCTGGAGCCTGTCTGGACTTTGACATTACCTACATCAAACAAGAATTGAATTTATATAAATGTACTTAATGCAGATACGTATAAATAAATATTTTTTGTTGTTAAAGCGCACAATGCGTTCATGCGCATAAACATTACAAAAAAAATCAAATTAAACTAATCAGTTTTAAATTAAAAAAATATTAACATTTTATATCAAAACTGCATTTTAAATCAACATGCCAAATTTCAGTTTTTAATTTTTAATACAAGCTAAGATCTAACACTTTGTAACTATTATAAACAAAATATAAACAAATCAAAAAAATTAACGTTTGAATTATTCACAAAGCCTAAGGTTACAAAATAATAATACTTTTTTTCAATCATACATATTTATATTAGACACCAATGAAGTTGAGCATTTCTTCAAACGCGCTTAAAATGGGGGTCATTTTCAATAACGTGAAATATTGGGTTTTTCATAACCATGGTTACATCTTGACATTTGATTGATAGCAATGTATTTTATTGTCTCATTTAAAATGAAACATAGGGAACGAAGTTGACAGAAGTATTAAAGTTAAATGTTGCAAGAAATTTAGCAGTCAAAAAATCACTCGGAAACAAAGTGCGCACAATATTTTTATAATATTTAAATAAAATTAACCTCTATTGACACCTTTTCCAATGTTAAATGCGTTTCCTTTGTTTCATTTTAAATGAGACACACACACAACAGGGGGACATGGCTTAACCACAGATTCGTGGGGCTAAAATAAGACGATATAACTAAACTTGTTTCTACCGGAAAGTGTACCATTTAGCCTGAATTCTGCTAGAAAGTACCGCGAAAAAAAAATTAATTTTGCTTATAATAACAGAAGCTTTATTCGATTTGGATGAAATTTGGTATGACAGTTCATATGGTTATAAGTCATCTTTTAAGATGATACTTGTTATTATTAGTGAACTCTAGTGTATAAAACTTAGGTGTCCCAACATTGATTAGAACGTAACTTTTTAAAGTCCACGCCGATAACGTAAAATTATTTTTTTTTTCAGAAAGATACATTCAATAATAAACTTTTCTCTCTATGTTTAATTTCTGATATCTGTTACGTTTCAGACAGAAAAAAAATAAAATCAGAGTGACTGCATTGTGAATTTTTTTAAAATAAATTTAATCTAGCAGTCTATACAAATGTCAAAAATCTAATTTCTAATGACAGTAACAATTGTTTATGGGTTGTCAAAAAATTCCTTCGCAGTATTCAGAAACTAGTAACATCCATTTGTTCGTCCTAATAGTATTTTACTACCATTATTATAAATAAGACGAAAAAATATGTTAGCTTGCTAAACAAGTCAAGAAGATTGACAACTCGTTACCGTCATAAAAATTAGATGACAGACACTAAGGTTTTATCTTTTTCTGTCTGAACCGTAACAGATATCACAAATTAAACAGAGAGAGAAAAGTTTATTATTGAATGTATCTTTCTGAAAAAAAATAATAATAATTTTACTTTATCGGCGTGACCATTAAAAAGTTACCATCTATTCAATGTTGGGACACCTAAGTTTCATACACTAGTGGTTCACTAATAATAACAAATATCATCTTAAAAGATGACTTATAACCATATAAACTGCCATACCAAATTTCATCCAAATCGACTAAAGCGTTCTGTTATTATAAGCAAAATTAATTTTTTTCGAAGAACTTTGTAGAAGAATAGAGTCCTCCACTATATTTTTTTATGTTTTTTTTACAAAACTTCATCTAAACTGAAAGTTATATGTAATTTTAGAAAGTCTTTATTGTTATTCGTTAAGCCGTAATAATTTTTTTAATATTCTGTGACGTATATATAGAGATGATTTTGTTCTCAAACAGTGGATTTCGCTAATATTTGAAGTCACATAAATTTATTTTTGTCAGCACTTATAAGATGTATAAATATGTTAAAATAACCCTTGTGGTCAATAAATGGAAATATGTGTGGATAATAAGTAATTTAATGCCATAATTAATAAAAATACTACGTATATATTATAGTCCAAGATTTGATTACCACTGGTAGCCTATGTCATTCAACAGGTCTTTTACTTTCATACCAACGCTTGTAATCTGTCATGGCATCATAAATTTAAACTAGTATTATGTGGTTTATTTCTGTTATTTTATTGTTGTTATTTTCTGCATTTATATACTTGCAAATGGATTCCGTATTTCAATAAGGCGATAGCAGAAGGTTTGAAAGGAGTAAGAATTTGGAATAGAATAAATGTGTGACAGATATAGAGATGAGGAAATGGTAATAAAAACTCAATTATTTTAGAAACTAATAACTATTTTTAAACTTTGATAGTCCTTAATGTACAGTTTTAAGGTCTAGTTTTAATATAACTGACCCTAGTTCTAATTTGTTACTACGGTGGAGGACCCTATTCTGGCTAAATGGTACACTTTCCGGTAGAAGAAAGTTTAGTTAAATCGTCTTATGTTAGCCTCAGGTATCTGTGGTTAAGCCATGTCCCCCTATATATAGGTCTCTAAAATAGGGGGGCATGGCTCAGATTCCTGAGGCTAAAATAAGACGATTTAACTAAACTTGCTTCCACCGGAAAGTGTACCATTTTTATATAATATATATATATATATATATATATATATATATATATATATATATATATATATATATATATATATATATATATATATATATATACAGGGTGTATCAGGACTAGTGTAAAAAAAAATTAATAGCATATTCCTGACATCATTTTCAGTAAAAAATGTCATATGAAGGTATGTCCGGAAACTTTTCGTTACAGAGTTACAGGCCTTTAAAAGTGCACCTCATCTGACATGTTTTTATTAATAACTCTGATACCAGTTGCACTAAAATTTTGAAACGTGGTACGAGGATACCTCTTATTGAGATGCATATTTAACTTTTTGTTTCTGTACCTCAACCAGAGGCGTCTCATATGGGGAAGTCATGAAGGTTTTTTTATCGTTATTTTTTGATCAATTATCATTTTTCCAACTTTACTTATAAAATATTACATACAATACAAAAATACACAAAAAGTACTCTCGATAAAATTTGATAAACGCAGTAGTTTTTGAGTTATTTTAATTTTTAGAAAAAATAAATTATGCAAAAAAATTAAGTAACAATTGAGAAACAATGAAATTCACACAAATTCATTCTTTGATGTCCACGTCGATATTCTCTGGACTACGACAACCATTACTTTTACAATATCTGTAAATAAACACCATATCTACATATTCATTAACACTAACATTTTACACTTTTTTAATTTGCAAAAAAATTACTAATATTGAAAATAAGGTAATTAAACAATAGTTATAAACAGATTTTGTGTCACTTTTCTATTTTGTTCTATTTTCTATGGTAAATTGATTTTTACTGTCAACTTTTTTTTTGAAACGTGACATTTTCTAAAAGTTAAAATATCTCAAAAACTACTGCGTTTATCAATTTTTATAAAAAGTACATTTTTGTGTATTTTTAAATTGTTTGTAACACTTTATATTTAAAAATGAAAAAATGTTAATAGGTAAAAAAATAATGATAAAAAACCTTTATGACTTCCCCATATGAGACGCCTCTGGTTGAGATACAGAAGCAAAAGAAAGTTTAAATATGCATCTCAATAAGAGGTATCCTCGTACCACGTTTCAAAATTTTAGTGCAACTAGTATCAGAGTTATTAATAAAAATATGTAAGATGATATGCACTTTTAAAGGCCTGTAACTCTGTAACGAAAAGTTTCTGGACCTACCTTCATATGACATTTTTTGCTCAAAATTAGCTCAGAAATATGCTATTAATTTTTTTTACACTAGTCCTGATACACCCTGTATATATATAATAACAGAACGCTGTATTCGATTTGTATGAAATTTGCTATGACAGTTCATAAGGTTATAAGTCATTTTTAAGATGATATTTTTTATTATTACTGAATCACTAGTATATGAAACTTAGGTGTCCCAACATAGATTAGACCGTAACTTTTTAATGGCCACGCCGATAACGTGAAATTACTTTTTTTCAGAAAGATACATTCAATAGTAAACTTTTCTTTCAGTGTGTAATTTGTGATACCTGTTACGGTTCATACAAAAAAAAAAATTAAACCTGGACTAGAGTGTCTGCATCGTGAAATTTTTAAAATATATTTTATCTAGCAGTCTGCCTAAATGCGAAAACATCTAATTTTCAATGACAGTTGTCAATCTTCTCAACTTGTGTAGAAGTAAGCTACATATTTAGAGGTCTATTCTACTAAAACTAATCATAACGATGTCCTTGCTAGACAATTGTTAAATTCGTCACTTTACGACTTTCGTAACGACTAATACAAAAAACTGTTAGATATGGAAAAATAATTATAGATGTCACTACTATGTCCTGTATGAAATGTAATCTAGTAGTTGTGTAATAAAAAAAAAATATACAGATAAAATAAAATAATTGTCTGCTAAATGTGTGGTAAAAATTTATCATTAATATATAACAAAACCGACAATTACTAACAGGTTATGGGGCCCAGGTAGTTCCCACTGAAACACTTATTAAAAATAGTATAGTGAAGAGACTGAAAACAGTTAAATCACCATGTCGGGAATGAGCAGTATAATGGTGACGACTTTAGAAGCAAACAATTTTAATAATTGGCATTTTCGTATATTGACGATACTAAAAAGAGAACAGTGCACGGAAGCACTAGAAAATCCACCACCAACGACTGCAACAAGTGAAGTTAAGAATAATTTCATAAAAATATATGCAAAAGCACAGTCAATAATTGTACAAGGGGTATCAGATAAACATCTAGACATAATAAAAGATTGCAAAACTGCAAAAGAACAAATATCTTCTTTAAAAGACTTATTTGTAAGGACAAGCTCGTTCACAAAACTTTCATTATGGAGAAAATTACTTAATTTAAAGTCAGGTACAAATGACAAATTGGAAAACCATTTTCTGAAATTTTATACCATAATAAGAGAATTAAAGGAACTTGGTTCGAACATAGATGAAAGCGACAAAGTATGTCACTTATTGTTGTACCTGAGGTGAAAATGGATTTTGTGAAAGCAAGACTCTTGGACGAAGAGATAAAAATAAACTCCCGTCAAGAAAATAAGAGTGACGATAACAATGAAGTAATCTTCAAGGCTATGAGTAAAGGCTGTTACACTTGCGGCAGTACAAATCATTTTCAAGCACAGTGCCCAAAACGTTACCAGAAGAATCAATCGAATAGAAGAGGTTCGTATGGAGGACGAGGTCGACATTATCATGGAAACAGTAATTACAGAGGATCAAGCAAGAATTCAAATGATAAATCATATGGTAACACAAAACAACAAGCTAATATAACGACAGAACCGATAGTTCTGTACGCAGGATATCCAACATCAAGAAATGTATTTGAGAAAAATGTGTTATTCGTATTGGATTCAGGAGCAAGTAACCATTTTGTACAAGAATATCTTGAACAATACATGTATGATGTCAAAACATTGTCAAAAGATGTGGTTATTCACATCGCAAATGGTGAAATTTTGAAAACAAATAAGATAGGTACATTAAAAGCCAAATGTCAAGGGCATATGTTGTCGATAGAAGCACTTATAGTCCCAAAAATGAAACATCTCATTTCTGCATCAAAAATGACGTCAAATGGACATAAAATTACTGTAGAAAAAGACAAAACTACAATTAGTGGAAACAATTTTGAGTTAACATCCGAAAACAAAGATGGGCTCTACATCCATGTAGACAGTGTAAAAAGTCCAAATGAAAACTGTAATGTCGCAATTAACGAAGATATCTGGCATAGAAGACTTGGTCATGCTGGAAAAGATAACTTAGTACAACTAGGGCTAAAATCATCAGATAAAATATGTTCAACTTGTGTTGAAGGAATAGCCACACGTTCTCAATTTGCAAACAATGAACGACACTCAAATAAAATAGATGAATTAATACATAGCGACATTTGTGGACCGATAACTCCATATACAATAAATGAAGAAAGATACTTTCAAGTAATCCTTGATGATCATTCACATTTTGTAGTGGTTAGACTTCTAAAGAACAAGAATGAAGCGGAAAACAATTTAACAGACTATGTGCACGAACTGGAGACACAGCACAACACAAAAGTCAAACGATTTCGATTAGATAATGGAGGAGACTTTTCATCAAAAAAATTTTAATATTTTTGTAAACAAAAGGGTATTCGATTAGAATGATGGCATATAGTCCACAAATGAATGGAAAATCTGAAAGAATCAATCGAACGCTATTAAATATGGTAAGCCGTATTCCCACGACGCGTGGCTCGCCGAGCCACGAGCAAGGCTCGGCGAGCCCCGCACCGTGGGATAGGGTCGCTCGCCTTGGCGCGGCGCGGCTTGGGCCGATCCGTTCGTTGTCGGTAAATATGAGACGAGTCAAAGGCGCGAGCCTACTTGGGTAGTCTTCCACAAGTGTTCGATGTTTCATTTTCATTTCACTTGTCCATTTAGTAGAGTTCAGACGTGATGGAGTGGAGTCAAGAAATGACAATAGAATTTTTGAAGGTTTCTCAAATTACCCTGAAAAAAATAGTATGCTGCAGCACAAGCTGCTATTCGTTCACTTCGATTATTCATCTATAAATGTTTTAAATTTAAAAACCAACTACTACACCACTTATTTCGCTTCAAATAATTTTGTGTTAAATCGGAGATGCTTCGCAAGCGTGCAGAAGGCAATATAGGCGAGCCTACACGCGCCGTGGGTTCGGCTGAAATTTGTGAATAGAAGCTCGGCTCGTTGCTGAGCGCAGCTCGGGGCGCGCCGAGCTCCGCGCCGTGGGAATCCGCCTTAAAGAACGAAAATAATAGATTCTGGCATTCCAAAAGAGTTGTGGGGAGAAGCTCTAAAATGTTCAGCTTACGAATTAAATAGAACCCCTACATCAGCTTTACCTAGAGGTGAAACACTATCAAAAATACTGCATGGAAGAAACGACATTAGTAAACTAAAAATTTTTGGTTGTCGTGCTTGGTTTACTTTATTGCCAAAAGAAAATAAAATTGACCCGAAAGCAAGAAAAGCAGTTATGATCGGATACTGTGGTGGAGGTTATAGGCTGTGGATACCAACAGAAGAAAAAGTGATCAAATCCAGGGACGTACGTTTCGATGAACTTGCTATGGAATACAAATTCAAGACAGAGTATGAAAATATTTACATTCCAACAGATGATACCAATGAGTTGAAGAAGCTGGAAGAAAATAATTCAAACACGACAGAAGATGAAGAAAATGAAGATGAAAGTAAACAGAATTCCGGTGAACATGAAGAAATCGAACCTGTGATAACTACAACTAGATCAAGAAGAAAAATATCAAAACCTAAAATTTTAGAAGACTACGAATTATATACCGCATATTGTTTACTATCAGCATCTGACGAAGAGCCAAAAATATTTGAAGAAGCGTGTAAAACTAGTAAATGACAACAGGCAATAAAAAACGAAATAAATTCCCTTGAAAAACTAAAAACATGGACTCCGGTAAAATTACCAAAAGATCAAGTTGCCATTGACACTCGTTGGATTTTTAAAATAAAAGAAGATGGTACAAGAAAAGCACGACTGGTAGCTAAAGGTTTCCAAGTACCAAAAGATAGAGAGGAATTCATTTACGCTCCAGTATGTAGAATTCCAACAATAAGAATATTAATGTCAATTTCAGTACAGAAGGACTGGAAATTAAAACAAGTAGATGTACCAACAGCATTCCTAAATGGTTTACTGGATAATGATGTGTACATAAAAATCCAGAAGGCCTTGACATAAAGTCAAAATACTTGAAGTTGAACCGAGCACTATATGGCCTAATAAATTCACCAAAATGTTGGAATAATAAATTTAATGAGGTCATGACAAATTTACGGTTTAAACGATCGAAATATGATTACTGTTTATATGTCAAAGACAATGTCTACTTAGTTTTATTTGTAGACGATGCACTAATAACTAGACCGGATGAACAAGTCAATAAACTAATTGAAAATCTTTATGTTGAATTCAAAGTAAAAATATTAACGTATCATTATTTTTGGGAATGGAAATAACTAGAACTGAAAATGGACTTAAAATCAGTCAAACAAAAATGATCTCTCGTTTATTAAAAGAATTTGGAATGAATGAAAGTCGTTCCATATCTACACCAATGGAACTTAATTTCCAAGTAAACTCAGATGAACCAGAAGACCAGAAAATACCCTATCGTCGACATATGCAACCTAATGTACATTTCCATTACAACTAGACCAGATATCGTATATAGTAGATATTTGGAAAAAACAACTTTACAACTATGGAAAGCCGGAAAAAGAATCCTACGCTATTTAAATGGGACCAAAAATTATGGACTAATTTACAAAAAGGGAAATAGTGGTCTAGAAGGCATGAGTGATGCTGACTGGGGAGGTGATAGACAAACTAGAAAAAGTGTAAGTGGTTTTGTGTGTTTTCATGCTGGAAATCCAATTGCCTGGCATTCCCGAAAACAAAACTGTGTAGCCCTTTCGTCCATGGAGGCCGAATATGTGTCAGCAGGATCAGCAGCACAAGAGCTTGTTAATCTAAAAGGAACTTTATCTGAATTCGGTGAATGTGAATCAGCTATCTTGAATATTGACAATCTTGGTGCAATATCTATGATTAAAATTTTTGAAAACTCTAAGCGAAGTAAACATATTGACATAAAATATCATTTTATTGAAGATCTTTGTTCTAAGAAACAAATAACTATTAAATATGTCTCTTCTGAATATTGTGCCGATATGTTCTAGGAGAAGAAAAATTCAAAAGGTTTAGGTTAATATTATTGAGCCAATGATACTTCATAACATATGTATTATTCATATTGTTTATTTTGTATAATTTATATGTTTTCAATTTGAATGTATTTTTTAATTTTATAAGTTTGTTACCTTCAAATTGGGGGGTGTGTGTTAGATATAGAAAAATAATTATAGATGTCACTACTATGTCTTGTATGAAATGTAATCTAATAGTTGTGTAATAAAAAAAAAACAGGATATATAATTTTGACAGATAAAATAAAATAATTGTCTGCTAAATGTGTGGTAAAAATTTATCATTAATATATAACAAAACCGACAATTACTAACAAAAATAGTATTCTACCAATCGAAACGTTATGAATTATCGTTCTTAACGAGTTAAACAGCGGTGTCCAATGTTGTTAGTTTATTGGTACATATAATAATGCATTGATCATCACCAATATTTCTGATAGAAGTTTAATTTTCTTTCGTTTATTATTTTAACGCGTGAAAAATGTTAGAAGTTATTGAAGATAATATAAAGAAAAGGCCTTCAAAAACTAAGCACGGACAGTATGAGATATATGTAGAACTTAAAAACAATATTTCATTTAAATTAAATAAATATGATCATGAAAGATTTAATGATATTTGTAAATGGCTAATTTGCCATTTAAATTCTGTCGGTCCGGAGTAAATATATTGAATAAACTAATAATAAAGATTTCTACTAATATAGGAATTAAATTTAAAGGTCTTCATTGACTAGAAATGTCAAGTAAAAATAGGTTTGCTTCCTGCGCTTAAAAAGTAAAAAAAAAAAAATTGATGGAGGCCCATCCAGTGAGAAAAAATTAACAAAATTAGGAGAACGCCTTGTACATTATTTAGGGTCAGCAACAATTGCCGGTATTAAAGTACCAGAAATTGGAATAAACAGAACCATCCAAAACCAACCCGAAGAAATAATTCCAGTAATTACAGACGTATTCTTTGAAGAAATAGCTGTTATTGAACATGTATCGAGCGATAACATTGTGGATGCTCATATTGAAAGTAAATATAACATAATAGACACTATAATATCTAAGTATAAAAATTCTATTTTATTGTTTAGTTGTAGATCTAATCAAAGATAGTAATGGTACAAGAAAAAATTGCTACTATACTAAATAAAACAGGACTTGGTGATATAAAGGATGTATTGGTCAAAAATTGGGCCACTGTTGACGATCTGTTGCACTATGTTCGCTCCAGAGGCGATACTTTAAAGGAAATGTGGTTCAACAGTGCGCCAACAGCATCTTTAGTGTGTACGCTATATACTGCAGAAATTTGTATTCAATTTAATTGTAGATTTCTAGGACGACACGTCGGTATCGGTAAAGTTTATCTGTTGTTATTAAAAATGTCTCACGATTATAAGAGATTATCCAAATATATGGAATTCTGAAAATGGGGCTCATAAGAACAAAATCAAACGTACTGACGCATTTAATAATATAGCCAAAGCTACATCGCTGATTTTGGCACCCATTGAACGTACATGAAGCAATTAGATAGGTCGACGTTTCAGTACAGTTTGTCAACTTCTTAGTGTAAGTTTGCCAACTGTTGTACAACTGTTATTCAACAATGTTTGCTCAGTCTGTTCCCACCTCGGTTCCCACATTAATACAAGAATATGAAAATAATAAAAATGTTACTACTAATTTTAACAAAGAAATTCTTAAAGAGATAAAAGAATTAAATGAAATATTGAAAAAATAAATCGAAACACGAAAAAATAATAAAATAAAGCTAATGAAAGTGAGAATAAAATATGAACTGATGAAAGCCAAGTATACAAATATTACCTTACAGTGGGATAAATCGTTAGAATAATTTAAGTTTTAATATTGTCTATTTTCTTATTTTAAAAATATGTTAATATAATGTGTGCAAACTAACGCGAACAAACAAATAGATATTTTAAAAAAATAAATAGAATAAACAATATAAGCTTTAATTACAATTTTCTCTTAAAAATCTATTTCCACCTTCAGCTAGCAAATCTGGATCTAAATTGTTATTGGGACTAAAATCTTCTTCGTTATCAACTGGTATCTCGTATGGATCTATTATTCTTTGATTTATTAATATATTATATAGTACTACGCAAGTATATATTATTTTGCCCGCAATTACAGGCTTATAATACAGTCTGATATCTTTGTACATGTATCTAAAATATGATTTGAATACTCCAATACATCTTTCTACGCAATTTCATGTCCGGATATGACATCTTGTATATTTGGGCTTCGGGGGAATTGGGATCAGCGTCATTAATTGGAGTAAAGAGAAATGGTTGTAAAGGATAGCCGGAATCTCCTATTAACCAAGATCTATCATCTCCGTTTGTATAGTTATCATATAAATGTTGTTTTACTGAAGACATCATCCATATGGCAGAATAGTGAACGGAACCCAGATATTGAGCATTTATGGCTAAAAATTTTAAATCTGCATCACAAATAATTTGACAATTTAAATTATGAAAAAAAAATCTATTAATAAATATTAATTCAGGTTGTTCTGGATGATTAGCTGGTGGCGCCGTTATTGCAATATGAGTGCAATCTATTGCACCGATTATTCCTGAAAAATTATACGTTTCAATAACTCTCGTTTTACTTGTTTCTTATTTTGCCGGTGTTAGTGGAAATTTTATACATCTCTCAATACCGATTTCTGGTAACTACCATGAGCAAAAAAAATGTAAAGCTGCCGTTATTCAAGCTAATATTCTCTTCTGAAATCGTAAATGGATCTGCTGCATCACGTAAATTTCGATAATATAATCTATTTTGCCTACGAACTTAATATGGTATATGTAAAACTACATTAAATTTTTGGTAAATTATAAACAAATTTCAATTAATAATGAGCAGAGCTGGGCAGTAACTAGTTACTTAAAGTAACTCAGAAATTAGAATGTAACTTAAGTTACTTAAGTAAGTCAAAGTAACTTAAAAAGTGGAATGTCATAAAAAGTAACGTGGGCGATTAAAATTTCTAAGAAATATTTTGTTGAGGCTGATGCCTTTCATAGAAACACTAACTAAAACTGTTTTGTTTCGTATTATATTATAATGTAATAGAGTAAATCCAGCAGCCGATTCGCAGCAGCCGATTCGATTTACAGCAAGTGTTGCGTTATAGCCCTGGCGGTGAATGTACTATGGACATCGAAAGTGTTGTCGATTTATAAAAACCATATGAAATATTCGTATTTTTCTTGTCTGAAACACATATATTATAAAATAAGTTCATATATCAATAATTGATTTAAACTATTACAATTATTTTGATTTTGGGTAGACAACACAATTGTTCTGATTTATTTATATAAGTATTGAGAACAGATTATGACTGTTTGCATTAATAAATGACAACATTTTGTTGACCCGGGTTCGATCCCGGCCAGTGCAGACTTGTAATTGCACAAAAGTGATCCCTGTGGTGCACTCTCCACACCAGCTATGAATGCCCGTGAGGTGACGCCTGGTAAGCGCCCACACGGTAAGAATACATCATCATTACCAATGTCTACATGCATTGTAGATAATTACACACCCAGTAATGGATAATATGCCGTGATGATATTTTTATTTTATATTTATTTAGGAGATTAAGATACGAAAGGGAAGGGATGTTTTCTAAGTTTCTCGCTATTTTGCTATTTTCTAAGAATATTAAATACGTTGATAAAAAAATATTGTGTTGAGTGAATAGTATATCCTCAATGTTTTTCACAACAAATGATTAATTTATTCAGGGGACTCCGAGTAGTTCTTTTATTAATAAATTAGTCATCCTGTAAAATCATACTTGTACACAGTACATACACCCTGAACATTATAAAGTACAAATGAAAAATATATTCAGGGGATTAGGGTAGGGGTGGTTCTTTTAATTTAAATATCACTATGTCACTATTTTCTAAGTTTCTCGCAATTTTAATATTATTTTCAGGATAATAGTTATCCTGATAAAATCATACTTTGTAGAGTGAACAGTACAGGGTGTCTCATTTTCGATGCTTTTTTAGGGTATCTCGGGAAATATTAATGATAGAGCAAAATCGTTTGCACATTCCAGAGTCAACTTTTTGAGAAAAGTTTAATAGTCACCACAGGAATTTTCGATCTTCTTTTGTTTCTGAGCTACAGGCAAATACTTGTTTTTCGCTCATTTCGAAAATATCTTATAACTCATTTATTATGGTAGTTAGAGAAAAGTTGTTTTAACAAATTTTACACCGTTTTTTAGGTAAAATAAAATGGCGTAATTAGATTTTTTGGAAACTTCATAATTCTTGAGATATAACACAAACTTATGATTTTTTAAATGGCAACCTATGTTGAAAATAGTCTCATCTTTTTGCTTATTTTTTAAGCTTTTCAATGATATATAACAAGTCTACATTCTTTTGTTTTACACACGAATAAAAGATGAATTATTGTTTTTCTGGGGTGAAAAAATTGAAAATTATAAAACAGTATAAAATTTGTTAAAACAATTTTACCATAATAAATAAGTTATAAGATATTTTCGAAATGAGCGAAAAACAAGTTTTTGCCCGTAGCTCAGAAACAAAAAAAGATCGAAAATTCCTGTGGTGACTATTAAACTTTTCTTAAAAAGTTGACTCTGGATCTGGAATGTGCAAACGATTTTGCTCTATCATTAATATTTCGAGATACCCTAAAAAAGCATCGAAAATGAGACAGCCTGTACATACACCCTGAACATTATAAAGTGTAAATGAAAAATTTATTCAGGGGATTAGGGGTGGTTCTTTTCATTTAAATATCACTATGTCACTAGTTTCTTGCAATTTTAATATTATTTTCAGGATAATAGTAATCCTGATAAAATCATACTTTGTAGGGTGAACGGTACATACATTCTAAACATTATAAAGTACAAATGAAAAATTTATTCAGGGGATTAGTGGTAGCACTTTTCTTTTAAATACAACAAAATTACTATTTTCTAAGTTTCTCGCATTTTTAATATTATTTTCAGGTTAATAGTTATAATGATAAAATCATACTTTGTAGGGTGAACAGTACATACACCCTGAACATTATAAAGTACAAATGAAAAATTTATTCAGGGGATTAGTGGTAGTGCTTTTCTTTTAAGTACAACAAAATTACTATTTTCTAAGTTTCTCGCAGTTTTAATATTATTTTCAGGGTAATAGTTATCCTGATAAAATCATACTTTGTAGGGTGAACAGTACATACACCCTGAACATTTAAAATACAAATGAAAAATTTATTCAGGGGATTAGTGGTAGCGCTTTTCTTTTAAATACAACAAAATTACTATTTTCTAAGTTTCTCGCAGTTTTAATATTATTTTCAGGGTAATAGTTATAATGATAAAATCATACTTTGTAGGGTGAACAGTACATACACTCTGAACATGATAAAGTACAAATGAAAAATTTATTCAGGGGTTTAGAGGGATAGTTCTCCTGATTTAAATATCATGAAATGACTATTTTCTAAGTTTCTGGTAATTTTAATATTATTGTCAGGATTATAGTTATCCTGATAAAATCATACTTTGCTGATACAAATTATTAATGTATTCAGGGGTGTAAGGTTAGTTTTTTTTAATTTTTATTTTCACGGAATTGCTTTCTTCTCAGTTTCTCGCAAATTTATTATTTTTTTGCAGGACATTAATTTTCCTGATAAAATAATAACTAACTGGGTGAACTAAACCGCAAGTGATTCATTTATTCAGAAGACTAGTACAATACTTATATGTATTTGTACTTATATGTACCTATAATATAACATATAACAAACTATTTGTTTAAATTCGTCGTAATTTTCTTATTTTTGTTAAGATAATAATTACTCTGATATAAACATACGTTCCTCAGTATATAATACATTTACCCTTAACATTAAAAATGACAAATAATTATTTTACACTGGCGACAGGAGTAGATTTTTATTGTTTCGCAAGACTGTAGTAGTTTCAGAATAGTTTGCTACGTCCCATTGGAAGGGCCCCTGGAAAGCTTGCTGGGTTAATCCTTGGGCGCCACCTGGTCCACGGAAACTCACTGGGTCGACCGAGACACCGAAGAGATATAGAGGCGCAACACAAAGTCAATATCTCAAATAAAATATAGAGCTAGATTAATGTGTGATCAATATATATATATATAGTTAAGGAGAAAAAAATTGTGGGTGTGTCAGTGGATTTTGGGCTTTAATTAAAGTTGATTCTTTTAAAATCTGTCAAGCTTTCGTGTATTTGGATTTTACACATCATCAGGACAATTTTGGTGAAGATGTTTGAAAGTTTGAAAAAAATCAGAAGAATTTTGACATAATTTTGGTTAACATTTACAAAAATAAAAACTTATAGTAATTTTGACAAAATCACATGTTTGTGTACGTTGTAATTCAATTACATAGTGATATTTAAATTAAAAGAACCACCCCTAATCCCCTGAATAAATTTTTCATTTACACTTTATAATGTTCAGGGTTTATGTACTGTTCACCCTACAAAGTATGATTTTACAGGATGACTAATTTATTAATAAAAGAACTACTCGGAGTCCTCTGAATAAATTAATCATTTGCGGTGAATAACATTGAGGATATACTACACAATATTTTTTTATCAACGTATTTAATATTCTTAGAAAATAGCAAAATAGCGAGAAACTTAGAAAACATCCCTTTCGTGGCTTAGGGCCGGTTTTTCAATACCTGTTTCAAATTTTAACTTCTAGTTAAGCATAATATTGCATCGTTTTGTTGTCAGTAATGATAAATCTGTCATTTGACAATTCATTTCGTTTCAATTTTGTTTATTTAACTCTTAGTTAAAATTTTAACCAGGTATTGAAAAACCGACCCTTAATCTCCTAAATAAATATAAAATAAAATAAATAAATATATCATACGGCATATTACCCATTACTGGGTGTGCCATTATCTACAATGCATGTAGACGTCGGTAATGATGATTTATTCTTACCGTGTGGGCGCTTACCAGGCGTCACCTCACGGGCATTCATAGCTGGTATGGAGAGTGTACCACAGGGATCACTTTTGTGCAATTACAAGTCTGCACTGGCCGGAATCGAACCCGGGTCACCAAAATGTTGTCATTTATCAACGCTAACATTCATAACCTGTTCTCAAAACTTATATAAATAAATCAGAACAAATTGTGTTGTCTACCCAAAATCAAAATAAATGTAATATTTTATATCACTTATTGATGTATGAATTTATTTTTTTATATATTGTAACGATTTCAAAAATCGTTACGCGGTTTTTTTCAAAATCTTAGTGTTCAATTTGATTAGCGACATATTTTGTGTTTCCGCGTGATTGAACGGTACCCGGAGCACATGTTGTCATTGACTTCACTTCGATCGGTGCTTCTTGACGTGTCGTAGCTGCGTGTGTGTTGACTGCATTTTTCCAAATTTTGCTGTGATATTTTTTTATCTTGTATCATCGGTGTCATGATACACTTTTGTTATCTTTTATTCATTTATTTGGCTAGTTTAACATCTGATTTGGTAAGTTTCAATTATATTTTTTTGTTCATATCAGTTGTTTGTCAAAATTTTACATCCACCGTCAGCGCATGCGGTCGCGACACGCCAATAACCCGAACGGCTATCGCCTCACATTTGGCTTTTGGTTATTCAAAATTAAGGTTTTTTTGTAATACGAGGCGATAATAGTTTTTCTGTTTAACTATTACTTTTTATGCTGAACCAATAACCAGTACGGTTCACCGGTCCCCAGCGTTTAACGCTTTCACTTTTGCTTTAAATTCCCTTTTTTGTCTCGTAATATTCTGCTTAACTTTTTGTGTTCTTAGCATCCTTTTAAGACACGGTTGTAGCGCCGGTTTGGCGCATTCAATTTTTGTGAGTACACCATACCTATAGTAATTCTGTATCGCTTTATTTTTAATTATTTTTCGGGATTTAATATTTTTAATGGGATTAAAAAATTGGCTATTTGTCATGTTTTTTTCATGGTTCAAATTTATATAAATTATATCTTTTTGTCCAATAATTTTTGTCCAAAAATTTATCTCTAAATTTATCTATATTTTTATAATTTTGGCTAAAATTGGTTGGGAAATTTATATAAATTCTTTAATAGGTTTTTGGGATCATATATCAAATTTGTTATTCACTTTTACTACATTTTTATACAGCTCGTTAGCTATCTTATACGGGGAGTTGGAGACGTGGCTCACGCTGATTTGACGTCACAGTAACACAATTGTATTGTTGCTCGTTCAAGTTTGTACGAGTTTATCTTAAACTATCTCAAAGTATCTTCGATTTCTGGGTAAGCCGTTTATCTATCTTAACTTTTATCTAGTAATTTTTAGGCTACCTAGATTAATAATTTTGTTACTATAAAATTCCGCCGAGTAGAGAATTTTCTCTTAAAAGCTAGAGCTCAATCATTTTACTAACCATAAAACCCTATCTTGTTCTAATCTCCTCTCTCATTGTCCACTACAGCTTGGCCAGCTGTTTTCTTGTTTTTTTTGTGCACAGTTTTAAAAATAAAATTATTTTTCACAACTAGTTTCATATTTTTATCAAGAATATTTTTACTATACGATTGTTGTAGATACGATTTTATTGTATTTTTGTACTAAATTATTTTGTAGCAACGCCTAAAATTTATGGTCTTTTTTTATGATTTTTCAACGTCCCGGTCCGGATGAGTTGTTTGGATCGCTGGGGCGGGGAATCATCTCCGCAAAGTTCACATTGAGACGAGAGACCGCTTCCGCAAGCTATACACACTCGCTGCCTGAAATTGCCGTTCCTAAAACTTAGAGCGATCACCACTACGCCTAAGCCCTACGTGCTCTGGATGCCGCCCTGCGTTTTTAACGTCACCATCAGCGTGAACCTGCTCTGACGAGAGCTGGACAACGTTTTGGCATATTCAGAGAGAAGGACTTGGCAGATCGTAGCCGTCATCAGCGAGGCGGACTTGGCAGATCGTAGCATCATCAGCGAGGCAGTCGATCCGAACTTACCACGACGCCGTGCGGCAGGTTTCCCCCCTCCAGCGGCCCACTCATCTCTAGGATCCATCATTTTTTGTAACCCCAAATCAGGTCTTCAACCAGGTGTGTACGACCATATTTTTTTAGGTTGTTTTTTCTTGCAACTAATAATTTTACTTAAAATATATCTTAAAAACATTTTTTTGCGAATTATTTTAAATAAACTTAAAATTTTATTGTAACTTCTTTTGAATTGTTGTGTCTTCTCTTAACCCGACATAACTGGCGCCCATCATTTCATCCCTGCACAACCACCCTTTAGGAACCCTCGACCTCGCGCAACCACGACCAACCATTGAGCTGCTGAGGGTAAGTGTGACGCGTGATTTTCCCTCAGAAAATCACGTCAAAATTTTTTGTCAATTTTTTACTTTATCCATTACGTCACACATAATTTATAGCGCTCGACAACGTGGGGTTTTGTTAAAATTTTTGACGTCTACCATTGTGGGACTTTTATTAAATTTATTTATTTAATTTTTTTTGAAATTGTGGTTGTGCTGGATCGTGTTATCCTTCTCTTCTTTCACTGTCTCTTCTGTTTCAATACTAACAATTCCCATAAAAATTATAGTTTTGTTATTAAAATTTTTTTGTATTCCCGAAAATGGCACTTACCGTGGAGCAAATCAGCCATCTACGAGACGACGAAGTCAGCTATGAGCTCCAGATTCGAAACTGTCTGTATACCGGCACACATGGGGAAAATTTGAATGTACTACGCGGATTAATGGAGATGGAAATTATTGGACAAACAACTATAAACCCTACTTGCTTTCCAGAACCCACCCGCGAAGCTCAGGTTTGCTTGGACAAATTAAAAGAGATGTCAGGTATGATTATAAATTTTACAAATTTTTCACAATTAAATTTATTTTCATTAGAATTAAATTCGCGACTAGTTGCTTTATACCTCCGTATTACACGGCTTCCTCCCCAATTTAGTAGTGAATTATTAAGATACCTCTCTATGATAAAATCAGCACTCTCTACCTTGACTCCTCCTGTTACTACCACTACAGTCGCTAATCTAATCGATTTAGACGACTTTCCTAGTACTTCTGTCCCGACAAACCCAAGTCCGTTTGATTTACCTGCTCCATCATCTACTAGGGTCAGTTTAGATTCCTTAGAGGAAAATTATCGTCGTTTTCAACAAAAACTAGACGCTATTAGGTTCAGTAACGTAGATACTACAATACCTCCTGTAGCTACTGCCCATTTCAACCCTCAATCAAGCCCTTTACCGCGTTTTGTTCCCAGTAGTACTTTATTACCTCGTGCTTGCGACCATTATACGCTTATTAGTAAGTGGAACGTCACATTTGATGGAAATTCAGGTCTTAATCAATTCTTAGAACGAATTGAAAGTATGTCATATTCTCGTGGAGTATCTCAAGAACAATTATTCCGTCAAGCTGGTGATCTATTTACCGGTCATGCGCATGTGTGGTATCGCATGGTTGGCCCTTCTGTGTCGTCATGGTCAGAACTTGTCACTAAACTTCGGCAAACCTTTTTACCCGCGAATTATGATCTTGCTCTTATGGATGAAATTAGAAATCGTACTCAAGCTTCTACTGAAAAAGTTGAAATTTTTATAGCTATTATGGAAAATTTATTCTCGCGTCTAAGTAATACTCTTCCAGAGAAAACTAGAGTTAATTATATTATCCGAAATTTACAGCCGGAATTTCAGCGATTTTGTGCTTTGCAAAATATTTGTACCTTATCGGACTTAATTTCCATTTGTAAACGACTTGAGGACGCTGAACTTCAAATATCTAAATTTAAAGATCCACCACCTAGATCATTTGATACTTTAGAGCCCGATCTGTCTTGCCAAATAGATCGCAAAACTCATTTTACCTCTAGAAAAAATTCACGTACTAATATTTCTGCCGTAGATAAAACTCGTACCTCTCAGTCATCTTCGGAAAAACACATACCGGTTTGTTGGAATTGTGACAGCCCTGATCATATGTACCCTAAATGTCCAAAAACATTAGCTCGATTTTGCTTCTCTTGTGGTAGGAAAAATGTCACTAAAGCACAATGCCCGAAATGTTCAAAAAACGGACGCGGCGTGTCGTTTTCGTCAGCCGACGCACAAAACGCCTCCAAAGAGCTGACAAAGTCTCCTTCAAAACCGACCAAGTAGCGTGGTCCCATTGGTTAAATACCGTAACTCAATTTTTTTCTTCTGGTACGGTTTGTCCCGTATTTAACAAATCTGGATCTGACGATAGACCTTTTGTCTCCCTTTTTATTAAGCATATCCCTATGACGGCCCTTATTGACTCTGGTGCTAATATTTCAGTAATAGGTGGGCGTGGCTTTGACACATTGAAAAAAATTAAATTTAATATTCAACCTTGTTCTGTAACGTCAGTCTCTACGGCTGATGGAAAAACTCATTCTGTCTTAGGCGAAGTTTTGCTTCCTGTTAGTTTTGGTCAAGTTGAGAAACACTTTCCCTTTGTAATAGTACCTTCAGTACGACATTCAGTTATTCTCGGTGTAGATTTTTGTCGTTCTTTTGAACTCACTTTAAATTTTGCCACCGATTCATGGTCTTCCCGTCGTGAAGTTTCATCTATTGCTTCTACGGTTCACAGTAGAAAAAATTTATCTTCATCTCAACAGTCCACACTTAACAATGTAATCGCTGATTATGAAAAACTTGGCTCGTTAGGACTTGGTTGCACCTCAAAAATTCAACATGTCATTGACACTGGCGAAGCTGCTCCTGTTAAACAGCG
Organism: Ophonus ardosiacus; assembly: GCA_943142095.1. Classification (NCBI taxonomy): domain Eukaryota; kingdom Metazoa; phylum Arthropoda; class Insecta; order Coleoptera; family Carabidae; genus Ophonus; species Ophonus ardosiacus. The sequence continues at coordinate 48,141,678 of OW964824.1, forward strand.
TCAGTACCCTCTCTCTCCCGTAATGATGGAACATGTCCACAAAGAGCTTGACAATATGTTAAGTCTTGGTGTCGTTCAACCCTCGAATAGTCCGTGGTCTAGTCCTATTCTTCTCGTTAAGAAACATTCTGGCGAATACCGACTTTGTTTTGATGGCCGTAAACTAAACTCAGTAACTCGTAAAGATAGCTACCCGTTGCCACGAGTGGATTATATCCTTAGTAAATTAGGCAGGGCTAAATTCCTTTCATCAGTTGACTTAAAAAGTGCTTTTTGGCAAATCCCTTTATCAACCGAGTCTAGGGAGAAAACAGCTTTTTCAGTGCCCGGTAGAGGTCTTTTTGAATTTGTGCGAATGCCATTCGGTTTATGTAATGCTCCTCAAACCCTTCAGCGCCTCATGGATGAAGTTTTTGGTCCCGAATTAGATCCCCATGTTTTTGTATATCTTGATGACCTGATTATCGCTACTTCTACCTTCGAAGAGCATATAATTATCTTATATAAAGTTTTGGATCGTCTTAAAGCCGCAGGATTTACGGTAAACGTTGAAAAATGCGAATTTTGTTTATCTTCACTCAAATATCTCGGATTCGTAGTTGATCAACATGGTTTGCGTACCGATCCTGATAAAGTATCTGCCATAGCCAGTCTTCCCAAACCCAATACAGTGACGGAAGTACGACGAGCTTTGGGTTTATTCTCTTGGTATCGTAGATTTGTTCCAAACTTTGCCTCTATGTCAGCTGTCATCACGGAATTAATTAAGGGAAAAGGTAAGAAGTCGAGCATAACTTGGAATCCCTCCGCTGAAGAAGCTTTTAATAACTTAAAATTGTCGTTAATTTCATCCCCTACACTCGCTAGTCCTGACTATCGTAAACCGATTAAGCCTTTTGTCATTTACACTGACGCTTCCAGCTATGGTCTTGGTGCTGTTCTCACCCAAAAGGGCGAGGATGGTGAAGAACATCCTATCTCCTATGCTAGCCGCACCCTGAACAAGGCTGAAAAGAACTATTCAGTTACCGAGAAAGAATGCTTAGCTGTTGTGTTTGGCATCTTAAAATTCCGTCCCTTTATTGAAGGTCTTCATTTTGAGGTGATTACAGACCATTATTCCCTTTTATGGTTGCTTCGTATGCAGGATCCTCACGGTAGACTTGCTCGTTGGTCTGTTCAGCTACAGCAATTTGACTTTACTATTACCCATCGGCCAGGTAAGCTTCATGAGCTTCCCGACGCTCTCTCGAGGTGCCCTCTTGAGATTTCAGTTATAGATGGTGAAAACTTTACTAATACCCGTGATAACTGGTATTGCCGAATGCGTGAAAATGTCATTTTGAACCCTACTGATTATCCCGATTGGCGTGTCACTAACAATCTCTTATATAAAAATATTGCCACTCCGTACTCTTTACCGTCAAATTTGAGTTCATGGAAATTAGTTGTTCCCCGAGAGTTTAGGAAGGATATTGTCATACGATGTCATGATGACGTCACTGCCGCACATTTAGGGATTTTTAAAACTTTTAATAGAGTAGCCGCTCAATATTATTGGCCAAAAATGCACCATTACATTGCTGGTTATGTTAAACGTTGTAAAGTTTGTTTATCCCAAAAAGTGCCTCAACAACCCCCACCTGGTCTCATGGGAAAAGAAAAGGTAATTAGATTCCCCTGGCAAGCCATTTCCATTGACATTATGGGTCCTCTACCTCCTTCCTCTTCTGGAAACCGCTACATTTTTGTGGTCACGGATTGGTTTTCCAAATTCGTGTTAGTTCACCCTATGCGAGAAGCTACCGGCCCTAAAATCTGTAAATTCTTAGAAGAGCATGTCTTCCTTTTATTTGGCGTACCTCAAATTGTAATGTGTGATAATGGCACACAATTTATCTCCAAATTATTTACAGATCTTATTAAAAAGTACGAAATACCAAAGTTATGGTATAATGCAAAATTCCACCCCCAGGTTAACTTTGTGGAACGCACCAATCGCATAATCAAAACCGCCATTCGCTCCTACTTGGAAAATAACCACCGAGCTTGGGACAAAAATCTTCAAGCCCTTGCGCAAGCCATCCGAACTAGTGTTCATGAAGTAACTAGATTCAGTCCATCTTTTTTAACTTTTGGCCGACATGTACCATTGTCAGGAAACTTTTACCATACTTTACCACAAAATATTTGCTCTGACGATCCAACTCATTATGCTCATTCTTTAGCTGAATTGCGTGACTTTTTTGCAACTGTTCAAGAACGTATTCATAGAGCGTATGAACGCAACGCTAAGTACTACAACAAGCATCGTCGACAGCTCGAGTTTAGTGAAGGTGACATTGTTTATCGCCGTAATAGAGTTCTCTCAGTTGGTTCCCAATGTTATTCCTCGGCCCTAGCGCCTCGATATGTCCCTAGCTTAGTATTTAAAAAGCTCTCTCCACTAGCGTATCATCTTCACGATTTGAATGGAACCGATGCTGGTATTTACCATGTTAAGGACCTTAAGCCTGCTCCAGAAGATCCTGAATCATCCCTAAACTTATCGGACGATTCATCCCTTACCTAATCGTCCTTTTTTTTTGGAGAGGGGGCAGTGTAACGATTTCAAAAATCGTTACGCGGTTTTTTTCAAAATCTTAGTGTTCAATTTGATTAGCGACATATTTTGTGTTTCCGCGTGATTGAACGGTACCCGGAGCACATGTTGTCATTGACTTCACTTCGATCGGTGCTTCTTGACGTGTCGTAGCTGCGTGTGTGTTGACTGCATTTTTCCAAATTTTGCTGTGATATTTTTTTATCTTGTATCATCGGTGTCATGATACACTTTTGTTATCTTTTATTCATTTATTTGGCTAGTTTAACATCTGATTTGGTAAGTTTCAATTATATTTTTTTGTTCATATCAGTTGTTTGTCAAAATTTTACATCCACCGTCAGCGCATGCGGTCGCGACACGCCAATAACCCGAACGGCTATCGCCTCACATTTGGCTTTTGGTTATTCAAAATTAAGGTTTTTTTGTAATACGAGGCGATAATAGTTTTTCTGTTTAACTATTACTTTTTATGCTGAACCAATAACCAGTACGGTTCACCGGTCCCCAGCGTTTAACGCTTTCACTTTTGCTTTAAATTCCCTTTTTTGTCTCGTAATATTCTGCTTAACTTTTTGTGTTCTTAGCATCCTTTTAAGACACGGTTGTAGCGCCGGTTTGGCGCATTCAATTTTTGTGAGTACACCATACCTATAGTAATTCTGTATCGCTTTATTTTTAATTATTTTTCGGGATTTAATATTTTTAATGGGATTAAAAAATTGGCTATTTGTCATGTTTTTTTCATGGTTCAAATTTATATAAATTATATCTTTTTGTCCAATAATTTTTGTCCAAAAATTTATCTCTAAATTTATCTATATTTTTATAATTTTGGCTAAAATTGGTTGGGAAATTTATATAAATTCTTTAATAGGTTTTTGGGATCATATATCAAATTTGTTATTCACTTTTACTACATTTTTATACATCTCGTTAGCTATCTTATACGGGGAGTTGGAGACGTGGCTCACGCTGATTTGACGTCACAGTAACACAATTGTATTGTTGCTCGTTCAAGTTTGTACGAGTTTATCTTAAACTATCTCAAAGTATCTTCGATTTCTGGGTAAGCCGTTTATCTATCTTAACTTTTATCTAGTAATTTTTAGGCTACCTAGATTAATAATTTTGTTACTATAAAATTCCGCCGAGTAGAGAATTTTCTCTTAAAAGCTAGAGCTCAATCATTTTACTAACCATAAAACCCTATCTTGTTCTAATCTCCTCTCTCATTGTCCACTACAGCTTGGCCAGCTGTTTTCTTGTTTTTTTTGTGCACAGTTTTAAAAATAAAATTATTTTTCACAACTAGTTTCATATTTTTATCAAGAATATTTTTACTATACGATTGTTGTAGATACGATTTTATTGTATTTTTGTACTAAATTATTTTGTAGCAACGCCTAAAATTTATGGTCTTTTTTTATGATTTTTCAACGTCCCGGTCCGGATGAGTTGTTTGGATCGCTGGGGCGGGGAATCATCTCCGCAAAGTTCACATTGAGACGAGAGACCGCTTCCGCAAGCTATACACACTCGCTGCCTGAAATTGCCGTTCCTAAAACTTAGAGCGATCACCACTACGCCTAAGCCCTACGTGCTCTGGATGCCGCCCTGCGTTTTTAACGTCACCATCAGCGTGAACCTGCTCTGACGAGAGCTGGACAACGTTTTGGCATATTCAGAGAGAAGGACTTGGCAGATCGTAGCCGTCATCAGCGAGGCGGACTTGGCAGATCGTAGCATCATCAGCGAGGCAGTCGATCCGAACTTACCACGACGCCGTGCGGCAGGTTTCCCCCCTCCAGCGGCCCACTCATCTCTAGGATCCATCATTTTTTGTAACCCCAAATCAGGTCTTCAACCAGGTGTGTACGACCATATTTTTTTAGGTTGTTTTTTCTTGCAACTAATAATTTTACTTAAAATATATCTTAAAAACATTTTTTTGCGAATTATTTTAAATAAACTTAAAATTTTATTGTAACTTCTTTTGAATTGTTGTGTCTTCTCTTAACCCGACATAACTGGCGCCCATCATTTCATCCCTGCACAACCACCCTTTAGGAACCCTCGACCTCGCGCAACCACGACCAACCATTGAGCTGCTGAGGGTAAGTGTGACGCGTGATTTTCCCTCAGAAAATCACGTCAAAATTTTTTGTCAATTTTTTACTTTATCCATTACGTCACAATATATATATACGTTACAGACAAGAAAAATACGAATATTTCATTATTTTATTGGTTTTCATGAATCGACAACACTTTTGATGTCCATAGTACATTCATGCGGCTACGCAACAATTGCTGTGAATCGAATCGGCTACTGCGAATCGGCTGCCAGGTTCACTTTGATACAATATTTAGTAATATTCATGTTCAGAATTACCAATATTAAAAAAATATAATCAAACGTCATTTTGTAAAAATTAACAAAATTTTATTTAATATTTTCAAATATAAATATTTCTATTATTGGTTTCAAATACGTAATAATGTAAGATTTACTTTATTGCAACTGTTTTGGAATGCAGGCATAAACACTTGACTCACCAAATGAGAGGCTGAGATCCACGAAAACGTCTGGGACGTAAAGGATAAACCTGGGGTTTATCATGATAGGTCTAGGCCCTATGTGTGATCGTAAACTCTCATGATGGGTTTGGGACCCATGGCCTCTTGGAGGTTGGGCTCTGGGAGCTCAACAAGTCTGGGACATGCGTGACAACGGTATTAACTTGAAATGACAATTCACAAGAACCGTATTCTAGCAGAAGAAAAAATGAACACTAAGCTGATTTGCAGATGTTTAAAATTTTAGTGAAATTTCACATAAGTTTAAATTGTTCATAATTCGTTAACCGTTCATCGGAGCAAAAATCGTTTAACATGACATGAAGGAGAAATTCTAACTGAATTAAAATTTTTAAACCGCGGTACTGTATCTTTAACCGGGTCAGAGTGGTTGATGAATTTGTGAAAAAGCGCTGACAAAAATTATTTAAAAAATCATCGATAATTTACTTTTTTTGATGTCACGACAAATGTAAACTATTACAAATAACAAAATCTATGAGACTAAGTATTAAAAAATTAATATTGTGTATATTTTGAGTGGTTAAATCTTCTTTCATAAATTGTTGTTCTGGTTTCCTATTTTTGAACATAACTCTTTGAGAGTTCTAGGTAAAAATGCAACAACCCTTTTTGTACAAAAAGTAACGAGCTTTAAATTTGTATTCTTGTAAAATTTTAATATGGGCCACTGTTTTCGAGATAATAGCGAAAATCCAATTTTTTGCACTTTCGATCCAAGATGGCGGCTCACGCCGAGCTTCCCCAAGGTCACAAATTTTAATTTTTCATCCCCGTCTCGACCCAAACATATGTTAAAATCGTTTGTTCCCCACCTTTTGTAGGGTAAAAACCTCTATTGACTGGACTAAGCTTGTTTCTGGAGATATTTACGACAGTCAATTGACGTCTGTCATCATTTTGTTATTTTTGAATATTTCTGTAACATTGTCTTGACTAAAAATGAGTGTTATTGAAAAAGAAGTCCAACTAATACAATTAATTGAAGAATGTAGATATATTTACGATGAAAAAGATGTGTCGATTTTACAAGAAGTGACATTACCGGCCTGCTATTATTTCTTTGCCCTAAGAAGTACATGAACCGGACAGTGTAATGTAAAGTTTAATGCAAAGTCATAATGCTAATGCTAAGGTAAATGCATAAGTTTACAGTTTACATAAACCAGCCTTGAAGAAGAAGACGCCAATAACAGGTCAAAAGGAATGTGAAATGTATATTACATTAATGCATGTATTTCCGGCCATATATTCCTGACAATAAGTAGTTCTAATTAGCCCAACTCTACATGCAATAAGCTTTAATAGTCTTGACTATAAACGAAAGAAAAAAATATTGTATAATACAGTATGTTTGTATGTCATATCTCTATATTCGAGTTAAACAATAATTAAGAAACAAACAGTAACTAAAAAAACTACCTTTTTACCTCCCGCTACCCTACGTATAATGGAGGTATAAGGATCGTGCTAAAAATCACATATAGAGATTTTAGTGAATAAACACGTTTTGATGTCCCCAGAATCCGATTTTAACATTTTTACAATGATGTCTGTAGGTATATATATATATATATATATATATATATATATATATATATATATATATATATATATATATATATATATATATATATATATATATATATATATATATATATATACAGGTGTCTCAATAAGCTTGCTCACTATTGGTAACTTTTTTATTTGAAGAGATACGAGGTTGGTTAAATTGGCAAAATTGTGCCATTTTATATTGGAAAATTGGTCATGTAGACAAAATAAAAATTGTGTCAGCGGTTCCCAAAATTTGGGACAAAATATATATTTTTTAAATGGAACTATATATTTTTTATTATCTTATTGGAAAGAGTATTTTTTTCTCTTTCCAATAAGGTAATGTTGTTTATGTACAATTTTTTCAAGTAAACGAGTTATTTGCGGTTAAAAATTTTAATTTTGTAAACTATTTTATTAGTTTTTTAGTCAAGTAAGCCATGGAAACAATTGATTCTTTGTTTGTTTGACGTTTAATAATTTCTCTCGTAAAGTTCTCTGTGTTTAATAATGTTTAATAACTTTACAAATGAAGAAAAGTTAGATATTATCTTGCTATATGGAAAGTTATATCTAGACACCAGTTACGTAGAACGGTCGGCCCTCTTTCCAAAAGAGTTTAAATGTGCGAAGAAATAACGGCTTTCAATTTGAATATTTTCTTTGTTTTGTTATTATAAATAAATTAATAAAATAATAATTTTATAAAAGACAATTGTTTCCATAGTTTACTTGACCTAAACTAATAAAAGATAATTTTTATCTTTAAACGTAAATAACTCGTTTATTTGAAAAAATCGTACATAAACAACATTACCTTATTGGAAAGAGAAAAAAATACTCTTTCCATTAAGATAATAAAAAATACATAGTTCCATTTAAAAAAAATATATTCTGTCCCAAATTTTGGAAATCGCTGACACAATTTTTATTTTGTCTACATAACCAAATTTCTAATATAAAATGGCACAATTTTGCTAATTTAACCAACCTCATATCTCTTCAAATAAAAAAGTTACCAATAGTGAGCAAGCTTATTGAGACACCCTGTATATATATATATATATATATATATATATATATATATATATATGTGTGTGTGTGTGTGCGTGCGTGTGCGTATACGTGTGCGTGTGCGTGTGTGTGTGTGTGTATCATGTGGACACGATAGGCAAGTTTTTTTATTCATCGGTGAAATTCATTGCAATTTGATAATGACGTCACCGATCGATTTGTGATGGAACAGATAGATGATGAAAATAGGAACTACTTGATGAAAAGGTGCTGGAAGTTATACATATTGTAGGTTTGAGTAAGAATTGTCGCTGTCACTAGAGAAGTTATGAAGGGCTTTTTATTGGGAAAATTACAAAATTGTTCCGATTCGGATTCATTTTCCAATGAAGAAAATTCTACTAATTCGAGTAGTGACAAATTAGAAACTCTATTAATAATTTAAAAAAACATGAGATAATAGCAATGAAATCATTTCTGCAACATTCATAATTCACGACTTTTCTTCACTGACTACCGGCTAAAACGTCAACAAACTTGTGAACATAACTGAAAACTATACCCCCACTACTTATCCATCAGAAATAATAAAATCAATCGACACTCAAACCTGATGGATCCGATAGATTTCTGTTTAACTAATCGGTGAAAATGAGAACGCTATTAAAATCTGTTAAAATATGATCCAAAACTTCTCAAATTTGGTATTTAAAACTCATATATAATTTGAAACAACATATCAGATTTTAGCCATATTTGATAAATCGGATGTAGTACTTAATTTGGAGCTTTAACAGATTTTTGAGGAAAAACAAGAATCCAAAATTTCGTATTACAGACATTTTATTTATTGGACAACAAATTAGATTTTATTTACAAACGATCAACCGGAAGTGATACTTTATTTATTTTTATATCTTTTAATAATAAAAAAAACAATAAAATACCGTTAATAAAATACATTTAAAAAAATATATAAAATGTCAAAAATCTCTAAACGATGACGTAAACTGCTTAACTGGCTGGATAGCCATAGCTTATTCGTCGAAACAACAACACAAATGACGGTATTTACTGCTGTCATATTTTGATGCCATATTTTTCAATTATTCGACGAATAAGCTATTCGAAGATTTATATATACAAGCGAAGCGCGAATCAAAAATGTGTAAAGATGAATTAGCTATTTTGTTCAGATGTATTTGTAGAACCAGGTACAAAGCAATATTTAATCATTTTACTGTAAAATGAAAACATGCATTCTAGTGTAAAATTTAACGTAAGAAAACTTACCACTTAAGGCCCAGTGCATACGTAAAGTTTTTTAATGTGCGTGCACGCTGCGGCGACGGAGTTCCGGTCTGTGATACTATTATCGGTTTCAAAAGTAAAGTCCCCTGAACACAATAACTTGTACAAAATTAAACAAAAAAAAAAAAAATCGCGGATTGCACGATGATATTCCATGATTATTTCTATTTTACATGAAGAAATAGTATATTGTGTTATTAGGAGTAAAAATGACACTTTTACTCCGAATGACACATTATATTTTTTCTTCAAACATACGTATTTAAATAAAATAATTACAACTTGACGTTTCAATAATTATATAGTTATTTACAATACAAATGCGGAAACATGAACTTCCGTGCATGAGCCTTTGTTTGAAGTACGAGCGAGCAACGCGAGCGAGTATTTCATTTAGGCGAATGCACGGAAGGTATTTCCGCATAAGTATTGTACAAGATTTTTTGTAAGGAACGAATTAATTATAAAACTATTCTACCTTCGATAGATGTTACGCAGAACATGTCGTCGCCTCAAATAGAGCCATCAATTTCACTAACTAATTGTCATATACAAAATATAAATATAGGTATAATAATTATTGCAATACCAAGGAGCATTCTTAAAATTGTATAGAATCGATTCAAATACAATTTCTTAAATTTAGTAGTAATAGATAATAGTACATATGTATGATAGTATGGTTATAAATGTAGGAACATCATTACCTAAAACAAATAAAAGTATGAATACATATTAAATTATCTTTAAATAAAATATATTCTTATACCTATTAATAATAATAATAATAATAATGTTGTTTTCATTGTATATTAATACCTACTAATATATTATCTTTAAAATTGTGTGCAGCATACAGTATGACCGCCATGTTCATCATTCTCGATTCTCGTTACTTTAGTTTCTAATAGATGGCGTTAGTAGTATTAAAATGTCAAAATTAGCAATGATTCTGATTTTATTTAAATAATTTTTATTGTTTGAACTAATTTTCCTAAAATATTATGTTCTTATATTAAATTTGTTGTAATGTACAAAAAAGTTAAAAATAAAATAGCACTTTTAAGCTACTCGTTCAAAGTAGTTTCCATTGAGACACTAGTGCGGGAAGTAAAACAATAGCGCGGGAATATGGCCTTTCGGATTGTGAGTTGGCTGCGGGAAACATTAGTTTCTAGGCAGTGAGTACGAAAAATATTTTACGAGAAGAACGTTTGTTGATTTCAATTGCTCTGTTGTTATGGATATTTTCGTATTTGTTCACTTTTTGTTACAAACAATCAAGTGAAAATTTTCACGTTTTCACATTTAAATAAAAACTATGCAATTTTATATTCTCTTTATATGCAATTATATCAGAATTTGAAGTATTGCCATGTACGGCCCTTGAAGTTGTTTAATTGAATGGAAGTTGAACAATATTGCTCAAGGATGTGTCGAGGAATCGCTGAAAAACAATTTGTTTAATTGAATGGAAGTTGAACAATATTGCTCAAGGATGTGTCGAGGAATTCACAAAAAAGTTAAACACTGAATTTTTTGTTCGGTTGTAATTTTTTCCATTTTGTATAATAATCAAGACTAAATTTCACAATTATTTCAGCAATAATTTACAGCAGATACAGTTTATAACCATAAATTCACAAACGTCAAACTAAAACATTCTGCAATCGTATTGTTTTATTTTCCATGGCATACTGAAAATTGCTTGAATATTGTAAAACTTAATTACTATTTTTTTTTTAAGATATAAATTCATTTGGGTAATTCTTTTAGGCTCATTGGGTGCAATTTTTAATTCTAAACAAATTAGTATTCCACAGTTTTTGCTCTAAAGTTAATAGGTAAAGAGATATCGGGGATTTAAAAAATTAACATTGTATTTCCTATGTTCAGAAAAAAAAAGTAGACACCCGGTATTAAATAGCAATAGAATGAATAATTAAAATATAATAAAAATTTTCTTTCACTTATAATACCGAAATACATGTATGCCGCTTTGCTGTACGCAGACTACGTATTAGCTCAGCGGAAGGTAGAAAATTGTTGAAATTATAAAGTTTACATTCTGACACTATATCATTTGTTTTCTTATTTATTTTTTAATAAATACGCTTAAAATATTTACTACTAACAGAATATCGAAACAAAATTTCTTAAAGAATAATATTAATCGAGATACTCTCTGTCACTTTTTATTTTTTATAGAAAACAACGAATTAGACATACTTCAAATTACAGTTTTTTAAAAGTTTAAAGTCCAGTCTACATTATGTCAAAAGCATGATTTTTTACTTCCTTGTACGAAGTAAAGGAAGTATTGTATCGCGAAAAATTTCTGTTTCCAGATTTCAACAGAAATATCCATTTTGACCATCCCCGATTCGATTTTGACTAATTTCGTCGTGACGTCTGTACGTACGTACGTATCTCGCATAACTGAAAAACGGGAAGCCGTAGAAAGTTAAAATTTTGTATTTAGGATTGTTATGACATCTAATTGTGCACCTCCCTTTTTGGTCATTACATAACTTTCGAAAGTGGTACTTTACTTGAAGCCTATAATAGATTTTTAATGAAAAACTATATTAAAATATAATCCAAAACTTTTCAAATTTGGTATATAATACTTTTATATCAATGGGAACAACATAATAGATTTTAGTTAAAATGGTTTACCCGGAAGTGATACTTTACTTGAAGCTGTTATCAGTTTTTCTTACAAGGAAGTCATGTGGTGTCCACATCAGATATTTTTATTTAATAATTTCTGATGAATGCAGGATAGAATATGTGGTAAGGAGGAAAACATGGAAATTTCATGCTGCCAATTTATATTTCATTTATTTAGACAAAACTATGTTCTGTAACACATACTGATTTTTTTATATAGTACAAAAATATGTTGTAGCTTTCGTAAAAATTTTATTTCGTTATATTCTACCCATTAAAATGATAGTTATTACATTTCAAACCTAGGGGACTTTACTTTTGAAACCGATAATAGTAAGTAAATGTAGCAGCGCATTCGGAGCTCTGGCAACGTTGCGGTAACGTACGGTCCGTCTGCGTGTTGTTTTTCGCTGCAGTCTCTAGAAAATGCACTGTATTCATTTTCCTGTGTTCTGCAATACCTACCGTAATGTTGCCGCAAATTGAACGGATGTGTGAGCATGCAACTTCTACGACACCGGTGTGTCGCCGCAGCGAACCCGCACCTTAAAAAACCTAAAGTATGCTCCGGACCTATGACCAAAATGTACTACGGCTACGGCGCCGTGCGGTGCCATGGGAAGCTGCGGCGAAAAAGGAGAGGCAAACGACCGTACGTTAAGGTGCGTCCACATTATGCCGAATGATACCGATCGGCATAGGCCGATCAGCAAAGCCAAATAGGTATGGACGTCCCGATCGGCCTTGCCGACGTGCCGAAAGCCGGCCCGAACCGAATCCAAACCGAATATGATCGGTCCTGATCAAAGAAAGCCGAACCGAATGGTGTAGTGTGGACATGCCTAATGTGCCGATGGGCCTCTACACTCAGCATAGGTACTCATTGCGGGTAGTGTTGTTGTCTTGCGTGGTGTATTCTTTAACTATTTTATTTTATTTACGTTTTACATTAGTCAAGAGTGATATATTCATTGTTTTCAACTACTGAACAACAAATTGTGAGTACTATGGAGTGGAATGAAGAGCAAACTTTAAACTTTATAGAGATGTATTGTGCCCGCCCGTTATTGTGGGATAGTCCAAATTCCGATCATAAAATTAAAAACCAGAGACACGACGCATTCATAGAAATTGCCGTCATCACTCATATTCTAGGAACGTAGTTATTCCCAGGTCGAGTTAATCGCACACACTACCTGGTGATTACAACGCGTTGGTTCGGCACTGTTCGGGACGTCCACATTACTGAAGCAATGTGGACGTCATGCCGATCGGTATCAATCTGCATAATGTGGACGCACCTTTATAGTTTACAGCAACGTTGCCGGAGCTCCGTGTGCACTGCTTACAATATACCTATTAAACTATATACTATTGAAAAGCACAAAGGAAATGTCCGGAACATTGTGTATATCTGCACTCTTCTGGTTTGGACACCATCCCTTGCGCGCATGCACCAACTGCATTTGATTCAGTGATTCTATTGGTCAAGAAGTTTGAAGTTTCAGAGAAAGGGAAATGAATAGCTTGCGGACACTCATGTGACGAAGCGAATTAGCCAATCAGAAGCTGGGGAGAAACTGTCACATCTAAGGTCAGAGAGCTGGGCAGCTTTCCAAATTCAAGAGTACCGTAATTTAAGAGTGTAGTGTGTTTTGGAAGAATGAGTTTTATTGAAGTAAAAAATTGAAATTAAATTTTACAAAAATAACAGAACTACTTATAATTACAACAATGTCAACCCCCCTCTGAGAGTAAGGTTATTAGTTTTGGAACGATTTTGAGTAATTTCGTAATATGTAATAGAGTTTTGGAACGCAACCCTGAAGTTTGTTTTGGTAGCGTGTTCAGAGGTTATGAGTTTTGTTTTCATATTGAAGATTTTAGTGCGTATTGAGTTATTTTATATTTTTTTGCCAAACTATGAAAACAAAACGCATAATACGCTATAAACCAAAACAAACTTCAGCTCCCCGTCCTTCAATCTGACAGTTTCGCCCTAGCTTCTGATTGGCTAATTCGCTTTGTCAAGTGAATGTCCGCAAGCTATTGGAGGGAATGCTTCTTCCACATGATTAGGTGTTCATGATTTTTGTGTATGTTTATCTTATCATTTCTTATATTACATCTCATTGTAATCATTTGAATATTAATATGAAGGCATATATGCATAATATTATACAGGAATAAAGCTATAATATTAGACATTTGAAATAAATTGTTAAATATTATGAATAAATATTTTTTTACACGCGACAAGTATGAAAAATTTCAATTACGGCATTTCATTTTCTTCCCCAAAAACAGAACTGTAACCATACAGATATTCAAATAACGGATTTTCCTAATATTTTATTGGTGTTCCCTATTGTCTTTCTCCAAATGGAATTTTAATCTTTTACTTTTATATAGAAATTCATTTTTCTAATCTTATGCAGGTATCCCCTAATTTTTTCTCCAATTATAAAATTTGAACCCTACAAATATTCAAATAACATATCTTCCCAATCTTTAACAGTTGTTCCCTATTATCTTTCTCCAATTTCTGCAAATGGAATTTTAACCTTTTATCCTTTTATACTGATATTCGTTTTCTTAATCTTCTGCAGGTGTTCTCTTTCTTTTGAGAAAAATCAGAATGTCCTGTATTAATTTATTTCATTATTAAATAATCTAATATAAAATTTTATAATAATAACAAATATTTTTGAAATGTCATTTGAATCATGTGCAAGATTTTCAAGCAGCGCGAAGACGCCTACCATCACGGCTACCGCCTGTGCGCACATGCGCTTGTAGTTGTGTGTCCAAACGCTAGAAAAGGATGGAAATATTAATCTCCCGGACACTTTCCGCTTATACGAGAGATAGGGGTTCAGCGGTATATAGTTTAGTAGGTATATTCTGCTTACTTATGCCCGTATCACACTAGCGGGTTTTGAAGCGGGCGGGTGCGGTTGCATGTGCGGGTGATTTCTCGACCAATAGAAGTGCGGCGGCTAGCGGTTGCGATTGCGGGTAAAGGAATAGCCGAGAAGCTATTTTTCACCCGCCAACCGCACCCGCAGCCAATCACAGAGCCCAGTACTGTCACGTGATTGTTTTGGTTTGACATGTGCTATAGTTTTCGTCTATGCCAGTGCAGCATTTTTCTGTCATTTTGGATTTGTGGACTTGAGCCGAGAATGACTGCTTACAAAAAAGGAAAAGAAATTGGTTTCTTTAGAAAAGGAATTTTTACTTCCAGATTTAATAAAAATGCGCCAACCGCTTCGAAACCCGCTAGTGTGATACGGGCATTACTAGTATCAGACCTGAACTCCGTCGCCGCAGCGTGCACGCACATTACAAAGCTGACGTGTGCACAGGGCCTAGTATGCATGCAACGCCGGGCCTAAATAACCTCCAATTTTATATTTACGTAAAGTTTACACACTGGCAAAATGTCAAATAAGAGAATCATAGAATGTACGTTTAATGATTCCCAATAAAATAAAATGTTAAATGCAATAAACTGACACTTTGAATGACATATGCCAATACGAGATTTTCTGTTAAGCGCTTCAATTATATTTTGTCTCTTTCTGCCTCATGGTATAACAATCACATGCATATTCTAGGGCCGCATACGTACTTCCGGTAGTTTTTAATATTTAACTCTTTTTTAGCAATAAATGATGCTTTATAGAAAAATAAAACATACGTATATCTTACTTTTTCATGTAGATTAATATATATGTATACATATGGTACGTGGTCACTTCATATGCGGGAATGTGCTCAACGCTGTGACTTCATATATAACGTTGTGACTTCCGAAAATGGAAGTGACAACGTTTCCCTATGTAAATTTATTTTTTCTAGCACTACAAGGCAAAACAAGTCTAAATACGAAAATTTTGTTGGAAGTCAAATAGTTCCCCCCGTACCCTTAAAATTGTCACTTTAGTTCAAGCGTTTACCGCTGGCGCTGTACTCGCTATTAGTGTCAGGTATGCACAATGCGAAGTTACTTCCGAGTGTATATAGCATTAGAAGGTACTTGGTCACTTCCAAAACTTGGCAACAGTGTATTGCAGTATGTTATTGTAGTTTATGGAAATTCTTTATGAATATAATAAACTTTTATTAACAATATACAATTAAAAACGTATCACAAATTAATAAGTGAAATATTCACAATAAAATGTAAAAATAATTACCGCTGTTATCTACAGCACATACGGAGTATGAATTAATGATTATTTTTAGCATCTTTTTATAAGTATATTAAAATTTATTTGTGATAATTTTTAACTTCTAAATTTCAATCGTGGTAATTCTGTTAAGATGATTTATTAATTTTTAGCAAGTTTTTAGCATTCTGCAACCAACAAGCAATTTATTTTTTTGTCATATGTCAGTATTCGCGATTGGTGAAATTTTTTGACAAAGTTGCCCGGTTTCAAAAGGGTATGTTAAAAAATTACCGTCTTGTTATAATTTTCAATAAATAGAAATAAATTTCACACGTGACATTTTACTTTTTTTGTAAAGTACTATACTTAATTTGGTTGGATGAAAACGTATTAATTTTTGAATAAACGGTTATCAAACCGGACATAAATTGCAAAAGTGCGGACAGTAACTTATTTACAGTCTTGGAGGTTATTACAGGTTTAAATAATTCCCAATAACATCATGTTACTTACAAATTATTTTTCTGTAAATGAAATTTGTAATTTTCATTTGATAAGTAAAACCAATAACGTGAAATATGTATATAGTTAAATATTAATTCTTAGCGAGATTGCTCTCTAATTGAGTGCTTCATTTTCCTACCTTCTCCATAATATATAAGAAGTAAAAGTAAGAGAGGTATTGGAATCATGCTAAAAATTGCATATCCAGATTTTAGTGAATAAGCACGTTTTAGAGTCCCTATAATCGGATTATAACATTTTTACGTTGATGTCCGTGTGTGCGTATGTGCGTGTATAAGACTTAAAGAATATTTAACTGCAGTTTCTTCAATCTGACATTAGTGGGTAGAGCTGATTAGATTTCGGTAAAATTGGACAACCGGAATTAATAGTTACATTTAAAATTTTTATTATATCTTGTATAGATTTAGAGATAAAGGCACTGTAATATACAGAATAATTTAATGTAGTACATCGCAGAGGCTAAGGCACTAAGGAAACCAATTGACAAATTCATATGTTTATAACATAGTTTGTAAATGACAGATGTCAGTGTCAAAAATCAACAGTTTTAGTGACATTC
Source organism: Ophonus ardosiacus (assembly GCA_943142095.1). Lineage (NCBI taxonomy): Eukaryota > Metazoa > Arthropoda > Insecta > Coleoptera > Carabidae > Ophonus > Ophonus ardosiacus. The sequence continues at coordinate 48,158,701 of OW964824.1, forward strand.
TGAAAGCTTTTTCTGGGAAGTACATTTAATCTTTCTTATTGTTATATTAATTAAATATTTAAAATTGTACGTAAAATGCATATATCCATCAAAAATACCGCCAATCTAGTTAATGAATTGGAAGATTCACTGATATTTAGGAACTTCCTCAGACAATGAAAAATAGATATAATTATGTGTGCAGAAGACATGTTAAATACAATAAATACAATATTTGGGTAAAGTTCTGTAATTTTTTTGTTATAAAACGACGGTTTGATAGCGAAATACAATACAGTACTTAGAGGTGTTAAATTTAATACGGGTCATAGGGCTATAACATAGAAAAACAGTTTTTTAAGCTCCAAAAGTTTCTATATTAATTTATTGATAAAATAATTGCCTATTATAAAGAAAAATATTACAACTTTTTTAATACCAAACACCTTACATTTCTGTTTCATATAAAGCCAGAAAATAATTTTAAAAATTTGTACAATTAAGAAAAAATATTAGCCATGAAACTGACAGTAACAAATCATTTTTTTACTAACATGATAAGGGACAATTAAAGATTAAAGTTATTAATTTATGAACTAATACAAAATAACACAAAATAAAGTAAACACTATGATATTTATTTAAGAAACAATTATTATTTATTGTAATTAAAACCATTTAATAATTTGTAAATTTTCTTCATGAGACAAATTATCCATGATTTCTTCCTAATAAAACGAAAATAATAATAATTTAACAAATAATATGTATGAAACGTTTATTAATGAGCGTATCAAGTCAACAATTATTTTGTTTTATTCCTGTCAGTTTCACGGCTATTGATATTTTTTCTTAATTGCGCAAATTTTTAAATTTATTTTCTGGCTTTATATGAAACAGAAATGTAATGTGTTTGGTATCAAAAAATTCGTAATTTTTTTCTTTATAACATGCACTAATTCTTTTTAATGAATTAATATCGAAACTTTTGGCATCTAAAAAAACTGTTTTTATTATGTTATAGCCCTATGACCCGTTTTAAAATTTACACCCTGTATAACATAAAATGGAAATGGCGACAGGTACTGTGCTGGCAACAACAGATATTTTTTCTTATATAAATTAATAGTAATTTCACAAATCTTTACAAATTTACTAAATTTGAACCAACAAGCTTTAGAGTACCGTCATTTCAATTACTACTCGTAGGTATATATGAATTTCAGTTTTTACCTCTCGCTAAGAGAGGTATTGGATTCATTCTAAAAATCACATATCCAGATTTAAGTGAATAAGCACGATTTAAGGTCCATATAAACAGATTTTAACATTTTTACGATGATGTCTCTCTACGTGTGAATGTGTGGATGTTGGAGGGAAGATTACTCAAAAACTATGAGACATAAGACCAGTTTAACTACGAATTTCTCAATCTGACATTTGGTTTTGGTAACAATTGAACTATCGGAAGTAGTAGTTTCTAAAAAAAATTCTTCTAAATATTATTTTTTGAAAATTTTTGATATTACTAATATTGAAGAGCATAAAATTCTACATCAGATACATTTAAAATTTTTATTATATCTTCTATAAATTTAGAGATAAAAATGCTATAATATATAGAATAACGGGATGTAATAAGTCGATTAGGCTAAAATATACTAAGGAAACATTGTTGACAAATTCAAATATTTATAACATAATTTGTAAATGACGGATGTCAGTGTCAAATATCAACAGTTTTAGTTACATTCTGAAAGCTTTTTCTGGGAAGTACATTTAATCTTTCTTTGTTTTATTAATTAAATATTTAAAATTATAGGTCACATGCATATATCCATTTATCGCCAATCTTGTTAATGAATTGGAAGAATCTAATTAGAATTGTATGTGTGCAGAAGACATGTTAAATACAATAAAAAAACAATATTTGGGTAAAGTTCTGTATTTTTTTTTGTAATAAAACGGCGGTTCGATAGCGAAGTGTAATACAATACTTATATAACATAAAATGGAAATGGCGAGACTTCTTGTGCTGGCCACAACAGATTTTTTTATTATTTATTTATACAGTACACTTTATCACATTTAATTATTATATGTGAACCCGAAAAATTTATAACATGTGTATTGCTGGAAATAAGATAAATTTGAAATATTTTTCATTACATGAAACGTCTTTCGTCTTTGATATTTTATTTTCTTATACGTTCTGCATTGCACAAATTCTGCATCATCTTTGGAGTAGGTTTTTTTTTGTAAAGTAATTAATATAATTAGTGACTAGTAAACATAACACCTTAAATTTGAAAAATTAAAAGTTGGAATAACTGTAACATAAGCCCTTATGTCGTACATTATCCCAGATTATTTAGAGTTGAAGTTGAGTGGTTTGGAGCGGATCTGCTGACTTGCAAACAATCTAGTATTTTTTAAATAATATAATAAACCAAATAGAGCTCTTAAATAGCAGCACACAAATTATAATTTTTGTAGAAAATTCAGAATTGGGCATACATGGTTTGCAGCGGTTACGCAGACTTACAGCCAATACAACAAAATTATGATTTTTTAAACAAAGATAATAGTCCAAAATTCGACATTATAGCACTTCATTCATACAGAGTGAGACCTTTATTCATCATATACTTTATCTGGTGTTTTGCTGATATGTGCTTGTTATTTTAGCCGACATGAAATTTGGCAACGTTGCGGAAGTCAGCCCTACGCTTCAATATCTTGTATACAATTACAGTGATGGAAGTAACTTCGTATTTTAAGTATGTGCAATTGTATATTAATTTTTAATATAATATTTTCTTACCCCTCTTTTGAAAACCTTAATTTAGAGGTTCCCCTAAGCCTATATATATATCCATTAATTAATATGGAAGTCAGGACGTCCTATCAACGTCACGGAAGTGACTCCTTAACAGGTATCAATATATATATAGGGCGTCCTGACTTCCATCAATATATATAGGGCGTCCTGACTTCCATCAATATATATATATATATATATATATATATATATATATATATATATATATTTCAAAAATTATGATACTCCCCTAATTGTATACAGGACATCACTTCTTTTCATATTATAATTATATTTCATATTGAAACGGTCCTGGCGCAAGTAGCGATCAGCTGGGTATAACAGTGCTCCGAAATAAATCCAATTTTTTGGCTGTTTTGAGTGTTTGTTTTACAAAGTGCATGGGAAAGGTGATTTGTGAAAGGGTATAGGGTCTAGGAAGATTACAGAAGTAAGTGAAATAGAATATATGACACAGCACGAGAGAAGAGTAACCTCCGACAAGTAGATTGGGGTGACCTTCTAGCGCAGTCCTGACAGTAATACGGGAGGCAGGGCCGCACTCAGCGAAAGATGTCCAGTGAAAAAGAGAATACAACGAGTAAAGATAGGAAAAGAGAAAGTGAAGATACGGATTACTCAACAGATGCCAGTAAAAGGAAAAAGTAAGACAGATGAGAACGATATCTTCCGCAGAAGTAGAAAAGTCTCACGTACCCCGGTAAAAGAAAATCAGCAAAAGACGAACGGTGAGAAAATAGACAGATTAATACAAATGATGGGAAACTTAACAACCGAGGTGCATCAGATTAGGGAGGATCAAAATCAATATATAAAGGAAATTCAAAGCATGAAAATAGAAATTGAGAACGTAAAAACGGAAAATGTGGCATTAAAGAAAGAGAATAGAGAGGTAAAAATGGAGGTCCAAAATTTAAGAGACAAAATAGAATGGTTGGAGAAAGAAAAGATGAGGAACAATGTCATCGTTAGTGGCCTAGTAATAAGGGATGAGGAAAAGGTTTCAAAAGAACAAATAAAGTATATCTTCTAAAACTATTTAGAAATTGAGATCCCAATTAAAACGGTAAGAAAATAGGCATCAAAACATCCTTGGTTGAACTTGAAAAATCTGAGGACAAAGTAAAAGTAATGCAGAACAAAAATAAATTGCGCAACGTCCGGGAAACAACGATTTTCATAAATAATGACCTGACCAGAGAAGAAAGAGAAATACAAGGGAAAATCAGAAAAGTCGCCCAAGAAGAAAAGAAGAAAGGAAAAAAAAGTTAAAGTAGGATACCAAAAACTGATAACCGATTCGAGATAATGGTTGTGAAATAAAGAACATGGAAAATTAGTGCCAAAAAACTAGCTAATGCTGGGGATGGACAAGTAGGAAACAATTTAGCAAAGGAAAAGGATAATGCAGTACAATATATATTAGATATGGAAAAGAGCAATTCAAGGGAGGGAAAAAGTAATATAATTATAAAAAATAATAAACCTACAGATTTAAGTAAAGTTTCAAAAGATATAATTAAAATTGGAACATGGAATGTAAGAAGTAGTTATGAGCACGGAGCAATTAAGAATTTGATGGAAATAATGAAGAAATATAATATTCAAATCCTAGCAATTTAGGAAATAAAACAGAAAGATACCGACATTATGAACTTTGGAGAATATATAATGTTCAATAGTGGAGGCATAAACAGATATTTTGGCACCGGCTTTATGATACAAAAAAAAAAATCCAACAACAAGTCATAGATTTCAAACCAATTTCAGACCGACTGTGTACATTACGAATAAGAGGAAGGTACAGGAAAATAAGTATAGTCAACGGACACGCGCCAACTGAAGAAAAGAATGAAGAAGAGAAGGATATTTTCTATGAGGAAGTAGCGAAAACAATGAATGCTATACCAAAGTATGACTTGAAGATTTTACTAGGAGATTTTAATGCTAAAATCGGTCAGGAAGAATGTTATAAGAGTACTACAGGAGGAAAAAGTAAACACTCACTAAGTAATGAAAATGGGAAGAAGTTAATACAGTATGCATTGGAAAATAAAATTAAAATTATGAGCACTCACTTTGAACACAAAACTACTCGTATACATAAAGCAACATGGATATCCCCAGACGGGAAAACTCAAAATCAAATAGATCACGTTCTGGTAGAAGAAAAACATTCAAGAGCAGTTAATGACGTAAGAAGCTATAGAGGTGCCGACGCTAACACAGACCATTTTCTTATACAGAATAGCAGTTATCAACAAAATCTAGAGCTTCACACTTTGTTCATCGACTTTAAGCAAGCATACGATACCGTCATAAGAACAAAAGTGTATGAAGCTATGGGAAAACTGGGGCTGCCAAAAAAACTAATCGGACTAGTGAGGATGACATTAAAAGATACAGCTAGTAGTGTGGTGGTAGAAGGAAAAATAACCAGATACTTCAAAATAAAAAGAGGTTTAAGACAAGGGGACCCTCTCTCCACAACACTCTTTAATTATGTACTAGAAATGATAATGCGAGAAGCTAACATACATACAAAAGGATTAATTTTGCACCAGAAACACCAATGCATCGCTTATGAAGACGATATTGCACTACTAACAAGATCAAAAAAGGAGCTGATAAATAACTTCAAGCGATTAGAAAAGCATGGTAAAGAATACGATCTGAATATAAATGAGAGCAAAACAAAATATATGACGATGTTAAGAAAAGAAGGAGGAGAACAGAAACTAACTGTGAAAATAAATGACAACAAGGAATACGTTTTTGAGGAAGTTGAGCAGTTCGAATACCTGGGTGTAACGGTTAATAACAAAAGCAATGAAGAGCCAGAGATAGCCAGGAGGTTGGGGAAAGGCAGTAAGGCCGCCGGAGCCATGATGGAATTACTGAAATCGAAACAAGTATCCAGATCAGCAAAAATAAGAATTTACGTAACAATAATACGCCCAACAGTATTATATGGGGCCGAGCTCTGGATTCTTAATCAAAAAGAGGAAAAGAAAATTGAAATATGGGAAAGATGCTGAGGAAAATATACGGGGGAATTAAAACTGATGAAGGAGAGTGGTACGCATGGACCAACACAGAATCCCCAAGAAACTATTACGAGCGGGTGAAGGAGGCAAGAAAAGAAGAGGAAGACCAAGAAGAAAATGGCTGGAAGCAGTGAAAACGGACTTAATTAATATCGGAGTGGAATCATAGGAAGAACAAGCAAGAAATAGGAAGAAATGGAAGGAAATTGCAAATTCTATTGAAGTCATGGGCCTGTAGGGCTTGAAGCGCTAAAATATTTATATATATATATACAGGGTGTAAATTTTAAAACGGGTCATAGAGCTATCACATAGAAAAACAGTTTTTTATACGCCAAAAGTTTCTATATTAATTTATTGAAAAAATAATTGGTGCCTATTATAAAGAAAAAAAATTACAATTTTTTTAATACCAAATACTTTACATTTCTGTTTCATATAAACCCACAAAATAAATTTAAAAATTTGTACAATTAAGAAAAAATATCATTAGCCATGAAACTGACAGTAACAAAACATTGTCATTTTTTACTAACATGATACGGAAGAATTAAAGATTAAAGTTATTAATTTATGAACTAATACAAAATAAAGTAAACACTATGATATTTATTTAAAAAACAATTATTATATATTGTAGTAGGTATTTACAAACTAAAGATGATCTACATGTAATAAGTTATAGGAAACGAGAAAAACTGCAAACTACAAGGGAGCAATTAAAACCATTTAATAATTTGTAATTTTTTTTTTTTTCACGAGACAAATTATCCATGATTTCTTCTTAATAAAACGAAAATAATAATAATAATAATAATTTAACAAATAATGTGTATGAAACGTTTATTAATGAGCGTCTCAAGTCAACAATTGTTTTGTTTTGTTTTGTTTCTGTCAGTTTCACGTCTAATGATATTTTTTCTTAATTGTCCAAATTTTTTAATTTATTTTCTGGCTTTTTATGAAACAGAAATGTAATGTGTTTGGTATCAAAAAATTCGTAATTTTTTTCTTTGTAATATGTACTAATTCTTTTTTCAATAAATTAATATCGAAACTTTTGGCATCTAAAAAACTGTTTTTCTATGTTATAGCCCTATGACACGTTTTAAAATTTACAGCCTGTATATATTGAAACGTAAAATTTATTTGTGAAAATAAATATGGCAACGTTGCATTTTACTTCCCTTCTAAGGCAGGCAAGTTGTGGATTACATGACGATTTCAGGAAAAAATATTTATATTTTAAATTAATGACCGTTAATAATATGAACCTCGATGTGAATTAAACGGCATGATTTAAATTTAAATCACGATTTAAACCATGATTTAAATCAACTGATTTTTTTGGGATTGCATGAAATCACTGATCTCTATTCATATCTGGATAGCGTACAGAGGCCAGGTTAAAGACAGCGTTTTGTGTCTATTTGAACGCCGCCATGTTGGCGGATTTCAGCACAATTTTAGTTGGAGATAGAAACCTTTGTAGCTACTTTAAAGTTAAAAGTTACGTGATCGTATAGGAAATTTTCCAACAAATTTGATCTTGTTAATCACAATTTATCATTTATCATTCTCATTGCGAACATTTGAAAATTCATATTCCTTGAAAGAATCATCTCAATTAAATATCTTCACAATTTTTATCTGATATCTTTGTAGTTATTAAAGATATCGTTCTGATTTTTTCAGATTATTATTTATTTATGTTTTGAAAATGTGCTTATGTAATAAAAATATCATAATTGTTTCCAAAATGATAAGAAAAATAATAAAAACTAGCATTCAAAGACGTTCGTTTTGGATTTTGCAGCAGAAGAAACACTAAGCGAGAAACTTTTCGTCCTTACTAGATAGACCCTAACATACAGCGACAAAGTTATAGTAAATGAATGAAGAAGTTTTTTTAATTTTTTTCCACAATCTTCACCGGTTTTGAATAAAACGAACACAAAAGTACATCGTAATGCATGCAACTTTGACACTCACCCAGCCATGGAAATTGACTAACCTGTCTGGAGTTACCGACTAATTGCGCGCATTACGATGTCATAACTTTTTATGTTCGTTTTTTTTTCGAAACCGGTAAAGATTTTGGAAAAAAATTTCAAATAAAAAAAATTCTTTAATTCATTTACTACAACTTTGTCGCCGTATATTAGGGTCTGTCTCGTAAGGACGAAAAGTTTCTCGCTTAGTGTTTTTTGTGCTGCAAAATCCAAAACCAACATGTTAGAATGCTAGTTTTTATTATTTTTCTTATCATTTTAGAAACATGATATTTTTGTTATATAAGCACATTCTCAAAATATAAATAAATAATAATCTGAAAAAATCAGAATGATATTTTCAATAACTACAAAGATATAGGCAGTTAAAGTTAAAAATTGTGAAGACATTTAATTGAGATGATTTTTTCGAGAAATGTGAATTTTCAAATGTTCGCAATGAGACAGAACATTCCGAATAACACCATAAAATTTGTCAGAAAATTTCCTATAAGATCACGTAACTTTTAACTCTAAAGTAGCTAGAAAGGTTTCATCTCCAACTAAAATTGTGCCAAAATCCTCCAACATGGCGGTATTCAATTAGTCACAAAGGTTTAACATTGTGTCCGCTATCCAGATATGTATAGAGATCAGTGCATGAAACATACGAAAACTTTTACATAGCCTTCTTCAAATCACGACTTATGCATTTCTCGCCTCCACAAATCTAACCCATGAAGTTGGCGTGTACAGAAATGCTCAAATCTCGACATATGCACCGTTCGACAAGATGGCTGACAAGTACACTGTGGAGTATAAAATGAATTAAGATTAGGTTACGTTATTGGTAGAATTTTTTTAAAAAAATCTACTCCGGAGTGTACTTGTTAGCCATATTGTCGAACGGTGCATATGTCGAGATTTGAGCATTTCGATACGCGCCAACTTTATAGGCTAGATTTGCGGAGTCAAGAAATGCATAAGTCGTGATTTGAAGAAGGCCTTGTAAAAGTTTTCGTGTGTTGAGACCCTAACCATTTTTACCTCCCACTACCCTTGGTAAGGGAGGTATAGGGATCGTGCTAAAAATCACATATCGAGATTTTAGTAAATGACCACGTTTTAAGGTCCCTAGAATCCAATTTTAACATTTTCACGATGATGTCTGTATGTGTGTATGTGTGTATGTATGTATGTATGTATGTATGTATGTATGTATGTGTGTGTGTGTGTGTGTGTAAGTGTAGGGATTTTGTCTTCGCTCTAACTCAAATACTATCATTCAGAAAATTTTGAAACCTTGTATTTCTATCCTATTCTAATATGAAAAGAAGCCATTAGATTTTGGTGTAAATCGGATAACCGGAAAGGGCACTTTACCTGAAGCTCATAATGGTTTTTCTTCAAAAAATATCATTAAATGCCATTTTTTCGCATTTTATGTCTTATGAACCTTAAAGATTATTGAATTTTCTACAGGAATACATTAATACTTTTTCTATAAATTTTGCAGATAAATTTAAAAATAATTTTTTTTATTAGTCCCGAAACCTAAGATAAACAAATTTCCTTTGTTACACAGTTCATATTTCAAATGAATGTACTGACAGTAAATGTCACTGTCAAAAGACTAATCACTTCAAATTAATAATAGTGACATTTTAAAAAGAAAATAGTAAATAAATCAATAGTTTTATGCAATGATACAGTTTGCAGCGTTAGTAAATACGTAAGTATGTATTTAAATTAATAAAAATGGATAGGAAAGTGTGGCGAAGGAAGATTGTTGCGTAACTATTATTGTGATCCGGATGGGGTTATTCGCTACCGAAAATCGGTCACTTTAATATGTTCTTATGTATGAATGCTATGATGATTGTGGACAAGGCGAAAGAAGAATGTTGTTAAAGAGTGAAGTGAGTCAGCTGAGCTCTTACTCTTATCCCTTTTCTTATTGTTACTATTGTTTCCGGGTATTTGCTAGCCCCCTAAGTGGGAATCGCGTGATTTTATGTACGTATGTATGTATGTAAAAATGAAATAGCGGGAGGTTTTGTGTTGGCCATATCAGATTTTTTTAATAAAAATCGTTGATTTTTTCCAAAGATTAAAAAAAAGATTCAAATTATAATAAAAATGTATTTATTTGCTACAAAAGTATAAATAACATTAAAATTATGGACTGTATTTGAATTCTAACAGATTACTGATTACGTGTTTAGACCTGTTTTATTTGAGTAGGCATAGTTTAAAAAGACGCGCGCGCGTGGATGCGTTATACAGGGTGTTCCATTTAAGTGTGCCACCATTGCTATCTCGAGAACTATAAGAGCTACGAGGTTGGTTAAATTAGCAAAGAACCACCATTTTACAAGACTATTACAATGAGCAAATAAAATTTTTTTTCGACCAGTGGTTCTCAAAATACGAGACACAACTTTCTTATTTTAAATGGGACCAGTTTTTTTTTTTAGGTTATTCGATAGAGTATTTTTTTCTGAATTCAACGATATAAACATATCATATACTAATATAACAAAATAACTGAGAAAAATGCATGTTAAATTTATATGTATTCTATTTATATCTGGCTGAAACAAGAGTGCTATGGATAGAAAACAATTGAAAAATAAACAAATCAAACAATGGTGTAACTACAATAATATTAAAATTAATAAATATTAAATTATAAAAATTGTTCAAAATTTCTCCCATTCTGATTAATTTAATGTATAATTGAACTCTTTTAAATAAACTATGTCTAACTTTTCTTAATGTTCTCCTGTCAATATTAATGATGACATCTTCAATATTATTTCTTAAACTTTCAACATCGGGATGTACTGTAGCATAAACTTTGTCTTTTAGATAGCCCCATAAAAAGAAATCCACTGGGCTTAAGTCAGGGGTTCTTGCGGGCTTCGCAATTGGACCATTGGTACCAATCCATTGATTTGGGAAATAATTATTTAAATACTAGGGTACTTGATGAGAGTTGTGAGCTGGTGCTCCATCTTGTTCAAAATATACGTCTCGCAATACTAATAACGGCAGATCATCCAAAATATTAACACTAAATTTTTCTTGAAAACCTGTATCTCTTGTTATAACAGGGTTGACGCGACTCCAATAATGTGTATTGTGCCTGTTGAACATTCCATTATTTGAAAAATTGGCTTAGTCGGTCCAAATTATTTTCTTTAAAATTTCATATCCCTCATTAAGTAATAAATAGCAAAATTCTAATCTTCGCTCATGGTCACAAGATGAAGATGGTGGATTTTATGGTATTTATATGGTTTATACTTATGTTTTATTTTTAAATAGCGATGCACTGTGGCCACACCTACATTGCACTCGGCAGCAACCATTCTTTAAGAGGCTGTTGGATTATCAGAGTAGAACTAGCGGCCCATTCGATTCTAGACAAGTGTTGCGTAGCCTTGAAAGTATGTACTACAGGCATCAAAAGTGTTGTCATCTTATGGAAAACATGATAATAATAGAAAATCTATCAGAATGTTAACCACGACCCCCTGAGTAATTTAATGTAGGTTTTGTTTAAATATTCAAGGTAGGAGTTATAAATTCTTATGTAATTATTGAGAAGAGTGCTAATTATTCCTCAAAACATTTAACATCCCCTATAATGTTTCTAACATTCCATATCATTTTTTTGTGTAGCCGTACCACTACCATATTTTGTACGGACGTTACCAGAACACCCCTGAGTAATTTCATGTACAAATAGTTTAAATATTCAGGGGATGAGACATATTTTTTTAAGTGATTATTAATAAAGATCCTCATTGGGGCATATAACATTCCATATCATTTTTTTGTGTAGCCGTACCACTTCCTTATTTTGTACGGACGTTACTAGAACACCCCTAAGTAATTTCATATAGAAATAGTTTAAATATTCAGGGGTTGAGACATACATTTTTAAGTGTTAATAAATAAAGAGTGCTAAAAATTCCCTATCATTTTTTTGTGTAGCCGTTCCACTTCCATATTTTGTATGCACGTTACTCCAGCACCACTAAGTAATTTCAAGTCGATTTAGTTTAAATATTCAGGGGATGAGAGACACATTTTAGGTGATTATTAATAAAGAGTGCTAAAAATTCTCATCGGTGCATATAGCAGCCTCTATCATTTTTTTGTGTAGCCGTACCACTTTCATATTTTGTATCTACGTTACTACAACACCCATAAGTAATTTCTTATACAAATAGTTTAAATATTCAGGGGATGCGACATACATTTTAGGTGATTATTAATAAAGATTGCTAAAAATTCGCATCGGTGCATATAACAGCCCCCATATTTTTTTTGGGTAGCCATGCCACTCTTATATTTTGTAGGGACGTTACTATAACACCCCTAAGTAATTTCATATAGAAATAATTTAAATATTCAGGGGTTGAGACATACATTTTTAGGTGAATATTAATAAAGAGTGCTAAAAATTCTCATCGGTGCATATAACAGCCCCTGTCATTTTTTGTGTAGCCGTACCACTTCCATATTTTGTATGGACGTTACTATAACACCCCTAAGTAATTTCATGTAGATTTAGTTTAAATATTCAGGGGATGAGACATACATTTTTAGATGATTACTAATAAAGAGTGCTAAAAATTCTCATCGGTGCATATAACAGCCCCTATCATATTTGTGTGTAGCCGTACCACTTCCATATTTTGTATGGACGTTACTATAATACCCCTAAGTAATTTCAAGTCGATTTAGTTTAAATATTCAGGGGATGAGCCATACATTTGTTGGTGATTATTAATAAAGCGTGCTAAACATTCTCATCAGTGCATATAACAGCCCCTATCATTTTTTTGGGTAGCCGTACCACTCTCATATTTTGTATGGACGTTACTACAACACCCCTAAGTAATTTCATATACAAATAGTTTAAATATTCAGGTGACGAGGCATACAATTTTAGGTGATTATTAATTATTAATAAAGAGTGCTATAAATTCTCATCGGTGCATATACAAATAGTTTAAATATTCAGGGGACGAGGCATACAATTTTCGGTGATTATTAATTATTAATAAAGAGTGCTATAAATTCTCATCGGTGCATATAACAGCCCGTATCATTTTTTTGTGTAGCAGTACCAGTTTCATATTTTGTATGGACGTTACTACAACACCCCTAAGTAATTTCATATACAAATGGTTTAAATATTCAGGGGATGAGACATACATTTTTAGATGAATATTAATAAAGAGTGCTAAAAATTCTCATCGGTGCATATAACAGCCCCTATCATTTTTTTGTGTAGTCGTATCAATCTTATATTTTGTATGGACGCTCCTACAACAAATATAACTAATTTCATGCAGATTTAGTTTAAATATTTAGCGGATGAGACATACATTTGTTGGTGATTATTAATACAGAGTGCTAAAAATACTCATCGGTGTATATAACAGCCCCTATCATTTTTTTGTTTAGCCGTGCCACTTTCATATTTTGTATGGACGTTACTACATCACCCTTAACTAATTTCAATTCGATTTAGTTTAAATATTCAAGGGATGAGACATACATTTTTAGGTGATTATTAATAAAGAGTACTAAAAATTCTCATCAGTGCATATAACAGCCCCTATCATTTTCTTGTGTAGCCGTACCACTCTCATATTTTGTATGGACGTTACTACAACACCCCTAAGTAATTTCATATACAAATAGTTTAAATATTCAGGTGACGAGGCATACAATTTTAGGTGATTATTAATTATTAATAAAGAGTGCTATAAATTCTCATCGGTGCATATACAAATAGTTTAAATATTCAGGGGACGAGGCATACAATTTTCGGTGATTATTAATTATTAATAAAGAGTGCTATAAATTCTCATCGGTGCATATAACAGCCCGTATCATTTTTTTGTGTAGCAGTACCAGTTTCATATTTTGTATGGACGTTACTACAACACCCCTAAGTAATTTCATATACAAATGGTTTAAATATTCAGGGGATGAGACATACATTTTTAGATGAATATTAATAAAGAGTGCTAAAAATTCTCATCGGTGCATATAACAGCCCCTATCATTTTTTTGTGTAGTCGTATCAATCTTATATTTTGTATGGACGCTCCTACAACAAATATAACTAATTTCATGCAGATTTAGTTTAAATATTCAAGGGATGAGACATACATTTTTAGGTGATTATTAATAAAGAGTACTAAAAATTCTCATCAGTGCATATAACAGCCCCTATCATTTTCTTGTGTAGCCGTACCACTTCCATATTTTGTATGGACGTTACTACAACACCCCTAAGTAATTTCATATACAAATTTTTTAAATATTCAGGGGAAGAGACATACGTTTTTAGGTGATTATTAATATAGAGTGCTAAAAATTCTCATCGATGCATATAACAGCTCCTATCATTTTTTTGTGTAGCCGTATCAGTTTCATATTTTATATGGACGTTACTCCAGCACCCCTAAGTAATTTCATATAGAAATAGTTTAAATATTCAGGGGATGAGACATACATTTTTAGGTGAATATTAATAGAGTGCAAAAAATTCTCATCGGTGCATATAACAGCCCCTATCATTTTTACCTCCCACTACCCTAGGTAAGGGAGGTATAGGGATCGTGCTAAAAACCGCAAATAGAGATTTTATTGAATAAGCACGTTTTGATGTCCCCAGAATCCGATTTTAACATTTTTACAATGATGTCTGTAGGTATGTATGTATGTATGTATGTATGTGTGTGTGTGTGTGTGTGTGAGTGTGTGTGTGTGTGTGTGTGTGTGTCTGTCTGTGTGTGTGGATCTTGTGGACACGATTACTCAAATACTATCTATCAGAAAAATTTGAAATTTTGTATACCCATTCTATACTAATATGGGAAGTGCTCATTAGTTTTTAGTGTATATCGGATAACCGGAAGTATCATTTATACAAGCTTTTAAAAGTTTTTCTTGTAAAAAAAATCATTGAATATAATTTTTCAGCAACTTTTACTAATTCATATTGAATATAATGGTACAATCTTCAAGTCTACGATAATAACATTTAGTAAATAACTTTAAATATGAATATATAATTTATTTTCATGTATCACCTAGCCTATGCGTTAAACAAAAACATAATATAGAATAATAAACAGTTTTGACATATTTAAACAAATGTCACTGACAGGAAGCAATTATATTAAAATTAATAATGAAACCGTGTTAATGAGAATATAATAGTAAAATATTTAATAATGGTTTGTAAAAATAATATATTTTCCATCATACATAAATGTTAGATGTACAGGTGATCTGATTTAAATTTGCTAATTGCTATTTCTGCAGCACTATAAATTAATGTTAATTTACAACTACACATTTACGAAATAGATCACGTACGGCGAAGAATTTACAAAGATTGCGTTTTAGAGCACCTAGAAGATGATGTTGATTTTTATAAGAATGTGTGTGTGTGTGTGTGTGTGTGTGTGTGTGACGATTTTTCCTTAAAGCCTATTAAAATATGATCCAAAACTTCTCAAATTTGGTATTTAAAACTCATATATAATTTGAAACAACATATTAGATTTTAACCATATATGATAAATCGGATGTAGTACTTAATTTGGAGCTCTAACAGATTTTTGAGGAAAAACAATAAAACAATCCAAAATTTCGTATTACAGACTTTTCTATTTATTAGACAACAAATTAGATTTTATTTACAAACGATTAACCGGAAATGATACTTTACTTAAAGCTCACTGCTATTTTAAACATGGAATTGGCGGGAGGTCATGTGTGGGCCACATCAGATTTTTATGTGTAGTCGTATCAATCTCATATTTTGTATGGACGCTCCTACAGCACTCCCTAAGTAATTTCATGCAGTTTTAGTTTAAATATTCAGGGGATGAGACATACATTTTTAGGAGATTATTAATAAAGAATGCTAAAAATTCTCACCGGTGCATATAACAGCCCCTATCATTTTTTTGTGTAGCCGTACCACTTCCATATTTTGTAAGGACGTTACCACAACACCCGTAAGTAATTTCATGTACAAATAGTTTAAATATTCAGGGGATGAGACATAAATTTTTAGGTGATTATTAATAAAGTGCTAAAAATTGTCATTGGTGCATATATAGTCCAGTCAATAGAGGTTTTTGCCCTACAAAAGATGAGGAAAAAACGATTTTAACATATGTTGTTGGGTCGAGACGGAGATGAAAAATTCAAATTTGTGAGCTTGGGGAGGCTCGGCGTGAGCCGCCATCTTGGATCAAAGGTGCAAAAAATGAGTTTTTGCTATTATCTCGAACACAGTGGCCGGTATCAAAATTTTACAAGAATACAAATTTAAAGCTCGTTACCTTTTGTACAAAAAGGGTTCTTGCATTTTTTACCTAGGATGAACTCTCAAAGAGTTATGTTCAAAAATAGGTAACCAGAACAACAATTTATGAAAGAAGATTTAACCACTCAAAATATACACAATATTAATTTTTTAATACTTAGTCATATAGATTTTGTTATTTGTAACAGTTTACATTTGTCGTGGCATCAAAAGAAGTAAATTATCGATTATTTTTAAATAATTTTTGTCAGCGCTTTTTTACAAATTCATCAACCACTCTGACCCGGTTAAAGATACGGTACCACGGTTTAAAAATTTTAATTCAGTTTGAAATTCTCCTTCATGTCATGTTAAACGATTTTTGCTCCAATGAGCGGTTAACGAATTATTAACAATTTAAACTTATGTGAAATTTCACTAAAATTTTAAACATCTGCAAATCAGCTTAGTGTTCATTTATTCTTCCGAAATTTGGACACGAATAAAGATAAGTTTTACGTGCTGAAATTTCAGAAGAAAAAATGAAAACTAAGCCGATTTGCAGATGTTTAAAATTTTAGTGAAATTTCATATAAGTTTAAATTGTTAATAATTCGTTAACCGCTCATCAGAGCAAAAATCGTTTAACATGACATGAAGGAGAAATCCAAACTGAATCAAAATTTTTAAACCGCGGTACCGTATCTTTAACCGGGTCAGAGTGGTTGACGAATTTGTGAAAAAGCGCTGACAAAAATTATTTAAAAATCATCGATAATTTACTTCTTTTGATGCAAATAACAAAATCTATTAGACTAAGTATTAAAAAATCTGTTGTGGCCAGCACAAAACCTTCCGTCAATTCAATGTATTTTGTACAAATCCGATACCAAAAGTTCCTTGGAAAAGATTCTATATATCCTGTAAAATTGTAACACGAACACACTATTTTTTACAAATCCCATATTGCAAGTTCCTTTGAAAAGATTCTATAAATCCAGTATAATTATAACACGAATGTACATCTGTAAATTGCACTTCACACTTCCTCATTCCTATCCAACGCATCTTTTTGACACAGTTCTTCCTCTCTCAAATATTCTGCTACACAGTCCTTCCATCTTCCCTTTGGCCTTTCTTGTACTCCCGGCATTGAAACTGCAAGACATTTGCGAGGGACCCTCTGTCACTTAAATTACTGTCTGATCCTATACTTTTCACTTTGATTTTGCACTTGACACAGATATATGTCAATTAGAATTTTTTGAATATTATCTGCTGTTTCCATAATTTTTGCAAAACTGACTGGTTTTTGAAAGTTAACCTCTCTTAATCTCTCTATAACTCTATACCTATTGAATATGAAGAAAAACGTATAATCAAATCGTGTAGAAAATAAGATTTTCTTTCATATTAATGATCATAAAATGTCGAAAAATGATATTTAACTGCGTTTTTTCCAGAAAAACTGTTAAGAACTTCAAATAGGGGAACTTCCGATTGACCAATTATAACCAAAATCTAATCAGCTCTTCATATGGTTGTAAAGAAGAGGAATACGAAAGAATCATAATTTTTAGAATTGTAGTTTTGAAGTTATCGTCGGAGAAAAATTTGTCACACACACACACACACACATACAGACATCAATGTAAAATTAGTAAAATCGTATTCTAGGGATCTTAAAACGTGCTTATTCGTTAAAAACTCACCATCGAATTTTTTGACCAAAGACAATACCTTCCTTTTGACGGAAGGTAAAAATTAATATTGTGTATATTTTGAGTGGTTAAATCTTCTTTCATAAATTGTTGTTCTGGTTACCTATTTTTGAACATAACTTTTTGAGATTTCATCCTCAGTAAAAAATACAAGAACCCTTTTTGTACAAAAGGTAACGAGCTTTAAATTTGTATTCTTGTAAAATTTTGATACGGGCCACTAATAATAGCGAAAAACTCATTTTTTGCACCTTTGATCCAAGATGGCGGCTCACGCCGAGCCTCGCCAAGGTCACAAATTTGAATTTTTCATCCCGGTCTCGACCAAAACAACATATGTTAAAATCATTATTTCCCCACCTTCTGTAAGGCAAAGATCTTTTTTGGTCTCCATTGACTGGACTAATAACATGCCCTATCATTTTTTTGTGTAGCCGTACCACTTCTATATTTTATACTGACGTTACTAAAACACCCCTAAGTAATTTCATGCACACCTAGTTTAAATATTCAGGGTATGAGACATAAATTTTTAAGTGATTTGATTATTAATAAAAAGTGCCAAAAATTCTCATCGGTGTATGTGTCATCCCTTGAATAATTAAACTATATCTACCTATATGGTCTTAATCAGGGATGTTCTGGTGATTATTCTATAAAACATAGAAGTGGTACGACTACTCACAAAAATGATAAGGGATATTGTACGCGACGGTGAGAATTTTTGGCACTATTTATTAATAATCACTTGAAAATGTATGTCTCATCCACTAAATATTTAAACTAAATCTACATAAAATTACTTAGGGATGTTGCGGTAACGTCTGTACAAAATATGAAAATGGTACAGCTACAAAATAAAAATGATAGGGGTTGTTATATGCACCGATGAGAATTTTTAGTACTCTTTATTAATAATCTATTAAAAATGTATGTCGCATCTCCTGAATATTTAAACTATTTGTACATGATATTACTTAGGGGTACTGTAGTAACGTCCGTACAAAATATGGAAGTGGTACGGTTACACAAAAAAATGATAGGGGCTGTTGGATGCACCGATGAGAATTTTTAGCACACTTTATTAATAATCACCTAAAAAGGTATGTCTCATCCCCTGAATATTTATACCATTTGTATATGAAATTACTTAGGGGTGTTATGGTATCGTCCATACAAAATATGAAAGTGGTACGGCTACACAAAAAAAATGTTAGGGGCTGTTATATGCACCGATGAAAATTTATAGCACCCTTTATTAATAAACATCATCCCCTGAATATTTAAACTAAATAGACTTGAAATTACTTAGGGGTGTTATAGTAACGTCCATACAAAATATGGAAGTGGTACGGCTACACAAAAAAATGATAAGGGCTGTTATATGCAACGATGAGAATTTTTAGCAATCTTTATTAATAATCACCTAAAAATGTATGTCTCTTTGTACATTAAATTAGTCAGGGGTACCTATTATAGTAACGTAAGTACAAAATACTGAAGTGGTACGGCTACACAAGAAAATGATAGGGGTTGTTACATGCACCGATGAGAATTTTTAGCACTCTTTATTTATAAAAAAAAAAAGTTTTTGAGATACATTTATTTTAAGATAATGAGGTCATATCCCGATAATCAACTTACTTATGAAGTTTTACTTAATATTTTTAATTTTAAATCATTATTCTTCAGGAGACGTTTTAATACTATGGTATATGTCTTTAAGTTAGTTCATAATATCGTTGATGACCCCAGTGGCGGCTTAAGGCGTGAGCCACTTAGGCACTGGCTTAGGGCGCCTGGCTTTTTGGGGCGCCCAAAAAATATAAAAACTAAAGACAAATACATAAATAAACAAAAAAAAAATCAATGTATGGAATATATACCGTCCTGTATTATTAAATTTTGGAGCTCCTCAAAGTTAGTTTTGTGTAAATAAATTGTGTAATTTATTGAACATGCCATTGCGAAATAATCAAGTCAGGGAGAAATGATACATAAATTTGCGATAGTGAAGGCACGGAAAGTTACCATATAATTTAATCATTCTTGAATTGTTTTAAATTCTGATAGGTATTTTTACCTTCCGTCACATTTAGGTAAGAAAGGTATTGTTGTTCAATTACTCTAAAAATGCGTACACTCACGTTAAATTCTCTTTACAATCAAATAATATTACTACCAAGTTTATATCTCTACCAATTTTTGAATTATTGCCCCAAAAGTTAATATACCCCACATTTAGATAAAAACTTCAAAATTTTCAAAAATCTAATTTTTATGTATCTACTACTTCTCAATGCGCTGATTCCAAATTTTAAAACCGCAGGTCGATATCTCTTTTCGTTCTCGAGATATAAAGTTTTGCTCAAAACTGCCCATTTTTGAGCAATAACCCAAAAATGGGTCGAGATATGAATTTGGCGATAACACCAATCGATTCTACAGACAAAAATACATAAGTATAGCAATTTTCATAATTTTTATCCAACCGGTTCATTTTTTATTAAGGAAAGCTTGAAAACCCCTGAAATTGTCCAAAATCTGAAAAAATCGTAAGGGGTAGACCTTAGATTTCTGCGATTTTTGGCCATTTTCAGTTATTTTGCTTTAGAGATTGTATGCGGTGTTCAAAAATTCTGAAAATTGGTGTACTTATGTAATTTTGCCCGTAGAATCGAATGGTGTTGTCGCCAAATTCACATCTCGACCCGTTTTTGGGTTATTATCAAAAAATGGGCAGTTTTGAGCAAAACTTTGAATCTAAATAACTCGAGAACGGAAAGAGTTATCGACCTGCGGTTTCAAAATTTGGAATCAGCGCATTGAGAAGCATCTAGATACATACAAAATTAGATTTTTAAAAATTTTGAAGTTTTTATCTAAATGTGGGGTACCTTGACTTTTGGAGCAATGATTCAAAAATGAGTAGAGATATAAACTTGGTAGTAATATTATTTCATTGTAAAGAAAATGTTACGTAAGTGTACGCATTTTTAGAGTATTTATACATGAGTATACATACATAATGTATATTCATGTGATAATTTTATTGTATTTATAGAATATTTTCCATGGAACTTTCTGTACGGAATTTGTAAAAAAATTGTATTATGTTCGTGTTACAATTTTACTGTATATAGAATCTTTTCAAATGAACTTTTGGTATGGGATTTGTAGAAAATACATCAAATGAACGGAAGGTCTTGTGCAAACTTTTAAGTTTGTCTTTTTCTTTTAAGTCAAAAAAAAAAAATCAGAAATAATTTTTGTAACGAGTGGTGGCGCTCTAATCTAATTTGGCCCAGGGCGCCTATATATCTTGAGCCGGCCCTGGATGACCCTATTTGCCTAAATTTCTTGAATTTCTTTGCTGCAGTGACTAATACCCGATCGTCCTATACATTCTATATTCCTGCTGCTAGAACTAATATTCGTATATGTTGACCGATAACTCGTATGAGTAAACTTAGTAATCTTTACTCGGATGAAGTTGATATATTCTTTTCTGTGTTTAGTGAATTTTGTTATAAACTTAATAACTGCAATTTAACTCTTTAACTGTTCGATTAATTAATTATAGTTTGTTCCTTCAATTGTTGTATATTTCTATGTATTTTTTTTTCCTACCCTCTTATTACGCCTGTTCGGTAGTGTACTTAAATAAATAAATAAATAAATAAATAAATAAACACCTAAAAATGTATGTCTCATCCCCTGAATATTTAAACTATTTGTACATGAAATTACTCAGGGGTATTATAGTAACGTAAGTAGACAATATTGAAGTGCTACGGCTACACAAGAAAATGATAGGGGTTGTTATATGCACCGATGAGAATTTTTAGCACTCTTTATTTATAAACACCTAAAAATGTATGTCTCATCCCATGAATATTTAAACTATTTGTACATGAAATGGGTGTTCTAGTAACGTCCGTACAAAATATGGAAGTGGTACGGCTACACAGATAGAGAATGTTATGCACCGATGAGAATTTTTAGCACTCTTTATTTAATATTCACCTAAAAATGTATGTCTCATCCCCTGAATATTTAAACTAAATCGACTTGAAATTACTTAGGGTTGTTGGAGTAACGAGCAAACAAAATATGGTAGTGGTACGTCTGCACAGAAACATTATAGGGGATGTTAAATGTTTTGAGGAATAATTAGCACTCTTGGCAATAATTACATAAGAATTTGTAACTCCTACCTTGAATATTTAAACAAAACCCACATTAAATTATTCAGGGGTGTCGTGGTAAACATTCTGATAGATTATTTTTTATTATTATCATGTTTTCATAAGATGACAACACTTTTCATGCCTGTAGTATATAGACTCTCAAGGCTACGCAACACTTGTCTAGAATCGAATCGGCGGCTGGCGAATCGGCCGCTAGCTTCACTCTGATTGTTAGATTTGCTTCAAAATATGCCAAAATGTTTATGTATTTCAATATTATTTCCAACACGCACTCGCTTACAATTGAATGCCTGAGTATTCGCACGAAGTCTTGTTTCTAGTTTCCTAAAAAATCGTCGTCCGGGTACTTCTCTATCAGGATACCGTTCTCTGTACATGTTAACTGCATCCTAAGCATTTTTATAACACAAAATGTACACTTCAAACATGTCAACTTTTTCATCGTGAGTAAAATTATTCATTTTCTTCTTAAAACTGACAGTTTAAGAACATAAAATATAACAACAAATAATGAAACAATGTTAGACAGAACAATATGTCCAATTGTTTTCTATCCATAGCACTCTTGTTTCAGCCGGATATAAATGAAATACACATAAATTTAACATGCATTTTTCTCAGTTATTTTGTTATACCGTGAGTATTTTTTAAGATGAAACATTGAGTTTGTTATATCCATAGTTACGACTTCATATTTGATTGACAGCAATGTATTTGCCCGTTCCATTTAAAATGAAACATAGGGAACGAATCTGACAGAAGTATTATATTTAAATAATGTAAGAAATTTAGAGGAGTCAGAAAACCACTCGAGGGTACTAAACATATTTCGGGCACAAGGTACACACAGTATTTTTTTTACATCTAAATTTAATTTTTAGAAAACAGATATAATTATTTAAATAATATTAACCTCTAATGACATCTTGTCAATATGACAGATAACCCTTGAATTTCCCTATAAGTTATGATTTGACATTTGATTGACAGCAATATATTTGTCTGTCTCATTTAAATTGACACATGTGGAATGAATTTGTCAGAAGTATTATATTTAAATATTGTAAGAAATTTAACCGAGTCAGAAAACCACTGGGGCACAAGGTGCACACTATATGTTTTCTACAACTAATTTTATTTTAGAATGCAGGTATAATTATTTAAACAAAATTAACCTCTATTGACGTCTTATCAAATGTCAAATTCGTTCCCTATGTTTCATTTTAAATGGAACGGGCAAATACATTGCTGTCAATCAAATCTCAAGTAACCAAGGATATGACAAACCCAATGTTTCACGTTAAAAAATACTCACGTATTAGTATATGACATGTTTATATCGTTGAATTCAGAAAAAAATACTCTATCGAATAACCTAAAAAAAAATATCTGATGTGGACACCACATGACTTCCTTGTACGCCTGTTACACTATACATATTTTGTTAATAATTAAAATATGTATTATAACAGACCCAATCATAAAATTGCACGTATATGACACATTTTGACATTGACATTAAATTCTTTATTTTTTGTCCTAATTCATAACAAATTTAATTACAGAAACCAAAAGTATATAATTTTTAAATTTACATATCTCGCTTATACAAAGAGCTAATTTAATCATACTTGATGTTTTCGACGCAGAATGAATTTAATTCTCTAATGGTCGGTTGCACCAACATAACTTAAATGTTAATCTTGGTTTAATTTGACAATATTGCATCGCAATGAAATGTCAAATGAAATAAAAATATATTGCTGTCACATTTTCAATATGCATTTTTTTGTTTAAACCTTGATTAAAATTTAAACCTTGTTGGTGCAACTGGCCATAAAACTTTTATTTGAAGCATTTACTATTAAATTCAAAATAACACCATTTTTTTTAAGAAAAACTGATACGAGCTTCAAGTAAAGTATCACTTCCGGTTAGACTAGTTTAACCAAAATCTATTATGTTATTCCCATTGATATAAAAGTATTATATACCAAATTTGAAAAGTTTTGGATTATATTTTAATATAGTTTTTCATTAAAATCTATTATAAGTTTCAAGTAAAGTACCACTTCCGGGTAGACCATTTTAAGTAAAATCTATTATGTTATTCCCATTGATATAAAAGTATTATATACCAAATTTGAAAAGATTGGATTATATTTTAATATTGTTTATCATTAAAATCTATGATAGGCTTCAAGTAAAGTACCACTTGCGGGTAGGCCACTTTAACTACAATCTATTATGTTATTCCTATTGATATAAAAGTCCTATATACCAAATTTGAAAAGTTTTGGATTATATTTTAATATAGTTTTTCATTAAAATCTATTATAGGTTTCAAGTAAAGTACCATTTCCGGGTAAACCATTTTAACTAAAATCTATTATGTTGTTCCCATTGATATAAAAGTATTATACAGGGTGTCCCATTTAAGGTACGAATGCATTGGTATCTCGAGAACCGTAAGAGCTACGAGGTTGGTTAAATTAGACAAAAGTTGCCCCATTAGGAGGCTATTTTAATGGTGTTTTGTTATTTGCGAAAAAATGCATAGGTCACTAGATACAGGTGAAAATGTAAATTTCGCGATTTTCTTTTTTTGCTTATAACTTTGTTATATGAAATAATACGAGATTCTGGTTTGCACTTTCTTAAGGCACTTTTGTATGGTGAATTTGCAGAAGTACTCAAATTTTTTTTATATCTAACCATTTACGAGTTACTGATAGCAACTTTTATTTTTCATATGGAGGTCATATTAAGCTATGGCATTTTTAAATAGAGATTTTTTTTAGCTTTACAATGATATAAAACAATAATAATTTATTTTTATAATTAACAGAAAAATTTATAAAAATTGTTATTTATACTAAAATTAAATTGAAAAAAGTAAATCGAAGACTGCTATGGAAACAACAAACAACAAAAAAGTTCAAAACAATTGAATTTCTGAATTTTACTTGACAATAGTAGATTATTACGAATAATAAAAATGAATTTTTCTCGTTGGGAAAAATATGATATGTTGAGTTGTTACATTCGTTGTCAAAGTTCGTTTATTACTCGTAATAATCTACTATTGTTAAGTAAAATTCAGAAATTCAATTGTTGCACTTTTTTGTTCTTCGTTGTTTCCATAGCAGCCTTCGATTTACTTTTTTCAATTCAATTTTAGTATAAATAACAATTTTTGTTAATTTTTCTGTTAATTATAAAAATAAATTATTATTGTTTTATATCATTGTAAAGCTAAAAAAAATCTCTATTTAAAAATGCCATAGCTTAATATGACATCCATATGAAAAATAAAAGTTGCTATCAGTAACTCGTAAATGGTTAGATATAAAAAAAATTTGAGTACTTCTGCAAATTCACCATACAAAAGTGCCTTAAGAAAGTGCAAACCAGAATCTCGTATTATTTCATATAACAAAGTTATAAGCAAAAAAAGAAAATCGCGAAATTTACATTTTCACCTGTATCTAGTGACCTATGCATTTTTTCGCAAATAACAAAACACCATTAAAATAGCCTCCTAATGGGGCAACTTTTGTCTAATTTAACCAACCTCGTAGCTCTTACGGTTCTCGAGATACCAATGCATTCGTACCTTAAATGGGACACTCTGTATACCAAATTTGAGAAGTTTTGGATTATATTTTAATATAGTTTTTCATTAAAATCTATTATAGGCTTCAAGTAGAGTACCACTTCCGAAAGTTATGTAATGACCAAAAAGGGAGGCACGACTACTAGATGTTATAACAGTTCTAAATACAAAATTTTAAGTTTCTACGGCTTCCCGTTTTCCAGTTATGCGAGATACGTACGTACACGTACGTACGTACAGACGTCACGACGAAATTAGTCAAAATGGATTCAGGGATGGTCAAAATGGATATTTCCGTTGAAATCTGGAAATCGAAATTTTTCGCGATTACAATACTTCCTTTACTTCGTACAAGGAAGTAAAATATCTGATGTGGACACCACATGACTTCCTTGTACGCCTGTTACACTATACATATTTTGTTAATAATTAAAATATGTATAATAACACACACAATCATAAAATTGCACGTATTTGACATAATTTGACATTGACATTATATTTTCTATTTTTTTGTTATTTCTTGTCCTAATTCATAGCAAACTTAATTACAGAAACCAAAAAGTGCATAATGTAAAAATTTACATATCTCGCTTATACAAAGAACTAATTTAATCATACTTAAAGTTTTCGACGCAAAATTCAATTCTCTAAAACTTTTATTTGGAGCATTTATTGTTAATTTCAAAATAACACCATTTTTTTCAAGAAAAACTGATAATAGCTTCAAGTAAAGTATCACTTCCGGTTAGACTATTTTAACCAAAGTCTATTATGTTATTTCCATTGATATAAAAGTATTATATGCCAAATTTGAAAAGTTTTGGATTATATTTTAATATTGTTTTTTATTAAAATCTATTATAGGTTTCAAGTAAAGTACCACTTCCGAGTATACCATTTTAACTAAAATCTATTATGTTATTTCCATTGATATAAAAGTGTTATATACCAAATTTGAAAAGTTTTGGATTATATTTTAATATAGTTTTTCATTAAAATCTATTATAGGCTTCAAGTAAAGTACCACTTCCGGGTAGACCATTTTTACTAAAATCTATTATGTTATTCCCATTGATATAAAAGTCTTATATACCAAATTTGAAAAGTTTTGGATTATATTATAATATAGTTTTCCATTACAATCTATTATGGGCTTCAAGTAAAGTACCACTTCTGAAAGTTATGCAATGACCAAAAAGGGAGGTGCACAACTAGATGTTATAACAGTCCTAAATACAAAATTTAACTTTCTACGGATTCCCGTTTTTCAGTTATGCGAGATACGTACGTACATACGTACGTACGTACAGACGTCACGACGAAATTAGTCAAAATGGATTCAGAGATGGTCAAAATGGATATTTCCGTTGAAATCTGGAAACCGAATTTTTTCGCGATTACAATACTTCCTTTACTTCGTACAAGGAAGTATTATCATGATTTATTTGATTTTTTACTTACATACATATGTGTAAATGTAAATTTAAACTGAAAATAAATTACAGAATGGAAGTAGTTTTTACTTCCTTGTACGAAATAAAGGAAGTATTGTAATTGCGAAAAATTTCGGTTTCCGGATTTCAACGGAATTATCCATTTTGACCGTCCCAGAATCCATTTTGACTAATTTCGTCGTGACGTCTGTACGTATCTCGCATAACTGAAAAACGGGAAGCAATAGAAAATTAAAATTTTGTATTTAGGACTGCTATAACATCTAGTTGTGCACCTCCCTTTTCGGTTATTACATAACTTTCGGAAGTGGTACTTTACTTGAAGCCTATAATAGATTTAAATGAAAAACTATATTAAAATATAAACAAAAACGTTTCAAATTTGGTATATAATACTTTAAAATTAATGGGAATAACACAATAGATTTTAGTTAAAATGGTCTATCCGGAAGTGGTACTTTACTTGAAACCTATAGTAGATTTTAATGAAAAACTATATTAAAATATAATCCAACACTTTTCAAATTTGGCATATAAGACTTTTATATCAATGGGAATAACATAATATATTTTAGTTAAAATAGTCTAACCGGAAGTGATACTTTACTTGAAGCTGTTATCAGTTATTCTTGAAAAAAGTGGTGTTATTATGATTTTAATAATAAATGCTTCAAATAAAAGTTTTAGAGAACTGAATTCATTCTGCGTCGAAAACATCAAGTATGATTAAATTAGTTTGCTATGAATTAGGACAAAATATAACAAAAAAATAAAGAATTTAATGTTGATGTCAAATTATGTCATATACGTGTAATTTTATGATTAGGTCTGGTATAATACATATTTTAATTATTAACAAAATATGTATAGTATAACAGGCGACAGGCGTACAAGGAAGTCATGTGATGTCCACGTCAGATATTTAAAAAATGTAACAATACAGAAATTTATGTTTGATTGCGACGTAAATGGCTTTTTTTAGCATGATACTAAAATAAATATCAAAAAGTATACAGGGTATTTCATTTAACGAAATTTGTATAAGATATCTTGAAAAATGAGTATCGCACGAAAAGATTAATATACATAGCCAAAAACGGATAATATTTAAATGGAGTATTCAACAATAGCGGATTCCACTCATATCGAATTTTTATATAAATTATATACATAATTAATTCTTCCTATATACCTGTGTTATTGACGCAAATTTCTTTTCTATGTGTTTTATGACTTTTTATATAAATGTTAAAATATATTACACACTTTCAAAACGCGCGGATTTTTTCGGGCTTGATGACGCAACCGAACTCGGCACTCTTTTATTGGCCGACACTGTAAGTGGGCGTTCCCATCACAAACCAGTGACTGCCAGACTGTTCCACTGAGTATTGCGTTATGTGGTTATGCGACTACACGCTATTATTTTTACAAATACTTAAATACTAATAAACTATAACTTACAATATACTAAATTTACGATAAGTAATAGAAAAAAAAATTAAGAGCAATATGAAATTTTCAAATATAAAGCGATATAACCTTATCCGCACAATATGTTTTAGAACAAATGGTTTAGAACCTCTGGGTAACAGCAGCCGCTGAGAGAAAAAGCACGATATAATGCCATTGCTTTCCAGCACTGGGTTCGCTTACGTCGTAAGGCGGGAAACGATGGATACCAAATATTCGCCATTTATTTTTTTCTTCCAAAAGAAGCCGAATTTTAAAAAAAGAAAAATTAGGGAATTTCTAAATTTAAAAATACTATAACATAAAAAAAAATCGTGGAATGCCCCATTGCAAAATATAGTAAACTTCACTAATTAAAAGGAAGCATACTTTAAACTAAGAATTTTAGTAAAATGAAAATGTTGAAATATTACTTCTCTGTAATAAAAATACTTAATTATTGTAAACGTAACGGCACAGTCCCTATCGGTTATTATCGTAAAATTTCGGTCGAGCGACTGGAGTACTATTCCCTTTTTTGATTGAATTCAAACTAAGAACTATTGCAACACTATAGTCATCCTAATGACATTCTCAAAATGTTTCATGAAGTAAAATAATATTTATAGAAAATATTTAGGGCTGGTTTTATAAAGAAATTTAATCTTCACTTAAAATTTACTTCCGTAATATATTTATGCCCAGTTGCACCGCTGGCGCTGTCACTTAAATCTTAAACTAGGCTTAAACTAAAAAATGCAAATCGAAAATTTGACAGCAATATTCAATTACTCATCTGATTTTTCCTCGGGTTTATCGTTTCGATACGATATTGTCAATTTAAAGAACACTTAAAATTTAAGCAATAGCGGCGCAACTGAGCATTATTGAAATAAAAAAATCCAACGCGGTTTAATTCCATGTACGAAGTAAAGGAAGTATTGTAATCGCGAAAAATTTCGGTTTCCAGATATCAACGGAAATATCCATTTTGACCATCCCTTTGACTAATTTCATCGTGACGTCTGTACGTACGTACGTATCTCACATAACTGAAAAACGGGAAGCCGTAGAAAGTTTAAAATTTTGTATTTAGGACAGTTATAACATCTAGTTGTGCACCTCCCTTTTTGGTCATTACATAACTTTTGGAAGTGGTACCTAAGTTGAAGCCTATAATAGATTTAATGAACAACTATATTAAAATATAATCCAAAACTTTTCAAATTTGGTATATAATACTATTGTATCAATGGGAATAACATAATAGATTTTGGTTAAAATAATCTAACCGGAAGTGGTACTTTACTTGAAGCTGTTATCAGTTTTTCTTGAAAAAAAATGGTGTTATTTTGATTTTAATAATAAATGCTTCAAATAAATATTTTAGAGAATTGAATTCTGCGTCGAAAACATCAAGTATGATTAAATTAGCTCTTTGTATAATCGAGATATGTAAATTAAAAATTATGTACTTTTTGGTTTCTGTAATTAAGTTTGCTATGAATTAGGAAATATAACAAAAAAATAAAGAATTTAATGTCAATGTCAAATTATTTCAAATACGTATAATTTTATGATTGGGTCTGTTATAATACATATTTTAATTATTAACAAAATATGTATAGTGTAACAGGCGTACAAGGAAGTTTAAATTTCTTTTCCGTTGATCGTTTATAATACGTTGTGTTTATATATAAAAAAATCATTCAGTAATGTCCCCTATTGATGCATGATTTTTTTATTAATAAACGATTTTAGTGAATAACCATAGATACCGCATAATATTGCTGAACAACTGTCAAAACTTATGTGCCAAACGTTACTAACCTAAAAAAAATTGTCACGGAATAAAATTAGTTTCTTCAATTCAGTAAGATACGGTCAACGGAAAAATATTGTAACTAACACGTGAGTTAATTGGCGATTAATGATCTCAACAATAAACGCGTGAGCGTAAGAAAGCGCTAAAATGTCATTAACCACCCTAATTAACACAGTTGATAGTTAAATAACTATTATAAAACCGGCCCTTAATTTATAGTAAATATTTTTCTTTGTTTCTGTATTCGTTAGTAGTTAATTTGACAAGGGAAAGAAGTGTTGATAAAAATAAATGAAAATATATGCCCAATGCAAATGCAAACAATGCAGTTACCCCTAGAATTAAATGTTTGGGAAGCATAACCATCTCGGGACAAACAATTTCAGACATTCAAAAATTCATATCTCGCTAGGGTATATTCCAAAAATAAAATATAATAACCAAAACCATGGTTTCGGTTACCGACTGGTTCTAGTCACGTGACTATTATTATTGAAACAGTTCGGTTTCATTCGCGGGTAATTCGCGGAAATAATCCTAAATTATGGAGTGGAAAATTAAAATACGTACAACGTAAACCGTAGAAAATAGATGCAAACATCAAAGAGTCAATAAATCATATACCTATTAACTAATATATTGCGGATCCTTTGCTTTTCTTGAAGGAAACACTGTGAAATGGAAATATCATTTCTGCATAAGTCTATCTCACACAAACACCCAACCGCGAATTATGCGCATGCTTAGAAACCTTGACTACTATTGGCTAACGAGGAAATCATGATCACTTTTTGCGAATCACAGAGTTCTGTTTATTAACGACTAGCGCGAGAAATTTTAAATTTAAATTTGAGAAATTAAACTATGTACCTACTATTTATTTTGTATGTAAATTCTTGAATATAAATATTAGTAATAATAAAAAAAAATTGACATGTTCTAGTGCTAAATTTTAATTAAATAATTTACTTTGTTGTACTGTGAAAATAATAGGAATACAATCTGGTCAGGATTCATTTATTTAGGTGACAATAAATTACTGTATGAAACACAAAGCAAATGCTTTCGAAGTGCAACTACAAACAGAAATGTAATCAAACGTCAAACTCAAACCATGTGCTCGCTGCATCACCAGGGCAGCGTTCCAAAACCAAGAATACCGAGTTTTGGCGTAGAGTATGATGTGTTGTGTTTTGGAACGAATGAGAGTTTTGTTGAAGTAAAAAATTGAAACTAAATTAAAAATAATTTTATAAAACTAACAAAACTACTTATAATTACAACATTAATGTCAAGCCCGTAATAAAAGCGCTTTTATGGAGCACTCTCCTCAATATAATGTGAAAGTACGCTCCATAAAAGCGCTTTTATTATAAAAGTATGCGCGTAATACACGCCAACTTATGTTTATTTTCAACCAAAAGCATGTTTTCTTCCTCAAGAAGGCAAATTACTTTCATATGTTGAGAATCGTGAGCATCTACGCTTAAAAATATTGTGGAGTAATTTCTATACCCTCCTCGTTGATAGAATAAGTAGAACATCACTTTGGAGTAAACTCTGGCTGTTTTGGAACAGGTTGAGTAAACTGTGAGAGTAAGGTTATTAGTTTTGAAACGACTTTGAATTTTGAATAATTTCGTACTCTAATGCCCGGTTTCACTAACATCAAATAAATCTTCGAATAGCTTATTCATTGAATAAGAGAAAAATATCGCATCGAAAACATAATGCAAATGACAGTATTTATTCTAGCTGTCATATTTTAATGCGATATTTTTCACTTATTCGACGAATAAGCTATTCGAAGATTTATTTGATGTTGGTGAAACCGGGCATAAGAGTAGGATTTTGGAACGCAGCCCAGCCAGCGACGCTGTCAGCGTTAGCCAATAGTAGTCAAGATTTCCGAGCATGCGCATAATTGCAGGTTGGGTGTTTGTGAGAGATAGACTTATGCAGAAATGATATTTCCATTTCACAGTGTTTCCTTCACCTACTCTTATGGGAAAGATACGAGCATTAGCAATATATTAGTTAATAGGTATATGCAATAAATAGTATCTAACCACACTAACCTATAAAATCTGACATCTTATGAAAAAGGACAGAAGATGTTAACCGGCAAAACCGAGGAAAAATCATGGTTGCGTCGGTGCGCTTCGGTTGCAACCATTTTAACCGGAACCATGTTTCATAAATGTACAATTTTTACCATTTGATATTATTGGAACACTTTTGGTTAACCACGGTTAAAATTTGTTATTTTTGGAATATACCCTCAACATCGCGTTTGCACCGATACTCGTACATTTTTATATATTATCAGAAAAAAATATTTAAAAAATCTGTAGAACACCCCACTGTTGAAAAGAAATATTTATTTTACGGACCATTACGAGTCCAATACACATTAGTTAGTCAATTTATTAAATTCATGTATCGTGACTTAAATAGTATTATTTCTAATAATAATGGAGAAAGTTTTTATTTTTTACTTAAAGTAAAGATATTTCCATATTATACGGTAACTTTAAATTATATTTCTAGCTAAACATACATATTTAACAGTATAATAATAGTTAAAATTTATTAGTAAATTTCTATTATTTATCAAACTTGGATAATTCGCCGATTATTCTTCAAAATTACCGCAATATTTTAAGGTGTCTTATTTCTAAACTCTGACAAACAAATGATATCTATTCGTTTAAAACTTTATTTTCTTTTTCTTCTATTGCTAGTAAAGCTATGAATTATAGGTATATTGCTATGTACACAAGAACCACAAAAAATCTATATTAAAAAAAATGATAGGTAATTACGTTTGTTATTATTTGTAATATGTATACACTAAATAAAATAAAATTTTAGCGACTAGGCCAACTAATATGGATTAAGTTTAATAGGAAATAATCCACTTTAAAATATAAACCAACAAAAAAAAATTACAGTGTATGCTATAAAATCGGGGTATGTATATCAGACTGGGCGCCACCTCCGAAGGTTAAAAAAAAGTATATACCTATTGAGGTGTATTTCTCGCTTATATTTTGTAACTTTATTATTTCTATAAAATAGAATAAATAAACTGAGTTTTTATTTTCCCTATAAATCCTGAAATCCAAGCTGAAATCCCTAACAAATTTGTAATTCTTTATTAATATTAGAAAAATCTCGGTAATCTTCAGTCCCTGATAAATAATTTCATTTAAAATTCTTAAAATCTTTGAAATCTAATAAAATTCCTATAAAATATCTCGAATCTATTAAATCCTCAAAAATTTACAATGTTTGTACACTTAAACGCCGAGTGAAGAACCTCTCGCAGTAAATTCTACCAGTCGATGGGCGCATTCAGCAGACATAGGTATGGTCGCTGAACATGTTCACCATACCATTTTTCTGACCGGTCTCTAGTGAACAGTGTGTTCACTAGAGATCAGTCACAACCAATGTTAAACGATGTAAGGATGTTTTTTTTTAAGTTTGACATGAAAAAGGTTAAACTTTTTGCCTCATATCAAAATTAGAAATGCCGGATGAACTCGTAGATATTCAAATTCGAGCTTGGCCCGACCCGGCCCGAAGCCCGGCCCGATTTCAAGTCAAATTTTCAAGCCGGGCCGGCTAATTTTTTGTCGGGTCGAGTCGATACAAACGTCAAAGCCCGACCCGACCCGGCCCGAATACATCCCTAACCGTCAAAGTATTTTTATGTACCGTTATTTCTACATAACGTCAAAATATTTCTATATAGGAAGCTTATTGCAGAGCATTTTCATGTAGTACGCTATTTATTTGGTACTGGCAAGTATTTTCAGATTTTTATACACGATTGTTGGGTTTCATATTTATTTAAATAAATGTTTTATTTACATACCTTATACTGCACTAGTAAAGAAATACAAAATAATAATAATAATAATAATAATAATAATAATAATAATCATAGACAAATAATAAATACTGAAACTCATGTGTATTTAAACTGAACATTGCACCTAGTGGTTGAAATAGAACTAAAATTTAATTTAGCCAACCCGTTTTTGATTTTTATACAAAATATTTTAGTTTTATTGGTTGATATAAATGTATTTTGATATTAAAATGAATGTACACAAATTTAATGTTAAATTATACTTTTTCATTTGTGCATCATAAAATTTTAATTTCAAAACAGATTTATGTTAACTTCTTTCATTGACATAATTGTAACGGTTTACAATAAAACACGGATTTCTTTATACCGGGAGTTTATTTTATCAGTAAACATAGGGTATATCATTGCCATAGTTACGGTATGAATGTTTGACAGCAATGTATTGAAGCGTTTATTTTATGAGTAAACATAGGCGTTTAACATGGGAACCAGTTTCTTGTAAATACAAAGTGTATGGCCAAAAATCAAGCCATGCTATTGAACATGATAATAGTACATTACATCTTGTACATTATTTAATATTAATTACTTTAATAATATTGCAAAAATTGCAATAAATTACAAAAATTGTCAAATAAATAATTGTTTCAGTTTTTTATCATGCAATATGAAATGATTTCCAAATGTCTCCGTGGCGTAGTGGTCATAACACTAGCGTGTGAAACTTTTGGTTGGGGTTCGATTCCCCATTGGGGTAATTATTTTATTTTTTTACATAAGAATTGTTGAACTTTTAAAAATCAGTTTATATTACCATATTACAATCATTTAAAAATAATAATAACATTGTAATAAATAAAGAGAAAATAATTGAGAATAATTGATTACAATAATCAAAATATTGATGCAATAACAATGCATTGTATTTCCTTTGATATTAATAAAAATAACTGAAATATAATAAATTTGTGCAAATATTATGTCTTTACTGTATTTATCAAATAAAATACAATGCATTGTTATTACATCAATATTTTGATTATCGTAATCAATTATTCTCAATCATTTTCTCTTTATTTATTACAATGTTATTATTATTTTCAAATGATTGTAATATGGAAATATAAACTGATTTTTAAAAGTTCAACAATTTTTATGTAAAAAAATAAAATAATTACCCCAATGGGGAATCGAACCCCAACCAAAAATTTCAGACGCTAGTGTTATGACCACTGCGCCACGGAGACATTCAGGAATCTTTTCATATTGCATAATAAAAAATTGACACAATTATTTATTTGTCACTTTTTGTAATTTATTGCAATTTTTGCAATATTATTGAAGTAATTAATATTAAATAATGTACAAGATGTAATGTACTATTGACCGGCCTGAAGTTAGCCCCGCCCAATCTAGCACCAACGTTCTCTTTTATCTTATTAGTTAGTGCATCGTTAGTGCTTTTTAGTGCACTATAAAGGAACGTTAGTGCACTTCGCATTATTGAGTAAATTATAAAATTTATGGGTGGGCTAACTTCAAATTAAATTTTAAGATTTAAATAATATGTACCCCAGTATTAGTTAGTGCATCGTTAGTGCTTTCTAATGAACCCAACAGTTTCATTCGTGCTATTACCATACATTAGATATTAAGAAAAATCTATGGGTGGGCCAACTTCATACAAAATTTTCAGATATACTTAATATGTACCATATCATTAGTTAGTGCATCGTTAGTGCTTTCTAGTTAACCCAATAGTTTCGTTCGTACTATTGCCATACACTAGAAATTAAGAAAAATCTATGGGTGGGCCAACTTCATATTAAATTTTAAGATTTAATTAACATGTACCATATCACTAGTTAGTGCATCGTTAGTGCTTTCTGGCGAACCCAATAGTTTCGTTCGTGCTATTACCATACACTATAAATTAAGAAAAAACTATGGGTGGGCTAACTTCATATAAAATTTTAAGATATAATGAATTTGTGCCACATTATTAGTTAGTGCATCGTTAGTGCTTTTTAATGAACCCAATAGTTTCGTTCGTACTATTACTATACACTAGAAATTAAGAAAATACACTGGGAGGGCCAACTTTATGTTGTATTTTAAGATTTAATTAATATGTACCATATCACTAGTCAGTGCATCCTTAGTGCTTTCTAAAGAATCCAACAGTTTCATTTGTGCTATTACCATACACTAGAAATTAAGAAAAAACACTGGGTGGGCAACTTTAATTTAAATTTTAAGATTTAATTAATATAACATGTACCGTATCACCAGTTAGTGCATCGTTAGTGCTTTCTAGTGAACCCAACAGTTGTGTTCGTGCTATTTCCATACCCTAGAAATTAAAAAAGAAGATCTGGGTGGGCCAACTTAATATTAAATTTGAATGTTTAATTAATATGTTCTATATCACTAGTTAGTGCTTTCTAATGAACCCAACAATTTCATTCGTGCTATGCAGTGTTGTATAGTATTTGAAATATATGTAATTGAAATAAGTATTTGAATTAGATAAAGTATTTTAAGTAATTATTTGAAATAATTAAAAATAAAAGTATTTTGTATTTTTAGTTTGAATACTTTTCACAGGTATTTTATATTTTAATACATTAAAATACTATTATTTGTATGAAATACTACTTTTCAATATTTGAAATACATTTTTTATTTGAAATACGTTTTTGTATTTAAAATACGGATATATTTGAAATAGATTTATGTATTTGAAATAGAAACCCTCCGTCGTGTGTAGTCTGTTAGTAATATAATATGGAATAGTTCTCTAATTTTTTTCTTAAATAAACACTTGCCTATGTTAATGTAGGAGTTTCTTTTTAATATTAATAAAATTACGCGATTAAGTTGAATATAAAAAAACATTTTTACACTACCCTAACTTATCTTATTTGTTTTTAAATAATTCAAAGTAATATATTTGAAATACTTGAAAGTATTTGAAATATTGGTATATTTGAAATATTAAAAAAATAATTGTATTTTACCAAACATATGAAATATTTTTTTTAGTATTTTGTATTTTCTATTTGAAATATGTTTTTCAAAGTATTTTATACAACACTGGTGCTATGGCCACGCAGCAGGTACACTCAAAATTTGATAAATGTGTATCTCGTGTACGTTGTGACAATGGAAAAGAATTTGTTGCACTGAAGAGTTTTTGTATTGATCAAGGAATACAGATGGATTTCACTACACCATATACACCTGAACAAAATGGTGTAGAAGAGAGATTAAACAGGGCTTTACTAGATAAAGCTCGTTCCATGATAGCAGATTGTGGTTTACAAAAATATTTATGGGGTGAAGCAATTTATACAGCGGCCTATTTAATTAACCGTAGTCCTACAAGTACATTACCAGAATAAAGAATTCAAAAACACCTGTAGAGTTCTGGTATGCTAAAAAACACTTCACGAATTTTTGGTTGTAAGGCATACTGTCTTATTCCTAGCCAATACAGACATAAATTTGATTCAAAAATTAAAGAAATGTGTATTGGACGATATTCAACTACAGGCTATAGATTACGGGATCCTCAAAAGCGAAATGTTGTAACTGCAAGAAATGTTCATTTAATTGAAAAACCGTGCTTTAGAAATTTGAACGAAAATTTGGAATTAGATACGGAAAATCGAATAGAAAATGCAGAAGATGAAATAAGTATTGAAGATAACAATAAAGACAACAACGGAAGCGCAAATAATACAAAATGGATAGAAGACTATGAGATATCTGTATTTGTATTGTTAACTAGTGATATAGATCCTGAAGTTCCAAAATGTATTGAAGATATAAGGAATAAAAGTGATGCTGAAAAATGGGAAGAAGCAGTTAAAAGTGAACTTTCATCTTTAGAAAAAAATGGAACATGGGAAATTTGTGAATTACCAGAAAATAAAAAGACTTTGGACACAAAATTGTTTTGTAAACTAAAACGTAACACTGATAATTCTATAAATAAATACAAAGCCCGTTTAGTAGCAAAGGGATATAACCAAAAGAAAGGAAGAGATTATCAAGAAACTTTTGCTCCTGTAGCGAAAATAAATACCATAAGAACTGCTTTAGCTGCAGCAAGAAAAGGAAGTATGTACATTAATCAAATGGATGTTAGAACAGCTTTTCTTCAAGGCTATTTGCAAGAGGAAATTTATTTAAAAATGCCAAAAGGCTACAAAATAAAAGAAAATTGTCAAAAAGTTTGTAAATTAAAACGGCCACTTTATGGATTGAAGCAGGCGCCAAGAAATTGGAACATTCGTTTTGAAGAAGCTTGGTTTTATAAGAACAAAAAGTGACTATTGTTTATATGTCAAAATGTTAAAAAATGATAGAATTTATTTAATCATATTTGTGGACGATTGCATTATAATGAGTAAAGTTTTAGAAAAAGTTAAATGTATTAAACTAAAGTTAAGGGAAGAATTTGAAATGGAAGATATTGGGGAAATAAATACTTTTATTGGAATAAAAATTCAGCATAGAATTGAAGAAGATATTTTATCACTGGATTAGACTCATTACATTAGAAATTTCTTGGAAAAATTCGGTATGGTAAACTGCAAACCAGTAGGTACGCCGCTAGAAAATAACCTGAAACCTACATTTGACACGAAACAATTGACAAACTGTCCCTACAGAGAATTAACTGGATCTTCAATGTATTTGACACTAGGGACGAGACCTAACATATACACCGCAGTAAATAAATTAAGTCGATTTCAGAGTAATCCTACTAATAGTCACTGGTTGTATTTGAAACGAATATTACGATATTTGAAACATACAATAGATTTGAAATTAATTTACAAGAAAAATGAAGATTCAATATTAAAAGGATATGCATTTTATGCTTATGGAAATCTAGTATCGTGGTGTACAAAGAAACAACCAATAGTTTCTTTATCGACGGCAGAAGCAGAGTACAAAGCAATCTGTACTGCAGCGTGTGAAGCAATTTGGCTACGAGAACTTCTGACAGAAATCGGTATTGATGTAAAAAATTCTCCAACAATTATTAAAGGAGACAATCAATCAAGTTTAGCTATTGCAAAAAACCCAACAGACCATCGTCGGGTTAAACATATTGATATCAGGTATCATTTCATTCGAGAATTACTAGAAAATGGAACAATCAAACTGAAATATGTTTCTACGGAAAATCAAATAGCCGATAACGGTTTGAAAATTTAAGAAGACAGTTAGGACTCGGCTAAATTGAGGGGGAGTATTGATGATTGTCAATTTAGGTATCTTGATACGAAAATGTGTAATATATAAAAACAATTATGACATGTGAAAATAAAATATAAGTGTGTCAGAATAATAGATATTTACACAACAAGTGAGCTAAGGTAATGTTTATTCATGAGAAGAAAGTTTAGAGTTAATTTCTTCGAGTGAATAAACATTCTTAGCTTACGTGGTTTGTACAATATTTTATTCAATTTTGTCGAAATAATAATAAAAACCATTATAATATTTAATTTTGACAAAATAAAAAACTGATCAGTTAGTAGGCTGAGCATGACAATCGTCGCTGATAGACGAGTTAATTTCTTCGAGTGAATAAACATTCTTAGCTTACGTGGTTTGTACAATATTTTATTCAATTTTGTCGAAATAATAATAAAAACCATTATAATATTTAATTTTGACAAAATAAAAAACTGATCAGTTAGTAGGCTGAGCATGACAATCGTCGCTGATAGACGTCAAATCACCTATTTAAAATGCTTTATTGTCTGTCATTTCTGCCGTGAAAAATAGTGAAAATGGCTGATAATGTTTGATAAATATTATGGTTGAAAAATAGTGAAAATGGCTGATAATGTTTGATAAATATTATGGTAAGTGTTATTTTCGTACCTGATGTTATTTTAAATGCATTGTTTGTTGCAGAGTGAGTTAATTTTTTTTAATTCACATGTGAAAAAAGTGTTACTTACAGTTGTTACTATGGAGTTAATAATGACAGTTTACAACGTCAAAATTGAATAAAAATTTTAAACACTGTGAATGTGTTTCATTGAAATAATTATCTAAAGATATGATACAACCAATAAATCAACACTAACGAACCCAACAGTTTTAGTAGTAGAATTATATTTACTAAAAAATTAAGAAAACAATTCAAATAAAGTGGTTCTTTCACCTAGTAATGGCAGCCCGTAGCCGACTTCGCTATTACGTATAGTTCTTTCTTCTTTCTCATTCTCTTTCTTTTTTTTTGTCTCTCCCTAAAGTGCGCTTTATGACTTTCTTGACACGGTTGTTTTCGATATATACAAATTCCCAGGAAATAATCAATATAAATATGGACGCTACAATCTTCCAAATCATTGGACTGATTTCAACTATTTTTACCTCCCGTAAGGGAGGTATAGGGATCGTGCTAAAAATAGCATATAGAGATTTTATATAATAAGCACATTTTGATGTCCCCAGAATCCGATTTTAACATTTTTACAATGATGTCTGTAGGTATGTATGTGTGTGTGTCTGTGTGTGTGTGTGTGGATCTTGTGGACACGATTACTCAAATACTGTCAATCAGAAAAATTTGAAATTTTGTATACCCATTCTATACTAATATGGGAAGTGCTCATTAGTTTTTAGTGTATATGGGATAACCGGAAGTATCATTTATACAAGCTTTTAACAGTTTTTCTTGTAAAAAATTCATTGAATATCATTTTTTAGCAACTTTTACTAATTAAAATTGAATATAATGGTTTAATATTCAATTCTACGATAATAACATTTAGTAAATAACTCTAAATAACTTTAAATATGAATATATAATATAATTTATTTCCATGTATCACCTAGCCTATGCGTCAAACAAAATCATAATTTTAATGACAGGTTTGACATATTTAAACAAATGTCACTGACAGGCAGCAATTATATTAAAATTAATAATGAAACCGTGTTAATGAGAATATAATAGTAAAATATTTGATTAAGGTTTGTAAAAATAATATATTTTTCATCATACATAAATGTTAGATGTACAGGATGATCTGATTTAAATTTGCTAATTGCTATTTTTGCAGCACTATAAATTAATATTAATTTACAACTACACATTTACGAAATGGATTATGTACGGCGAAGAATTTACAAAGATTGCGTTTTAGAGCACCTAGAAGATGATGCTGAGTTTCATAAGAATATACGTGTGTGACGATTTTTCCTTAAAGCCTTTTAAAATATGATCCAAAACTTCTCAAATTTGGTATTTAAAACTCATATATAATTTGAAACAACATATTAGATTTTAACCATATATGATAAATCGGATGTAAGTACATAGTACTTAATTTGGAGCTCTAACAAATTTTTGAGGAAAAACAATAAAACAATCCAAAATTTCGTATTACAGACTTTTCTATTTATTGGACAACAAATTAGATTTTATTTACAAACGATTAACCGGAAATGATACTTTACTTAAAGCTCACTGCTATTTTAAACATGGAATTGGAGGGAGGTCATGTGTTGGCCACATCAGATTTTTTTTTTTAATATTGCTTACCATTTGTACTTGCGCCTACGCAAATATGTGTGTGTTGTCTGTGGTGTATGTGTGTGTGTGTGTGTGTGTGTGTGTGTGTGTGTGCGCGGGCGCGCGCGTGCGTGTGTGTGTTTGTGTGTGTGTGTGAGTGAATGTGTGTGTGTGTGTGTGAGTGAATGTGTGTGAGTGAATGTGTGTGTGTGTGTGAGAATCAAACTTGGGTGCGTTACGAGCGTGCGTTTTTGTGTTTATGTGCGTGAGTGAGGGCGAGCGCGTGTGTGCGCGTATGTGTGTAAGCATAAATTATTATAATTGTGTTGGTGTGTTGGTAGACGGTAGCAAAAGTGTGTAGGAACACGTTAGATACTCGTAGTTGACGCTGTGAGACCATAGCACGAATGTAATTGTTGGGTTCATTAGAAAGCACTAACTAGTGATATAGAACATATTAATTAAACATTCAAATTTAATATTAAGTTGGCCCACCCAGATCTTTTTTTTTTTTAATTTCTAGGGTATGGAAATAGCACGAACACAACTATTGGGTTCACTAGAAAGCACTAACGATGCACTAACTGGTGATACGGTACATGTTATATTAATTAAATCTTAAAATTTAAATTAAAGATGCCCACCCAGTGTTTTTTTCTTAATTTCTAGTGTATGGTGATAGCACGAATGAAACTGTTGGATTCTTTAGAAAGCACTAAGGATGCACTGGCACAAATTAATTATATCTTAAAATTTTATATGTAGTTAGCCCACCCATAGTTTTTTCTTAATTTATAGTGTATGGTAATAGCACGAACGAAACTATGGGGTTCGCCAGAAAGCACTAACGATGCACTAACTAGTGACATGTTACATGTTAATTAAATCTTAAAATTTAATATGAAGTTAGCCCACCCATAGTTTTTTCTTAATTTATAGTGTATGGTAATAGCACGAACGAAACTATTGGGTTCACCAGAAAGCACTAACGATGCACTAACTAGTGATATGGTACATGTTAATTAAATCTTAAAATTTAATATGAAGTTGGCCCACCCATAGATTTTTCTTAATTTCTAGTGTATGGCAATAGTACGAACGAAACTATTGGGTTCACTAGAAAGCACTAACGATGCACTAACTAATGATATGGTACATATTAAGTATATCTGAAAATTTTGTATGAAGTTGGCCCACCCATAGATTTTTCTTAATATCTAATGTATGGTAATAGCACGAATGAAACTGTTGGGTTCATTAGAAAGCACTAACGATGCACTAACTAATACTGGGGTACATATTATTTAAATCTTAAAATTTAATTTGAAGTTAGCCCACCCATAAATTTTATAATTTACTCAATAATGCGAAGTGCACTAACGTTCCTTTATAGTGCACTAAAAAGCACTAACGATGCACTAACTAATAAGATAAAAGAGAACGTTGGTGCTAGATTGGGCGGGGCTAACTTCAGGCCGGTGTACTATTGTCATGTTCAATAGCATGGCTTGATTTATTGCTAGCCCTTTGTATTTACAAAAAACTGCTTCCCATGTTAAACGCCTATGTTTACTCATAAAATAAACGCTTCAATACATTGCTGTCAAACATTCATACCGTAACTATGGCAATGATATACCCTATGTTTACTGATAAAATAAACTCCCGGTATAAACACATAAAATTAAATAATGTTACATGAAAAACTTGCTTTAGTAATAC
This sequence comes from Ophonus ardosiacus, assembly GCA_943142095.1. Classification (NCBI taxonomy): domain Eukaryota; kingdom Metazoa; phylum Arthropoda; class Insecta; order Coleoptera; family Carabidae; genus Ophonus; species Ophonus ardosiacus. The sequence continues at coordinate 48,202,349 of OW964824.1, forward strand.
AAGTTACAATGAATAATCAAATCGAATATATATTATCAGAAACACAAATATTTTCAAGTGTCAAATTCACGCATCCTTATTTCATTTCCCACCTCAGAAAAACACATAAATATGTATATACGTTCTTAACGCGACGTCAGCGACATCTATTGAATGGAAATGAGTATTACTGACAAATTCCCGGCACTCGCCTGATAATAATCTGTATAATCTGCTGTCACCTTGTCATGTCACAATTTCGGGTTAGATTGCTGTTTTGTGTTTACAACGGCTAAAACGAAAATCAAGTGGAGCGTATGTGTGTGAGAAATATCTTTGTGTGAGTACGAAGCCGTGACATCACAAATTTAGTCCGTGTTTACAACCGCGAAAATTAATTAGCAAATTTATGAATGAAAAGGCACATATTTCAAATTATTTTACATTACTATAACCTACAAATTATTTTTGTAAAATGATCCCATTGCGTTATTTTTGTCAGTTAAAATTAAAAGTTTTCCTTTTTTTGTTTTGGGTTAGCTTACTTCTCTAATCTAAAATTTATTAGCAAATTCATAAATGAAAAGTCTCATTTTTCAAATTATTTTACATTACATTACCATAATCGACAATTTTTTTTAATGACCCCATTACGTTATTTTCATTGTTAGTTAAAATTTAAAAAGTTTTCCTTTTTATGTTTTGTGTAACTTTACTTCTCTAATCCAAACTTACTCCTACACACTTCTACTACTATAATCCAAATTTACTTAAGACCCGGTTTTTCAATCACTGGTTAAAATTTTAACTTCTAGTTAAGTAATATTGCATCGTTTTGCCGATATCAATGATAAATCTGTCATTTGACAGTTCAATTCGTTTCAATGTTGTTTATTTAACTCTTAGTTAAAATTTTAACCAGATATTAAAAAACCGGCCCTAAATAAGAGGTAGTCTCGGTGATAATTAAATACAATATTTTGTCATAACCCATGGCTGCCAAGATCAAAAGCTCATAAAAACAGTAACTTTATAATTAACTTTTTCGTTTACATGAAGAGTTAGAATAATTATTTCACATTTAGATACAGAATTTAAATGTCATTGACCGGTAGTATTTACTCTTAAACAGGGGTGATTAAGCGTTGACTAAAGTAACAAATTCAGTTGTTTTTTAATCACCCCAATGTAATTCTAAATGGTAGTCATGGTAGTTAGTTAGTCAGGGTGACTAAAATTTTGAGTAAATACTACCGGTCTATAACTTTTGTTTGACGTATTTTTGCATAAAATAATTTGGTAACGTTTGCGCAATGAAAATCTGATTTCTCATGTTAAGCGCCTATATGGCCCACTTTTCGATTTACATCCTGTACTTGTGTTATTATAATTAAAGAAGCGATGTCTAATTGTTTTCGGTTTTTACTATTACATTTATATTTATTATGATATTTAAACAACAGTTGTACTTTAGCGCATGCGCATGCATCTGTTTATATGTAGAAGCGTCCTCGACGGTCAGACGTACCTCCAGGCTAGGCTAATGCCCTTCCAGTGTTGAAGAACAATAACATATTGTGACAAAGCAAGTCTGCGCACACTATATGCACCAAACAAAATGAGGTTCTATAAACTGTGATCCTCAGTCAGATGACCACAATATTATCTTAATTCAACGACTTTCTCTTTCCGTCTATTCTACTTTCCGTTTTGTTTTTTCTGTATTTCCTGCATTTACCTTTATAATTCTTACATTCTATTTCTTAAGAAGAAAGTAAAATTAACTATTGTCTTTCTAACAAATATAAATATTAACCAAAATTTCACTCAAAATAAGCGATGCCGAACCTATCGGTATGCAATGTCAAAGTACTTATGGTATTTACCCAGGTATTTAATAATGTATGTACATATACCTCGACATAAACGTAAAAATGACCTGACACTGACCATTGCTAACCTTATAAATAACCACGTAACGGCAAACATATAACTCAAATTATAATTTTGATTTCAAAATAAATTAAATAAAAACGTAATGAACAAAGAAAAACAAAAAATGAAAAAATAATCATTTCTCCTGTCAACAAAATATTTTTATATTTTAAGTTAATTTTCCTATTGGATTTCATAATGTTATTTCCATATACATAAATTGTTTGAATACATTATAAATTTGTTTAAATACTATTAATAAAGTATCAGAAAAAATAAAAATATTAAACTTAAACTTACCCTCACAACTTCTTTTTCCAGGTCCAAAATTAAATGATCCAGAATTAATAAGTGGTTTCTTCCACCCTCTCCAGTTGTTGCAAAGACTTTCTGGTTCTGAGCTCCAACTGCACAAAGAGTCTTCCTCAAATCTATCAGAGTCCTCAAAACTAAAACGACCACCTTCTTCCCAATCCCGCATTGCACCCTCATCGTCGCCGCCCCCTCCGCCCCCCGAAAGATCACCAGACGCCGCCACTTTCAAAACAAAGACAGGATTCAGTTCGTTTAACCGACCCTGCCTTGACCCACAGAACTGGGGTCACTCGCGGTCGCAAAACTGATACAGCAATGAAACTACAGTTTCACTTATAATCTTGACAGTACACTGATACACGAAATTTTAAATCAAAAATAACAGTCAAAACACTAACTCACCCTTACTTTCACTCACAAATTTGATATCATTCAAAATTATATAATTTAATGGGGTACTTCTAATTCCCCTCACGATATTCAACACTTAACTTGAGAAAATTAATTACACACTCTTTCATCAAATATGCCTATTTTCAAAGAAATGACACTTCTCATGATAACATCAAATCATTCACAAATCTCTCCGTTACATTCAATTTTCCTGTTAAAAGCACCACTTTTCCATCCAAAAACTTTATGGTTCGGTCTCCCCCATCAACGACAACAACAAATATGGCGAACGACGACCACAAGCCACCTATGATATCACAGTCTTCGGAACACTGCTACTAATTTTGACATTTGGTAGTTTAGTAATTATCCGCAATGGACATTTCAGCAGCACCAGCGATATTGTTATGCTTTAATATTGAAAATTATTTTAATAAATAAACAATTTAACAATATATTGTAATATGTAAAGTGTGTTACAATTGATTGTATTATTATTTAAAAACAAATACTTTTAAATTTCACTCATCTGGACTTTATTATAAATAAATATTGGCAACACTGAATCTCAATATATGTGAACTTCTTTACCGACAGTTCTTTGATGTCGTGAGGTTTGCGAAAAGGATCTTGAGGTTAGTAAATTGTTAACTTTGTTATAAATATTGTATAATAATTGAAAATATTATACTATTGTCAATATATACACGTTAATTATTATATGCATTGCAATAATTCAAATTTTAAACTTGTAACGGGCTGGATGTTAGTAGAATAAGTTCTTGTTACTCATGTTTTTGTATTGTGTGTATGTAACCTGTAACTATTAATAATTGTTGAAGTATTAAGTACTTTGTGTGTATTGCTATATTTATAATTATGGTATGTTTTAGGTTATAATGGCTCCCAGAAAAAACAAAGTTCAGAAAGATGAAGTCCAAGTATCTCTTGGCCCACAAGTTCGTGAAGGCGAATACGTTTATGGAGTAGCTCATATTTTTGCCAGTTTCAATGATACTTTCGTGCACGTAACTGATTTATCTGGCCGAGAAACTATTTCAAGAGTGACCGGAGGCATGAAAGTAAAGGCAGACAGAGATGAAGCTTCACCTTATGCTGCTATGCTGGCTGCTCAGGTATGACACTTTTGTTATGTTATATATAACTATTTTAAATAACTCGAACGATTACCGCCTTCTCGAGGTGGGGAAAATGAAGATTTCTATTTTTCATAAAATCGTATTCAATGTTTGGAACATTTCGGAAGCTGGAAAACTTCCATCTTCAGCCAAAGATCATTTTAAAAAAATTTACACATCAGAGCATTCCAAGATAAGCGACATGTTTGGAGGGAGGACTATTCGCATCCGTTTTTTCTGTTTCCAATTGTTTCAATGTTGGAAGGTTTTTTTTTTGGGGTTGGAATCGGCCCTGCCAATTTATTTCTTTATAACGTTTTTTATATTTTGGCCGTGCTTAATGTTTGTCGCTTATCTTGAAATGCTCTGATGTGATGTGTAAAAATTTTTAAAATGATCTTTGGCTGAAGATGGAAGTTTTCCAGCTTCCAAAACGTTCCAAACATTGAATATGATTTTATGAAAAATAGAAATGTTCTTCATTTTCCCCACCTCGAGAAGGCGGTAATCGTTCGAGTTATTTAAATTAATTGTACAACGAGGTATTTCAAAACTACAAACTATAACTATTTTAATAACAATTCCTGTAGGATGTTGCTGAAAAGTGTAAGTCACTTGGTATTACCGCTTTACACATAAAATTGAGGGCTACTGGAGGAAATAAGACCAAAACTCCTGGACCAGGTGCACAGAGTGCTCTCAGAGCTTTAGCACGTTCTTCCATGAAAATTGGTCGTATTGAAGATGTCACACCGATTCCATCTGATTCTACACGTAGAAAGGGAGGTAGACGTGGTCGTCGTTTGTAAATTAATTTACTGGGTTTGTACCAAATATGTATATGGTTTTTTTTAAATAACCTTAAATAAAAACGGTATAAACCATTATTATAGTTTCATTAATTCCTGTATATATAAAATTCTCTATATAGGGGCGGAATGTGTTAATACAACTAAAATTATTTATTCAATATCCATTAGTAATATGTGTGTTTCTAACATACCAAATAGTTGGGTGACATAGTTTACATCACTTCCAAGCTTGCTGGAATTAATTATTTATTTATCAAGGCAGGGAAGTTCGTCTTTTCATGACGAATATGGAGATTGTTTGCAGAGACAAATAACCATAATGAGTCATGAAAAGGAACTTCAATGACGAGGTAAGTATTAAATTGTTTCTGAAATCGTATAAGAATTCAAAGTTACTGAAAGGTTCATATAACTTACTTTCATTTAACATGTAAATCACATTGAAAACTCAACGAACTCTATTTAAAATTGTACAAGAATCTAAAACAACTGGACATCATTTATTTTAAATTTATACTTGTATTTCTTATTAAAACAAAATGTTTTTGTGAAAATAAATATGGCAACGTTGCATTTTACTTCCCTGCCGATTTTGGGGCAGGGAGGTAGTAGATTACATGGCAATTTCATGAAATAGTTATTTATTTATCAAGGCAGGGAAGTTCGTCTTTCATGACGAATATAGAGATTATTTACCGAGAAAAATAACCATAATGAGCTATGTAAGGGAAATTCAATGATGAGATAAGTATTATTTTTTTTCTGAAATCTTATAAGAATTCAAAATTACTGAATGGTACATCTAGCCTATTTTCATTTAACAAGTAATTAAAACAAGGAACTCATTTAAAATTGTACAAGATTTTAAAACAACTATACTGGACATCATTTATTTTAATTTTAAAAATATATTTCATATTAGAACGTAAAATGTGCTTGTGAAAATAAATATGGCAACGTAGCATTTTACTTTCCTGTCTAGGCATGGAAATTCAATTTCCCTGCCGATTTTGTTGCGGCATCTAACACAGCGCTCGTCTGTAATGGAGCTTCTCCCGCCTCGGTCTCGGTATGTAATATACTATATTTCACGTTGACAAAGTTACTTGTTCCTGGAAATTATAAATGTTTATTCATTTTCACTAGGAAATTTCAATTTTATAAAAAAAAAAATAGCAGATAGTGTTATTAGGATTAAAAGTGAGAATTTTTTAATGAGCAATTAGTTTGCATTTGCGAGGCGAAGCGCAACGAAGCCGAGCGTACGCAAAAATTGCTGATCAAACAAAGACACTTTTAATCAGAAACACACTATATTTTCTTCAACCGAAATAAATATGATGCATTGCCTTATAAAGTTATGTTTATTTCCTTGAATACGGACCATTAAAGTTGTTATTTTATAAATAATTTTATTTCACTAGCGGTTTTAAAATGTCAACCAAAATTGTTGGAATAAATTCAAATATTCAGCATATAACCGCCATTTCGCCACAAGAAAAATAAGAATGTTACAATTTTGTAAGTCTTTGATTGTTGGAACAGATATTTATACACCAAGTTTGCAAAGGTAGAAAAATTGAACTCACTCGCCCTTTCTTCTCGTGAATAAACATTCTTAGCTCACGTGGTTTATTCAATTTTGACGAAATAATAATAAAAACCATTATAATATTTAATTTTGAAAAAATAAAAACCTAATCAGTTAGTAAGCTCTGGGCTCTGCATGCAATCGTCGATGATAGACGTCAAGTCATCTATTTAAAAAGCTTTATTGTCTGTCTTTTATGTCGTAAAAAATAATGAAAAGGGCTGATAATATCTGATAAATAATGTAGTGAGTGTTATCTTCGTTCTTGATGTTATTTTTAAATGTATTTTTTGTTGCAGAGTGAGTTAAAATTTTGTGAGAGTGATTTAAAAATTTTTAATTCACTTGTGAATAAAATGTTACTTGTTGTTGCTATGGAGTTAATAATGACAGTTTAAAACGTCAAAATTGAATAAAATATTGTATGTCATATTAAGATGTTAACCTCTAAAAAACAGTTTAAGAATAATTTATTGCAAAGTCAAACAATTCAACCCTATGGCAACCACAGATCACTATGGCAATGCACAAAAAAAACTCACACTCAGCGACTAGTTAACTGCAAACAACAAACCGCAAGCGATTAACGACATTTCAAGATTCTGATTTCATTTTTAAAATCTTACATTCAAATCGGAGAAGTTTATTAGGGCAAAATTGAATAAACAGTTGTATTTTAAGCGCGGTTAAAATGAATGTTTAACTTGCGGGAAACACACCGCTCATTAAAAGAAATAATGGTAAATTTATTGCCATCAAAATCGTGCAAAGTTTAAGCGCATCTTGCGGCAAAGCATAGAACCACGATTTAAAATATACTGGTAGTGCCACTCTGCACAAATCGAGGGTCCAAAACGATACTTGTTTCCTCGTTTTTTCCGCTAGAGGCGCAACGTGAGAACGACCCAACTGACACCTGTCATTTGCATGTCATTTTGAAAATATTACATGTTATATCTTACAGAAAGGTAAATAAAACAGGTTTTGAAGTACATATTCGTATTCTATGTAACGCAATATAAATATTTTGTTGAAATATATTGCAATTAATGCAAAATGAAAAGAAAATTAAATAGAAAATGTTTCATTCCTGGATGTGAAACCGGTTACAAGAAATCCACTGAAAAAGAATCTCTGTTTGCTGCTCCACTCGATATATCATTTTTTTAAAAATGGCAATGTGCAATTAGTAGAGATGATCGCGAATTAAGATTGAATGATGTTTGTCGAAAACATTTTCGGGAAGAAGATATTACCGAATGGAAATCTGGAAACGTACGGTTCTATCAATTTATTTAGTTTTTCCAATTTTAAATTCTAACAATGTATTGATTCAGGTTTCCCTTAAATATATAAATTTATTTTAAAAATAAATTCATTATGCATTTAATTTTTTATATTTTATGTAAAAATAGTTTGCTGGTAGGGTCGTTCTCACGTAGCGCATCTAGCGGATTATTCAAGGAAACACGTATCAAGCGGACCATCAGAAACAATGAAAAACATGACAAGTGGCATAACCAGTATATTTTAAATCGTGCATAGAACTAAAGGTTGCTATGGTTACCACTTGCAAACAAAGACCTGTCATCAGCAATAGACCTCTATACTCTAGCTATCGTTTATATTCGCCGTCAAATGATTATGGACTGATGTTCAACTTTTATCCCTTTCCGCACCCTGTAGCCCAGCGGTGTTGCCGCTTGTAACTTGACATGACCAGGAATGAACACAAATGTCATATAATACATTTAAAACTAATTAAAATTTTGAGTACATCGTAAATGAAGAAAATATTATAACAAATAAGTAAGATAAGACAGTAATACGTAATTTAAAATATAAAAATTATCTCTGTGGAAAATTTATATTTATATTTTGACCAAAGTTTCCACACATCAAGCTAAGGTCGTGTTTGCGTTAAAATACAATAACCGGCAAAATCTAAATAAAGGGTAAGAATAATTAGGTGAACTGTAGGTCTGCCAACACAACATGCTTCTGTAGTGAAACAAAAAAGGTTGCCCCACGCACATCTTGTGGTTTTAAACTCATTTTTATTGAACACAACGAACAAATCTCAAAGAATTAGCTTAACACATGCAAACATAATTGACAGATAGTATCATGGAACGGGACTTAAGACAACGAGGGGAGGTTTGTTTGGAAGCATGATCTTCTATCTCTCTCTTGTATGTGATGTCAATTCTGTGTCTATTGCTTCATACAGTGGTGCGATACAAAAAATAAAAGTGTGACAACGGGGTTTATCAATTTTCATCAAGGATGCTCAAGTTGTACTTATAATATTAATATTAATAAATAATTCTTAAATTTATGCATGTATTTATTGAAGTGAAAAAATCCCGGGCAGTGAACAAAGCTGATCCGTCACGAGTGACGTGTTACTGTATTCGGGCAAATTCGGGGAGAGCCGAACGTCACGCGTCACGGTGCTTCGGGTCATAGCCTACGTTAGGTTATTAATACAAGGCCAGAAACAACATCTGTCAAATAGAAACTCGCCGTTTTGGCGCGACTTATTCCTGCTGTCATTACAGATATCTGTGTACAAAGCAGATTGACACACCCAGCAATGGGTAATATGCCGTGATATATTTATTTAGTTATTTATATAAACTCCTGGACAAAATTAACGCATCACTTATATTTTCGCGATTTATTTTAAAACAGAATAATATATGAATTTTTATTAGGGTTCAGTTGAAAATTTAGGGTTCTAGACATATGAAAATAATAACAATTAAGAATCAATTCTTGTTTATATGAATATTTTATTGTTTCCTGTGTTGACAAGGAAAAAGTATGGAAAAGTTTAAAAGTGTTTTTACGTTTAATTTAAATTTAATTCCATGTTTTTGTGTTTTACTACGAAATTAACATTAAATTGAATTGGGAAAATTAATAGAGGTTGATATTTCGGACGTTAACTCTATTGGATGGGGCCAACGTTATAAGATTGGGGAACTTGGTAGTTCATCTCAGTACTATAGGACGAGCTTTAGGTTTAAAGAGACTAGATTCAACTTTAGGAGACACAGAAAGGTCGTCCGAAACCACCGACAGAAAGAGACGACAGATTTCTAACTCTAGAAACTCTGAGAAGACGACAAATTATAAGTAAAATGCAAAATAATCACATTCCTGAAGCCCGTGCTGCGTAGATTTCTACCCGTGTGGTAAGAAGAACACTAGAGGAAGCAAGACTGGCCAATAGATGTACTAACACAGAACCGTGTCTCACCAGAACTCATCGAGTAACTCGCTTACAATTTGTAAGACAACATATTCCCTGGAATTCGGCTGATTGAAACCGTGTTTTGTTTTCTAATGAGACATGAATCAACTTAAAATTACCAGGCGAAAGAGATCATACCTGGAGGAGACCTGGACAGCGATATACTCAGTGAAAAATTGCTCCACGAGAGCCCTGCTTTGGTGATTCAATACTGTTTCGGGGAGCTAATTGTTTTAAGGGACGCACAGAGTTGGCGGTGCTTCGTGGAAGATCAATGAATGAACAGAAATACGTGCAGGATGTCATATAAGACCATGTCACTCCTTTTTCGCCGGTAATTGGAGGTCTTTTCATATTTATTCATGATAATGTAAGATCGCATCGGACTCGGGGCGTAGATGAATATTGAAATACGGTAGGAATTAACCGCATGGAATTGCCACCAAGCAGTCCAGAATTAAATCCAATAGAGCAAGTATGGGATATGCTGAAAAGAAGCGAAAGAGGTCTTGTACCCGTCCCATGCAGTCTAGATGAGCTAGAGAATGCTGGGCTACAAGAATGGGAAAACATACCTCACCATGCAATTCGAAATTTATTTCGAAGCATGGGACGAAGAAAGCAAGCCATAATTAATGTAAGAAGTGGTAATACCAAGTATTCTATAATTTTTTCCCATAAAATTTTAAATTTTAATTTATTTAAAAACAATCACATTGTCTTCATTTTAAATAATATTGTAGTTTTTAATTTAAAAGTATATGTTGCGTTATTTTCTACAAATTTTTAATTACCTGTAAAGGACTAATTTAAAAAATCTGATGTGGCCAGCACATGACCTCCCGCCAATTCCATGTTTAAAATAGCAATGAGCTTTAAGTAAAGTTTCACTTCCGATTGATCGTTTGTAAACAAAATCTACTTTGTTGTTCCAATAAATAGAAAAATTTGTAATACGAAATTTTGGATTATATTTTATTATGTTTTTCCTGAAAAATCTGTTAGAGCTTCAAATTAAGTACTACATCCGGTTTATAATATATAGTCAAAATCTAATATGTTGTTTCAAATTATATAAGAGTATTAAATACCTACCAACTTTGCGAAGTTTTGGATTATTAATATATTTTAAGGAAAAATCGTCACGCACACATTATTGTCAAAATCATCACCATCTTCCTTATGCTCTAAAATGCAATCTGTGTAAATTCTTCGTCGTATATTATCCATTTAGTAAATGTGTAGTTGCAAACTATTATTTGACACTTCGTGACAGTGACATTTGTTTAAATATGTCAAATTTGTTATTAAAGTATTGTTTTTGTTTGACGTAAAGGCAAAGTGATGAACAAAAATAAATTATTTTATAATATAATATAAAGTTATTTCAAGTTATTTACTAAATGCTATTATCGTAGAATTGAAGATTGTGCAATTATATTCAATTTGTATAGGTAAAAGTTGCTAAAAATTTATATTCAATGAATTTTTTAAAACAAAAACTGTTAAAAGCTTGTATAAATGATACTTCCGGTTATCCGATATACACTAAAAACTAATGAGCTCTTCCCACATAAGTATAGAATGGATATACAAAATTTCATAATTTTCTGATTGATAGTATTTGAGTAATCGTGTCCACAAGATCCACACACACACACACACAGCCACACACACATACATACCTACAGACATCATTGTAAAAATGTTAAAATCGGATTCTGGGGACATCCAAACGTGCTTATTCACTAAAATCTCTATACTCGATTTTTAGCACGATCCCTATACCTCCCTTACCTAGGGTAGCGGGAGGTAAAAACCATAAAACATGCCAAAAATAAGCTAACTTTGTTAAATAAACGAAAAATTAAAAGTGATGCGTTAATTTTCTCCAGGAGTGTATAAGTAAATAAAATATTATTTACATATGTATTTGTTGTTGATTTTATTCGTTTATAATTTTGAAAAAACTTATTTATAGCGTTACAATGTAGTTACAACCGCCAAATTGTTTTTTTTAAATCGCGTCCGCATCACTGGTTTTAAAGCTAGAGCCAATTTAAAATAAAATTTAAGTTGTTTCCTAGCCTTCTCCCAGGAAAAATAAAATTCTTTCTTGACATTTTTGTTAGAATTTGGATAGAATGCTCACATTTTGACATTTTATAAAAAAAATCTGATGTGGCCAGCACATTACCTCCCACCAATTCCATGTTTAAAATAGCAATGAGCTTTAAGTAAAGTATCACTTCCGGTTGATCGTTTGTAAACAAAATCTAATTTGTTGTTCCAATAAATATAAAAGTCTGTAATACGAAATTTTGGATTATATTATATTTTATTATGTTTCTCCTTGAAAATCTGTTAAGCTCCAAATTAACTGCCACTTCGGGTATATCATATATAGTCAAAATCTAATATTATGCTATACATAAGCGGCGTTTAGTTAACTAACTTATAAAACCAAAATCAAAGCAAGTAATTTTTATAGTACGTAATTAAAATACAACTACACATGAAACATAAAATAGTTGTTATGATCTTTATGAGCTGTCATTAATTGGGATTCTAACTTTTTAAACTCGAGGTACGAATATTCTCAATCGTCCGTTATCTGTTCCAAGGTTAACAAAAATAAATAGGTAAGTAGTATTTTCTATTTATTTTAAATAAATAAATTACTAAATGGATGGAATTTATGTCTGTCGCAGTAGTACATACGTACGTCAATAAACGTTCGAATCAAATTGTTTAAAAGCACCGAAACTAGATTTCTTTTTATTTATTGATAATATGAGGAAATAGCACAAATTAACTTATTTTATTATTTGTTTAGATGGTATATTGATGAGATTTGCATTCAGAAGAAAAAAAGATTTATTATATTGTTAGAAATAGCTTGAATCAAATCTAAAAATATAAGAACACTGATAAATAATATAAGTCTACTCTAACAAGAGCAACCCTGATACACCGATGCTGACGGTAACCCGTTCACTGCTCGATAAACACTGTCCCCTATGCGGTAACACGTCTGCTCTTTTAACTAGTCGTTACGTCACAACCAGTTAGAATGCTAGTAATTACTATTTGATCATGACAATGTTAATCACCATAAGATGTTGTATAACCATTTCCGGCCTTCTTAACTTTATTTCCCAACAATATTATAAGCTGAATTAGAATACCCAAAAACTTAGCTTGTAGTTTCTGGTATTGTATTTAAATAGTATTAAAAACCTATATTTAAATTAGTATTCGCGATGCAAGTTTAGACGTCAGCGCCGCTAGTGAACTTGTTTGGAGGGTAATGACATCTGTCAATCTCTTATTTACTTTGTAATATTTTTCCGTAATTTCTCTTATATTTATATTATTATATAAATTTAAGTGTTTTGCTATAAGAATATACAATACTTTTGTTTTCATCTATTTAGTCTTGATATTGGAACTTTTATGGTAGGTATTACTTACAAGGTTATGTAATAATTTCATTGTGATATTTTTATATCAATTCAGTTTCATTGAATAATTAAATAACATCGTAGTTGTTATTATATTATTATAAACTTGTGTTTATATAAAAATTAAAAAATAAAGCGAAATTACACAAAAATACGACAAAGTAAACACGAGATTGACAGATCTCAATACCCACCAAAGAAGTTCACCATTCGTCGCTAGCGGCACTGACGTCTAAACTTGCATCGCCAATAACAAATTTATTTCAGTTGTAAATAAGTCGCACATGACATTTTAAAAACAGAGGAAAGCTAGAGAAGAATCTATAAACGTGGGAAAACAAATAAGTTATTCGATCATTTATTGTATTCTACTAAATAATGTTTAAAGCATTGACTATATAATGTTCTATTATACCGTGAGTATTTTTTAACGTGAAACATTGAGATCCATGGTTACGACTTGACATTTGATTGACAGCAATGTATTTGCCCGTTCCATTTAAAATGAAACATAGGGAATGAATTTGACATTTGATAAGACGTCAATTTTGTTTAAATAATTATACCTGCATTCTAAATTAAAATTAGTTGAAGAAAATCTGTTGTGGCCAGCACAAGACCTTCCGTCAATTCGATGTATTTTGTACAAATCCCATACCAAAAGGTCCTTGGAACAGATTCTGTATAATATCATGTAAAATCGAACACGAACACATACTATTTTTTACAAATTCCATACCAAAAGTTCATTTGACAAGGTTCTATAAATCCAATAAAATTAAACTACACTATAAGTAATGTCCTTCCATCTTCTCTTTGGCCTTTCTCTGCATGTCACTTGCGAGTAACACTATGACATACAATTTTAGATCCTATGATCCTCTATACTTTCCATATTTGGTTTTGCACTTGCAACTGACATCTGTCAATTAATTTTTTTTGAATAATTATGACAGCTGTTTCCATGATAAAAAGCAAAGCTGACTAATTTTTGAAAATTAATTTCTTCATAATGCTTTAAATTTACATTATTGAATATGAAGGAAAATGTATAATCAAACCGTATAGAGAAGAGTATTTTCTTTAATAAATTTAATAACAAAATGTCAAGAAATAATATTTAACTGGGTTTTTTTTAAGAAAAACTGTTAAAAACTTCAAATAAGGGTACTTCCGGTGTATCAATTATAACCAAAATCTAATCAACTCTTCATATGGATGTACAGAAGAGGAATATGAAAGAATTATAATTTTTAGAATTGTAGTATTGGAGTTATCGTCGGAGAAAAATTTGTCACACACGGACACACATACACACACACGGACACACACACATACATACATACATACAGACATCATCTTAAAAATAGTAAATTTGTATTGTGGGGACCCTAAAACGTGCTTATTCATTAAAAACTCACCACCGAATTTTTTGACCAAAGACAATACCTTCCTTACCTAAAGGTGACGGAAGGTAAAAAAATATAGTGTGCACCTTGTGACTCGGCTAAATTTCTTACAATATTTAAATATAATACTTGTCAAATTCATTCCCCATGTGTCATTTTAAATGAGACATTGCTGTCAATCAAATGTCAAATCATAACTTATAGGAAAATTCAACGGTTAACTGTCATATTGACAAGATGTCATTAGAGGTTAATTTTGTTTAAATAATTATACCTGTTTTCTGAAAATTCAATTTAAATGTAGAAAAAATACTATGTTTAGTGCTCTCGAGTGGTTTTCTGACTCCGCTAAATTTCTTACAATATTTAAATATAATATTTCAGTCAGATTCGTTCCCTATGTTTCATTCACGCCTGTGCGTCTCCATATACCATACCACAGACCATCTACACTATCACCATACCATTGATTATATATACTATCGTAAATATATAAAATCAATGACCATACCTAGCGTGTAACAGATGTGGCCGGAAAATCTACTCTCTGAATTCGTGAAGTGGTGGGGATAGGAGGCCTACGTTACTGTTAGTTTACATCTGTTCTCTGTGAGAAAGTATTTAATTTCAGAGTGTTTTTAATAATTGTTTTATTAAAAATGGGTAAAAAGTGTTTTGTGCCGAACTGCAAAAGTGGTTATGCATCAAACAATGAGAAAGTGACAATATTTAGTGCACCAAAGGACGAAATATTATTAAATTTGTGGCGGAAAGTAATTCCAAGAAGAGACATAGAGTGCTCACTTCGAAAGACTTTGTTCGTTAAAAACATTTTCGTACTCACTGCCTAGAAACTAATGTTTCCCGCAGCCAACTCACAATCCGAAAGGCCATATTCCCGCGCTATTGTTTTACTTCCCGCACTAGTGTCTCAATGGAAACTATTTTGATCGAGTAGCTTAAAAGTGCTATTTTATTTTTAATATTTTTGTACATTACAACAAATATAATATAAGAACATAATAATTTAGGAAAATGAATTAAAAGAATAAAAATTATTTAAATAAAATCAGAATCATTGCTAATTTTGACATTTTAATACTACTAATGCCATCTATTAGAAACTAATGTAATAAGAATCGAGAATGATGAACATGGCGGCCATACTGTATGTTGCACACAATATTAAAGATAATATTAGTAGGTATTAATATACAATAAAAACAACATTATTATTAATAGGTATAAGAATATATTTTATTTAAAGATAATTTAATATGTATTCATACTTTTATTTGTTTTAGGTAATGATATGTTCCTAAATTTATAACCAAACTACTATACATATGTTCTATCAAAATAAAATAAGATCTTAAATTTAATACATTGTATTTGAATCGATTAGTTTGGTATTGTAATAATTATTATATATTTATATTTTGTATTTGACAATTAGTTAGTGAAATTGATGGCTCTATTTGATGCGACGACATGTTCTGCGTAACATCTATCTAAGGTAGAACAGTTTTACAATTAATTCGTTCGTTACAAAAAATCTTGTACAATACTTATGCGGAAATACCTTCCATGCATTCGCCTAAATGAAATACTCGCTCGCGCTGCTCGCTCGTACTTCAAACAAAGGCTCATGCACGGAAGTTCTTGTTTCCGCATTTGTATTGTAAATAACTATTTAAAGAGGAGGAGTGGTCATGCGGTGCAACAAATGTAATCGTTTTATATACTGTTAAGAAGAAAATCTTATAATTTTTGTTTTAATATATTTTTCTAGGTACCATTGCAGAGTATGCGGCTTTAAAAAAATGCATATCTGACGATATATCCAAATTGCCCCAACTATTTAAATATAAAAAATAATAAAAGAAGGAAAATTGTCAAATGTGACATTCCAAATAAAAAACATTCCTACGATGAGGAAGATAAAAGTTTAAATGTGAAAATGTGTGCGAATTTAACTAATTTGAAAACCTGGAGTTATTTGATACATCAAAATCGTGTTATTTACAATTTATGTTTATATATAGAAAATATATTATTAAAATACATAGAAAATCCCTATGTTTATGAGGAAACTGTCCCTTTTTTCATTGAAAATTATAAATTTGCATTTAATTGTAATATTCATTGTAAAGAAGTTTTATCTTATGTAATACATGAATTCACATCAATGAGACAGTATTTCCACCAAATTAAAATTAATCAAGTGCCAACTAGCAGAGAGAAAAGAAAATTGGCGAAATTTTGTAAAAAGTAATTACATGTAAAATATTATTATTATATTATTATTTGCCCAGTAGGAGTAGAAAAATATATTATATTTAAGTATATTTTGTGTATTTTTAATTTTTATACCTTTCTCAATATCCAAGTATTTTAATTAAAACTATACGAGATTTTTATATCGGTTTAACAGATTTTCGAAATTAACTTTTATAAAATTTATTATGTATGTACAATAAACATGGACTTTTGTAATTTCGTAATGTACTACAACAATATTTTTAATGTAAATTACAAGAAATATGTGATATATAATGCTCTACGCATATAAGTACTGTGTAATAGTCGGCCTCCTAACCCCACCGCTGCCTCTCACGCTAGAAGTAAAATTTCGTGCCATTCTGTACGCTGAGTGTCATCTCCTTCTATATTATGCTTCGTGGTTTCATTTTAAATGGAACGGGCAAATACATTGCTGTCAATCAAATATCTAGTCGAAACCATGGATATGACAAACCCAATGTTTCACGTTAAAAAATACTCACGGTATTCTAAAAAGAATTAAATAGTCAATGGTGGAATGTTTTCTTTATTTTATTTATTTTTTTCTTCTCCATATCCCTGATATCCATAATCGGGTGTGTATTTATTTAAAATTTTGGTATATTATATGACAATAAAAAATTAGTACGATTTGTAAGAATGAATATCATTTTTGCCCCTCATTGGAAAATTTTCTAGCGCCGTATATAATATATTTCACGAATAGGAGTTCGTCAAATCCTATGAATGAAATAAGATACTTTTTACTTGAGTTGCATACAATTTTTTTTTTTAAGTCTGCAATAAAAGTGTGAAAAAAAGTGCCGTAACGTTTCAGTATTTCACTCCGTAGCGTTAAAAAAGTACACTTTTTTCGCACTTTTATTGGGTGAAAAATTTATATACTTTATAAATCCATTTTAATAAAAAAAAAGTTTACTTTTTTAACAAAAAAGAATTTTTTTCTTCAAACGTCATAAAAATGGCAACTTTTGTGACTTGATTCACAAGGTTGAAGTTTCATTTCTACGCCGCCGGAGTATAAATAGTAAATTTCTACGCCGCCGGAGTAGAAATGACTAATAAAATAGAAACCTGTAATATCGCCCTAAGTTGCACTATAAATACACTAGATAACCTAAGAATAAAGTTACTAAAAACCTCCAACAACTGTCAAATTTGAATTGGTAATCTACAAATTGAAATATAAAGTTTATATTTAACGAAATAACATATTATAAAATAGCAGACTTACATATTGGTAATGACGATAAGAATACTTAGAATTAAATTGATAAAAAAGTTCATATTGTTTCTCAGCGATTCCTCGACATATCATATTCTTCAGCCATATTGTTGAATTTTCATCCGATTGAACAACTTCAACGGCCGTACATGGCAAAACTTCAAATTCTGATAAAATTGCACATAAGAATAATATAAAATTGCATAGTTTTTATTTAAAAGTCAAAACGTGAAAATTTTCACTTGAATGTTTATAACCTTTATAACAAAAAGTGAACAAACACGAATGTATCCATAGCAACTGAAATCAACAAACGTCCTTCACGTAAAATATTTATAATTATTGTAACGTCAAGTTGTAATTATTTTATTTAAATATGTACGTTTGAAGAAAAAATATAATGTGTCATTCGGAGTAAAAGTGTCACTGTGTGCCTCACATGCAGTGGCGGATTTACGCATAGGCACAGTAGGCACGTGCCTACGGCGGCAAATTTTCGGGGGCGGCAATTTTTTTTAATCAGAAATGTATAATTTTATAAAAAATGCCGATCAAAAACATTTATATCGATGATCTCTGAAACAAATTTATATAAAGTAAAGCTTTTTTGTAGGTATATTATTATTACTCCGGTCAATTTGTAATTATCGTCTGTTTTCCTATAGTACTTAAGTAATGGAATATGCGCTTTATTTTCAACAAATGTCCAAGTAATTGAACTCATGTTTCAGATTTTATTTTGAGATTCTCGTTATTATTATGCTATCGATAATTATAATACATTTATTAAAATTGCCTGGATTGTAGAATAACCACTTGAAATTCCATTTTGTTATGCCTTCTTTTAGCTAAAATAAATAAAGAAATGCAAAATTAAAACGCGGAAGCATGTATGTTTTTTTGCAAAAATAAAATCCGACTTTACCTATTCTAAAGGCTATATTTGTGAAAATTATGACTTTTTCAAAAAATGCTTTAATATAACGGAAACCTAACGCATAAAAGAATAAAACTCAATCTGACGAAATTCGGGTATATAATGGAATGTAAATAAATGTTATATGTTCGAGTGATTGAATGCATTTCGTGACAAAACGATTACTAGTTTTTAGGCTGTGTTTGTGAAAAATGTGACTTTTTCGCTAGAAAATTTTCAATAAATACTTAAATGTAACAATATCCTAAATCACAGAACACAATTTGACGTAACTCGGATGGTTATATTCAATTTATAGGAAATTATCCGTACCTTTTTTCAGAAAAAATGCCAAAATCACTATAAATATTGCTTTCCGCGTCATAATTTTTGTGAAATTTAGTGTTTATAATGCTTTTGCAGCTATATATAACCATCAAAATAAAATTCTTGAGGGTTGGGTATTCCAAACTAAAAATTACCTATGTAAGCCCCTATTATATTTTAACAAAAATAAAACATGCGAAAAGTTTAAACATTAAAAAAGATATATTTTATCAATTCTGATATTCAAATATTTATATTATCTTTGGTTAATGTTTGAAAATTACATTATTGATCTGTTAGAAATATATTTTAAAATTATGAAAAGGCGGCAAATTTCTGAAAAAAGGCGGCAATTTTCTGGGTGCCTACGGGCGGCAAAACTGTTAATCCGCCCCTGCTCACATGTAATTGTCAGACTCGCTAAATCTCGTCGTTCAAACTTACATGCTCGCCATGTTTCACTTTTACTCCTAATAACACAATATACTATTATACTGTATAGCAAAAAATTTTAGTACAGGAATTTGAAAATCATGCTGTACATAATTCATTTTAAAAATTAAATAATAAAAATTTGAGCGAGGAAATTTTAGATAGAAATTATGTACATATATACTATTTATTTTTTAAAATATGTAATAATCCCGAGTTTTAAAGTCGGGATACTGACTTTAAAAAGTCGGGATTTTAGAGAATAAAATATTTTACCTGATCCTTCCAAGCCGTCAAACATTTTATTTTAAAAAAGTACCTTTTTAATTATTAATGTTTTCCCCAGACATAGGTTTATTAATATATACACACAAAATAAAAGATATTATAAAAATACAAATAAAACATTAAAATAGTCAATGAAAATTTATTTTGAAGATCGTAAATTTTCCTACGTATTATTTAGAGGAATAGTGTTGTAATACTTCAGATCCCAAATGTGGTAAATCATCAGCTCTTAAAACTCCAGGAGGTAAATATCCGATCAGATTGGTAGCATGTTCTTTTAATAATCTTAACCGTTCATCCTCAATAATTTTTCTCCTATAATGAGAAGAAAAGTTACAAAAGTTGTGCACGTAACAGTATTTTCGATATACCTTTTGTCTTCTCGTATTTTGTCTTGCTCTTGTAAATATAAAATTGTCCTTAATTCTTCCGCTCGTTTAGCTCGACGCTGTTTCATTATTTCTTCTACGTCAAGACGAATTTCCACCATTTTTCGGCGTTTCTTTTCCTGTGTCATTTGTTCAATTCTTTCATCTTCCATTATTTTTAATAGAATCTGTAAAATATATTAATATAATAATGTAAAAGAAAAGTATTAAATAATTAAATTGTATCTTTACTTGTTCTCTGTATTGCTTATCTTCTAATTCTTCTTGTTTTAACTTTTGTCTTTGTTCTTCCATTTGTCGTTCTAAAGTTTCTTGCCATTCTAGTCTTTGCTGAATTTGGCGTCTTAAATCAGCTTTATATTTCTGATCTTCTTTTTCTTTAATTTCTTCAATTACTAGTTCTTGTAAGATTTCATCACGTTCTTTTCGTTTCAGCTGAAATAACAAAGACGATATAAAATTTAAAATAAATTGTTTTATCATATATACTCAAATCACAAATAAAAACGTGACAATTTTTAAGTTCGAAATTTACGTAGGGATCATTGCTAAATATAAAGATGTCCAAGATATATTATCCAATATGGGGTTCAAAATACATAGGACTAACGGAAGATAATGTACTGACCACATCAGATTTTATATAATTGCGATTATGTTCCAAATGTGAAATAATACTGGATTTTATTTTGCACATCTTTGGGGCACTTATTCTGTTCTTTCGAATGACGACGTTCAATTTTTTTTATCACTATTTGATTTCCAGTTTTGATATCCACGTTTTAATTTTTATATGGACGCCATATTGGCAATTTACACCACTGAAATGAGATTTTTTACCTTTCGCTAAGAGAGGTATTGGATTCATAAAAATTTTAGTGAATGAGCACGTTTCAAAGTCCCTAGAAACCCGTGTGTGTATGTGTGTGTTGGAAAATAGATATAATTAGAATGGGGTCATTTCACATTTTCTGATTTATTTTTTTCTTGAAAAAATAGGTCAAATTAAACATGTATGTGTATGTTTTACATCTTACAAGTCTTTAGAATCAGAGATATGATTTTTTAAAAGTTGCGTTTAATTTCAAATATTTCAACGGCTGACGACACATATTCACGGATGCGACAGTCGAGCTCTACCGGTTTAATTTAGAACTATGGTTATTTGGTTTCGTATTTATTTAAATAAATGGTTTAATTACATACCTTATACTGCACTAGTACTTTTAAAGAAATAGAAAGTAATAATAATCTTCTCTCTTGTATATTTTGCTGTCAGCTGTCACACTTTTAGGTTAGGTTACTGTTTCATGT
This sequence comes from Ophonus ardosiacus, assembly GCA_943142095.1. Classification (NCBI taxonomy): domain Eukaryota; kingdom Metazoa; phylum Arthropoda; class Insecta; order Coleoptera; family Carabidae; genus Ophonus; species Ophonus ardosiacus. Next base: position 48,223,840 of record OW964824.1, read on the forward strand.
TGTGAAGCGTGTGTGTGTGACAGTGAATTGTCTTTGTGTGAGTATGAATAAGTGTCGTCACAAATTTAGTCCGTGTTTAAAAGCGCGAAAGTTTATTAGCAAATTTAGGAATGAAAAGTCGCATATTTCAAATTATTTTCTATTACTATATTTATTAAATGAGATGGATTTCATGATTTTATAAAAAAAATTGACAATTATTTTTTTTGAAATGACCCCATTGTATGTATGCAGAAGACATGTTAAATACAATAAAAAAAAACAATTTTAGATTATAGTTCTATATTTTTTTTTTTTTTTGTTATAAAACGACTATTCTACGGCGAAGTACAATACAATACTTATACAGGCTGTTATGTAAGTAAGTGTACAACGCTTAATTTATATTCTGTTTTTTGATATTCTCAAAATGCCAATGTTTCATTTTAAATGGGACAGGCAAATACATTGCTGTCAATCAAATGTCAAGTCGTAACCATGGATATGACAAACCCAATGTTTCACGTTAAAAAATACTCAGGGTATATTGATTAAATTAGTTGTAATTTTGATAGTCATGTACATAGGTCCGGATTATACAATAACGTTTAAATTGTCATTTGTCGTCATGTTATTTCCAGAATGTTATGTGGTAGAGCATATTTTAGGTTACAATCTCGGCCTACTGATCGCTGTCATTTATAAAGCATAAAAAAATGAAGAGTTGTCTCCCCTTCTATATTTATACACCGTAGTTTTTAGACATATTTACTTATACTGAGAATGCACACAATATGTTCAATTCAGCTCTACTTCTTCTTTTTTTGATAAAGTATATTGCCACGGGTAAATTTTTGTAACAGCCTCCTTACACTAGAGTTCCCGATATAACTGAATAACTGAATTAATATTTCTTCAACATTCACCAAGAATAAATACCATGTTAACTAATTCGTCTTTTGTAAAATTCATTTTTACATCAACAAACTAAATGAATTATAAAAAAAAGTTAAAAAATTAAGCAAATAATAATTATTAAAAATTTGACAGCAACTAATCTAATTTTTTAAACAAGTGAATTCATGACATACTTCCCGTGTGATTATTTATTAATAAAAACATGAATAGTTTCTGTACTGATCATTGTAGGACTATAATGAATAAGAACTTTTTAAAGAGAAACACAAAATACATATTAATTCATTCGCAAACTTTAAGCGCTATTACGTACAATTTTTAAATTGAGTTTGCACTAAAATTATTTGTTCATCTTGTTCTTATAAAAAAAAAAAAAATGGTGTAGAATCCAATTACCAGTCAGTTACTAAGTTTACATGCAGTTTTGAATATGGTTTCAGTTTTCAATCAAAATTACGTGTAACAATTTTCAAAACTAGTCTACAAATTGTTTGGAAACAGTTCCGGCGCATGTGCATTTGGCTGATGTAAGTGAGATATCTCTTCACCTCAAATTTTTCATTTTGCCATTACTCCAAAATTTTTACTTCGTATCACTCTGTGCTCAAAAACTACACAACTGTCAGTTTATTTGTAAATTTACATGACTAGTTTTGAAACTAGTTTTTAAATCAAACTCATGAATTTTAGTTTTGGTTTGAGATAACTCAAAACCGTTTTGACACTATACATGGCGTTTTCAAAACGGCTTGTAAACATAGTAAATATTACCTGTTCTATATAAGATTTTTTTGCAAGTTCTTCCATTGCTTTATCCTTTGCTGCTTGTTCTTCTCCTTTCTGTTTTGCGCTGTAACAAATAAAAGAATACATTTCAGTTCATAATTTATATTTTTCAATACAAACATTTCACGTTCTTGTTTTTCTTTATTCTTCATGTATTCCATAATTCGCATATTCTCCTCTTCTAGTTCCTTCTTTTCCTTATTGCGCCATATTTTTTGAGCTTCTTTAAATGCATTAATTTCTTCTTGACTTTTTTTCATTCGACACATTTTCTCTTCAAGTTCTCTGAAATAATAAATGTATTTATATTAATAAATAAAAAAAATAATTTCATATACTTTTCATCTTCATCATGCATTCGTTGAATGATATTATCAAGTAATTTTTTTTCTTTTAAAAATTCTTCATAATTATATTGCTGTTGTTGATATTTTACAATCATCTGATCTTGTAATTCTTTTTTATACTCCATTTTCTTCTTATATTCTTCCTCTTCTTCCATTTTTTCTTGTTCTTGATGACTTCTTAATGCTGCTTGCAATGTATCACTTGTTTCTTTTTCCTCCATCTATAAATTTAAAAATGTGTAGGTGTTTTTTTTATCGGGGCTACTATGGGTATATGGGAAACTAAAAATTTCGGTGTCTTTCCAAGAAAATGAATAGGTCACTAGATAATAACGAAAAAATGATTTTGGTTAATCTTTTATTTTCAAATAACTTCGAAAGTGTGATTTATAGGCTGACGCTCTGTTTACGTAACGCTACGTTACCGTTCTGTTCATGTTAGAACCGATTTATAAATTTACGTTATGCACAAGCACATACCGTATGTCCCAAGCAAACCTTGACATAGGTGTTTAACATGGAAGAACAGTTTTTTTTTTAAATAAAAAGTGTCCGGCAGAAAATTAAGCCATGATATTTATTTATTTGACTGAACATGACAATACATTACATCTTGTACATTATTTAATATTAATTTCTTTAATACTACTGCACAATTGCAATAAATTACAAAAATAAACAACAAATAAATAATTGTTTCTCTTTTTTATTATGCAATATGAAAAGATTTTCAAACGTCAGCGTGGCGTACTGGTACGACAGCTGCCTCTGATATTTTAGACTGCGGTTCGATTCCCGATTAGGGTAATTACTTTATTTTTTTCATAAAAATTGTTGAACTTTTAAAGATGTTTCATATTTCGTATTAGAGTCATTTAAAAATATTAATAACATTGTAATGAATAATGAGAAAAAAATTGACAATAATTAATTACAATAATCAAAAAATTGATATAATAACAATGCATTTTAGTTTCTTTTGATATTAATAAACAATATTTTTTTTAAATACAGTAAAAGCATAATAACTTCACAAATTTATTATATTTCAGTTATTTTTATTAATATCAAAAGAAAATATAGTGCATTGTTATTATATCAATGTTTAGATTATTGTAATCAATTACTGTCAATTATTTTTTCTTTATTTATTACAATATTATTATTTTTAAATGACCGTAATAGTAAATAAGAACAAATTTTTAAAAGTTCAACATTTTTTTTGTAAAAAAAAAATTAAATAATTACCCTAATGGGGAATCGAACCCCAATCTAATATTTCAGAAGCAGCTGTCGAACCAATGCGCTATGCTGGCATTTGGAAATCCGTTCATATTGCATAATAAAAAACCTGTTGTGGCCAGCACAAGACCTCTCGCCATTTCCATATTAGGCTATATAAGTATTGTATTGCACTTCGCTTTCGAACCGTCGTTTTATAACAAAAAATTACAGAACTTTACTCAAATATTGTTTTTTATTGTATTTAACATGTCTTCTGCACACATATAATTCTAATTATATATATTTTTCATTGTATGAGGAAGTTTTTAAATGTCAGAGATTCTTCCAATTCATTAACCAGATTGGCGGTATTTCTGATGGATATATGCATTTTACCACAATTTTACCTATAATTTCAAATATTTAATTAATAAAACAATAAGAAAAGGTAAATATACTTCCCAGAAAAAGCTATCAGAATGTCACTAAATCTGTTGATATTTGACAATGACATGTGTCATGACTGTCATGTTATAAACATTGGAATTTGTCAACTGGTTTCCTTAGTGCCTTGGCCTCTGCGATTTAGTTTACTCTATAAATTATAGTGTCTTTATCTCTAAATCTATACAAGATATAATAAAAATTTTAAGTGGATTAGATGGAGAATTTTATATTCTTCAATATTTAAAAAAAAAAACTCCCAAAAAATTATATTTAGAAGAGTTTTTTTTAAGAAACTACTACTTCCAGTTGTTCAATTGTTACCAAAACCTTTTTAGCTCTTCCCAGGAATGTCAGATTGAAGAAACTGCAGTTAAATATTTTTGAAGTCTTATAGTGAAAAAAAAAAACGTGTGCTGTGAAAAAAACAATACTGCTTCCTGTCAGCTTCTGGTTTCATCGGACGTTTTTTATTACCGAAGCCTATCTAATTGATAATTTTGGTCTTTACGATAGATAAGTATTATCTTTCTAATACATTTGATATTACGTTTAATTTTTATATTATATATATATATATATATATATATATATATATATATATATATATATATATATATATACAGGGTGTCTCAGGACGAGCTTACGCTATCTATATTTTAAATACTATTTAATATAATTTAACGAAATTTGGTATCTAGGGTTTATCCAACATGCCCGTTTTAACTAAAATATTTTCAAAGCAGTAGCACTTCCGGTTTGACCGGAAATTGACCTCAACTTTCTTATTTTAAATGGAATACGCTATATTTTATTTTACCATTGAATGCAGCGGAAAATTTTACGTATGAAGCAATAAAAACATTTTACTCATGATCAACTACTTCCGGCGTTATTCAACTTTTTTTGATATTTTGTCTCAAATCCGGCACATTTTCAAAACTCTGTATCTCGGGAACGAGATCGAATTTTTATAATCTGAAAAAAGCCTTTTATAAAGGAGACTTTAAGCTACATTATCCATAGAAGAATCCTCGATTATTTATAAAAATGTGACGGGTACGTTACACCAAAATTACAGTTGACAAACTTCGAAAATGACAATTTTTTTAAATGGAACCCCCCCTTTTTTATTACATAAATATGTTCTACGGCAAAAAATAAGGGTATTTTATGTAACATGTCCTATGTTGAAAGTTGATAGAATTTCAGTAAATTAGAAAAAATGTAATCTGGGTATAATTATTTTATTAATACAGATAAGTAAACCATGGAAAAACAATGTTTTTACAAACTCATCTACTTGATTTCTTAGATAATTTACCGTTGGATCAAAGGAATTTAATATGGTACCAGCATGATGGCGCTCCACCCCACAATAGCCATAGAATAAATACTTTTATAATTATACCCAGATTACATGTTTTTCTAATTTACTGAAATTCTACCAACTTTCAACAAAGGACATGTTACATAAAGTACCCTTATTTTTTCCCGTAGAACACATTTATGTAATAAAAAAGGGGGGGTTCCATTTAAAAAAATTGTCTTTCTCGAAGTTTGTCAACTGTAATTTTGGTGTAACGTACCCGTCACATTTTTATAAATAATCGAGGATTCTTCTATGGATAATGTAGCTTAAAGTCTCCTTTATAAAAGGCTTTTTTCAGATTATAAAAATTCGATCTCGTTCCCGAGATACAGAGTTTTGAAAATGTGCCGGATTTGAGACAAAAAATCAAAAAAATTTGAATAACGCCGGAAGTAGTTGATCATGAGTAAAATGTTTTTATTGCTTCATACGTAAAATTTTCCGCTGCATTCAATGGTAAAATAAAATATAGCGTATTTTACAAACTCATCTACTTGATTTCTTAGATAATTTACCGTTGGATCAAAGGAATTTAATATGGTACCAGCATGATGGCGCTCCACCCCACAATAGCCATAGAATAAATACTTTTATAATTATACCCAGATTACATGTTTTTCTAATTTACTGAAATTCTACCAACTTTCAACAAAGGACATGTTACATAAAGTACCCTTATTTTTTCCCGTAGAACACATTTATGTAATAAAAAAGGGGGGGTTCCATTTAAAAAAATTGTCTTTCTCGAAGTTTGTCAACTGTAATTTTGGTGTAACGTACCCGTCACATTTTTATAAATAATCGAGGATTCTTCTATGGATAATGTAGCTTAAAGTCTCCTTTATAAAAGGCTTTTTTCAGATTATAAAAATTCGATCTCGTTCCCGAGATACAGAGTTTTGAAAATGTGCCGGATTTGAGACAAAAAATCAAAAAAATTTGAATAACGCCGGAAGTAGTTGATCATGAGTAAAATGTTTTTATTGCTTCACACGTAAAATTTTCCGCTGCATTCAATGGTAAAATAAAATATAGCGTATTCCATTTAAAATAAGAAAGTTGAGGTCAATTTCCGGTCAAACCGGAAGTGATACAGCCTTGAAAATATTTTAGTTAAAACAGGCATGTTGGATAACTCCTAGATACCAAATTTCGTTAAATTATATTAAATAGTATTTAAAATATAGATAGCGTAAGCTCGTCCTGAGACACCCTGTATATATATATATATATATATATATATATATATATTTTTGAATTTTCAAAAATTTGATTTTGTTTATTAGTTACGGTTTTAGCATAACTAAATTATAATTTATTATATTTTTGACAGTTTGACAGCTGTCAAAATACAGAAATATATACATACATAAATTCATTTAATAGTTTTTCCTTTATAAGGAAATAAACAAAAAAAGTAATTATTTCCAAATTTTATAGGAAACTAATGTAAAAATGAAAGGCTGACTTAAATTCTTTTCTTATACTTCAGTCAAAGACGAGTCTGGTAAACTGCTTTGACTTCTACTCTTACCGAAAAAACCCGTTTTCTGTCTACTCTGTCCTTATCTTTTATGTATAGTAAAATGAAGAATAAATGGAGAATGTATGATGAGTGTAAATTCGGGACGTGGAATGTCAGAAGTATGAATGGCAAAGAGAATGAGTTGATGAATGCAATGCGAATGTACAGTGTAGATGTTTTGTGTGTAACTGAGACAATGAGGAAAGGTTGTTGTGAGGAAGAAGTGGATGGCATTTTTTATTTGTGGTCGGGAGTTCGAGAAATTGAGCATGCTAAGCATGGTGTAGGTATAGTAGTGAGTGAAAGAATGAAGCCGTTTATATGAAGTTATGGTTGTATTTCTTCGAGAATTTCTTGGATGAGATTCAAGGTAGGCTATATACGAATCTTCGTAATGTCCGCTTATGGTCCAACAAAATCTGAAAATGACCTTGAAAAAGTTCAGTTTTGGATGTCGATAAATAATGTAATTGATTTGTGTGATCCGGGTGAGAGGGTGATAGTATGTGGCGATTTGAATGGATGGGTAGGTGTAAAACGAAGTGAATCAGAGAATGTGTTGGGACGTTTCGGTGATTGTCGAGTGAATGACAATGGTAAGAGAATTGTTTCATTTTGTTTGGAAAGAAATCTCTTCATTTCGAATACCATTTTTAAGCATAAGTTAGCTCACATATACACCTGGGAAAATGTGGTTCAGAATAAACGTAGTGTAATTGACTTTGTAATCTATGATGAGCGTTTGAGGAGTATGATTGTAGATACGCGTGTGAAAAGAGGCGCTGAATTGGGGACGAATGATCATTATTTGGTTGTGTCGCGAATGTGGTTAAATAAATTTTGGCGAACGAAGGAGAAAGGTTCTGGGCAAATGTTTCGTGTGAAATCCTGTGCCCTTATAAATGAAGATGTTAGGATAAAATTTGTTGATAGGTTGAATGAATCCATGCCTGAATGTGAGCCTAATTATGATTGTAATGTAATTGAAGTCTGGAAGAAATTTAAGGATTCCCTCCTTAAATGTGCAAAAGAAGTTTGTGGTGAAAGCAGATTAGGCTGTTGTCCGAAAAATGCGTGGTGGAACGAACAGGTGAAAGAAGCGATTGCTGAGAAAAAGAGGGCGTATTTAAAGTTTTTAAATGTTAAGGATTCGCCTGGGAGTTTGCGCGAAGAATGTTTGATAGAGTATAGAAGGAAGAATAAATGGGTGAAGCAAGTGGTGAGAGAAAGTAAAAAACAATTTGATGATTTGTTGAGTAAAAGGCTGACAAATGATTTTAGTACAAATAAACGATTGTTTTGGTTGAGTGTGAAGAGACTGCGGGGTGGAAGTGGTCGAGTTGTGAAAGCTGTGAAGAGTGCGAATGGAGAGTTATTGTGGAATGAATCAGACGTAAGGAATATATGGTGTGAGTATTTTAAGGGTTTGTACGGAGGTGAGATTGAAAGGGATGATAGTAGCGAAGCTGCAAGTGAAAATGATAGTGAAGATGATTATGATAAAGATGAAAGTGAATTATGTGATGCATTAGCGCGTGTAAGGAATGGTAAGGCTGCGGGTTTGGATGGGATTACAAATGAGATGTTGAAGTATGGGGGAGAGAAAGTATTTGATTGGTTAATGTATTTATTTAGATTTTGTCTAAAACGTTGTGTAGTTCCTGATGATTGGAAAAAAGCTGTTATTTGTCCTTTATTCAAAGGCAAAGGCAGTTCGAGTGAATGTACAAATTTTCGCGCGATAAGTCTGTTGAGTGTGATAGGGAAACTCTTTGGTAAGGTTTTAATTCATTAGGTGCGAAACTTAACAATTTCAAAAATTAGTGACGTTCAGGGTGGTTTTTTGCCTGAGAGGGGATGTGTCGATCAATTGTTTGCTCTTCGTATGATTGTAGAGAAGTCACTTGACAAGAACAAGAAGGTATTCTGTGGCTTTCTAGATTTAAAGAAGGCGTATGATAGTGTTCTTAGAGATACTTTGTGGGGTGTACTAAGAAAGTACGGCGTGAATGGAAACTGGTTGGGAGCGATTCGAGCGTTGTATGAGGGTAGTGCAGCTGCTGTGAGAATAGATGGTAGGTTGAGTAGTTGGTTTCGTATAAATGTAGGTGTTAAACAGGGTTGTGGTATGTCTCCGTGGTTGTTTAATTTGTATATGGATGTGTTGTTGCGGAAGGCGTTGAGTGGATTGGATGGTGTACATATTGGTGAAAGTATTGTGCCTGCGTTAGCGTATGCGGATGATGTAGTTGTCTTAGGTGAAAATGAAGAGCAACTGAGAAGAATGATAGAATAAACGATGTTGGAAGAAGTATGAATTTAATGTTGAATATTGATAAATCTAAGGTGTTAGTATTTGAAAGGAGTGAATTGGTGACTGAGTGCAATGTGTTGGTGAATGGAGTAAAACTGGAGCAAGTGAATGAGTTTGTATATTTGGGTAGCATGATGTCGAGGGATGGACGAATTGACCGTGAAATTGATAGGAGGGTGAGTCAGGGCCGTAGCCAGAACTAAATATTAGACAGGGCTCATATTTTTTTAACCAGGGCTTACGTATATTAGTTTTAGTTTTTTTTCTAAATATCTAATAGTTAGGAGCGCAGATATATTAGTGCTTTTTTTTTAAAGCAAATTTTGGGATTCTTATGAATTTTGTAATTTTAAAAATTGTGAATAAATCAAAAACGTAATAAAAAAATGTAAAAACAGTTTTGCATGCAACTTTTAATGCTATACAATGCTGTACAATTTTGCACTCGGCAGTTTTTGCCGCAGAATGAACAGGCGAATAGAAAAACTAAAATCCCGTGTACACATGTAATCCGATGACGCATTTTGGCACTTAGTATTTAGGTTCTACTTCACATAAATACAACTTCTAATGGTGAACTAATGACTAGAGTTCGAAATATATGCAAACTGCCTATTAAGTGCATGCTTACATAATTTTAAGAAAATCAAATTTTGCGAAGTAAAATAAGTGCATATTTTGCAAAATTTTTGACATTTGGATAATTGTAAATTATTACTTCAAAGAAAAACAACAGCAATATAATTTATTTGAAATATCATTTCAATGCAATATTGATAATTTAAGTTACGTTGGTTCAACCGGTCTCTAGATATTGTTACATTTATATTTAATATTTTAAATAGATGAATTGAAATAAGTACTTAGTTTTAAGTAAAAAAAATGTATTATGTGCAATTATGTATTGGTAATAATTAAACATAACGGCCTACATGCATATAAGAACATATATACGAGCATATTTTAGTATATTTTTAATGCATATTTTTAATTTTTTTAGTGAAAATCTTGCTTACTCTACTATTGACATTTATGGGTTTATATGGGAACACTTGAGAACAACAAAAACAAAAGTGATTTATACAATTCGATTTAACTTGATGCTTCAGAGTAAATGTTAATATTAGGTATATTTCATAAAATAGAAACTATGAAACTATTCTTAGGCTGTGTCCGATGTTGCATTTTTATCACCCTAATATCTGAATCCTAAATTTATATGCCGTAAATCTAGTGATTATTTAGGATTTTAAGAATTAGATTTTAGGGTTACAAATATTCGTACATTAATCTTGATATACGTAATTATACTATGTTTTCTACATGTAAATAAGCCTGATTATTTTTACCAGGGCTCAATATTATTTTACCAGGGCTTAGCCCTGGCCAGCCCCCCTCTGGCTACGGCCCTGGGGTGAGTGCGGGATGTAAGGTAATGGGTGCTCTGGGCACGTTTGCTCGTAACGTAAACGTATCTAGAGAAGCTCGGTTAAGTGTATATAATGAAGTGCTGGTGCCTGCTTTGATGTATGGAAGTGAATGTTGGGCATGGACGAAAAAGCATAAAAGGAAAGTGACTGCTGTGGAAATGAGGTATTTACGTGGTGTTTGTGGGTATACAAGACGGGATCGCGTGAGGAATAATTTGGTGTATGAAGAATGTATGGTTAGGAAGAATGTAGTTAAGAGAGTTGGAGTGAGTCAGTTGAGATGGTTTGGTCATGTGGAGAGAATGATGAGTGAACGACTTGTAAAACGCATATATGTTGGTAAAGTTGAGGGTGTTCGATTGCGTGGCCGTCCAGTGTGTAAATGGATGGATGTGATTGGTAGTGTTTTGAAGGAGCGTAAGTTTCCGAGTGGAAAGAGAAGAAGAGCATGTATGAATATGATTATGAATGTGGCTGAGGCGAAAGAAGTTTGCCTGGATAGGAATATGTGGCGAAGGATGATTGTTTCGTAATTATTGTGGTGTGAAGATGTATGGTTAGTAAGAATGTTTTATGAGAATGGAGAGACAGCTGAACTTTTATGTGGACGAGAAGAACGAAGTATGTTTGAACAGGAATGTGTAGCGAAAGATGATTTTTGTGTAACTATTATTGTGGTCCGGATGCGGTTATTCGCTACCGAAAATCGGTCACTTTAATATGTTATTATGTGTGGATACGTTTATGAATGTGGCTGAGGTGAAAGAAGTGTGCATGGATAGGAATGCGTGGCGAAGGATAATTGTTGCGTAACTATTATTGTGGTCCGGATGCGGTTATTCGCTACCGAAAATCGGTCACATTAATATGTTCTTTATATGAATGTTATGATGATTTTGGACAAGGCGAAAGAAGAATTCAGTGGAGCTCTTACTTTCATCCCTTTTCTTATTGTTTTCGGGTTTTTGCTAACCCACTAAGTGGGAAACGCGTGATTTTATGTATGTATGTATGTATGTATGTATGTATGTATAGTTTTTGAGGAATCGTCCCTCCACACACACACACACACATACACACACACACACAGACAAATAAATAAATAAATATATCATCACGGCATATTACCCATTTCTGGGTGTGCCAGTATCTACAACACATGTAGACATCGGTAATGATGACGATATCATCATTTTAAAAATGTTATAATCGGATTTTAGGGACCTTAAATCGTGCTTATTCAATAAAATCTGGATATGCGAATGGGGTCATACCAAAAAAAATGTTGCTAATATTTTTATAAAAATAGAATCTGTGACACTTATTATCCATATTGCAACATAGAACATCCCAAAATATAATACTTTTCATTCATAATTTACTTAAAAGATATTCGCGCTACGATTTTCTGTGACGTCATGTATCGGCTACTTTCACAACGACACTAGTCACACGTACATGAAGGTCACAATGTCACAAACTTCAAACGCGAAATTAAACTAACCAAATATTTATAAAGCTGTCAGAGGAAAAGTGCACTCTATTCAATCTTTTTTGTTTCATAAAGATTTATTCATTAGAGAAATATTATTTTTAATTGCAGGTTTGTGTGCTTGATATATAATTTAATACATAAAAGTGCAATTGTATATTTATAATGATAAATCATGGTGAAGAAAAACTGTGCAGTTCCAACTTGTGGAAACAATTTATTTAAAAAACCCAAAAAAACTATAAACAATCTTAATATACATTTTGTCCGCCAGGGTGAACTGGAATCGTTCAGATACATGACGTATGCGCTCACGTGACCTCACTGAGATTTGAAATTGACCCCTATTTTTAAAAAATGATATCTACAAAACAATGCACACAAATGGCGTGAAAATATTATTTACATATATTGTGACCGGTAGAATTCCAGGAAAAAAATAAAACAGAAAATGTGGCATGACCCCATTTTAGCATGAATCCAATACCTCTCTTAGCGAGAGGTAAAAAGGGAAACAATGGGCGCGATTTTTATTTTATTTTTTTATTCCATGGGAAACGACTTGAAAAATGATGTAACATGTTTTATTTTTTTCAAAAATTCCCAGATTTTCTGGAGAAGCCGATTTTAAGCTGTGATGACGTCGGTAAAGGCTTGGCGCAACGTATGTCGACTTATACACTGACGGACGCGATTGCGGTTACCAGTGAAGCGCTTTTACGCTTTGTTACGACCTACGTTCAAGTGGTTTGATTTCACAGTTCTGTCTGAGTTTGCGCATAACTGACTTGTGACGTACTTAAAGTTTATCCAAAAAATATTAATTATAAATAAATGGAGCAATAATTTTAATTTTTAATATCAATTTCAGCAGTCATTTATGTTATATTTGTGAGAAAATAGTATGTTATGTAGAATTTTTACCATGCTAAACTTCCCCATTGCTGGACCAATAGCTTGCAGACACTCATGTGACGAAGCGAATTAGCCAATCAGAACCTGGGGAGAAACTGTCACATCGAAGGTCAGAGAGCTGGGCAGCTTTCCAAATTCAAGAGTACCGTAATTTAAGAGTGTAGTGTGTTTTGGAAGAATGAGTTTTGATAGAGTAAAAAATTGAAATTAAATTTTAAAAAATTAACAAAACTACTTATAATTACATTAATGTCAAGCCCCCTCTGAGAGTAAGGTTATCAGTTTTGGAACGATTTTGAATAATTTTGTACTATGTAGTAAAGTTTTGGAACGCAACCCTGAAGTTTGTTTTGGTAGCGTGTTCAGAGGTTAAGAGTTTTGTTTTCATAGTTTGGCAGTTTTCATATTGAAGTTTTTAGTGCGTATTGAGTTATTTTAAATTTTTTAGGCAAACTATGAAAACAAACTTCAGCTCCCCGTCCTTCAATCTGACAGTTTCTCCCCAGGTTCTAATTGGCTAATTCGCTTCGTCACGTGTGTGTCTGCAAGCTATTACATTCGTCCATTCGTTGTGTTCGTCAAACTTCGGAGGTCAGCGATGCCAGCGGTGAGAGGTGCTGAACGCGACCAATTATTTATTTGAAAATTTTTGTAATTTATTGCAATTTATGGAATAGTATAAAAGTAATTAATATTAAATAATGTTCTAGATGTAATGTTCTATTATCACGTTGAATATCATGGATTAATTTTCTGCGGGATACTTTTTATTTATAAAAAACTGTTTTCCCATGTTGAACGCCTATGTCTAAGTTTGCTTGAGACACACGGTATGAATATAAACCCAAATCATTCAAGCAGCCAATGCACGTCATCACTTAGTGTAAAAACCTTAATGCATTAAAATCACTAATTGTGAAAAATGAAATAAAATTTCAATCATTTTTATCCGTCAAAAAGAGTATAGCCTTATATAATTATTAATAAGATGAATAGTAGAGTTCATTACTTATCGTATATGACATGAATAATATATAAATAATGTACATCAACGTCATATTATTCGTTTAATTGTTGCTATAGTTGGCAACATTGATAATTTGTATGTTTATACTGTCAAAGTTATTATTTGACAATTTGAAAAATATTTGCATCGTGTTTGAAACAATTTTGTGCGTTGAAAAGGCCTATTTATAATAAAGTAATAAACGCAACGCAACGACGCAACGTGACCGTTAACGCAAACACAAAATCTGTGAATCTGCCAAAGGTAGCACTTCTAATCAATCAGAAGAATTCGGTATATTTTTTTGAAATTCGGCTCACTTTTATTTATTGTCTTTATATGGCATACATAAGTATAAATAAGGTTAGTATTATAAAATAATTTAAATAGAAATGGACAGTGACTAAAATATAGTATTTATTTTGTAGATGTGACAGTTCATTAACATGTCGATAATACAAATTGCAATCTGTATAACTCTTCTCATAAAGATTCTAAAACTTTGCAAACGTACCAGTACATGACGTCACACATCTAGTTACCTTTATTCAATTTTTATTAATGACGTGCATTGGCTGATGATGATTTGGGTATATATGGGCCATCCAGCGAATCAAGCGGTTTACGTCATAAATACAATATCACTACAAACAATGATGTCATATGTTAAAAAGTTTACATGAGCATGTAAAACGGATTAAAATATGATCTGTGAGTTGCCTTCCAAATCTTTCTTAAAAAGGTAACACGTCTGGTATAAATTATTTCCGGCGAAATCCAATTTTATTTAAAATATTTTGAAGGAACTCCTTACGCCGTTATAAATTCTTGTAGTATATGCAACAAACTATCAAGTATTATGTGAGATCCTTAAAAAAAATACAATTTCTCACTGTTTGTGTACATTGCGTATAGCGTTTGCCACACGCTGTACATATAGATTTAATTTTCAAATTATTACTAACATATAGAACGAAATATTACCTCAAAATTATAATTCAGTGAAAGTAAGAGCCCACCAATCTATTTTTCGTTTTCAAAATAAGTCAATAAATTAACTACAAGCTCTTGAATTTGACATGGCAGAGCATTTGACATTTTGTCAATGAACAACGAAACCAAAACAAAATGAAATCACAATACAGGTTGAAAAGTATAATATAGACTGGTAGTATTTACTCTTAATCAGGGGTGATTAAGCTATGACTAAAATAACAAATTCGCTTGTTTTTCAATCATTCCAATGTATTTTTAAATGGTAGCCATGGTGATTAGTTAGTTACAGTGACTAAAATTTGGAGTAAATACTACCGATCATAATATTTAGTAATACATGTTCAGAATTACCAATATTAAAAAAATATAATCAACCGTCATTTTGCAAAAATTTACAAAATTTTACTTAATAATAATGGGTGGAATTCAGTGGGTTGTATTAAGGTCTGTATTAAATCTTGTATTAGGTATATGGCAACATTGTAATATTTTCCACATGTATCAATGAGATTCAATTGTGATTTAGAAATTTAACCACAGGGAAAAGTAATACAGATATCCTTTAGTCAAATGAAGAAGTATTATTGTAAATGGAAGGTGTAAAAGGAAACTCATTATTGCAAAATTGGGTTAGAAATGTCAAATTTTATGTGTCAAATATTTCATACCTCAATGTTAATGAATTTTAAAATATCTCAACCCCCGTTTTGATCAGTTTTGACATTTGTCCTTTTTTCTTACTTCTGTTAATAATATTTTTTTCTTTATTTGATCCTTTGGTCTCTCACTTTTTTCTGACAGGTATTACAAAGTTGCCAAAATATTTTTGACAAAGGACTGTTTTAGCTTAAAACACGCTAATACAACCCACTGAATCTCACCCAATATATCCAAATATAATTATTTCTATTAAAGTTGTCAAATATATAATAATAATAAATAAAAAAAACCAATAAAATACCGTTAATAAAATATATTTAAAAAAATAAAGAAAATTTCAAAAATCCCTAAACGATGACGTAAACCTCTTGATTCGCTGGATAGCCCATACTTACTCTCTTTTCTATGCTATCCAGCCAATCAAGCGGTTTACGTCATAAATACAATATCACTAGAAACAATGACGTCATGTGTTAAAAAGTTTACATGAGCATGTAAAGCAGATTAAAATATGATCTGTGGGTCGCCTTTATAAATCCAAATCTTTCTTAGGGCCGGTTTTCAATCTCATTTGACAGTTCATTTCGTTTCAATTTTGTTTATTTAACTCTTAGTTAAAATTTTAACCAGATATTAAAAACCGGCCCTTAAAAAGGTAACACGTATCATTTTTTCTAGCGAAATCCAATTTTATTTAAAATATTCTGAAGGATACTACTTACGCCGTTATAAATACTTCATTATTGTAGTGTATGCAATAAACTAGCTAGTTTTATGTGAGATCCTTAATAAAAATACAGAATACTGCATCCCATACAATTTCTCATGTTTCTGTACAATCCGTATAGCGTATGCCACACACATTATATTTAATTTTCAAATTATTAATAACAAACAGAACAAAATATTACCTCAATATTACAATTCAGTGAAAGTAAGAGCCCACCAATCTATTTTTCATTTTCAGTAAATTGACTACAAGTTCTTGAATTTGACATGACAGAGAGCATTTGACATTTTGTCAATGAACAACGAAACAAAAAACAAAATGAATTACAATACAGTTAGAAAAGTATAATGCAGACTATTTCACTCATACATTTATAAACCAATCCAAATTCAGGATTCTACCTAGTTACCAAGTTTCATTTTGACAAAACAATCTCACAAAAAAAAAAAAAAAAATCGCACCATTTAAGCCAATAAGATGCTGTATTTTTAGTAAGTGAGTTTTGATAAGTGAAATTTTTTTGACGTTTTAAGCGTTTTAAGAGTGCCTAGGAAATATTGTTTATATACCTGTCAAAGTCCTGTCCGCTTATTTTTATTTTTGAAATAGTCATCCGAATACCATTCGTGGTTAAATTTTATCCTGGCAAAATTTTCAGATTGCTACACGAGCCTTTTGCTATTTTATCTCGTGACATTGATCAAAAATCACTCGCTTCACAGCTCGTGATTTTTTTGTCAATGTCACTCAATAAATTGCTAGGCAACCGGCTCTCGTAACAATCTGAAAATTTTTCCGGCAAAAATTTACCACTTATGATATTATATATGACAAATAATATTTAGTTAATATACATGATCAGAATTACCAATATTAAAAAAATATAATCAAACGTCATTTTGCAAAAATTTTTAAAAAAAATACTTAATAATAATGGGCCGAATTCAGCACTCTTCTTTAACTAATGAAGCTTATCTAAAAATAACAAAATAAATATAAATATATGTAATAATACATTAATAAGAAAAGGATGCAAGCTATTTCCATGGTTACTAGACACGATCACTAAGCTAAAGAAGAGTGCTGAATTCGGCCCAATATTTCCAAATATAATTATTTCTTACTAAGGTTTCAAATACATAATAATAAAAAATCCAATAAAATACCGTTAATAAAATATATTTAAAAATATAAAGAAAATTTCAAAAATCCCTAAATGGTGACGTAAATAGCTTGATTCGCTGGATAGCCCCTACGTCTATTGTAAATTAAGCATAACCTGCAACTTCGCTTTTATTTCACTTACAGCTTTGCCCGCTTGGCGGCACTTACTTGAATTTGTCTCCCTTTGCGGGACACTGTATTGGGCTTCCAAATTATCAAGAGATGGCGCTGACGTCAAACGTCAAAATTCAAACGAATGGTACATTTTTCACTGGCTTCCATAAGAGAACAATTGGTGTGAGACTAATTTTCGTAGTTTTTAATTTAATTTCGGATTTAGTATAGTGTTTTTTTTGTTAATTTCGGTAGAATTGTGTTTGATCTTTCTTGTAGTAACAATTTAGTGATAGTTTTAATAATATTTTAGTTAATAGGGTTAATTTTAGTAAGTATTTGTAGGTTAAGAGTATTTTAGTCATATTTTAATTAACAGTATATTAGTTTTTTAATAAAAAAAACATTTGATTTCCTTTATTTAGACTGTATTTCATTGCCGTAGTTGTACATATATTAATTTCTATCTTCATAGCTTTACTTTTATTTCATTGTTTTTCTTTCATAATGAACAATTTTCTTTGCTTAGATTTAGATAATATTTGCAGATTTGGGAATTGTAGTGTATCATCTAGAAATATGGTGGAAGGCCAGCAAGTAATAAATATTTTTCGGAGAAAATTCCATCGTAACTTTAACCTATAAATTGCATATCTCCTAATTTGTTCATTTATTATATTAGCAGTAATTCAGATCCTACTAAGAATAAAACAATAATAGCCGAAGATAAAAGCCTATTAAAATTCGTATACAAGTAAATACAATCCCTGAATAAAACAACCTTCTTTGTACATGTACACTTCACTCAGTTCAGAAATCTGCCACCAGTGGCGCATTGTAATATTGGAAGCCCAGTACTGTATTTCCCACATGAATGAAGTTAGGAGTAAGATAGGGCTTACGATTCCAGCTTTCTCATTGCTCGAATCAACTTTACAATAGTGAAAAATTTGTAATAAAACATTTCAGTCAGTTGTGAGCTGTCAACTGTAGATGTAGTCAGTGCGAACGTCGTAGCAGAAATTAAAGACAGAAATATGCAAGGTAGATGAGCAATATCGATCTTAAATATCAAAAGAAAAAAAAAATATGTTTCGAGCTGTCAAGTATGTTTTACACGAAACATACCTAATTTATAAGTTTTATATGGTTAAAACAGGCTGGCTCCGCAGCGCCACCAAGTCCATTCTTACAAAGAATACAGTATATTTCAAAAAGAGGATAATTTTATTGCTTCAAAATTTACGGGACACATCTAAATACGGAACTGGGGTGGGATCCCAAGACTATGCTATGATAGCGTACCAACAAATAATACAACCGTGGAAGATAATTGGGAAAGGAAGGTGGAACGCAAGGGGTATTTTTGTTACACCATCATAGCGTAGCGACAAATAACACTTCATTCCATAACAACCGTGGAAATTGATAGGGAAAGGAAGGTGAACTGTAAGGGGTATTTTTCGATACGCTATGATAGCGTAATCTTAGGATCCCACCTCTGTCCCGTTAAAAACTGGGCAAATGGTCACCTTAGTCTCATGTAAGCAATTTGATTGGTTGTCTTATTTTAAAAGCGAGATTCGCGCGTCTTATTTGCCCACCCACCGAGAAATTATAAATGAAAAACACAAGTACTATCCGACGCAATAGTGACAGTGACAATATTGGCAAACAATGGTCGAACTAGTTCTATAATATATTAGAAAAAAAAATGCATTTTATTTATGTTCATATGTTCATGAATATAAGGTATTTCATGGTATATAAAAATATTTCAGCTATGCGAATATGAAAAATTTGTCACACGCAAATTCTGAATTTAAAAAATTCTTATCTCGCTTATTACATAACAATTTTTAAAGAATTAAACCTATATATTTCATAATCAGTTTAAGAAATATAAGAAGGGTTTGTAGCCGGCCGGGCATTGTATTTAAATAAATAAATTACAAATTCAATCTTGTCTATGATTTGTTTAGACTAGCCAATCACCCCAATTCTATAAGAAAGTTCCTAAGTCTTAACAACATTGCTAGAAAATTTAACCAATAAAGAAATATGTACAACCTTATTTTCATATTTTATTCAGTGTTGGTAATTGGTTATTTGTTTTAGCAATGTTAATAACTTTGTTACATAATGAGGTATTGCACGATTTTTTTTTCTTTGCACTATTCGATAGAAAACGAGAAAATATTTACCCCTTATTATTTATTTATATTCAATTAATCTCTAAAAAGAGAAAATAATTATTAAAAGTGATATTCTCGGGAAAGCAGCAGTTTTGCACCGGTTCCCCCTTGCCTACTGACGTCAACGGGTACCAACCAATAAGGTAACAGCATGTTCCGTGGCGTTTGTTGTCATTTTAAACTTCAAACGCGTAGTAAAAATATAGGTTATAAAACCATAAACATTAAATTAATTATATATTAATTACATTTAGCCATATTCAGACATTTGTATTATTTTTTAAAATTAATATGCGTATTTATTCATAAGACGTAGTGATAGATCCAATCTTGTAAGATCTATAGCACTTGTTTTTCATTGGCTTGTACCCGGATATGTCACAATTTCGGCAACGTTTTGAATGCATTATACTTTAAATTGTTTTTTTTTTTAAATCCAAATAAACAAACTTTTATACAAACTGTTATATTAAAACTATAAAGTTAACATATTCGTATTAACGAATAAAATAGACATGTTAATATTTTTTGAAATACCTCATTGGGGCGATTTTCTCTTTGCCAGTTCTTTGCTAAAATCAGATTGATAGGTAGTACGGTATTTGGTACGTGAACGGTATATTATTTTATTATAATGAATGCAGAACGGAAGCACGGAAATAGTTAATTGTAATAATACAGGGTGATCATGAGGAACAGGGCTTTTTTTGGAAAAATATTAGTCGGTTAATTTTGAAATGAAAAATTATTGACAAAAATGTAATGAAATGTATGCCATTTATGTTATGTTTGGAAAATAATGTCTGAGAGATGTTGACCGCGTAGGAGGAGACTAAGCACGAACGAAATTTGGTTCCAACAAGACGGTGCAACAGGGCACTGCAAGAATATCCATGGACTTGCTTCTGTGTACCTTCCCCACTCGTCTCATTTCGCGTTTATGTGGATAAAGCCCGTACATTAGAGGAACTTAAAGATGCGATTCGTCGTAAGATCAATTGATCAGCAAACATTGGAAAGAGTGTGGGAGAACTTCAATGGCAGAGTGGAAGAGTGCATTAATAAAGGTGTTCAACATCTCTCGGACATTATTTTCCAAACATAACTTAAATGGCATACATTTCACTACATTTTTATGTCAATAAATAATTTTTCAGTTCAAAATTAACGAAATAATATTTCCAAAAGAACTCTGTTCCTTGTGGTCACCTGTATTTTGAACATCTGTAATTTTAAATTAATTTCTTCGTTCTCTATTAGGCTTGACAAATTTTAAAAACTTTTATATAGGAGAACAGAATGTACAAAAAAATATAGGAGATTTGGTGAATATACAGTGTGTCCCATTTAGAAGTGCCACCATTGGGATCTCGAGAACTATAAGAGATACAATGTCGGTTAAATGGAACTTTTTGTGCGCCTTTGGAAGGCCATCTCAGATGTACTTTTGTTTTTCCAAAAATTCTCATAGGGCACTAGATAATGACGAAAAACTGAATATTGTTAATTTTTTCTTTCTCAAATAACTTCTAAACTATTAGTAATTGAGAAAAATGTTTCAAATATAAAAGATAGATATTTTTATTAACTAACCAGTGGCGTACGGAATAAATTTTTATATCCGTAAATTTTTGAGATATAACACAAACTTATATTTTTTTAAATGGAACCCATATCTGATATTAGACTCAAAAAAATTAGTATTTTATTCTCTTTTTAACGATGTAAGGGTTATTATGTTTTATATTTGTTTTGCCTTCAAAAGTATTATTTTTTCCTTATTTTGTATTCAATTTACAATTATTTTGAAAATATTGGTAGATTTCTATTTGAAAATACTCCTTGTATTTCAATAATTTATTTTGTTAGAAAATTTTGCTCAAAATTCGTATCAAATTAATTTTTATAATATTTTGTATCAGGTCGCCCTTGGCTCATCATAGTGTAATTTGTAATTATGAGTCTAGAATGAAAATATTAAGTAATAAAGGCATAAAACAAATTATTTTGATCAAATACAATATAATTAATAAAAATAATAATGTTTTTTTGGGAAATAATAAGAAAATTCAGGAAAATAAAGAGAAAAATTAAATTTTCGAGATATAACACAAACTTATATTTTTTTAAATGGAACCCATATCTGATTTTAGTCTCAAAAAAATCAATATTTTTTTCTCTTTTCAATGATGTACGGGTTATTATGTTTTATATTTTTTTTTGCTCCTAAAATTTAATTTTTCTCTTTATTTTCATGAATTTTCTTATTATTTCCCAAAAAAACATTATTATTTTTATTAATTATATTGTATTTGATCAAAATAATTTGTTTTATGCCTTTATTACTTAATATTTTCATTCTAGACTCATAATTACAAATTACACTATGATGAGCCAAGGGCGACCTGATACAAAATATTATAAAAATTAATTTGATACGAATTTTGAGCAAAATTTTCTAACAAAATAAATTATTGAAATACAAGGAGTATTTTCAAATAGAAATCTACCAATATTTTCAAAATAATTGTAAATTGAATACAAAATAAGGAAAAAATAATACTTTTGAAGGCAAAACAAATATAAAACATAATAACCCTTACATCGTTAAAAAGAGAAAAAAATACTAATTTTTTTGAGTCTAATATCAGATATGGGTTCCATTTAAAAAAATATAAGTTTGTGTTATATCTCAAAAATTTACGGATATAAAAATTTATTCCGTACGCCACTGGTTAGTTAATAAAAATATCTATCTTTTATATTTGAAACATTTTTCTCAATTACTAATAGTTTAGAAGTTATTTGAGAAAGAAAAAATTAACAATATTCAGTTTTTCGTCATTATCTAGTGCCCTATGAGAATTTTTGGAAAAACAAAAGTACATCTGAGATGGCCTCCTAGAGGCGCATAAAAAGTTCCATTTAACCGACATCGTATCTCTTATAGTTCTCGAGATCCCAATGGTGGCACCTGTAAATGGGACACACTGTATAGGATACATTTCAATTTTTACCTCTCGCTAAGAGAGGTATTGGATTCATGCTAAAATTCGCATTTCCAGATTTTAGTGAATAAGCACGATTTAAGGTCCCTAGAATCCGATAACATTTTTAAAATGTGTGTTTGTGTGTATGTGTGTGTGTGTATGTATGTCTGGATGTTGTAGACACGATTCCTCAAAAACTATAAGACTTAAAAAATATTTAACTGCAGTTTCCTAAATCTGACATTCCTGGGAAGAGCTGAAAAGGTTTTGGTAACAATTGAACAACCGGAAGTAGTAGTTTCTTAGAAACATTCTTCTAAATATAATTTTTTGGGAGTTTTTTTTTTATTAAATATTGAAGAACATAAAATTCTCCATCTAATACACTTAAAATTTTTATTATATCTTGCATAGATTTAGAGATAAAGACACTATAATTTATAGAGTACACTAATCGCAGAGGCTAAGGCACTAAGGAAACCAGTTGACAAATTCCAATGTTTATAACATGACACATGTCATTGTCAAATATCAACAGTTTTAGTGACATTCTAATAGCTTTTTCTGGGAAGTATATTTAATTTTTCTTATTGTTTTATTAATATTTGAAATTATAGGTAAAATTGTGGTAAAATGCATATATCCATCAGAAATACCGCCAATCTGGTTAATGAATTGGAACAATCTCTGACATTTAGAAACTTCCTCATACAATGAAAAATATATATAATTAGAATTATATGTGTGCAGAAGACATGTTAAATACAATAAAAAACAATATTGGTAAAGTTCTGTAATATTTTGTTATAAAACGACGGTTCGAAAACGAAGTGCAGTACAATACTTATATAGCCTAATATGGAAATGGCGAGAGGTCTTGTGCTGGCCACAACAGATTTTTTAATTTTAATTAGAGTATTAACACCATATACCTATTAACTAATATATTGCTAATGCTCGTATCTTTCCCATAAGAGTAGCTGAAGGAAACACTGTGAAATGGAAATATCATTTCTGCATAAGTCTATCTCACACAAACGCCCAACTTCGAATTATGCGCAAGCTTGGAAACCTTGATTACTATTGGCTAACGCTGACAGCGTCGCTGGCTGGGCTGCGTTCCAAAATCCTACTCTTAAGAGTACGAAATTATCCAAAGTCGTTTCAAAACTAATAACCTTACTCTCAGAGTTTACTCAACCTGTTCCAAAACAGCCAGAATTTACTCCAAAGTGATGTTCTACTTACTCTACTAACGAGGAGGGTATAGAAATTACTCCACAATATTTTCAAACGTAGATGCTCACGATTCTCTACATATGGAAGTAATTTGCCTTCTTGAGGAAGAAAACATGCTTTTGGTTGAAAATAAACATATGTAAATACGTTGGCGTGTATTACGAGAATACTTTTATAATGAAAGCGATTTTATGGAGCGTACTTTCACATTATATTGAGGAGAGTGCTCCATAAAAGCGCTTTTATTACGGGCTTGACATTAATGTTGTAATTATAAGTAGTTTTGTTAGTTTTATAAAATTATTTTTAATTTAGCTTCAATTTTTTACTTCAACAAAACTCTCATTCGTTCCAAAACACAACACATCATACTCTACGCCAAAACTCGGTATTCTTGGTTTTGGAACGCTGCCCTGGTGATGCAGCGAGAAATTGGTTTGACTTTGACATTTGATTTCATTTCTGTTTGTAGTTGCACTTCGAAAGCATTTGCTTTGTGTTTCATACAGTAATTTATTGTCACCTAAATAAATTAATCCTGACCAGATTGTATTCCTATTATTTTTACAGTACAACAAAGTAAATTATTTAATTCAAATTTAGCACTAGAATATGACAATGTTTTTTTATTATTACTAATATTTATATTCAAGAATTTACATACAAAATAAATAGTAGGTACATTGTTTAATTTCTAAAATTTAAATTTAAAATTTCTCGCGCTGGCCGTTAATAAACAGAACTCTGGGATTCGCAAAAAGTGATCATGATTTTCTCGTTAGCCAATAGTAGTCAAGTTTCCAAGCTTGCGCATAATTCGCGGTTGGGCGTTTGTGTGAGATAGACTTATGCAGAAATGATATTTCCATTTCACAGTGTTTCCTTCAAGAAAAGCAAAGGATACGCAATATATTAGTTAATAGGTATATGATTAACACTAACAAAAAAATGGTTAGTTATTATACTTTCCAAGGCTTTGAACTTTTTTCAATAAATATTATTCTCTTTTAACATAAACATAAAATTATTAAAATATCTTTCAGAACTAATATTAATAATTGGAATAATAATAAATAAATAAATACAGAACTTAAACTAAAAAGGTAGTATTATTCCAATTAGAATCATAAAATTTTAAGCGATTCATTTCAAAATTTATAGTTTAGTAATTCTGATTTTATTGTTTATTGAATTATTGAAAATATAGGAGAATTTATATTGTTTATAGGACATAAAAGATTTGAACAAAATATAGGAGACTCCTATTAAATATAGCTCTGGCAACCCTATCCTCTATAATTCAAAAAACTCAATAAATCAAAATTCTATAATCCGATGGAGTTTTCTCTTTCCTACAAATTCGAATTAAAAAGGTTCGGTAATATTTTGTAAATAAAAATCTGAGTATTTTGCACATTGTGCCAAGTATTACTTTGAGAATGCGGTGACATATAAGTTCAGTGGTTAGAAAAAATAAATATTAGTGAAAATCTGAGTACTATACCTTTTTCTTCGTTTTTAAATATTCTTTTTCAGCAATTTGAGCAGCTAATTCTTTTGTTATATAAGCAGCACGCAATTTTCTTTCAAGTTCTCTTAGGTCAGCATTAGTTTCACGTAATTGTTGTCTACAAAAATTTTAAATAATATAACCAATATCATATATGAAATCCAAACTTACCTTATTTTTAAGTCATTAATTTCTTTTCTCTTTTGGTTCTGTAACTCTAAAGCAAGCTTTTCTTCTTGTTCTAAATTTGTTTGTACGTTACTATAAGTGTTTTTATTCTAAAATTTGAAAACATATATATAGTACAAAAGTAGTTTTGCAAAATATGATTTATACTTTTATATCTTTTAAATAAAATTCATGCTCCACTCGATGATGATTTATAGTTCTTGCCAAGTGCTTTTTCCCTCCTTGGTCACATATTCTTTTTCGTTCATTTTCTATAATACTATTGTGAGCTCTTTCGTTTATTTCTTCAACAAGAGTATTAACAGCAGCAAATTGCTAAAAAATTAAGAACGTTAATTTTAAACTTGAAAATATTAATCATCAATATCATACCATTTTAAAAGTAATTCACTTTTCGTAAATATATTAAAAATGTTAAAATGGTATTCTTTTATTTAACTAATTATAAAAAATCGATTTTAATTGAAACACTTCAATTTTATTTTAAGTAAAAGATAATTTGATTGTCAATGTCAACAGTAATTTGTTTTGTTTTTTGTATTCGTTGGTTGGTAACCATAGAAACCATATAAATCTGATCTATAGTTCGTTTTACGGAAGAAAATCGCGTTGGATCAGGAAGCAATAGTTATTATTTGTTTAACTACGCACTAAAACACCAGATTTACAGCAGATGCTGTCGCCTCTATAAATGTTGTAAAACCTGTAAATCTGTGTTTATTGCTTTATTGCCGTGTTGAACACATTGATTGGTACTGACTGATAGTATTTACTTTTAATCAGCGGTGATTAAACTATGACTAAAATAACAAATTCAGTTGTTTTTTATTCATACCAATGTATTTTAAGTGGTAGGCATGGCAATTAATTAATTAGGGTGACTAAAATTTTGCGTAAATACTACCACTCATCATTTTTTTTGCTGATTTTACAATTAATATTAATTTAGTGAATATTTTTAATACTTATCTTGAAGGTTATCGCCATTGCTATGAGTTTATTGTACGGTTCGTTGAATGGTTGCTATGTAAATAGGTACAACAGGCATTAAAAATATTCATCCAGGCAGTAAAAGTGATATTTTACAGACTGTTAGCTGTCAAAAAAATCCCATTTTTAATGTCAATTGGCAAAAAAATTCTTCCCTCTGATTGGTAAAATTCATACTATTAGCTGTCAGTTATCAAATATAATCGACAGAATTAAGTGAAACTGAACCAAGTTTTCTATTTCCACTTTTAATGTTCAGGTATGATACATAATTACAGATACAAATATTTAGTATTTACAATGTGTCAGCGGTGTACCTGGACATAAATGATTTATTTAATGCATGAAAAATGGTCGGTTCGTCGATTCTCAAGCGGCATCTGCGTTTGTTAGGTGAAACGAAGTATACTTTGTAAAGCGTTGACGCATGTGCGTGCATGCATTTGTCTTGTCGTCTTTCGTCTTGTCTTGATCTTGACTTGACAGTTGAGTGTTCACGTTCACTACAATTTCATTTTCTACTTGCAAAAGGTGTTTAATTTTTGTGTCAACAATGATTGAAACTTATGATGATTTCGACAAAACTCAAAAAGAAGAAGAAAATACAGAAAATATTGGTTTAGGATGTGCCCTAGATCATTTTTCTGAAGTTTCAGAAATATTGACAATGATTGAAAATTTAAAAAATATTTACTGTGCGCAATTATCTGTTGTGGAAAAAGCATATGAACGATATCTATATATTTTGGACCAGTATCATGAACAGCCACATTTATTAGATTCTCATATAGATCAGCTTTTACAAAAATTAATTAATATTATTCGAAATGATGAAAATCCTGCAGATTTAAAACATGAAGCATTTAAATATATGTACGTGATCATTAAGGTTAGAGGTTATAAAACTGTTGTTCGACACTTACCTCATGAGGTAAGTTTACATAAAATTGAAAATTTATATTTCTATAAACATATGTTTTGTAGATTGCAGATTTTGAGCCCGTGTTACAATATTTAGAAGAACAAAATCCAAATTCTACAGAAACATGGACAACAAGATATGTCTTATTACTTTGGCTCTCTATTATTGTTAAAATACCTTTTCATATGTCTCGTTTTGATGACAATGAAGACCACACTTGTAAAACAGTTATGAAAAGAATATTTGATGTTTGCAAAACTTACACTGTTGCTGCTGACAAATGCCGGGATGCAGCTGCGTATTTAGCATCACAATTTTTAACTAGGTAAGAATACATTCAGATTATTATTATTATATTTTAAGTTGTTTTTATTAATCTCAATAAAAAGATTTTATTGAGGCTTCTCTATTAAATTTTATTTGTATCAAGTTCGGCTTGTTTTAAATGATTTGATTTAAATCTGAATTGAAATCACGATATAATTCCAGTAATTTTGTATAATTTTTCCCCATGTGTCACGGATTCTCATATCCACCTGTATATGATATTATGTGGCAGTCAATGTAGATAGTGGGTTCATGTGCACATTACCTGACAAATGTAGAGATTCGCTTAAAATTGTTTTCGCTTGCAATTCAACTGAATACAACAACAATAACCTAAAAGAAGTAGTTTTGGGCAAGTTTCTAGATTTATTGACAATGTGCACATTATCCCACTATCTACACTTCTGTAACATAATACATTCAATAAGTTGTATGGGAAAGAAAATGATTATTATTTACTTACCGATCTAGGTTTGGTTGCTAAGATAACAAAGGCAGTAAATTGTACAAAAAGACCACGCGCTGTAAGTGAAAATAGTTATTTGTTTAACTAGGCACTAAAATAGTAGATTTACAGCAGAGGTTGCCTTTTCATTGTTGCCGAACCTGTGTTCAGTGCCGTGTTGAACACACTGGTTGGTAGCACAAGCCTTGTTTTAACTAAAACGCTGTTTTAAAAAATGTCATATTCCAATAATAAATAATATCAAATTTATCAAAATATGATTTTAAAGCAGAATATAGTTTGTATTCAAACTAATATTTTTAGAAAAATCGTTCTTTAAACATAAGGGTGAAATTAAATATTGAAATTTGAATTCGACATTTTTAAAAAAAGTTTTTTTTAAAACAAGGCTTGTGCTACCAGCCATTCTTTTTTGCCGATTTTAAAATTAATTTAGTGATTATTTTTAATATAGGCTATCTAGCCAGTCAAGCGGTTTGTGTCATAAATATGGGCTATCCAGCGAATCAAGCGGTTTACGTTATCGTTTAGGGATTTTTGAAATTTTCTTTATATTTTTAATATGTTTTATTAACCTCAAACCTGCCTCTGATACCATGCGGTCGAGGTAACAATATTTTCGCTTTCAACTTTTACGCTTTAATCCCTCAAAAATACAGGATGTAGGTGAAGCCCACCCCTTTTTTCAAGTATGCGGGGTTATGTGAGACAACACAGCTTATATAAAATTTTATTAACGGTATTGTATTGGTTTCTTTATTATTATTATTATGTATTTGAAACCTTTAATAGAAGTAATTATATTTGAAAATATTATTATTAAGTAAAATTTTGTTAATTTTTGCAAAAAGACGTTTGATTATATTTTTTTAATAATGGTAATTCTGAACATGTATACAGGATGTCTCAATAAGCTTGCTCACTATTGTTAACTTTTTTATTTGAAGAGGTACGAGGTTGGTTAAATGAGCAAAATTGTGCCATTTTATATTAGAAAATTGGTCATATAGACAAAATAAAAATTGTGTCAGCGGTTCCCAAAATTTGGGACAGAATATATATTTTTTAAATGGAACCATATATTTTTTATTATCTTATTGGAAAGAGTATTTTTTTCTCTTTCCAATAAGGTAATGTTGTTTATGTACAATTTTTTCAAATAAACGAGTTATTTACGGTTGAAAATTTAAATTTTGTAAACTATTTTATTAGTTTTTTAGTCAAGTAAGCCATGGAAACAATTGATTCTTTGTTTGTTTGACGTTTAATAATTTCTCCCGTAAAGTTCTCTGTGTTTAATAATGTTCAATAACTTTACAAATGAAGAAAAGTTAGATATGATTTTGCTATATGGAAAATTATATCTAGACACCGGTTGCGTAGAACGGTCGGCTCTCTTTCCAAAAGAGTTTAAATGTGCGAGACAAATAATGGCTTTCAATTTGAATATTTTCTTTGTTTTGTTATTACTGTAAAATAAATTAATAATAATAATAATATAAAAGACAATTGTTTCCATAGTTTACTTGACCTAAACTAATAAAAGATAATTTTTATCTTTAAACGTAAATAACTCGTTTATTTGAAAAAATTGTACATTAACAACATTACCTTATTGGAAAGAGAAAAAAATACTCTTTCTAATAAGATAATAAAAAATATATAGTTCCATTTAAAAAATATATATTCTGTCCCAAATTTTGGGAACCGCTGACACAATTTTTATTTTGTCTACATGACCAATTTTCTAATATAAAATGGCACAATTTTGCTAATTTAACCAACCTCGTATCTCTTCAAATAAAAAAGTTACCAATAGTGAGCAAGCTTATTGAGACACCCTGTATTACGAGGCATGTTTTTTATTCAACAGAAAATTAAGCGCTGAATTCCATCAAATATTAAAATGACGTCATCGATGGATTTCAGATGTAACCGATGAAACAGCGCAAAGGGTCATTTTACGAACTCTATTGAAAATGCGCTTGAAATTTAAAAATGGCAGAATTATTTTTGTCAGAAATTTGTTTCAAAATTTAGTACAATTATAGAAGAAAAATACCATTTAAGTTTATTATACTTCCTAAGAAAATAGTAGATGGCCGAGAGTAATGAGAGCCGACATGCATTAAAAAATAATTTAAATTCGTGAAACTAATATTTGTTAATAACAAATATTTTTATATGTAAAAATGTGCGAAACCTGAATATTAAAAATTACAACAAACCATGGTTAAACATCACTTAACTCTGTAGATTTAATTTCGACTGTCCCAACGTAAAGTATTATAACTCGAGTTACAAGCTTTTTCCAGTTTTAGCACATACGCGTTCTTTTGTTTAATACTTTTATCGTGTAAAAATATCGTAACAATTGGTGTTATAATAGTGGAGTTATAAATTTTTGAAAAGTTACTATACATTTACCTTTTTAAAGTTTTTCCCATGAAAAGTATTATAAACCTGTTATAATACTATGCTGCAAATAGTAACTTAAGATACAATGATTTATGTCAGAAATTTTTGAATATTGACAACTATATCTCAAGTTACAATATTTTTTATAGAATTTTTATTTTAGTCATATATTCTTAACACGAGTTATTTTGTTTTCAAGAGAATATTTTAATTTCATTTTAACGTGCTAACTGCTAATACAATAGTATAAAAAAAATTATATTTTAATCTTGCATGCACTATATGAAAATGTCATGTTTTGCAGTTTTTAAATTTCAGAATAAACTATTATAAGTCTATTATTAAATAATTGGTAAATAAATGTTATTACTATTTTATGAAAAATTAAACATTATGTGGTTAAAATTAACGTTATGTCTCAAACGAGATCAAAAATTAACAAATATATTTTATTTTTATCAAAAAAGTTTAAACCGGTTTTCTGCAAAATGTGATTTTTTGAGTTATAATACTTTACGTTGGGACCGTCGATTTAATAACTGACAACTGGCAGGTGATATATATATATATTTTTTTTTGTTTTAATGAACTTGGTTTGCATTCTGACCAATCAAAGAGGAGAATTTATATTCCTATCTAAACCAACGCTATTTTCTTCCACATGAAATTGCAATCCATTGTGTTCTAACATTTCCATTACAATGTGTGTATTTGCAACAGTTTCGCGAATTAAACACTCTAGTACTGCAATTATTTATAATCCGCAATAAAACAACCTTAAAAACATAAATGACATTTACCCCCACCACGAATTCAGCGAAAGTTTGAAAATCCATCGACTCTTCAGTTCGATGGACATGATGAGTAAGCGAATGTTTCATTGCTGAATTTAAAAACTTGATACATATTCAATCTAAAATTCATCAATTAATTTAAGAACTCGCTGATGGATGTGCGCATTAAGCGCATTATACATCGATGAATAAAAAAACATGCCTTAAATATTATGACCGGTAGTATTTACTCTTAAACAGGGGTGACTAAGCGTTGACTAAAGTAACAAATTCAGTTGTTTTTTAATCACCCCAATGTATTTCTAAATGGTAGTCATAGTAATTAGTTAGTCAGGGTGACTAAAATTTTGAGTAAATACTACCGGTCTATATGTCTACATTATACTTTTCAACCTGTATCAGAGTATTCCCTGACCTGTATTGTGATTTAATTTTGTTTTTTATTTCGTTGTTCATTGACAAAATGTCAATTGCTCTGTCATGTCAAATTCAAGAGCTTGTAGTTAATTTATTGACTTATTTTATAAATGAAAAATAGATTGTTGGGCTTTTTATTTTCACTGAATTGTAATATTGAGGTAATATTTCGTTCTATTTTTCAGCAATAATTTGAAAATTAAATCTATATGTACAGCGATGTACAGCGTGTGTCAAACGCTACACGCAATATATAGAAACAGTGAGAAATTGTATGGTATGCAGTATTCTGTATATTTTTTAAGGATTTCACATAATACTAGATAGTTTGTTGCATATACTATAAGAATGAAATATATATAACGGCGTAAGGAGTATCCTTGAGAATATTTTAAATAAAATTGGATTGCGCTGGAAAAAAATGATACCGACGTGTTACGTTTTTGAGAAAGATTTGGATTTATGAAGGCAACCCACAGATCATATGTTAATGCGTTTTGCATGCTCATGTAAACTTTTTAACACATGACGTCATTGTTTCTAGTGATGTATTTATGACGTAAACCGCTTGATTGGCTGGATAGCCTCACTAGAAACAATGACGTCATGTGTTAAAAAATTTACATGAGCATGTAAAACGGATTAAAATATGATCTGCGGGTTGCCTTCATAAATCCAAATCTTTCTTAAAAATATAACACGTCTGTTATCATTTTTTTTCACCGAAATCCAATTTTATTTAAAATCTTTTTTAGGATACTCCTTCCGCCGTTATAAATACTTCATTCTTGTACTATATGCAACAGACTATCTAGTATTATATGAGGTCCTTAAAAGAAATACAGAATACTACATAATACCATACAATTTTTCACTGTTTCTGTACATTCTATATAGCAACTAACTATCAATTTCAATCACAGGGCTTAATTTTATGTTCATTTTCTTTGGTGATTAAATTGGAATGCAGTTTTTTTCTTTAGTAGAAATTTTGCTAATAGTACTTACTCAGCTGTAAGGCGTTTGGCACACGTTGCACATATAGATTTAATTTTCAAATTATTGCTAACAAATAGAATAAAATATTACCCCAATAATATAGTGCAGTGTAAGTAATATACAGAATACTGCAGACCATACAATTTCTCACTGTTTCTATATATTGCGTGTAACGTTTGACACACGCTGTACATATAGATTTAATTTTCATATTATTGCTTACAAATAGAACAAAATATTACCTCAATATTACAATTCAGTGAAAGTAAAAAGCCCACCAATCTATTTTTCATTTTCGAAATGAGTCAATGAATTAACTACAAGCTTTTGAATTTGACATGACAGAGCATTTGACATTTTGCTAATGAACAACGAAACAAAAAACATAATACTGGATGAAAAGTATAATTTATTTATTTATTTGATACAATGTCCAACAGGCGAATGCCCAATTACAGGGTAAGGAAAAACTACGATAAGTACAAGATACATTCAAGTAAAATAAATTATACAGTTTTTTATGTCTTTAATATGTTGTGAAATAAATCAATGTAAGGCTCAATAATATTGTAACTAGTAAACATAAAATGAAGAGGTGATTTAACCAAAGAGTTGGACCTGGGAGCTGGATAATAAAATGACATGTTGTTATTTCTAGATGGTAATCTTGGAACTTGAATCGGAACTTTACTTAAAATGGCTGGACAGTCGAATGAGGCAATTGATAATTTTATATAATAAAATTACAGCATTAGTACTACGTCTCTGGTGTAGTAGTTGTAAATAGAAGGAATCGACAAGTACTTCTTGTGGAATATTTCTAATTGGATATGACCCTTCAGTTATATATGTAGCAGATTTTAAAAATAATCTTTGAATTTTTTCAATGGATTGCTTTTGTTGATCATAAATGGGATTCTATATTACTGAGCAGTATTCTAGATGGGGTTTTACTAAAGATATAAATAACAACCTCAAAGTATATTTATTGAATAGTTGTGCATTTCTAAGTATAAATCATGAGCACCTGTAAGCAGTTTTAACAACTGCGTCCGTGTGCGATGTAAATGTCAGTTTAGGATCTAATATAACACCCAAGTCTTTGAAAATGGGCGGCCTGTTCAAAATAGTAGATCCAATTGAATAATTGAAGATAATAGGCTCCGATTTTTTTGTGAATGACATGATATTACATTTTTCAATATTTAACAAAATATTATTGTCGACACACAATTTGTGGATCATATTTAAATTATTCTGTAATTTTACGCAGTCAGCAACTGTAGAAATTCAAAGGAACAATTTTAAATTATCTGCATACAACAAATGTTCAACATCAATATTTGTAGTGATGTCATTTATAAATATATTGAATAGCAATGGTCCCAAGACCGAACCCTGCGGCACCCCCGATTTTTGTGGAATTTTTTCAGACTTAAAGCCATTGTAACATACATATTGATAGCTTTCGTGCAGATATGAGGGCAGAATAGCAATAAGCTAGTTAGAAAAGCCGAAGAACTCTAATTTATGTAATAAAAGTTGGTGGTCTAGCTTGTCAAAGGCTTTAGAAAAGTCCGTGTAAACCACATCCACTTGACTTAGTTTGTCTAAAGCTTCGCAGATAGATTGAGTGAGGCACATTAAGTTGGTTTCAATGGATCTACCTTTTATAAAACCATGTTGATTAGCTGACAGTAACCCGTGCACATGGCTGTATATTTTATTGTGAATAATAATTTTAAAGAATTTACTGAAATTAGAGATATTGGCAACTGGTCTGTAAATCTTTACATCATTTTTGTCTCCTTTCTTAAAAACTGGTGTTACACGTGAAACTTTCCAAGAAGAGGGAAATATAGATGTTTTTAAAATTAAACTAAAAATAATACCTTAAGGCATAGTAAAAACTGAAGCACAGTCTTTTATAATAAAGGCCGGAAATAAATCTGGTCCAGCAGTGAAATTGTCTTTTAGTTTTTTATAGCGTATATAATATCTTCTTCACTGATTTCGAAACAAGCCAAAGTAGGAAAAGAGTGAGTTAGTAATAATTGATTAGATGTATTTGATGTATTTGCTTCCGGCTTGAATTCAAATTCAATATCAAGTGAAGGGTGATGGTCATCTTCATATATTATACATTCAGTTGATCGAGAGACTAAACAGTTGTTATTACTTAAAACAAAGTCAAGTATTCGATTATTTTTATTTTCGATAAAATTAAATTGCTTTAAGTTTGTTAAGTGCAGAAAGTTAATAAAAGAGTTATGAAGTGAGCTGTACGAAATATTAAGTTCACAATTTAAATATTCTGTAATATTAAAATCTCCAAAAATAATGATATTGGAGTCAAATAATTGGTGAACTGCAGAATGTGAATCAAATAGAATGTTATAATCATTTAAAGAGCATGTTGGTGGTATATAAATATTTAAAACATAGAAATTAACATTTTTTACAGAAAGTTTGACTAATAAACAGTCAATAATAGGTAGATCGAGTAATGCAGGGCACAGAGAGTAAAAATCTACAAGCGTTGCTTTGATATTTTTCTTTATGGCTAATAAAACACCACCGCCGCATTTTAAATTTGTTTTGTCGAAATCACGATCAGCACGAAAAACCAGAAAATTATCTGTATCAAAAAGTTCACCATCTAAAATTCCTTGATTACACCAGGTTTCAGTAAGAGCGTAAACTTGGTATTGTGGCGCATTTAGTGAATTTGAGAATAAAACTTTGCATTTTGTCTTTAATCCCCTGACATTTTGATAATAGCATGATAAATTGTAACGATTATGATGATACGCATATTTTGAGGTATTAATAGAAGATTGCTGGGCGGTGTTCTGTAATTGCTATATATTACCTAATACTGTATTTCTAAATTTACTGTGTTTCTTTATACATGCATGATTGGTGGGGATATCTAAATTCACAATGTATACATTTAAGTTCAGAAGAAGTACAATTACTGAGATCATGAGATTCCGCACATTTAGGACATGTAGGGATAGACTTTGTACATTGAGTAGCAAGATGGTGAAATCCGCAACATTTATAACATCGACGTAAATCAATTGCGTCATATACGGAACAATAATCATAACCAATCCACAGTTTTCCTAAGTTCATAATTTCATGATAAGTTTTGTGATCAACTTGAATGGGGGCTTGGAATAATTTTTTATTGTTACGCAGTGGTTTTATTGTTTTAATATCACATGTCGAGTTATCACTGAAACATGATTTATTAAGGGTCTTTAAATGTTTCACAATCAGCTCAGATTCTAATTGCTCCGAAATACCAACTACTCTTATTCTTGGATGAAGTGCAGCAGGTTGTCGGACGTCGTATTTATCGCCAAGCTTATCATTGACCATTTGTTTAAATTTGGACGATTCTGTATTATTGACACAATTTATAAGTAAGGCGCCATTACGAGCAGGTCTGATACCAGTCATTTGTAATTTTGCGTCTACCGGATTCACGGATTTTAATAAATCGGATTTCGGGGCTATGGATTTCTGGGCTGTATTTTTAGGTTTTACAATGACTGGTGGCTCAATAGTTTTGGACGCTGCAACATTGGAATAAAGTTTTTCGTTTAAATTTAAACTAGGAGAAATATTACGCGAACTTAGTTTTTCCGTTATGCATTTATTAATGTCACACTTGACTGTAGCACAAAAAGCTTCAAATTTTGATCAAACAGAGAATTAAAATAGTCATCATTAATTTTTAATCATTCCAATGTAATTTTAAATGGTAGCCATGGCAATTAGTTAGTTACGGTGACTAAAATTTTGAGTAAATACTACCGACTATAATATTTAGTAATATACATGTTCAGAATTACCAATAATAAAAAAAAATAATCAAACGTTATTTTGCAAAATTTAACAAAATTTTACTTAATATTTTCAAATATAATTATTTCTGTTAGAGGTTTCAAATACATAATAATAATAATAATAACACTAAAATACCATTAAAAAATATATTTAAAAGTACATAGAAAGTTTCAAAAATCCCTAAATGATGACGTAAACCGTTTGACGGGCTGGATAGCCTATACCTATTATCGCTATCAAATTATGTTGCTATGTGTTTGTTGAACGGTTACTATGCTATGCTATTATTGTATATTTGCTAATTTTCTCCCGGGAATATACAGAGTGTTAATGAATATGTGTTACAAACTGTAACAGCATTTTCCTGAGGTCATTTTGAGAATAAAATTGTTATATGAAAGTATGTCCAGAAACGTTTCAATACAGACCTCACCAGAAATATTTTTATTAATAACTATAATTTTGAAACTTGGTATGGGAATACTACTTTATTAGATGCATGTTTATACTTTCTTTTGTTTATATATCTCAACCAGAGGCGTCTCATAAAGAGAAGCCTTGAACGTTTTTCGTCTATATGAGATGCGTCTGGTTGAGATACATGAACAAAAGAAAGTATAAACATGCATCTAATTAAGTAGTATCCCCATACCAAGTTTAAAAATTATAGTGCAATGGGGTATTCCGACATTTTTTAAAAATATTTTTTACATTAGTACAGACCAGAACTGAATTTACCTACCTAGGAAGCATAATCTCTGAAGACGGAGGAGCAGACAGAGATGTGGAAGAAAGAATTAAGAAAGGTAGACAAGCCTTTGGCCAACTATACAAAGTTTGGAAAGCCTCCCATATATCTACTAAAACCAAAATAAGACTATTTAACTCCAATGTCAAATCAGTCCTTCTCTACGGCTGCGAGACCTGGAAAATGACTAAAAACATCTCAAGCAAACTGCAGGTCTTTGTGAACAACTGCTTGCGAAGAATACTACAAATTTTCTGGCCAAATACCATAACTAATACAGACTTATGGACCCGCTGCAGGCAGCAGCCAATAGAGCAACAGATCAAATGTCGCAAATGGAACTGGATAGGACACACGCTACGCCGCCCTGAATCCTGCATCGCTAAACACGCTCTTGACTGGAACCCACAAGGTTCCAGAAGAAGAGGACGACCAGTTACCACATGGAGGCGCACAGTCTGGAAGGAAGCGCTGGAAGAAGGAAAAACATGGAGAGAAATCAAGGCCTTAGCCCTGAACCGAACCCGATGGAAAAGTTTCGTTGAGGCCGTATGCTTCTCATAG
The DNA here is from genome assembly GCA_943142095.1 of Ophonus ardosiacus. NCBI lineage: Eukaryota > Metazoa > Arthropoda > Insecta > Coleoptera > Carabidae > Ophonus > Ophonus ardosiacus. The sequence continues at coordinate 48,261,882 of OW964824.1, forward strand.
AGGAGCGAAAGGAGCATATATATACAGACCAGTAGGACTCTGAATATCTAACTTTGAGTAAGAAAATGTATGCATCACATGAGATATGAATTTTAAAAAAATTCATCGCAATTCAAATTTTCTTATCATGGCGCGCTTTTGACGTCAACTCGATGGTGACATCTGCAATGAACTTCAGCACCTAAATCCATATGTTCATGACAGTCATTTGCTTGTTTACATATGATTTTAGTAGCAGCGTGTATTTCGGTGTTTGCCCTGTGTTTGTTTATGGTAAAAATAGGAGTAATAATTATAAAGTGGACGAAATGTCAAACAAGAAATATACCCGCGCGTGTTAACTACTGGCACCATCTGTGTTTTTAAACGAAAATATTTACTTTGAAATGAGCAACAGATTATCAACTTGACGTCACAAATTTCAAGGACGTTTCTAGAGCTGTAAAAATTCCAATTTTGTAACATTAAATTATGAATTAAAACTTTTTATTAAACATGTTTTATTCTACTATATGAAGATGGTAACTATAGAAAAAAGTTATTATTTTGCATTAATTGCATATCATCGGTATACCCCATTAGTACCAGAGTTATTAATAAAAATATGTCCAGTGTGGTGCACATTAAAAGGGCTGTAACTAGATAACGAAACGTTTGCGGACATACTTTTATATAACATACTTTGCTCAAAATGACCCCAGGAATAATCTGTTAAAGTTTGTAACACGTATTCATTAACACCGTGTATAGAATAGTATTGTGGAACAAATACAAGCTAACATTTTTACTCGCAAATGGAATTCGCTTACTTATTTGTAAATATGTAAGCATCCATTAAACCGTCGTTCTATACTATTATGCTTGCTGTTACGACACAAATGAAGATAAATGATGAGTAACAACATAAAATTCTTCAATGTTTAATTTATTTGTTGAAACTGAAAATACCTTATATTCCACAAAAACTGTAAAATGTAGTTACTTTTATTAATTTTGTCGTGTCTGTTTATGCGAACAATGATTAAGAACTAAGAACACATCTAGATAAATTCAACAGAAACGAAAAAAAAAAAAATGATTTGATCACTCACTTAGAAACATTTTACAAACACATTGGTTTCATCCGATTTTCACTTTGTGACCGTTTCGGATAACAAAGAAATCCGATAAAAATACTTGTACGAGTAAGTTTAATTTGGTTGTTAAGAGTACTGTATAAATAAAACGTTAACATGGATTCAAATTTCTATGGAGTTTATTCATTTTGATTATTATATTAAAATTAACTGAAAACTACAAACATTACTATAACAATGCTATAAAATCGATTGTTCAATTAATACAAAGATTTTCCATTTACTGCTGTTGAAATCAGTCACATTGTATACAATTAAATATTTATATTAATTTTGACCCCTTTTTTCTCAATAGAATTGACATAAAAGAAGAGTATTTACCACAATTTTTGGAATGGGCCTGCACTGTAGTAAATTGTAAGGAGAACGAGGCTTTTATGAAACAAGGATCTTTGGCTGCTGTAGCTATGATTTTAAAACACGGTAAACGAGAAGATCTCTTACCTCATGCAGATAAACTTTTACGTTGGATAATAAATACTGATTACAAAGATACACCGGGTACTCATATTCCGAAACTAGGATTTAAAATAGTTCAAAGAATTGGTTTAGTTTATCTACGTCCACATTTAGCTCCCTGGCGGTATCAAAGAGGAAATCGAATACTTACTGCAAATTTGAGTGCTGGAGATGCTACTAAGGAAGATCCAACTACAACGAAAGAGAATGAGGAAGATGAGGAAGAAATCGATGTTCCAGATGAGATAGAAGATGTGATTGACGAATTAATGCAAGGATTAAGAAGTTCAGATGGTGTAGTGAGATGGTCAGCTGCCAAGGGAATAGGTCGTGTAACAGGAAGACTGCCCAAGGACATGGCCGATGATGTGTTAGGCTCCATTCTGGAACTTTTCAATCCAAGAGAAGGGGATGGAGCATGGCATGGTGGATGTTTGACTCTAGCAGAATTAGGTACGTAATGTTAAGGTTAATGAAATAATAATGTTCTTTAACGTGCTAAAAATTCTTTTGTGTATTATTTTTGAATAATGTTCTTAATATCTGGTTCGTTTGTTTAACCCATTACGCGCCAAGCAATAAACTGACAGTTATTTCATATTAATTTTAGTCGATCTTAGTTTAATACACACTAATTAAGATAACATTGAGTTTTTGAATCAACAGCATAAATAGAAAAATAGATAAATAGCTTTAATTTAAATTTAAAAACATTAAAATATAATTATTATATGTTATGAAAACTTAAAACATCACATTTTTGTTACATATATTGTCTGGCTTAAATTAGAACTTTTAGGCGAAATCAGATCAGACTCTATTATATATATATAGATATTAAATTAATTAGTAATTCTATAATGAAAAGAAACATAGTAAAAATGAATAGGCAGAAGACGCACGTCATCAACCGGAAAAAACCTTATAAAATGAAATATAACTTGTATAAATTATTGGACGTTAAGTATTCATTTTTTTTAAAGAAATAAAAATACTAGTATAGTAAAAATGCAAAAAAGGCAGAAGAAGCACGGCATCAAATAATATTACTAAAATAATGACGTATATAATATTGTGACACAAGAGAAAACGGCTACTTACCGTACCACACACAAGTTGAGCATCGGTAACTCACGGGTTTCGGGCGGGAGCTGAGGTTGGGGTTGGAATAATAATTTTGTGGTAGATTGTAGCCCAACTGACAAAAATGGCCCAGGCCAATGCTTGCGCAAAAATTTTGAATACCACAAATTTACTTTTCGGGGCGCCAACACCTTGAAAAGGATATGCCTCGAGAGGTGTACTCGGGAAGGGACACAAAACAAATAAAATGTAATATTTAATTTAGAAAAAAAAAAAAATACATTTTTGAATAAAATTTAAAAGTGATGTTACTTTCTGTTTAAAAATTTGGCAAAAAAAAAATATACCAGAACTGGAGGCAGTACAGGGAGTCTCGTAGCTAACGCTGCTGGCACCCTGAGATCTCGGCACTGAGCCCTTGGCCAAGACTTGGAGCAACGGACAAGCGCACCTCCTTCGGGGAGCTCAACAATGACTGTCCTAAATGGAGCAGCAACGACAAAGTGGAGGTAAATCTTGGTCGCTGTGTTCGACGAAAAGTACACCCTATGGTGGGGTTTGTCTGCTCCCTGGTGATCAGCCAGTTCGTCGAAGGACAGTATGCTGCCTCTCGCAAGTCGCTGGAGGAACTCGTCTTACTTTTTGATGTCCAAATGTTCAGATAGGATTCAGTTCAGTGTAGTTTCCCTATCCTAGCTGTGTCTCACAATTTTATCATGATAGAAAGAGAAGGCGGTGAGAGAGATGGAAGATCGGGGGCCGTTGAGCGTATCGAAGTACCTTTACATTCCCTTTGCTGTAAGGTTCAGTTTTCACGTTTATAAAGAGTTTTGTATTGTAATTTAATATAACATAGGGAAAAAATATTTTATGCCGAACTGTAATAGTGGCTACGCGACTTGCAAAGCAAATGATTAAATTTTTGGTAGTCCTAAAGATGACACATTAAGAATCTGGATACGAAAAATACCTCGCAAAGACTCTTAAACAAGGGTGATTAAGCGTCGACTAAAGTAACAAATTCATTTTAAAGATGAATTAATAATATTTTTTACATTAATAAAATAAGTAAGAAATAAAGTGTGAAGTAAAACGAATATTTTTAAATTTCACACAAAATATTTCAGTTGAAGAAAGTTTCTTATCCTATCATATTTTCAAACTGTTCAAATTATTTACTGTTAACGACACCATGATCGTTAACAGTAATACCGATGACGATAATAATAAATCTTTATTAACAGGTATTCGTGTACATCATAATACTTTTATAAAAAAAATGTAGTCGTATCGAAATGATATCTATATTATTTAGAAACAAATTTGGAAGCTCCAACGACGTCTCCTTCACTTTTTAATTTAATTTTGAAAAATGAAAATGTAATCACACTGCCTAACGAACTTTGGTCCTTGAGCAAAACAACAAATAATGGCAAACCATGCTTAGGATTTAAAATTAATATTTTCTAATAAAGAAGTTCCAGTAATTTGAAAAGCAATTATTAATTTCGGAATCTTTAGATGTGAAAATTTTTATTTACGGACAACTAATATTTAATAAGGTACACAAAATAGTTTTATCAAATGACATTTCTAAAATTTTAAAAGCATTAGAAATATTAAATGTAGCCAAAGCATTAATTTAACAAATAAAAATATGAAATTAATACTCAAAAACGAAAAGTTGTAATTATAGAAGAAACAGTCTCAACTGTTTTGTAAAATTATCAGTTTTCTTTTATTTGTACAGAACATAGGTCTGAAATATTTGCTTTCATAATTCATGAATTTATTTATATGACAATGGGACAATATTTCCATCAAATAAATATAAACTTATAATCTAAAAGCAAAGAATTCCGAAAAATAGCTAAATTACTTGATTATTAATTTTTAAAATATTACTATTATTACAACCTTATATTTAACTTTCCTTGTCCGTCAAGGTATTTTTAAACCGATTTTGTAATCACTTCATTATCTTCCCGTCACTATTTTCTTCCGTGAAATGAAGTATATGGTTACGAGTGTAAATATACTATAGAAACTCTCATTCAATTAAAATGTATATTTTAGAATCGCTATGATTTTTTTACATGACAGAAATTACACACAGAGATCGAAACGTCAATATTTTTTAAAAATAAATATCGTACTCCAGGAATGTAACTGAACTATTAAAGTCTTAAAATTAATTTATATATTGTCCTTTACATCCAAATCAATAAAATATAGACTGAAAGTCTTTTTATTTGAGAAATATTATGCATGATTTCATATAAACTACATGATCGCCAGCTGTGCGTAGGCCTCTGATCTTCTGTCTCTCTCATCGCTCAGCGATAAGAAAGTGGCCGCTTTTCGCTGCTTCGTTGCAACTCCTCTTATAGTAGTTATATTATACTCCGTGGTACAGACCAAGGGTCAGTCCGACCACCTCAGCCGCTAACTTCCCTACAAAAATAAACTCCGCAGTACTTGGTACACAAGGAGTTACAACAACACCTGAAGGGTGTAGATACTGTACAATAATCATACAAACAGACTTCAGACCCTTGCACTCCAACCAGAAATTATACAAGTCAAAAAAATGTAATTTAAGTTTGCAAAAGTTAAACCATTCAGAAACTAAAGTTGCAAAAAAATGATGAGTGAATAAACAGTACAAAGATAAAACGTCACAAATTAGTACAAGGGCAACGGGTATGACTGCAGTCAAAAAAAAAATTAATAAAAGCGCAAAACAAAAAACTCCCAATTATTATTAAAATACCCAAAATTCAACCAACTGGCGCTAATAATAAATCTCGAATCCTGAAAGAGTAATCTCCCACGCGAAAATGTAGCAAATCAACAAAAACTATAACCAAAAATCGGATTTGCCAGCAACAAAAACCAAGACGTAGAGAAAATGTCCGGTTCATAAATCTGAATCTCGTCCAAACCGTGCTCTAACAAGATTAAACAAAAAAAAAAAATGGCCGCAATCGCACCTTTCACTCACATACACCCACGCAGGATAGGGACAGGGTGGTGAAGGAGTGACATTTTAAGCAGAATTACAACAAAAAGTTTTAAAGCAAAAATTGAAAGTGTACGTGACACTGCGATAACCAGAGCCAACGGTTAATAGGTTCAATAAAATTTAAACAGAATATAACGATAATGGAAAATGCAAAAATGTAGGGGTGCGATGACCCTGAGGGAAACTGGAACTACAAGGTAAAGTAGTTCGGGAAACTTTAAACAGAATACTACGATACCAAGTATTGTAATCGCGAAAAATTTCGGTCTACAGATTTCAACGAAAAAATCCATTTTGAGCATCCCTTAATCCATTTTTTTTTACTAGTTTCGGCGTGACGTCCGAACGTACATAATGTATCTCGCATAACTCAAAAACTATTAGCCGTAGAATGTTGAAATTTTGTATTTTTAACTACTGGAACATCTTGTTGTGCACGTCCTATTTTTATTGCAATCGACTGGGCCAAAAGGGCATTTTGCTCGAAGAGTTTCTTTGAATTTTTCGCATCGGCCTTTTCCAAAGGGCAAATAACTCTTATAAGCGTATAAAGAAGTCATACGGTGTCCACATCAGATTTGTTATAAATATAATTTAGAAATAGCAGACGCCAAATATTTCCAATTTTAAAAGGCACAAAAGTGACCCCTGTGGTGCACTCTCCACGCCAGCTATGAGTGCCTGTGAGGTGACGCCTGGTAAGCTGCCACACGGTAAAATATATCGTCATCGATGTCTACAGGTGTTGTAGATACTGGCACACTCAGAAATGGGTAATATGCCGTGATGATATATTTATTTTTTATTTATTTAAATAGCATTTTACTCTTACATTTAGGTCTACGAAGAAAACAGTTTGAAGTGAAAACTTATATTCGTGACGACACATATATTTTTTTAAACTTTGGGGGACCATATATCGCTTATTAATTTTCAGATAAAATTATAAAAATTATGGTGGAATCTCCCATTGAAATTTGAAGATTTTCAATGTAACCACCATTCTCACGAAAACATATTTGCACACGCTTTAAAAATAAGTCATTTACTCTTTGCAGCATATTTGCGTCGACATTAGCAAAACAGTTACGAATTCGTTCTATCATATTTTCTCGTGTAGTTGGTGCTGTCTGGTAGACCAAATCCTTTACATAGCCTCACAAGAAAAAATCCAATATTGTACGATCCGGAGATCTAGCAGGCCAATTTCTTGGGCCACCTCTTCCAATCCATCTATTAGGATATAAATAATTCCTAACACGAAGACTGTTTGTGGGCCGGTGCACCATGTTGAAACCATAATCTCCGGATAATATTAAGGCGTAAATTATCTAAATAATTTTGAAGATGAGTTTGTAAAAATTCACAATAATTTTGTCCATTAATATGGTTGTCAAAAAAGTATGGTCCAATAATGCGATTTCCTAATATTCCTCCCCATACATTAAAAGACCCTCTGTGCTGATGGTCTAATGGTCTTACAAAATGTGGATTTACGGTGTCATAATAATGGAAATTGTGCTGGTTTATTTGTCCATTTTTGTGAAATGTTGCTTCATCTGTAAATAAAACAAAATTTAAAAAATCGTGTTTGTCCCTGTACCTCTCAATAGCCCATTCGCAAAAATTTCGACGATTTCGAAAATCACGTTCGCTTAATTCTTGCAGCATGTGTATGATAAGGGTGAAATTTATTTTTTCCGAAGAATCCTTGACTTACGTCTACTTCACAGCTGATTTTTCGCGTGCTTGTATGGGGATCTTCAACAGCTCTTGCGAGTACAATTAATTCAGTATCTTCATTTCTGGCCCGTTCTCTTTTTTCGTACTGTACATGACCATTTCATTCAAACCTTTCTCGAAGACTCTCAAAAGAACGCCGATCTGGATGTCGTCTTTCCGGAAACCGTTCTGCGTAAATTTTTGATGCCAACAATGAATTTCTTTCCGCTGCTCCAAATGTGTACACCATATTCGTAAGTTCTTCTTGGAAAAGATTCATATTAATAAATGATTATTACCTAATCGATCTAATATTAATAACAAACAGTTTTAGTTATTGCTTAATGCAAAACTAATGTCAATATTGCAATTATTTCTTGTTAAAAACATAACTTCCATAGCATGGTAAATTTAATTTTTAATTAAAACGAGTAAATTTAGAGAAAATGGTGAAAAATTCCGAAACTATTGGTTTTAGTCATAGGATACCCTTAATAAAAAATAGAGATAATACAAAAATAAACACAACTGAACAATAAAATATAGGTGTTCCATTTGAAAATGATGAGTTATAGTCATTTCAAATTGAGTATATTTGATTCGCTTTATATACCAACCTGTATAATAATGTGTAGAAAAAATTATGTGAGAATAGAGAGTATAGTTAGGGTTATACTGAAAAAAAAATCGTAATTTTACTATTAAAATAAAGTTAGTACGCCTTTATAAAGCAATGCGTCAGGAAAAAACGAAATAACTTGACAACGCCGCGGAAAACAAAAAAAATCTTAGGTGCTTATAGCTGAATGAACTGCTAATCAAAATATATGAAAATATATAGGTGTTCCATTTAAAAAAAGAAATAATTCTTGCCGAGCCGTAGTGCAACACTCTGTATATGTGAAAATAATTTTACGTTATGCTCCTTTAGTAGTCCAATAAATTATGTCAATAAATTTATGCTGTATTTCTAACGAAAAGAGAGCTATCGAAGAAGGAAATTTCAATGGCTATGTTATTTTTAAATTATATTTACAAAAAAATAAATGACTACTATATCACTGTAGAAGTTTAACACACTTTATGCGCGGACGTATCATAATTTGACAATTATACACGAATTTCTTTGACATTAACGTCATTTTATAGCCCACCGGGCTATAATAAATCGTCAAAACAAATTATAACCTACAATATAAACAATTTAAACAGGCAACATTAAAAGTTTTATTACAAATCGAAAATTTTTGTATCATTTAATGAAAATTAATTTTGTGATATTTATATGGAAAGCTCGGAGATACACAAAATAAAACACAAATGACATAACTAATAAACAAACAATAAACTGTTGTTCTCCGCTTTCATATCAACACTAGATACTGGATGTACGAGGACAAATTCTTTTGTACCACGAGCGTAACTTGCTTTTATGGCCTGCACCGAGGGCCCAATTCTCAATTTTCACTGAAGTGATATGCAATGAAAATTTTTCACCTTTTCGCTGGGAGCTATTTTCAATTACAAAGTGATCTGATAAAAATGAGTGAGAAAGTGTGATATTGTATGTATTTACCGTATATTGACAATATAAGATTGCGCAAAACAAGAAAATAAGAATTTGGTGCATGTGTTTGTTGAAATTTAACAAAAAATATTGACAATGACAAATGATATGATATAAATTTATCATTTTGTATCATATCACTATGGTGAAAATTGAGAATAGTGTCCCGAGGCAAACACGTCAAAAAACTGTTGTTATCCGCTTTCATAGCAACACTAGATACTGGATGTACGAGGACAAATTCTTTTCGATACAATTTTTCTAACACTCATAATTTGAAAATTTTCGTCCATGCATAAAGTTTTGTATGTACTACGAGCGTAACTTGTTTTTATGGCCTTTGACGTGTTTGTATCCCTTGGATTACGCCTCGGGCTCAAAATCCCGCCGCAGGCTATATAAGCCTCCTTACGCTTTTAATACATAAATAACTATTATAATTGCAAGTGTATTTAAATTTAAAGTGATGACCTCAAAATTGACCGGGAATTACAAAAGTTGAAAATAGGCTTCCGGTTTTTTAACTGCATCCTAAAAGAATTTGTTGTGAACGAACCGTACTAGCGCAAATTTAAATAGCTGTCATCAGTCAAGCGTAAATAATTTTTTTTAGATTTAAAAATTGTTTCTTAAAAAGCTAATTTTAAATTAAAATAAATTTTAAAATTTTAATGAAATTAAATTATTCCATACTCTTTTGAGGATTAGAGATATTCCAAAGAAATAACATTAAATCTCATGGTAGGTTTAGAATAAAGAATGTGATTTGTAGTAATCCGGCCATTTCCAATAAGTAGCAAAAAGGATATAACCCATCGATTAGTAAGTCAGATCATAACACTAAAAGTTGGCACGGCCTATAGAATAAGTGATCCGATGCGGAAAACCGCTAATTCTATGAGCCTAGGTATATATCTATAGAAACAGATTAATAGGAGGAAAATGATAGTCACACTAACATTATTTCGTGGAATTTATAAAAAAAATCTGATGTGGCCAACACAAAACCTCCCGCTATTTAATTTTTATTAATTTAAATACATACCTACCTACGTATTTACTAACTCTGCAAAACAGTTCCATTGCAGAAAACTATTGCTTTATTTACTATTTTCTTTTTAAAATGTCACTATTATTAATTTGAAGTGATAAGTTTTCTGACAGTGACATTTACTGTCAGTTACATTCATTTGAAAAATGAACTGTGTAACAAAGGACTAGTTTTTATCTTAGGCTTCGCGACTAATAAAAAAAAATATTTTTAAATTTATCTGTAAAATATATAGAAAAAGTATTAATGTATTCCAGTAGAAAATTCAATAATCTTTAATTTTCATAAGACATAAAATTCGAAAAAATAGCATTTAATGGTATTTTTTGAAGAAAAACCATTATGAGCTTCAAGTGAAGTACGATTTCCGTTTATCCGATTTACACCAAAATCTAATGGCTTCTATTCCTATTAGAATAGGGTAAAAATACAAGGTTTCAGAATTTTCTGAATGATAGTATTTGAGTTAGAGTGCAAACAAAATTCGTACACATACACACATACAGACATCATCGTGAAAATGTTAAAATTGGATTCTAGGGACCTTAAAACGTGGTCATTTACTAAAATCTCGATATGAGATTTTTAGCACGATCCCTATACCTCCCTTACCAAGGGTAGCGGGAGGTAAAAATACTTCAATATCATGTTTCTTAAAACAAATTACGCATATATTTTATTTTTAATTGAAATACATGAAACAGTAATATGTAACAAAATCGCATCATTAAACTTTTAATTTTCATATTAGACAAATTTAAATTTCGCGCTAGTGCCGTTCGTTCACAACAAACTCTTTCAAGATGCAGTTAAGAAACAGGAAGTGTTGTAATTCACGATTTAGACGTAGCGTTTTCGGAGTCTTTTAAGGCCCGATATTTTCATCTCTGGTTAACTGCCGGTTATAAGAACAATGTGGCATGTTTTTCTTTTACCTGACAGTTAAATTAACAGGCTGTTTAACCGGAGACGAAAATACCGGGCCTTAGTTTAATGCAAGAAATGTATGTTCAAATAAAAACTGTTTGAGAATTATTGCAGTGCTGGACTGTTGGCCACTTTTCCGATATTTGAATTTCTTAACTTCCATTTTTAGGAAGACCCGCCTCCTTAAGCGCTATTTCTTATGCATTTATAGGCAGTCTTTCAGTCACCAATCAAAATAATTTATATTTAATTCATATTCGTGTCGAGCTGCTGTGACAAAAAAAAACCCTTATTTTCGAAGTATATTAATATTCACTATTAAGCATATACTTTCGTATTTTGTTTTTTTACTAATTTCTTTTAATTCGATTGCTGTACCACTGCTATTAAATCGTGTATGCTGTGCAGGATGAAGTGATGAAAGAAGAGATGCAAAGATCATGCATTGCGCGGCACTATAATAATTATTAATATTGTTTAATTAATTTCCAGGAAGAAGAGGTTTATTACTTCCTCAACGCTTACCTGAAGTGGTACCAGTAGTAATAAAAGCTCTGATGTATGACGAATTACGAGGTTACGCATCAGTTGGGGCACATATTCGTGATGCCGCTTGCTATGTGTGTTGGGCTTTCGCTCGAGCTTATGAAGTCAATGTTTTAAATCCATATGTGGATGATATTGCCTGTGCCTTGATTATTGTTGCAGTATTTGATCGACAAGTAAGTTTTGCAAATAAGTAATTTGTGTTATATTAATCTTTTAATTTAGGTGAATTGTAGACGTGCCGCATCGGCAGCATTCCAAGAAAATGTTGGCCGACAAGGAACATTCCCACATGGAATTGATATTTTGACTGTTGCCGATTTTTTTGCTGTTGGGATTAGAACGAATGCATATCTACACATTAGTGTCTATATCGCTCAGTTTGAAGAATATACATATGCTCTAATTAATCATCTTTTTGAAAAGAAAGTTGATCATTGGGACGTAGTGATCAGGGAATTGTCTGCGAAAGCATTACATAATTTAACTGCCAAAGTAAGTAATTTTACATATTTAAATATTTTAAAAAGTAATTCATTCTATATCATTTATAGGCAATATTATATATACAGGTGTCTCTTAAATAGGGGGACATGGCTTAACCACAGATTCCTGAGGCTAAAATAAGACGATTTAACTAAACTTGCTTCTACCGGAAAGTGTACCATTTGGCTAGAATTCTGCTTCAAAATTCTTCAAAAAAAAAAAAAAATTTGCTTATAATAACAGAATGCTTTATACGATTTGGATGAAATTTGGTATAACAGTTCACATGGTTATAATAAGACATCTTTTAAGGTGATACTTGTTATTAGTGAACCACTAGTGTATGAAACTTAGGTGTCCCAACATTAATTAGACCGTAACTTTTTAATGGCCACGCCGATAACATGAAATTATTTTTTTTTCAGAAAGTTACATTCAATAGTAAACTTTTCTCTCTGTGTTTAATTTGTGATATCGTTACGGTTCAGACAGAAAAAAATAAAATCTGAGTGACTGCATCATGAATTTTTTAAAAATAAATTTAATCTAGCAGTCTATACAAATGTCAAACACCTAATTTTTAATGACAGTAGTGAGTTGTCAATCTTCTTAACTTGTTTAGGAGTAAGATAACATATTTATTCGTGTTATTTATAATAATGGTAGTAAAATACTATTAGGCCGAACAAACGGATGTTACTAGTTTCTGAATAATACGAAGGATTTTTTTGACAACCCATAAACAATTGTTACTGTCATTAAAAATTAGATGTTTGACATTTGGCTAGATTAAATTTATTTTAAAAAAATTCACGATGCAGTCACTTAAATTTTATTTTTTGCTGTCTGTACCGTAACAGATATCACAAATTAAACAAAGAGAACAAAGTTTACTATCGAATGTATCTTCCTGAAAAAAATAATTTTATGTTATCGGCGTGACCATTAAAAAGTTACGGTCTAATTAATGTTGGGACATCTAAGTTTCATACGCTAGTGGTTCACTAATAATAACAAGTATCACCTTAAAAGATGACTTATAACCATATGAACTGTAATATCAAATTTCATCCAAATCGTATAAAGCGTTCTGTTATTATAAGCAATTTTTTTTTTTTCGGAGAACTTTGAAGCAGAATTCTGGCTAAATGGTACACTTTCCGGTAGAAGCAAGTTTAGTTAAATCGTATTATTTTTAGCCTCAGGAATCTGTGGTTAAACCATGTCCCTCTATTTAAGAGACACCTGTATATATAACATGAAAGAAAGCGGGCCATAGAATTAATTTTAGACAGTAATGCTTCGAATAAATGTTGTAGAGAATTAAATGCTGCATATAATTCATTCACATTTTATCTTACACATTTCGTGATCGAGCAAATTGAATTTAAAATTTTGTAATAGTTATTTGCACAACGAGCTAAGAAAGAGGGTCGTTACATAATAAATGTGAAGAAGTAGAGCGCAGCAATCACACGAGTGTATGAAAACCTCATTTTAACGAATTTTGTACACTATTTTTCTCATGACCACACAAAAACGGCACAATTTAATGGATTATTAACCTCAAATTAGTTGTCACCTGCATCACACCCCTAACGACCCTAACCTCCAATCAAATGTCAACGCAAAGTAAAACGAAAACGAAAGTAAACTGCCGAGTACGGCAGTATTACCATTTGCTAAATTATCTTGCCAACTATATAATTATTGTAAAGAAAAAGGGTTAAATTTGCATATTATCACTCATATTATTTATTTTCATATTTTGAAATTTAGTGATTTCTCGTAAAAGACAAAGTCAAATTATATTATTTATTTTCATATTTTCAAATTTAGCGATTTCTTGTAAAAGACAGTCAAATTACCAGTCAGCTGTAACACTCCTGTGCGTTGTAACACTAGTGTGTTAGGATTTTCGGATACATGAACGATATTGTCAATTTTCGCACTTAATTAATCGTGTGGAAACAACATGTTTCGTAGGTATGTGGTCGTAAGAAAAAGTGAGCAAAATACACAAGTCTATGATAGTCTACGTCAGGAGTCATAAATTTTGAAGGAGTTACAAATTGGACAATAAATATCTACCATTTTACATGAAGGAACAATAATTTTTTGCAGTTAACTTTACATTAAATTCAGTTATAAACATATACCTAGTTTGTTCTTTTCTGTTTATTATTATATCTATAAAAAAGAATAAATATATTCACAAAAGTAATGCGGGATGCAGACTATCCCCGATACTACCCGCCATACTGATTTTAGTTATGTCTTATGACACCGAGCGCTAGTGTTGCAGGGCATGAAAGCCTATTACTTTATCATTGCAGTTGACTATCTTAAAGCTTCATTTCCACCGATTATCCTAATGCGTAAGAACTATAATTAAGAAGAATTAAGCTTCATTTCCACCGATTGTCCTAATGCGTAAGAGCTGTAATTAATGCTTAAGAATTAAGAGCAATGCGTGAGAACAAAAGATTGCAAACTTCTAACCTGAATTGTTAACTGTCAATCTATTATATAATTATTAATTTTTTAATTTTTCGGTATGGATATAGATTCAGAAAATTATGTATATCACATATTTAAAAAAGAAGAATTGCTGCTGCTATTGCTGTTAGCAGCTAGACAACAAGTAATAAAGGAAAAAATTGTGACATTTCTGTTGAATTAGTCACTAAACAAAATAGCTGGAAATGGTAAATTGTCATAATGCATTAAGTCTTATGCACTAATCATTATGCTTTAAGCAATAAAACATTCGGTGGAAATGAGGCTTTAAGAGCAATGCGCAGGCCCGGGAAACTCAAATGGAAGATACCGGGATAGCATTTTTAGTTTTGCTTCCATACACTAGATATGGCGACACCAGTATCATTAGTGTGTCATTTATTTCATTTTTTTTTTTGCGCGAATTTTGACATTTGTCATTTTCATTTGAAACAATTCTGAATGTCATTGTGAATATATTTTTTGTATTATAAGTAGTTATTTTATGTGTGTGTACGTACCAAATTGTACTGCTACCGGAAAGTGAAAATATATTTTTATATAATTGTATTATTTTATACCAGTAGAACATATTACAAAATCGTATTCTAGGAATAACAAACTATAGATTTCGACAGTCTCGAAATTATCGGAATTTATTTGTTAACTGGTTGGAAGTTTTAAACATGGATGAACTGCTATTAAGTATTGTATCTTTCCTAAATGAAATTACAGTGTTTTCAAAAATGCATTATTTTTTACTCATTTTATGTAATCTTTGTAAGACTGATTTGTAGTTGAAGTAGATTTTTCATAAAATACTACATAATGATAGTATTTTGTGAAAAAAATGCTTTAACTACAAATTAGGGGTAATTAATAAACTGAATATACCAATATTAATTGTAGGTAATGATAATACCGACCGAGTTTTATATTTACTTTTGCTTCCATACACCAGATGGCGACATTGATGTGGTATCGATGCTTAACATGTACGTTTCCAATCTAAAATAATGTATATGGTCTGTGGCAATGCGTAAGAACAAAGGATTGCAAACTTCTAACCTGAACTGTCAATCTGTTTTACAATTATTATGTCCGTTTGCACCAACGTAACTTAAATATTGAACTCGGCTCGCATCGAAATGAAATGTCAAATGAATTATAATATATTGCTGTCAAAATTTAGATTTACATTTTTTTTGTTTAAGCTTAGCTTAAAATTTAAGCCTTGTTGGTGCAAATGGGCATTAAATTTTTAATTTTTCGGTATGGATATAGATATATAAAATTATGTATATCACAATTGCAGTCTGCTAGACAACAAGTAATAAGGGAAAAAATTGTGACATTTCTATTGAATTACTAGTCACTAAACAAAATAGCTGGAAATAGTAAATTGTCATAATGCATTAAGTTTTATGTACTAATAATTATGCATTAAGCAATAAAACAGTCGGTGGAAATGAGGCTTAATAGTATCTGTTGTCTGTGAAATTAACCAAAAAAGTTGTTCAGTATGACAGAAAGAGGAATTTTATTATTCCTAAATGTTTAAATTTTATGTTATTACGAAAAATAACGAACTCGACTGATTATAAACCTAAGTCGCGTCCGTTATTTGCCTCATATCGGCCTAATGACGTTAATAACTATAACAGAGATTAAATTTACTTGACACGTTACCAGCAGATTAAAATACCGGACCTTAGACTTTCGTCACAAATGAGACGTCAGGACGCAAGGCACACCGTTAGATGAATATGTTAGGTTATTGTTGTTTTATTTAGTGAAACATGTCATTACTTTCGTCACAAATGAGACGTCAGGACGCAAGGCACACCGTTAGATGAATATGTTAGGTTATTGTTGTTTTATTTAGAGAAACATGTCATTTCTTTCGTCATAAATCAGACGTCAAGATGCAAGGCACACCGTTAGATGAATAATGCTCATTTTGACGTAAATAAAAAAATCAAAAATAACAAAATCAGAGCGGTGAAGCCTGAAAATCCTTTGCCGGCAGCTTAATAGGGCGCCGTTGGTGGCAGCAGAGGCACTGCCTTTGTTATCACTAAAATTTATTTATAACGCTATGTGCGATGCTGGCGCTCATTTTTATTACTTTGCCGATGCCGGCTCTCATTCCATCATTATTACTTTGCCGGTGCCGGCTCTCATTCCATCATTATTACTTTGCCGGTGCCGGCATTGAAAGGTCACTTTTTCGGTTGCCGTCGCCGAAATATCAAACAAAATATAGGTATAATTTTATTGTATTTATGTATTTTATATATTTGCAGGCTCCCGAATACTTAGCACATACTGTACTAGATAAATTATTCGAAAAAACCGTAAGCATAGATTTGAATGTTCGACATGGTGCAATTCTAGCCATAGGTGAAATTCTTCATGCATTATCTATATGTGCTGAGGAAAAAAATATACATATTGCTAATATGTTAAAAGAAAGTACCATTCAACAAGTGCGTGATTTGATTCCTAGTTACAGACAGCGATTCTTGTTTAGAGGTTTGGGTGGAGAACTCATGAAACAAGCTTGTGCCAGTTTTATTAAAAAGTGTTCTTTAGCACACATGCCTTATCATAATACATCTGTTATAGGTAAACTTTTCATGTTTCTTACTCATATTTAAATTATTTGTAGTACGGATTTTTATTATAATAACTAATAAATAATAATCGTGAAAATTCATGAGGTATTACAAAGAACCGCATCGCAAAAATTTCATTATATTATTTGGGAGTGACAAATGTTGAAATCAACACCATATACAGCGCATTCATTTTAAATGGGCCATCATTGCTATCTCGTGAAAATTAAATAGACAAACAATTTCTATTTACATAAATTATTTTCATTGTGAACAGAAACAAAATGACCAGTGGATTTCAAAATACGGATCTATTTTTACCTCCCGCTACCCTAGGTGTGTGTGTGTGTGTGTGTGTGTGTGTGTGTGTGTGCGTGGGTACTCAAATACTATCATTCTGAAAAATCTGATACTGTGTATTCTGGCTCTACTTAAATATGGAAAGAGCCCCTTAGATTTTAGAGTAAATCAGATAACCGGGAGTAGCACTTTCCTTGAAGCTGAAAACAGTTTTTCTGCGAAAAATGCATTTAAATTACATTTTTTCGCAATTTATGTTATTATAAAAATTAAAGATTATTAAATTTTCTACAGGTCTGCATTAATATATTTTCTATATATTTTATATACTAGGCCGAATTCAGGATTCTCGCTAGTCTAGTGGTCGTCTCTAGTAACTATAGAAACAGCTTGCCTCTTTTTCTTATTAATGTTTTACTGCATATGTCTCTATTTTGTTATTTTTAGTTACACTTCTTTAGTCAAAAAAGAGTGCTGAATTCGGCCCACTATGTTTTTCGAAAACCAACGCAACATCCACTATTAACCACTTTTATTTTTTTAAACTGCGCTTTTGTGTTTTCAATATAAAATACTCTTTCAATTTTGCGTGGTGGTGATTGTAACTCACTTGTCTCAAGAAGAGATGGAATAATTTTTAAGCTTTGCTTTTGTTTTTCGGTTAAAACACATAAAAATGCGATCAGCATTACAAACTTCTTCTTGATAAACACATCAATGTAATTTATAAAATATGTCAAATGAAAAACGAATAGCTTCCTTTACCTAGAAATTTGAAAGAAACAATGCAACGATATGTACTCTTTATTCAATATTTAACTTTTGCTTACTAATTATCCCTAATACTATGTCATCCTCTCTTACTAAAAAATCTGTTGTGGCCAGCACAAGACCTCTCGCCATTTCCATATTAGGCTATATAAGTATTGTACATATTGGACATTTTTGATACACACAAATACACATATCTTCTTTACATATTTTTATATTTTTTAATTCATTCTAATCATTCTTCTAATGTTCGAGATCCTTCCAATTCATTGATGAGATTGGCGGTATTTCTGAAGGGTATATGTAATATATGTATCTATAATTATAAAGATTTAATTAATAATAAAATAAGAATTATTAAATGTACTTCCCAAAAAAAGTCTTCAGTAATGTCTCTCGCTTTTTCACACTCACATTTATCTGTCAATTATAAACATTTTAATTTTTCCACTTGCTTTCCATAGGCTGCGAGATTCATTTACAACTTATTATTTTATATATTTATATGTCTCTATCTTTAAATCCATAGAAGATATAATAAAAATTGCAAATGTATCGGATAGAGATTTTTATATTCTTTAATATTAGTAATAACAGAAATTTTCAAAAAATAATATTTAGAATTTTTTTTTAAATAACTATTACTTTCGGTTGTCCAATTGATGCCAAAATCTAATCAGCTCTTCCCAGGAATGTCAGATTGAGGAAACTGCAGTTAAATATTTTTTGTCTTATAGTATTTGAGAAACCGTGGTTCCAACATCCACACACACACGTACACATACGGTCATCATCGTAAAAATGTTATAATCGGAGTATAGGGACGTTAAAACGTGCTTATCCACTAAAATCTGGATATGAGATTTTTAGCATGATTCCAATACCTCTCTCAGCGAGAGGTAAAAACAAACAATTTGCATTAATAAGACAGTAAAATATGTATATTGAGATAAAATTCACATATGTACTTACCGTAACCTAACAAATAATCCTGTATTGAATATTTCTCAAAATATCTGCCAGGTGGCGCAGCGCTTGTCTGGGGTGCCTTTAGCTAAATAAACGTCTAAGAGTCTAATCTCAAATCTGTACAAATTACACAGCTGATGTGACGCGTGGATAACTTCAGGCCAAATGAAAATGATATTTATAAAAATGAATAGAATGTTGTTAGTTGTTACATAAATTATTATAACATTTCTTTCAAATATTTAGATATGTAATTCTCAATTTATAGTCTATATTTTTTTCTATTAGAAATTCTGTGTTCATGTAACAAGTCCCTATGAAATGAGTCTGAACTTGCAGTTCTAACAGTTTACGTCACAACATGGTTTTTGCATTTTTTTTAAATATCATAAAACATAAAACAATTTTATACAACAAAACATATGCGACAGGGCTCTTAGGTTGTAGAAATATTTTTGTACGAGGGGAGTTTTTTATGTTATCTACCTAGCTATGAAAACAATATGCTATCGCGACAATTTTCTTATGTCAAGTTACTGTGACCTTTTCATGTCTACAAAGACACAATTAAGAACTTGAAACCAGCTATACGCGAAAAAAGACCCCACAATTATGCTCAGAAAATGCTGCTTCTGCACAACAACTGCAGGGTGCATAAAGCACAAATTGTTCAAGCAGTAGTCAGTGAATGCGGCTTTGACGAATTACAACATCCACCTTACAGTCCTGACCACGTCCGACTATTATTTCTTTCCAAAACTCAAAAAACATTTGAGAGAGAGTCGCTTTTTATCGAATAATGACTTGGAAAACGCAGTGGAGTTGTATTTTGCAGAATTACCAAAGTTTTTTTTTGCAGGCGTAGCTTTATTAGAAAAACGTTGGAATAAGTGTGTTAGTGTTAACTGTTCTTACGTTGAAAAATAAAATTTTATTTGTTCTCTAACTCGTCGTTTTCATATAGGTAGATAACATAAAAAACTCCCCTCGTATATTGGATTCCGTATATTTTTTGGTTCTTGTTACAGTTTCAAATTGCTATTAGTTTTTATATTTTTGATGATTTTTATTCTGTGTTCAAATATTAAAGGAATAGTTAGATTAAATTTTTAAATGAATTTATCTCCAGTAAACCATCTTTATGTTGATATATTTACTTATAAAATTGAAATGTACGATTATTTTGGTGAGCACACTGTATGTCGAAATTTAACATAAATTTAACATTAAGCGAAATTTTTATTAATAAAAATCTGATGTGGCCAGCACATGACCTCTCGTCAATTCCATGTTTAAAATAGCAGTGAGCTTCAAGTAAAGTATCACTTCCGGTTGATCGTTTGTAAATAAAATCTAATTTGTTGTCGAATAAATAGAAAAGTCTGTAATACGAAATTTTGGATTATGTTGTATTGTTTTTTCTCAAAAATCTGTTAGAGCTCCAAATTAAGTACTACATCCGATTTATCATATATAGTTAAAATCTAATATGTTGATTCAAATTATATATGAGTTTTAAATACCAAATTTGAGAAGTTTTGGATTATATTTTAATGGAAAAATCGTCGCACACACATTCTTATAAAAATCAGCATCAACTTCCAGGGGCTCTAAAACGCAATCTTTGTAAATTCTTCGCCGTATATGATCCATTTCGTAAATGTGTAGTTATAAATTAATATTAATTTATAGTGCTGCAAAAATAGCAAATTTAAATCAGATCATCCTGTACATTTAACATTTATGTATGATGGAAAATATATATTATTTTTGCAAACCTTAATTTCTTTAGAATTAAATATTTTACTATTATATTCTCCTTAACACGGTTTCATTATTAATTTTAATGTAATTGTTTCCTGACAGTGACAGTTGTTTAAATATGTCAAAATTGTTATTAAAATTATGTTTTTGTTTACGCATAGGCAAGATGATATATGAAAATAAATTATAATATTAATATTTAAAGTTATTTAGAGTTATTTACTAAATATTATTATCGTAGAATTGAAGATTGTACCATTATATTCAATTTTAATTAGTAAAAGTTGCTAAAAAAATATATTCAATGAATTTTTTACAAGAAAAACTGTTAAAAGCTTGTATAAATGATACTTCCGGTTATCCAATATACACTAAAAACTAATGAGCTCTTCCCACATTGGTATAAAATGGGTATACAAAATTTCAAAATTTTCTGATTGATAGTATTTGAGTAATCATGTCCACACGATACACACACACACACACACACACACACACACACACACACAGAGAGAGAGACACACACACACACACACACAGAGAGAGAGAGAGAGAGAGAGAGAGACATACCTACAGACATCATTGTAAAAATGTTAAAATCGGATTCTGGGGACATCAAAATGTGCTTATTCACTAAAATCTCTATATGCGATTTTTAGCACGATCCCTATACCTCCTTTACCTAGGGTAGCGGGAGGTAAAAAAATAAAGGATGAAGTTCGTCTTTCCAAGCTCATTTCATTAAGCCTATGGCACACTGATCGACGAGCATCAGAGAGCATCAATGAGCATCAGAGAGCATCGATGAGATCATTGATGAAACCACAGAACGCACCCGTCATCAACGAAAAATAGCGGCGCCGCTATTTTCATCGAAGATAAATGAAACGAATGGATCTCATTTCATACGTATCTTTTGTGTCTCACGTCATTTTGAGTGACTTGTGTCAAACAACAATAAACTAGGAAAATATCAATTTAAAAACCGACGGTGTAGGAACATTTTACTAGTAATATTACTAACTTTTCTTTTTTTCGTCAGAGAAAAAAATTATGTATTTGTCATTGATGAAACACAAAATTATCGATGACGGGTGCGTTCTGTTGTTTCATTGATGAACTAATCAATGCTCTCTGATGCTCATCAATCAGTGTGCCATAGGCATTACTCGTGCAATATTTCTCATGTGTTAATTGGCGATTAATAATCTCGACACGTGAATGTCAGAAGACTCCGGCGCTCATAGACGTCGCGACGCCATGTATTGTTTTTTTGAGATTTCATCAGTTTCAAACTCACTCATCTAGAATCGAGTACAACAAATGTCAAAAGTCCATTACCGATTAGTAGTTTTGAGAACTGATAAAAATTCAAAAACGACACTTGGTGCCGTGATTCCTGTAGGCGATCATCAAGAATAGTATATTAAATCACTCATTACAGAAGGCAACTTATTCAACGAACCACTCGAACGAACAAGTGCTTGAATAGCTTTCTGTAATGAGTGTTTTATAATATTCTCTCTGTTTCGCCTTTCATTTAAATTATTTCTTTATAAAAATAATTGACAATTTACATTAAAGGATATTTTTGACAAAATAGTTAGGTTGGAAACAATGGAAACAATTTGTTTTATTCTGTTCGTTTCATAAATCTATTAAATGAATATACTACGGATCCATTGCTCTTCCTGAATAAGGAATTGATGAACGTTTCTGCAACCGGGCATAAGTGTATGAATTTTATTCATTTAAGAATGTGTAGATTCATTGAAATTCAAGATTTATGGCATAAATAGCCCATATCCATTGTAGTAGTGCTACTTAAGTAAAGGAGATTCTTTAATATCATCTGCAGGCAGATTTAATTTGGCTGTATCCTCAGTACATTTTATTGTTAATGATATGTTGTATTTTATGCCAATACCAAAGAAGTACATAAGAAAATCAAAACAAAACTTTTGTTGAGAGAGGTAGATATATTAACTCTTCCAAAACCAGCTTAAATTTCCTTGCGAAAATATTGAACCATAGTTAACCACATTTTATTGCAGTTAACCCATGCTTGCGAAAAATCGCCTTTAGCAATATTATTAGATATATGGTTCGTTGCCAAGATATTTTGCGTATTTAAAGCAATCATACCAATCCCAAATATCAAAGTTTCACCAAAAATCGTTTAAGAATGAAGCTCCCTCCAGCATCAATAAGCGTGGTAGAATCAGATATTCTAATTGCGAAACGGAGAAAATATTGTAACAAACACGTGTATTACCTTAATAGGCAATTAACGAATGAGATGCGCACACGCGTTAAAAATTTCATTTGATTCAATCAGAGATTATGACATCAAACATTACGGGTGAAGTAAATAATAGAATGTTTTTATTTATTTTTTTTCCTTTATTATTTTAGAAGACTGGTTAAATTTACTAAATGAGTGTTTGACCTATGAGGTTCCAACAATTCGTACCGCTGCAATTGATGCTTTACCTGCGTTCTTTAATGAGTACTACAAAGATATGAAGCAGGATAGAAATTATAATGTTGTTGTTCAGTATTATATTGATCAGTTAAAAGAAAATAATAAAATTATTCGGATGGGGCATCTCTTAGCTCTTGGTAAGGTTTAATTAGTTGTTTGTAGATAATAATCGTATAAATAATATAATTTTTTTCAGGATCACTACCATTTTTTATGCTAGAAGAAAACGTAAGGCAAATCATAGAATCAATTATTAAAACTACAGAAATAACTGAAACTACACTTAAATGGGCTGAATGCCGTAGAGATGCTTTAAAAGCTTTATCCCAAGTCTCATTTACTGTAGGATCAGAAAGAGATTTAGGTAAGTAAGAACGTTATTCTTAAATTAATATTTTTAAATTACAAGTATCTACAAAATATAATGGGCTGAATTCAGTAGTCTTAGTAACCATGGAAATAGCTTGCATCTTTTTCTTATTAATGCATCATTGTATATGTTTCTCTTTATTTTGTTATTTTTAGTTAAGCTTCTTTAGTAAAAGAAGAGTGCAGAATTCGACCCAATATATATTGTTACTTTTTCAAATATTTTTACTTTTTGTCTTATGTATTTTTTAGTTAAAAATAGATAGTATACTGCTAGAAAATATAATAAAATATATTGTATACATTTCAAATTTAGTAAAAATACATTAAAAAGTCGTACATGTATTTTGCTGGTGTGGCTGATGAACACATTTCACTTTTTACTTGTTTTTCGCAACATATGTGTATATACTGTATTTTGTTTAATATTTTAAGAATGCAGTGCAGTAGCTTGGTATAGGAAGAACATTTTATGGTTTGTGGTTGGTGCAAACGTGAGAAAGTTTTAACTTTTAAAATTGTCCAAAATATTTTATATTTTATACATTCAGGCTTATTCACGTGTACATTGTTCATAAATAAGAAGTTGTTAAGTAACAAGAATTTCTAACAACCTTGTTACAATGGGGTCCTATACCATAGTCATATTTTAACTATCTTAAATAAGAAGACGAAAATATACATAAATTAATGAGTATTAGTGAAAAAATTTTCTTTAAATATTAACTAGGTCACAAACTACAAGCGATTGAAGCTGATTACTAATTGGGTATGACGCGTTAGGTACTAAGAATTTGATTGGTCGCCTGATTTTAAAAAGATGATTCGCGCGTCTTCAGCGGTCACCTTTGAAAGAATATGAAATGTCATGTTGTTCTATAACCTAACAAAACATTTAACAATTTTGTGTTTGATGAATTTGTTTAATTATAACATCTAGTAATATTAACAATAATCATGTATTTATAATTAAATCAATTTGTAATATGAATTAAATTAATAATAATATTAATTAAATTAATATTGAAACTTCAAAACAGGCAAACATTAGAGCCATCTGTCGTCATACTTTGTGTAATAATATTGTCAAACTGTTCTGTAATTTATTAGGAAGAAATCCTTGTTAAATGCTTATTATTTATGTTATTTATACTTAATAATAATTTCTTCGTGAATATAACGTATAAATTTTATAGAAAAACATTTCAGCTATGCAAACATGAAAAAAATTGTTTCCAGTATAACTGTTTGTCCCATTGTTTGTCGATCACTTGTTAGTACCTGCTACGTCACGCACAAATTCTTAAACTTTAAAAATTCATATTTCGCTTATTACGTAAAATTTTTAAGTCGCGTTTGCACTGAAGTTCTTATTTTATCCTACTCTTACAGGAAAAAAAATAAAAGAAAAATGGTATAGGACCCCATTTTGTATTCAGGTATCACATTGTTATGAAGCGTACCAAAAATTGTTAGATAAAGATACTTGTTATTATTTAAAGTGAAGTTATGTAAAAGTCTGCAGTGTCGCCACATATCTGCTAATAAAATAGTCTAAATTTTCAATTAAAAATAATACTTAATAATATAAAATCCACGTATAAGTTGTGTATTTAACTTTCCGTGATCATTTAGTTTAATAAAAATATATACTTATAAATTAAACCTGGGAAATAACACATTTCAAAATTTTACAATATTGGTTATGCTGCTGCACAAGTTTTGACATTTGCATTTAGTGGTTTGTTTATATGCGAATAAACGGCAATGGCGAAACAAGCGAAACGATCACAAAAACCTCATTAGAATAATATGAAATTTATGTTCAGCTTATAAGAGAACAAAATATTTAGAACCAGGAAAGTTGGGCCTGATATCGATAAAAATTTGTTATGGTATAAACCTATCACTACTACTAAATAGTATTGGTTGTGGTTCCGCTAGAAATGTGGAATCTTGGCAAAAGATAAAATTAATTTATAATATATTCAATAATTAATCTGATAAAAAACTGTAATTATTTTTGTTCAGCGAGTGGAAAAGTGTCGTCAGAAAAGACCAAAGAAAGAAAAACTCTAATTAATGTAGAGAAATATTTGCTTTTGCGAACTAGATTGTGGAGGGCATACCACTTCAAAAAATAGGTGTAATGAATAATATGAAAACAATTATTTCTGACGTTTGTTATATATTATTAGGCATTAGTCGTATGTTGATCCTAAAATCATGTCTAATAAAATACATAAACAGTAAATATTTGTTTTGAGTATATATTTTTTCAAATTACTTACATTTCATGTTCATTTTGTATAGAATTTATGAGCAAAACAAACCCGTGCGTCATTTTTAATTCGTATAACAATATTGTGGGGTCCCGTGGCCGCGTGCCTAAGTGTCTGGTCGCGAACCTGGGGGAATCGGGTTCGATCCCGACAGACGCCAAATATTTCCAATTTTAAATGGCACAAAAGTGACCCCTGTGGTGCACACCAGCTATGAGTGCCCGTGAGGTGACGCCTGGTATGCGTCCACACGGTAAAATATATCGTCATCATTACCGAGGTCTACATGTGTTGTAGATACTGGCACACCCAGAAATGGGTAATATGCCGTGATGATATTTTTATTTTATTTATAACAATATTGTTACGATCCAGGCAAGAGACTGAAGTTCTTGTCGGAATGATAACAATAATGGGCTACTTGCGTACCTTTTTTATTTAATATTTTTGAAGAGCAGGTAAAAATTTGCCACCCATGTTTTTTCTTTTGACAAAATTTTTATTAATTAGTCAGAAAAAAAATAATGAAATTTGGTTTATTTGAATTACCGCCATGATGACGTAGAATGGGGAAGTTTAGCATGGTAAAAATTCTACATAACATACTATTTTCTCACAAATATAACACAAATGACTGCTAAAATTGAAATAAAAAATTAAAATTATTGCTCCATTTATTTATAATTAATATTTTTTGGGTAAACTTTAAGTACGTCACAAGTCAGTTATGCGCAAACTCAGACAGAACGGTGAAATCGAACCACTTGAACGTAGGTCGTAACAAAGCGTAAAAGCGCTTCACTGGTAATCGCAACCGCGTGCGTCAGTGTATAAGTCGACATACGTTGCGCCAAGCCTCTACCGACGTCATCGCAGCTTAAAATCGGCTTTTCCGGAAAATCTGGGCATTTTTGAAAAAAATAAAACATGTTACATCATTTTTCAAGTCATTTCCCATGGAATAAAAAAATAAAAAAAAATCGCTAAACTTCCCCATTACGCCGCACCAATGAATGATCGTAAAGCCCTAGCGTTTGTTTGTACGGGTAATGTAGATCTCCTGTTTGACGTTTCAGCAATAATTTGGACATTAGTATTTTAGTTTGTCTTTTTGGCATCGATATTTTAAATTACATGTAACTACCTATATGTTTATTTATGAAGTAATTAATATATTTGAGAGCCCAGAGAGAGAGAAAAATGAACTTTCAAATTCAAATTTTCTCACAAGCCATGCCATCTATACGTGGTTCCCTTATTATGTATATGGTGATAGAAATCGGATTTTCAGTACCCCGCAAGTAGCCCTTTCTTGTTCAGGTTCAGTTAACAAGAGTTTGTTGCCACGTGAATACGAAACTGAACAATATTCCTTAAAATAAAAAGAAATTGTTACATAGCAATACAATAATGTTGATAACAATGTACACGTCAATAAGCCTGATTTACGCATATATGATCGAAGTGGTCCTCATATTGGTGTTATTGAAGATATTTCATTTCCAAATTGTGTGTCTGAAGGTGTTTAAGTAAACCACGTTAGTGTAACGGTCAATTTGTGGCGGCAAATTCAAACTAAAACCCTAACTCGCCTCTGCCGATTTATCCTTCCATGTTATTCATACGGGAACAAAAATATGCTATTTTCAAAATGTTCAAAAGAACTTTAAAATGCAAATTTTATCTATTAAACTATACAGTATGTCCCATTTAGAGGTGCCACCATTGGGATCTCGAGAACTATAAGAGATACGATGTCGGTTAAATGGAACTTTTTGTGCGCCTTTGGGAGGCCATCTCAGATGTGCTTTTGTTTTTCCAAAAATTCTCATAGGGCACTAGATAATGACGAAAAACTGAAATTGTTGATTTTTTCTTTTTTAAATAACTTCTAAACTATTAGTAATTAAGAAAAACATCAATTTCAATCACATCACAAGTTATTTTAGAAGCATTTTTTTTTCGTAAATAAATTGATTCTACTCTAAATATCCTGAATACAATGGGAGCAACCGGTGGTGATCGAAACATGTCACGTGGTCTAAAACCACTCGGCCTAAAGTCCACGCCGGCTAAAACCACTCCGACTAAAAGTTCCCCAACTATAAATGTCCACGTTAGTATATGTTTTCTATGATGTCCACTTTGACTAAAATTCGCGCGAAATTCAAACATGTCCACTCTGACTAAAATTCGCGCGAAATTCAAACATGTCCACTCTATCTAAAATTAGCGGCAAATTCAAACATGACCACTCTATCTAAATTGTGCGCCATTTCCATACTACTGTCGAGAACCACGGCAACAAAACGTTCCCCCGCCACAAATTTCAAATATGTTTACAATTCGCACTATGAATTCCACCACATCTAAATTCACGCCGTAACAAGTTATAATAGGCATTTACGAAAATTCTGCCGGTAGATACCGCAGCTACCGACTGCGTTCGAAAACACAAGTGATTAATAGTTACCGTGTTCGAAAATTGTACCATATCTACCAGATCCATCTACCGGATCCATGATTTGTGGATCGAGTAATTCAGCCGGTAAATGCGGTAAATGAAGAACCTAACCTCAAAAAAAGGTAGAGATATCAAGCTAAGTTGGAATCGGAAGTAGGTTTCAGAAGTTAATTATGATAATACAGAAGACGAAACCAGATAACGTTTAACTACGTCAAATTTTAAATCTGTTTCATCATCTACTCTCTTTATCAATTGTGTTCTAAAAGTATCTATCCCGGTAGCTGTAACCTGATGAACAGTTGTTTACCGGTAACAGTTCACCGGTATATACCGGTAACAGTTCACTGTAGAATTTTCGTAAATGCCTACTATTATATAATATTTATTTCTCTATTTCCTTGTGCACATAACTCATTTTTATGTGTATAAAACCACTGATCTCTATACATAACTGGATCGCGTATCCCATGTTAAGTTCTTGTGACTAATTGAACGTCGCTATATTTGATATACAAAATATAGTGCGACCAAGCAATATGTGCCTCTGGTTTCGACTTGGGAGGTGTGGTCCACAGACCATCTACACTACCGAACACTCATTCGGTTACGATATTAGCGCTATCCTGCGGACTGGTGGCGTTGGGTAAGAACTATAACTTTGCAATTAAAAAACCATTGGACTGTCAGCCGCCTGGTGTGGTCTATCATTAAGAGTACATTCGGAGACAGAATTTTTCTATACAAATTTTAGCGGTTCATGTATAAAATTGATTTATTTAGAACACAAATGAAATACATAAACATTTCTTTAAATGTCGTTTATTATATACATATTATACCTTCTCCATAATTATAATTCATTTATTAGTACGCCTGCCGCCGCCGCCACTATACTTCTACTTTTATTCTGTATGTACTTACGCGTTCGCTGCAAAATTCACAAATGTTATTGGTTGAATATTTACGACAGCGCGTGCCTTTTGCGTCGAGGTCAGGGGCACATATTGCTTGGTTGCACGGTACCATATTTTTTTTAAATAATATTGCAAATATAATAATTTAATTAAAAATAATGAAAAAATATGGACACTTGTATGTATTTACCTTCAAAATGTTGCTCCCCAAATATGTCAAGCTCCGCCCATCATTGTAATCTTAAACCAAAAAGAGATATAAATGTTTTTATGAAACTTACCAAAAAAAGATTTGAAAATATGAATATATGAATTTTAATAATTATTTATTGTTTTATTTCTTTGTAGATCCTGAAAATGTGGAGAAAATATACGAAACATTTTTGAATGGTTTCAATGAATACACTCAGGATAATCGCGGTGATATAGGTGCTTGGGTTCGCGAATCAGCTATGTCTGGAATTCAATCCATAACAATTCTACTATCTAAGTCAAATCCTTCTATTTTAAAGCAAGAACTAGTTAGGAAAGTCATGGCAGGAGTAGCACAGCAAGCAGTGGAGAAAATAGACCGTACTAGGGCACTTGCTGGAAAAACATTTTCCAGCTTAATTCATAAGTTAGTATTTTATTTTGATAAGATTATATAAAAAAAGTATATGGGTTTAATGAATAAATTATACCGGGTGTCTACCGGTAGATGCCGTACCAGATCCATCTACCGGATCCATGATTTGTGGATCGAGTAATTCAGCCGGTAAATGAATCTAACCTCAAAGAAGGTGGAGATGCCAAGCGAATTTGGAATCGGAAGTAGGTTTCAGAAGTTAATTATGATAATACAGAAGACGAGACGAGATATCGTTTAATTACGTCAAATTTCAAACCTGTTTCATCTTTCAACTGCTTTTCATATGTTATAAATCTACCCGGTTTACCATTTGCGTTCTTAAAATATCTATCCCGGTAGCTGTAACCTGATGAACAGCTGTTTACCGATATATACTGGTAACAGTACACTGGTAGAATTTTCGTAAATACCTAATATCTATCCCGGTAGCTGTAACCTGATGAACAGCTGTTTACCGATATATACCGGTAACAGTTTACCGGTAGAATTTTCGTAAATGCCTAATATTTTCATGCAAAATATATTATAATTTCTAACAGGTGAAATGTCATTACATTTGTTTGTGATTTTTTTTTTTCAATACCATGACATCACTACAAAGAAGTCACTTTTATAAAATTTGAAATTCATGACTCTGAAAGTAGGCTTCCGGTTTCTTAACTGCACTTTGAAAGAGTTTGTTGTGAACGAAACGTACTAACGCCAAATTTAAATAACTGTCATCCAAGCTGTTATCTGTCAAGTTTAAATAAAAACTTTTAGAATTAAAAATTGTTTCTTATAAAGCTAATTTTATAACACTGTAATAATATTTTGCAATATAATCAATAAAATCAAAAGTGTATTTGAAAAATATTAGACATGGAAAATAAAAGAAGTAGGTATGCAAAATTTGAAAAGTAGATTATCATATAATGAAATATATTTTTTAGACGACCATTGTAATAAGTATGACATATCAACGTAGTATCCTAACACTGAAAGTTGAACTTATCACATTAGTGTTACGATATATTTCATATCGTAATAGTTGACACGGTTGCTAGGTTACTATGTCATTATTTCTGGTTATATGTATACACTATTTATTTGTCAGCTGTCAGTACGTTTGAACCTAAATATCAGTTTTGAAAAAAAAAAGTTAAATTTATTTATGCTCGTCTAAAAAATAATGTTCATAACTTGTATGGAATTCAATTATCTTAGCTCGTGTGTATTGACTTGCACTCCGCTACGCGTCGTGCGTCAATTTACACTCGCATGATATTTGGTATATTTCATAACTTGTTACGAAAATAACTATATCACATACGTATAAATAATATAAAGGGTGTTAATGAACACGAGTTACAAATTTATAGGGTATGTAGGGGATGCAAAAAGTTAAAATAAACAAAATTAATAACTGAAGTGAGAGGTCGTAACAGGCAATTAAAATTAAGAAAGATAATTACTATGATATGAGTTTATTAGTAAAAGTTAGTCTATTTTGCATCCCTTACATACCCTATAAATTTGTAACCCGTACTCATTAACAGCCTTTGTCAGGCATTTGTACATATTTACAAAAATTCAATGACATACTTTGTTCATTGTGAAATATTTTGACTTCCCTTATACGCGGGTAGTGAAAATTTGTCAAAGCCCCACAATCTTTAAAGATGAATGATGCATGAGGCATTAAAAAAGGAATCATATATAATATTTGAAAAGTTTTAATTCTTCCTGTGGCCCTTTCTACGTGTATCCTTGCCCTCGCAATATTTCTTGTTTTCTGAATTTGTTCCACCTTAAATTGTGGTGATTAAAAATGGTGGTATATTTAAAATTCGGCTATTAAAAAACCTTTCTCGGCCAGAAATTAATCACCGGCGAGAAAGTGTCTCGCAACTCCACAATGATTAAAACTCACTTCTCTTCCAAATTTGGATAATTCGTTTCTTAATTCTTTCACAACTTCCTCAGAAACTACGCAATCAGTGGATCTATGTATGTAGTGTTGAAGGATAGAGATCTTTAACTGTTTGCAGTGTAGTATTAGTTGTTTTCTTCCTTGACCGGGAACAAGACGTATCCATTACAGTAGTGTGCATGAATAACTAAGACAGTCGTGTGATGGCAACAAAATTAATCTCTGTTTAGGACACGCACACGAATCACTTTCAATGAATTTGTCTTCAAACAAATCTGTAAAATTCAATATAGTACAAATACGATAAAATTTATGTTTCAAACATGAACTTACTTTTATATTATAATATTTCTCTTTAAAACTGGTATGCACTTTTCCTTTAATAATTTTAAGGTCTGCATCATAAACCATATCATGGACATCACAGACCACATGGACATGGTTTGATTCGTCTGCATTTTCACCAAAAAGTCTCTCATTCACAAAAAAAACCCTTTTTGCAGAAAAACGAATCACGTGTTCTTGTGCCATTGTAATTTGCAAAACTTTAAAATCGTACCAGATATGGTAACTTAGCGACTAAAACACTACGAACCGAATTGAAAGCAAGAACGGACAGAGTAAGTGATCAGGTCAGAATACCGTTAAACCTTTGAACAATAGCCTAGCTCTATATCTATAGAAACAGAGAGTGTCATCAAGTATATATTAATAGGAAAATCCTTTCACCCTCGCTGAAGAATGACAAATTACGCATATATTTTAATTATTTTTTTAACTTTAAATACATAAAACTGCTGTTTAAATTTGGCTTTAGTACGGTTCGTTCACAACAAACTCTTTCAAGATTAAGAAACTGGAAGCCTACTTTCAGCTTTTGTAATTCCCGGTCGATTTTAACGTCACACTTTCGTTTCCTCCGTTTCCTCGGTTACGAAACGAGCATTGTAATGATTGAATTTAATGCAGAATTTAATTCTCTACAACATTTATTTGGGGCATTAATGTCTAATTGATTTCCCATGTTAAACGCCTTTGGTCCGCTTTTCGTGCTACACCCGGTATACATTTAAAATACAATATTCAAATTTGTGCTAATTTAAAAAGACGTTTCCTTACTTTAATGCTTTACATAGTTAATTATATTTACCTTCTTTTTGTAGCGATCCTGTAGTTCCAAACATTCCGTATCATAGTGAATTACAGCTTATATTTCCACCGTCGGATTGCGAAATACTAAACTGGAATTCAGAAGCAATTACTTTTCCTAAGTTTGTACGGTTATTATCGTTTGAAGATTACACGTACAATGTATTATTGGGACTCATTGTTAGTATAGGAGGTCTAACAGAAACTCTAGTAAGTAATTTCCTTACTTTTAATATAATTTTTCTTTTCTACTTGTCAAGTTGTTTTTCCTCTGATCGTTTATTAATAGGTTATGTTAATGTATAGAAAATCATTCATTACTAATAAAGTCACTAGATATATAAAGTACCGCAATTCATTGTACCAAT
Organism: Ophonus ardosiacus; assembly: GCA_943142095.1. Classification (NCBI taxonomy): domain Eukaryota; kingdom Metazoa; phylum Arthropoda; class Insecta; order Coleoptera; family Carabidae; genus Ophonus; species Ophonus ardosiacus. The sequence goes on from OW964824.1 coordinate 48,295,382, forward strand.
GTGTTAGAGAGAGAAGAACGTTTTCTAGACACAATATGGCGGAATCAGGCCAATCAGGGTCATATCAGGATCTAGTTGTAGTTAGCTGTGCCTATAAAAGTCACTATATCTGGGGACTTTAGCGTCAATCATGTCATCATGTCAAACGATCTGAAGAAAATTAACCTTAATTGTATTTATTTTTTATTTTCTTTATAATTTTGATCAGTTATGTTTTGTACATATATGTACGCATATTATAAAAATTATGAACATAAAATCAATATTAATTACTTGCCTTTATAGATTTATTTCACTGCCGATTATTTTTTTTTTTTTTTTTGTAATAACTTACTCGTTTCAAGATAATCCATTTTAAATTTGGCGCCGAAGCTCGACACAATATGGCGGCCAATTGCGGTACTTTATATATCTAGTGACTTTAATTACTAACCCTTATTACTGCCAGATTTTTGCTAAATGATTGGGTAAACATAGATACCACCACATGCCACAGATCAATCCATAATTAATGATGTTAATGTTAACAGAGGGCAGCTGTCAGAAATAAATTGCGTAATATTTAAGTCAATGATGGAGTCATGGAAAAATTTATGGTTTAATTTTATGAATTGTAACAAAATTTCTCGATATCTATCATAAGATATATAACTAAATAATTTTAAAAAATATTCAAAAGTGAGGTTAAAATCACACCCCCTCTGCTTATGACGTCATGTTGGATTGCCTAAAATTTCTGTGTTAAACGTTAATGCAAGTTCTTTTATTCATTGACAAATTCATCAGTGAAATTCATTGCAATTTGATAATGACGTCACCGATGGATATGTGATGGAACAGATAGATGTTGAAAATAGGAACTACTTGATGAAAAGGTGCTGGAAATTGTACATATTGTAGGTTAGAGTAAGAATGGTCGCTGTCATAGAGAAGTTATGAAGGGCTTTTTATTGGGAAAATTACTAAATTGTTCCGATTCGGATTCATTTTCCAATGAAGAAAATTCTACTAATTCGAGTAGTGACAATTTAGGAACTATTAATAATTTAAATAATTTAAAAAAAATGTGGTAATGGCATTGAAATCATTTCTACAACATTCATAATTCACGACTTTTCTCAACTGACTACCGGCTAAAACGTCAACAAACTTGTAAACATAACCTGAAAACTATACCCCCACTATTAATTCATCAGAAATTATCAAATCCATCCACACTCAAACCTGATGGATCCTATGGATTTCTGTTTAACTAATCGGTGAAAATAGGAAAACTGTGATGAAATTCATTGCTTTTAAAGCGCTGAATAAAAAGACCCATTTCTACTTAACTCGCACGATCCATCGTAAATAAAATAACTCGCCTTTATTAAACTAAAAAAAATTGTTATGCAATAAAATTAGATTTTCCAATTCAGTAAGATACGGACAGTGGTAAAATATTAATAAACTTTTTAATTTTGTCTTAGTGTAAAAATAAGCTATAACGTGAAAAATAAACATAATGTTTTAGAAGTTAGAAGCATGGCAATACAAAACTTTACTATTAAAAATGACATGTTATCTTCAACAGACATCCAAGAAAAACATATAAAAATCTCTTGTGGTCTGCACGAAACCTCTCGCCCTCGCCATTTCCATATTTTCGTGTAAAATAAACAATATTTTAGAAACATGGTAATACAAAACTTTACTATTAAAAATTACGTGTTATCTTCAACAGATATCCAAGAAAAACATTATGTAAAAATCTGTTGTGGCCAGTACAAGACCTCTTCCCATTTCCTTATTAGGCTATATAAGTACATATTGTATTTAACATTTCTGATACACCCACAAAATTCTAATTACATATATTATTCACATATTTTTTAATTCCTTCTATAAATAAGTTTTCTCGTACTCTTCTAAATGTTTGAGATTCTGCAAATTCATTGACGAGATTGGCGGTATTTCTGATGGGTATGTAATACATCTATCTATAATAATTAAAAAAAAAAAAAATAATAATATAAGAAATATTAAATGTACTTCCCAGAAAAAGCCAGATTACAATGGGCCGAATTCAACACTCTTCTTTAACTAATGAAGCTTATCTAAAAATAACAAAATAAAGAGAGACTTATGTAATAATACATTAATTAGAAAAAGATACAAGCTATTTCCATGGTTACTAGAGACGATCACTAGGCTAATGAAGAGTGCTGAATTCGGCCCAATGAGTTTAATTTTTCAACTGGTTTCCACAAACAGATGATTTGCCTCCTTTCGTATTTTTAAAGTGATATTTTTGCACAAAGTTTTCAGATTTTTTTGTTGGCAATGTTATTTACTTACCTAGACGTCCTTATGGATACATTTCTACTATAGATAATGTAACTATTTTGATTAAAATTTAAATAGGTACTGAATTATTATTGCTTTTAGTGGCGATGTCGTTATGATTTTCTTACCGAATCGACATTAGAGTATTAATTCATATCCGGGAAATGCTCTTATAAGATTATAAGTGGAAATTAAGTTCACAAATAATTGAATACATCCACAATTTATAAAAGATTTTGACAGATAGAAATGAATTTTTATCCACAACTGTCAAATAATGTACCCATAATTCAATTGCTTTTTATTCAATTAATGACCTTCGTTACTGTTGCTGATTGAATAATATTGACATTTCAAATATTATTCAATCGTTCTGTTAAATTGAAAGAGTATGAGTAGTTAAACAAGGCGGGTTCTGGACCAAATGTAGGTCAATCTCCCCCCAGGTGACCTGGTTCAAGGTCGCCCGCAGCTCAGACGCCGCTGTCCACCATCAGCGGACCCCATGGGCGTGGTTCGCCAGAGCGCAAGTCCGAACCCCCTCCAAGTAGAGCGCAGGTTCTAGTCCCCACCCCCTGCCGGTAGAGCGCAAGTCCGAACCCCTCCAGGTAGAGCGCAGGTCCTAGTCCCCACCCCCTCCTGGTAGAACGCAGGTCAATATACTCAAGGCTTACTCACAGGTGTTGCTGATACCTGTTATGAGAATCCAGTTTGTACAGGTTTCAACTTGTCTGACCAACTTCGTACAGGATGTAACAATGAGTCATGCTCATAAAAAGAGATTAAGTGTGTGAGAACGTTCTAAAAACTGCTTTCCCTCAATCCAACCATAAGGTCACGTTCTAAAAATAAATTAACTACCATAAAAAAGATTAAGTGTGTATATAAACGCGCACGTGAAGTTTTCATATTAGTTACTATTTAGTATTGTATGTAACTAATAACAAAATGTCGTGGATACACAAAATTACATGTCCACATATTGCAATAGATTTATTGTACGATTGCCATTTCTTGGATATAGTAATAATAATATAATAATAATTTTATTAATTTGCTTACGCCACATCTCAACTTCATCAAACTGCTTAATTAATTTAATTGCGTTTGATACATTTTTAATTACTTGATCACTAAGACCAGTTAAACTCATCATTGCTGAAGCCATTTTGAAAACAACTAAACTAAAGTTTCAAACGCGCAGGTTTATATATACGCATGCAATCTGGGGAAATCAGTTTTTAGAGTTTCACACGTGGTATGCTGTACAAACGAGATTACACAAGTTGAAACCTGTACAAACTGGATTCTCATAACAGGTGTCAGCAACACCTGCGAGTAAGCCTTGAGGTTATTGACTCCAGACAAGTTGAAACCTGTATCCAACTCATAACCTGTTTCGATAACACCTGCGAGTAAGCCTTGAACCACAGAGGCATAACTCAGTGTTCACACGCGTCTGCTAGACTGTGTGACGTTATTGACCCCAGACAAGTTGAAACAAGTATTCAACTCATAACCAGTGTCAGCAACACCTGCACACGCGGGGTCATTGACCTCTCGAGCTGTGAGCATGCGCAAATGGGGCACTTGCGCTCCACCAAGAGGGGGTGGGGACTAGGACCTGCGCTCTACCTGGAGGGGGTTCGGACTTGAGCTCTACCTGCAGGGGGTGGGGACTAGTACCTGCGCTCTACTTGGAGGGGGTTCGGACTTGCGCTTTGGCGAACCACGCCCATGGGGTCCGCTGATGGTGGACAGCGGCGTCTGAGCTGCGGGCGACCTTGAACCAGGTCACCTGGGGGAGATTGACCTACATTTGGTCCAGAACCCGCCTTGTTTAACTACTAGTATGATCAAAATTACTTTAATAAGTATTTTTTTCACTTAAGAAGTTCCATTAGTTTCGTCATTTATCATAATCTTATTTTCTTCTGAAACTTAAACTGTAGTTGAATAATCGGTTTTAAGATTTTCTGTTAAATGTCAAATCATTTTATAATTTTGTTACAACGATAACTAGATTTGTCTATGTTTGTAAACAAAAGTTTTTTACAGTTGTCAGTGAAAAAAATATAATTATTTTTCAATACAAATATTTCACTGATTATTATTATTATTTGGCAGTTGTGGATAAAGTATAGTATTCTATTCGCATGTAATGGCCATTAATCATTCGAATGATTTGCATCACGAGCCGAAAGGCTCATGATTAATAGAATACATTACATGCTCACTGAATCTTTTATTCTAAACGGGTAGATTCACTATCTATATATCTATATATATTTCTATATTGAATTCATCAAGACGATCGGGGAAATTTTATTCGCCTGTACAGACTAAACGGTAAGAGCGATTTTAATGAAAATTTTTCCAAGGTGTAGAGAATAACTCAGCTTGATTTCCTGGTAATAGGTCAATTTTCTATACGGTGCATAGTTTTTGTGTAAAAAAATTTTAAAGGTCGTATTTTGGCTTTTTGAAATCAAAAATTTAGTCTTCTTTGAAAAATTTAAGACGAAGAACGTTTCTTTGACATGTCAATCAGAACATTTAAATGGAATTATTTATAAAATAAGGCCATTTTGAAAGAAGTTAAATTAATAAACATACATTATGGCAATGGGCGGTTATTGCATAGTAGTTTAAAAGGCCTAAAACATTATATTTAAAAATTAAAATTTTTGGAGGTTCGTGTCCGTGATTCATGTACATTTCCAAAGTGTTGCTAAACATCCCATAAATAACTAAGTAAAAAACAAATATTCCAATGTCAAGAATTTGACAGCTCGAACGGCTTTTGTTTTTTGCTTAAAGTTGTCAGAATCATGTCGTGTTTGGTATCAAATGAGAGGGTTCGTCAAGGGCTGCCATGCAGAAATGTTAAAAATTTGACAGCTCGATCGGCTTTTGTTTTTGGCATAAAGTTGTCAGAAACATGTCGTGTTTGGTATCAAATGAGAGGTATCGACAAGGGCTGCCATGCAGAAATGTCAAAATTTTGAAAGCTCGATCGGCTTTTGTTTTTTGCTTAAAGTTGTCAGAACCATGTCGTGTTTGGTATCAAATGAGAGGGTTCGTCAAGGGGTGAAATGCAGAAATGTCAACAATTTGACAGCTCGATCGGCTTTTGTTTTTTGCTTAAAGTTGTCAGAACCATGTCGTGTTTGGTATCAAATGAGAGGGTTCGCCAAGGGGTGAAATGCAGAAATGTCAAAAATTTGACAGCTCGATCGGCTTTTGTTTTTTGCTTAAAGTTGTCAGAAACATGTCGTGTTTGGTATCAAATGAAAGGTACCGTCAAGGGCTGTCATGCAGAAATGTTAAAAAATTGACAGCTCGATCGGCTTTTGTTTTTTGCTTAAAGTTGTCAGAACCATGTCGTGTTTGGTATCAAATGAAAGGTAACGTCAAGGGCTGTCATGCAGAAATGTCAAAAATTTGACAGCTCGTTAGGCTTTTGTTTTTTGCGTAAAGTTGTCAGAACCATGTCGTGTTTGGTATCAAATGAGAGGGTTCGTCAAGGGCTGCTATGCAGAAATGCCAAAAATTTGACAGCTCCATCGGCTTTTGTTTTTTGCTTTAAAGTTGTTAGAATCATGTCGAGTTTGGTATCAAATGAGAGGTATCGTCAAGGGCTGTCATGCAGAAATGTCAAAATTTTGAAAGCTCGATCGGCTTTTGTTTTTTGCATAAAGTTGTCAGAACCATGTCGTGTTTGGTATCAAATGAAAGGTAACGTCAAGGGCTGTCATGCAGAAATGTCAAAAATTTGACAGCTCGCTAGGCTTTTGTTTTTTGCGTAAAGTTGTTAGAACCATGTCGTGTTTGGTATCAAATGAGAGGGTTCGTCAAGGGCTGCTATGCAGAAATGCCAAAAATTTGACAGCTCCATCGGCTTTTGTTTTTTGCTTTAAAGTTGTTAGAATCATGTCGAGTTTGGTATCAAATGAGAGGTATCGTCAAGGGCTGTCATGCAGAAATGTCAAATATTTGATAGCTCGATCGGCTTTTGTTTTTTGCTTAAAGTTGTTAGAATCATGGCGTGTTTGGTATCAAATGAAAGGTAACGTCAAGGGCTGTCTTGCAGAAATGTCAAAAATTTGACAGTTCGATTGGCTTTTGTTTTTTGCTTAAAGTTGTCAGAACCATGTCGTGTTTGGTATCAAATGAGAGGGTTCGTCAAGGGCTGCCATGCAGAAATGTTAAAAATTTGACAGCTCGATCGGCTTTTGTTTTTGGCATAAAGTTGTCAGAAACATGTCGTGTTTGGTATCAAATGAGAGGTATCGACAAGGGCTGCCATGCAGAAATGTCAAAATTTTGAAAGCTCGATCGGCTTTTGTTTTTTGCTTAAAGTTGTCAGAACCATGTCGTGTTTGGTATCAAATGAGAGGGTTCGTCAAGGGGTGAAATGCAGAAATGTCAACAATTTGACAGCTCGATCGGCTTTTGTTTTTTGCTTAAAGTTGTCAGAACCATGTCGTGTTTGGTATCAAATGAGAGGGTTCGCCAAGGGGTGAAATGCAGAAATGTCAAAAATTTGACAGCTCGATCGGCTTTTGTTTTTTGCTTAAAGTTGTCAGAAACATGTCGTGTTTGGTATCAAATGAAAGGTACCGTCAAGGGCTGTCATGCAGAAATGTTAAAAAATTGACAGCTCGATCGGCTTTTGTTTTTTGCTTAAAGTTGTCAGAACCATGTCGTGTTTGGTATCAAATGAAAGGTAACGTCAAGGGCTGTCATGCAGAAATGTCAAAAATTTGACAGCTCGTTAGGCTTTTGTTTTTTGCGTAAAGTTGTCAGAACCATGTCGTGTTTGGTATCAAATGAGAGGGTTCGTCAAGGGCTGCTATGCAGAAATGCCAAAAATTTGACAGCTCCATCGGCTTTTGTTTTTTGCTTTAAAGTTGTTAGAATCATGTCGAGTTTGGTATCAAATGAGAGGTATCGTCAAGGGCTGTCATGCAGAAATGTCAAAATTTTGAAAGCTCGATCGGCTTTTGTTTTTTGCATAAAGTTGTCAGAACCATGTCGTGTTTGGTATCAAATGAAAGGTAACGTCAAGGGCTGTCATGCAGAAATGTCAAAAATTTGACAGCTCGCTAGGCTTTTGTTTTTTGCGTAAAGTTGTTAGAACCATGTCGTGTTTGGTATCAAATGAGAGGGTTCGTCAAGGGCTGCTATGCAGAAATGCCAAAAATTTGACAGCTCCATCGGCTTTTGTTTTTTGCTTTAAAGTTGTTAGAATCATGTCGAGTTTGGTATCAAATGAGAGGTATCGTCAAGGGCTGTCATGCAGAAATGTCAAATATTTGATAGCTCGATCGGCTTTTGTTTTTTGCTTAAAGTTGTTAGAATCATGGCGTGTTTGGTATCAAATGAAAGGTAACGTCAAGGGCTGTCTTGCAGAAATGTCAAAAATTTGACAGTTCGATTGGCTTTTGTTTTTTGCTTAAAGTTGTCAGAACCATGTCGTGTTTGGTATCAAATGAGAGGCATCGTCGAGGGCTGCCATGCAGTAATGTCAAAAATTTGACAGCTCAGTAGGCTTTTACTTTTTGCATAAAGTTGTCAGAATCATGTCGTGTTTGATATCAAATGAGAGATATCGTCAAGGGCTGCCTTACAGAAATGTCAAAAATTTGACAGCTCGATCGGCTTTTGTTTTTTGCATAAACTTGTCAGAATCATGTCGTGTTTGGTATGAAATGAGAGGTATCGTCGAGGGCTGTCTTTGCAGATATGTTAAACATTTGACAGCTCGCATGGCTTTTGTTTTTTGCTTAAAGTTGCCAGAACCATGTCGTGTTTGGTATCAAATGAGAGATAACGTCGAGGGCTGCCACGCAGAAATGTAAAAAATTTGACAGCTCGACCGGCTTTTGTTTCTTGCTTAAAGTTGTCAGAACCATTGTCGTGTTTTTTATCAAATGGGAGGTATCGTCGAGGGCTTCCATGCAGAAATGTCAAAATCAGTTTAGGGAGGCATGTTGGGTGGGCAAGTTGAGTGGGCAGATTAAGTGGGCAGGTTGCGTGTGCAAATTGCTTGGGCAGATTGGGTGGGCAGGTTGCGTGGGCAAATTGCTTGGGCAGATTGGGTGGGCAGGTTGCGTGCGGCAGTTTGGGTTGGCATTTTGGGTGGGCAGGTTGCGTGAGCAGTTTGGGTGGGCAGGTTGCGTGAGCAGTTTGGGTGGGCAGTTTGCGTGGGCTGTTTGGGTGGGCGAGAAAAAAATATTTTGAAAGACTCTTAGCGTTAGCACTTTGCGTTTAAATTGTTCCTAGACGGATTGGACGTACGTAAAACTATTATAAAACACTATCGGCGGAGCCCTAGGGTATACTCGGCGTAGCCGAGTTTACGCTAGTAATATACTATTAACAATTGTGAATGTTTATTTTACATGAATCATAGCATATTGATTACACTCCTTTCATAATCATATACAAATTAATTGCAATGGGGTCATTTAAAAAAAAATGTCGTTTTTTTTTTATAAAATTTGAAATCCATCGTATTCAATAAATATAGTAATAGAAAATAATTTGAAATATGCGACTTTTCATTCATAAATTTGCTAATAAACTATTACACTTTTAAACATGGACTAAATTTGTGACGACACAGTTTCATACTCACATAAAGACAATGGGGTCATGCCATATTTTCTGTTTTATTTTTTTCCTGGAAGTCTACCGGTCACAGTATATGTAAATAATATTTTCACGTCATTTGTGTGCATTGTTTTGTAGATATATTTTTTTAAAAATAGGGGTCAATTTCAAATCTCAATGGCTGGTAGCACAAGCGTGGTTCTAACACCGGTGTTAACTAGAACCATGTCAACGACTTGACACATACTTCATGTTTGTTAAGAAAACAAGTGTTGCCAATATATTGATCAAGTTGAAAATTTACTGACAGCCATATTCAATCAATCTGCCAACACTATTTAAAATTATTTAATATGATTTGTTTTTTAACTTGTTTCTAAGAAAAACAGTTTTAAATAATGAGGTCAAATTTATTGAATGTGGCTGTCAGTACATTTTCGACTTAATTCAGTATATTGGCAACTCTTATTTTGTTAACAACCCTGAAGTATGTGCCAAGTCATTTACACGGTTCTAGTTAATACCGGTGTTAGAACCACGCTTGTGCTACCAGCCAATGAGATCACGTGAACGCATACGTCATGTATCTGAACGATTCCACTTCACCCTGGCGGACAAAATGTAAATTAAGATTATTTATAAATAATTTTATTGGGTTTTTTAATGAATTATTTCCACAAGTTGGAACTGCACAGTTATTCTTCACCATGTTTTATATGAATATAAATATACAATTATTGCACTTTTATGTATTAAATTATATATCAAGTACACAAACCTGCAATTACAAATAATATTTCTCTAATAAAATAATTAAATCTTTATGAAACAAAAAAAGACTGAATAGAACGCATTTTTCCTCTGACAGCTTTATAAATATTTGGTTAGTTTACTCTGATCTGACGTTTAACATCGCGTTTGAAGTTTGTCGAATACTATTGCTGGACCAATTACATTCGTCCATTCATTGCGTTCGACAAACTTCGACTGTCAGCCCTGTGACGTGCTGAACGCGGCCATTGTGACCTTCGTGTACGTGTGACTAGTGTCGCTGTGTGAGTAGCCGATACATGACGTCACAGAAAATCGTAGCGGGAATGTCTTTTAAGTAAATTATGAATGAAAAGTATTATATTTTGGGATGTTTTATATTGCAATATGGATAGTAAGTGTCATAGATTCTATTTTTATAAAAATATTAGCAACATTTTTTTTTTTTGCATGACCCCATTTTCTTTTACGACACACACAAACATACACATTTACGTAATCTAACCTAAAATTTGTGACAGCTGCCAGCAAAATATACAAGAGAGATTATTATTATTACTTTCTATTTCTTTAAAAGTACTAGTGCAGTATAAGGTATGTAAATAAACCATTTATTTAAATAAATACCGAACCAATCATAGTTCCGAATTAAACCGGTAGAGCTCGACTGTCGTATCCGTGAACCTGTGTCATCAGCCGTTGAAATATTTGAAATTAAACGCAACTTTTTAAAAATCATATCTGATTCTAAAGACTTGTAAGGTGTAAAACATACACCTATATATTTAATTTGACCTATTTTTTTCAAGAAAAAAATAAATCAGAAAATGTGAAATGACTCCATTACAAATTTTAATATTTTTTGACATTTAAAAAGTAGTATTAAATAAAATTCTATACAGCACTTGTGAAGAAACTAATTTTTTCACATTATGTGCCTTAGTTTCTTCACGTGTACTGTAATATATTGTTGAATTAATATCCATTTTTTCTTTCTAGGTAAAAACATCGAGTGCTTCATTTTTTACGTATTTAAATTCTGTAAAAGATAACAAAAATGAAAAGGAGATTTCCCGAATTTGCGATGTCATATTAGAAATTTTTACAAAATATCAGAAAATTGACAGAATTACAATATCTATCTTTAGATTTTTTGAAAAATTGATGGGTTCTGGGTGCATTCAATGCATTATAGACGACAGTAATTCTAAATTTATCCCACAAATCTTAAAATTAATTCAAATAGAAATATCAGGATGCCGAGATATTTACAAGTTAATTGATGGAATTGGTGCTTTATGTCAAATTTTACAAGTAAGTATTGTGAAAATGGGAAAATAACATGTTAAATAACTTTTTCCGTGATTGTGGCTTGACTACATTTTATATGTGTTATGTTACTAAACTTTTGTTGCTCACATTGTAGTCACTGGTAGAATTTTTAAAGTGCTCTGACTTCAAATATTACTAATCGTTTTGTAATATTCATGTCCTCACCAATGGTCAAACGCGCGTTTCGATTTTATAGCACTGTACCTATAAAAATAATGTTTTGTAAAAAATAAATCTAAATTATATTTTAATTATCTTCATTTCGCATCCATTATGTACTTTGGATCTCTTATTTTTATATTTCTGTTGTGTCTTGAATCCGTAAGCTTCGGTGACATACGAGTACAATCAACAAGAGTTAAAATATCTTCACTACTCGCGCCAGTTATAATATGTAAATCTACCTATAGTTACTTGGCATAATTATTTCACGTAAGAAAATAGTGACGGGAAGATAGGTGCAGTTTGATCTTGTTTTTTGATTGGATAATACTTCGATATTATCCAATCAAACAACAAGATCAAACTGCACCTATCTTCCTATCAATATTTTCTTACGTGAAATAAAGTATAATTTGATTAATTTCGGAAGTAAAGACAAATAAAATTTGTAATTTAAAATGATAAATCATAATAAATTGTGATGGCCAAGAAAGCAAATAATTAAACTTATGGTGCTGGCAGGTCTAAATTTGAGTCTAAGCACTATGAATAAGACTGATAGTGACTGAATATATAGTGTGGCCAATAAGGGGCTCAATTTTGATTAGTTGGCACGAAATTGGCAGAATATGGCGGATATTATGCCAACTTTGAACGTTGTTTACATATTAATCCAGTCATTAGGTAGAAAAATGTTGGGTATTTTTTATTTTTAGATATATTATATATTTAGGGGTCCTACTAAAAAATGCAAGTTTTCCCCCTTCGGGGGCCTTCGGGAAGCACCGCCAACTTGGGAAAAAAGGCGCAAAAAAGCGGTTTTTTCTAAATATCTCTTCACCTATTTGCATTAGGGCAAAAATAGTTATTTTTGAATTTGTTGAGCATAGAATTTCCTACAACTTTCATCTAATATATTTTTTTCTATAACCAGTAGATAGCGAGCTGCAGTGCTTCAAACAGAGCAAATTTTTGAAAATTTCCCTATTTCATTTAGATCATATTTTATTATATATTTTAAATTTTTTTTTACAAATTATGTAATTATTATTATTATTCATTAATTATTATTATTTAACTACTATACATATACAGTGTGTCCCATTTAGAGGTGCCACCATTGGGATCTCGAGAACTATAAGAGATACGATGTCGGTTAAATGGAACTTTTTGTGCGCCTTTGGGAGGCCATCTCAGATGTGCTTTTGTTTTTCCAAAATTTCTCATAGGGCACTAGATAATGACAAAAAACTGAATATTGTTGATTTTTTCTTTTTCAAATAACTTCTAAACTATTAGTAATTGAGAAAAACGTTTCAAATACAAAAGATAGATATTTTTATTAGCTAACCAGTGGCGTACAAAATAATTTTTTATATCCGTATATTTTCGAGATATAACACAAACTTATATTTTTTTAAATGGAACCCATATCTGATTTTAGTCTCAAAAAAATAATTATTTTTTTCTCTTTTCAATGATGTAAGGGTTATTATGTTTTATATTTGTTTTACCTTCAAAATTATTATTTTTTCTTTATTTTGTATTACATTTACAATTATTTTGAAAATATTGGTAGATTTCTGTTTAGAAATACTCCGTGTATTTAAATAATTTATTTCGTTAGAAAATTTAGCTCAAAACTCGTATCAAACTAATTTTTATAATATTTTGTATCAGGTCGCCCTTGGCACATTATAGCGTAATTTGTAATTATGAGTCTAGAATGAAAATTTTAAGTAATAAAGGCATAAAACAAATTATTTAGATCAAATACAATATAATTAATAAAAATAATAATGTTTTTTTGGGATATAATAAGAAAGTTCAGAAAAATAAAGAGAAAAATTAAATTTTAGGAGCAAAACAAATATAAAACATAATAACCTTTACATCATTGAAAAGAGAAAAAAATAATGATTTTTTAGAGACTGAAATCAGATATGGGTTCCATTTAAAAAAATATAAGTTTGTGTTATATCTCGAAAATTTACGGATATAAAAATTTATTTCGTACGCCACTGGTTAGTTAATACAAATATCTATCTTTTATATTTGAAACGTTTTTCTCAATTACTAATAGTTTAGAAGTTATTTGAAAAAGAAAAAATCAACAATATTCAGTTTTTCGTCATTATCTAGTGCCCTATGAGAAATTTTGGAAAAACAAAAGCACATCTGAGATGGCCTCCCAAAGGCGCACAAAAAGTTCCATTTAACCGACATCGTATCTCTTATAGTTCTCGAGATCCAAATGGTGGCACCTCTAAATGGGACACACTGTATATTAATGTCTATTGCTTTATTTTCATTCTAAAGACGTTTTATGGTCCAGGAAATTTATGATTTTACCTTAAAGTAATTACAAGAAAAACGGAATCCTATCCAGAAAATGCGCTGAATAATATAACAAAAATTTCAGGAAATCGAAGCACGGGAACCTCCCGCCAATTGGGAAAAATGGCGGCATATTTATGTTTTTGGCCATGTGCTCAAAACAATTATGAAAGATATTTATATTATTCAAAAAACAAACAATATTTACGTATTTAATAAGACCACACTATGTATATCCAGTCACTATAGTTAAAGGCATAGATAAAATAATACTATATATTATAGTATTATTTTGTCTATGCGTTAAAGGTTTAAATTACCATTCCAACAAAACGTCAAAGTGTGATAAAGACAACTTAGTATTTATAAATAAAAATAAATATTTTTTCGTGGAATAACAAATGGTATTAATTTAAATTTAATTAATAATTTATAATTCTATTATTTCATCATTATTCACCAAGCAGAACTTTTCATAGTGTTATTATTTATAGAGAATTAGAATCGCCTTTCTGATATTTTACAATCGAGAGTACTTCAGTTCTGTACATTAATTCATAATTCTGCTTTAGGTTCCACGTGATGTTTGCGGTACTGCTCTAGTACAGCTATCCATTTTGTTGTGTCATCGTCATACTTATGTTCGAAAAGCAACTTCTACTCGTTTGTATGAAGCGTTATTAGTCTATGGAGAAAGTAGCACCATTCCACAAGATAATATAGATGAAGTTATGAGTCTACTCAGTGATACAAACTGGGAAAAACCTGTGGAGGAAATACGACCAGTACGAAATGCACTGTGCGAATTAATGGGTGTAAGAGTACCGGTTCTAAAGAAGAAGAATTAATTCATACATAATATATATTTTAGTATTGTATTGTTAATTTTACTATATTATATTTAACTTATTATATAATTCATTTCATAATTATTTTACAGTAAAAAAAGTATATATACTGAAATTGTTAACAATTTTTATTAAATATGTGATAACATTTGATAATAAAATTCTTTTAATTTACAATACGTACAAGTACCTAATTTGAAACGTATCGAAGCGTGGTTCTAACACCAGTGCTAATCTTTTATACTAAACGGGTTGCGGATCTATCTATACAGCGTGTCTCTAAAATAGGGGGACATGGCTTAACCACAGATTCCTGGGGCTAAAATAAGACGATTTAACTAAACTTGCTTCTACCGGAAAGTGTACCATTTAACCAGAATTCTGCTTCAAAGTTCTTCGAAAAAAAAAAAAATTTGCTTGTAATAATAGAACGCTTTATACGATTTGGATTAAATTTGGTATGACAGTTCATATGGTTATGTCATCTTTTAAGATGATCCTTGTTATTATTAGTGAACCACTAGTATATAAAACTTAGGTGTCCCAACATTGATTAGACCGTAGCTTTTTAATGGCCGCGCCGATAACGTATAAATATTTTTTTACAGAAAGACATTCAATAGTAAACTTTTCTCTCTGTTTAATTTGTGATATCTGTTACGGTTCAGACAGAAAAAAATAAAACCTGAGTGACTGCATCGTGAAGTTTTGTAAAATAAATTTAATATAGCAGTCTATCCAAATGTCAAACACCTAATTTTTATTTTTTTTAAGGATCCTAGGCTGTGCTAAATTATATTCTTTGCGCTGTGTCTCTTACAAATGGATATATTATTTTCCGTGTGACCAAATTGTATGTTTTCTATGCTAAATTGAATTCTGTGTCAGTTATAACTCCACCTTGAAGATTCACGAACGAGGTGCAACTGTGTGAGTCAACACATTACGTTAGTATGTGTTTTTTATGACATGAGGACATGAGCAATGTGATATTACTTTTGAGCACAGACCATCATACACTATTTCATAACTCGCTTTTGAGCGAGTTATGAACACTAGTTTTTAGGCGAGGTAAAGAAATTACAAGTATTTTCAAGAATTTTTATTTCAAATAACAAGACCTACTGATTTTCCAAACAATCAACCATAGCAACAAACAAAGCAAAACATTGTGTTATAGTAATCTATTATTTTCTAAAGTGGTCATCTAAAAATAACTTATTACCATTGTTGTATAAAATACTTGAAGAAGAATTTTTATTTCAAATAACAAGACCTACTGATTTTCCAAACAATCAACCATAGCAACAAACAAAGCAAAACATTGTGTTATAGTAATCTATTATTTTCTAAAGTGGTCATCTAAAAATAACTTATTACCATTGTTGTATAAAATACTTGAAAAAACGTATTTCAAATGGAAAATACCAAATAAAAGTATGTATTTCATATATTTGGTGAAATGCGATTTTTTTTTTAGTATTTCAAATATACTAATATTTCAAATACTTTTACTTTTAATTATATGAAAATAAAAGATATGTTACGATATTTTTATTAATATTAAAAAGAAACTCCTGCATTAATATAGGCATTTGTTTCTCTAAGAAAAAAATTAGGGAATTATTCCATGTTATATTACTAACAGACTACACATGACAGATGGTTTCTATTTCAAATACATAAATCTATTTCAAATTCTTGTGTATTTTAAATACAAAAATGTATTTCAAATAAAAAAATGTATTTCAAATATTGAAAAATTGTATTTCATACAAATAATAGTATTTTAATGTATTAAAATATAAAATACTTGTGAAACGTATGTGAACTAAAAATACAAAATACTTTTATTTTAAAGTATTTCAAATAATTACTTAAAATACTTAATCTAATTCAGATATTATTTCAAATACTATACAACACTGCTTATTACTATATATTTTTATTTTATTTTCTTAACTTACTTAGTAGATAGTTGTGCACAAATAAACTAGAAGGAGATTCCCGTTTAATAAAGATAATATCAATAACAATTTACACTGCTTGTCAAACACTTAAGACAATAATCGAAAATTATTATTAGGCTAATACAAGCCAGAGATGGTACCTATGTGTTCTTTAAAAGTGTAATACTAGAATTATTATTATTTAAATAGTTAAATATGAAACATGTTTATTGGTTATAAAGACAAGTTATTTAAGCTTTATGTACGAGGGTGGATCAGAATGTTATCTACTTAGCCATGAAACAAAAGACGAGTGATTGCAATTTTTTGCTGCCGAGTTAACATTTATCTGCTTATTTATCACTTTAGACTTTAGTCCAAAATGAAATAGCTTTACAATTTCTACTAAGGTTTAATTATAAAAGAATGAGTAAGATGAAACAGTATTGTACTCGTAAAATTCTTGACAAAAAAGGGTAATGGACCAAAAATGATACCTCAAAAAATTATTGGCGTATATGGAGAAGGTGTGTAGCCATATTTTACAACGAAATTATGGTATAAGCCTGGAAGCGATTTCGAAAGAGTCATGATTCGATTGAGAATGATCCAAAGTACGGAAAGCCTGTGGAAGTAGAACGAAGAAAACGAAAAGGATGAAGATATCATTTTAAAAGAACGACAGGAAGAAAGTTGTTAATGATCGCAATTGAAGTGGGGATTTCAGAAGCAACTAAATAAAATATTGCTTTACATTCAATAATTGCTTTTCTTCACGGCTAGGTAGATAACATTGTAAATCACTATTGCCTATATTCACAAACACTCTTAAAATTTCAAAACGGCTTGTTACAATTTTTGACAAATAGAATCAAACTTGACAAATTAAATTTCGAATTTTCTTTCAGTGTCGACTGTTTTTACTGGATAAAAATTATAATGAACTGTTTAAAATTTTATGAGTGTTTATGAATATGGGCATAGGTCTACAAATTTCATATTATAACACTAATAACATTTTAACTATTCAATCAACATACCAACAATTATTAGTTTTCTTTAAATCATGTAATTTATGTAATGGAGGGACAGTTTGCCTTAATTGTGAATCATCCATGTGGTAAGTTTGGATTATTTGCAGTTTATTCTTTATTGTATTTTGGTTAATATTTTGTTGCATGTTATGTATTTTATTTCTCGATGGAAGTGTATTTTTTAAATAAAAATGATTTATATATATGCGGATCGAGAGATAATACAATATTTCAAATCCAGATGTAAAACTGAATCCCAAAAAGAGGCCCAAAAAGCCCCCGAACCATGCTTTAAAAAAATGTTTTAGATTTTAATCATTTATATTTTTAATAAACTTACCTAATTCAGAATACCAATTGATACTAATATTATTTTGATAACGAATGGAAATTAAATCCTTTAAATAAATATTAGCAATACTGTAGTTTTCGCTTTTTATCCCATTGCTAAAACATTAAAATTTTATTATTTCTTTTTATATGTACATATTATATGCGGTTGTGATTCGGAAAGCCCGGATTCGATCCTAGGCGACTTAAAAACTGAAACTTGAATATTATTTTTAAATGGCACAAAAGTGCCCTTGTGACGTCTTGCAAACGCATTCTACACTACAGATACATATTTCTTTATTACCGAAATCTCGAATGGATGCAGATTTGCATACCCAGAAATGGGTAATAAATATATTTATTTATACGAGTATAATACAAAAATAATCTTACAAAAAGTGTTCAAAATTTACAGCATGGTCTCGAGAAAATATTGTTTTTGAAGCTTCTAGAGTGTAATCGTCATTTTCACAGCTTGGTAAGCATTTACACATACTTTGACTTGCTGCAGAATTATAATCAAAAGTTTTTGTTCCATTGTATTCGAACCCAGGCAAAAAGCTGAGTAGTAGTTCTACAAAAAAATTATTAATAATTAATTAACAATGAATCAATTCTAAAATTTTATTTAAGAAAATTTAATAACGCAATAGATATTTTCTTATAAAATTTGATCAAACAATCTTATATACAATGGACGCTACGAGAAGTATACATAGATGAATTAGAAAGGGAGTCAGTATTTAGCCCCAGGGGTGTGTGTACAAGGACGGAAAAGAAAAAAATTCGAGGGTTCTAAAACGGTTGATTATATTGGCAAAGAAAATGAACTCGTAGCCTCCCAGTGGCAAAATTATGAACTTGCCTACATCGTAATCAAACTGTTGTGTTTACAGTTGTTGTCAATCATGAATAAAGCAGTCCATGAAATTATTACTGCTTGCTTTATAATATGGGATACAAGACAAGCCATTATTTGCGCCACTCTTTTGGAATGAAGACATGCACCGTTTGATACTTATAGTAAAATAATCTTACTATTCCTGTAACATAAATGCTATTTTTGTTTGAAATAATTTACTACAGGTTTCATTTTCATAAGAAATTATTTCATACAAAAATAGCATACAGTAAGATTATTTTACTATGTTTTACTATACAGAGCATGTATTCATTTCAACAGAGCAGCGCAAATAATAGCTCGTTGACATCCATTGTTATAATGCAAGCAGTAAACGATATGCCGCTTTGTCATAATTACGATATTTATAGTTTTATTGCTGAACCCGACAGAGTCAATGTTTCTGACTATATACGTTGAAGTGGCAGTCTGGCAATATAGGGAGCTAGAATTAGGTCTTAAAGTTGAGTTTCAAAAGAAATTGGATTATATAAATAATGTATTAGATTATAAAATGGCTGGAGGTTGAGACAGTGAGAGAGAAATTTGAGGTTGAACTAAGGAACAAGTTTGAACTTATATCTATAAAGTGTTCACGAGGGCAGGATTATTTACCTTTCATTGATGCAACGCAAGGCGCTCTTTTAATGTCACAAGCATAAGTGTAAGACTGATTAAATTCTGAAATTATTTAAAAGTTTAACTTTTTTAAACACTGAAAAGGAATATGAAGGTGGGTTGAAAAGTTTCCGGAGTCACTGAAAAGGCCTTGGTTTTTCAAAAGCAATCTTATGTCGCTGTTTGGTTTAACTCTTCATATGAACTGTCAAGAAATTTCAGTACAATCTGTCTATCAGTCTAATCGTGAAAAGCGTTTGTGTCGATCTACTTAGCATTAAATCGCTAATGAATAAAAACGAAGTTCTTGCGGTGATCAAGTTTTTTTATTTGGAAGGAAAGACGGCAACGGAGATCAAGACCAGGTTGGATGCTGTCCTTGGGGAATGCTTCACCTTCGTTTTCTACAGTGAGTTTCTGGGTTTCGGAATTTAAGTGTGGCAGAACCCGCACCTGTGACGAGCCACGTTCAGGTCGCCCAAAATCGGCTACCACACCGGAAATTGTGGATAAAGTCCATGATGTGGTTCTGGAAGATCACCGAATAAAAGTGCGTGAGATTGAGGAAGCTATAGGGATCTCTTATGAACGTGTAGTTCATATTTTACATAATGAGCTGGGTATGAGAAAAATGTGCGCCACGTGAAAGCCGCATTTGCTTAGTTTGGAGCAAAAGCGCATTCGGGCACGAACTTCAGACTGCAGCCGAAATTTTGGAGTTGTTTAAGAAAAATCCGGTCGATTTTAAAAGACGTTTCATAACCATGGATGAAACTTGGACACACCACTACACTCCAGAGACGAAAATTCTGTCGAAAGCGTAGATTGGACATGGTGAGTCGGCCCCGAAGAAAGCGAAGTCAAGTCAATCAGAAGGAAAGGTGACGGCGTCAGTCTTTTGAGCGCCATAGATTCTGCTAATTGACTATCTTGATAAAGGAAAAACTGTAACTGGACTTTTAGACAAGCTGAAAGCAGCAATTTAAGAAAAAAAAAAATCTTGTTTTACCAAGACAATGCGCCAGCTCATTTAAGTCGTATTGCTCAACAGAAATTGACCAAACTGAGGTTTGAAATCGTCCCCTATCCACCGTACTCACCCGTTTTGGCTCTCTCAGACTTCCATCTTTTCCCTAAAGTCAAAACGTTCCTCGCTGGAAAGGGATTTCGATCCAACATCCAACGAAGAAGCCATCGAAGCTTATTTTGAGGACCTCAAAGAAAACAATTTTCGGGAGGGAATCGAAAGGTTAGAAAAAAGTTAGACCAAGTGTATTGACCTCAGAGGGGACTATGTAGAAAAATAAAATTTAGTCCGTGTTAAATATACAGGGTGTTAAAAAAATAAGTAACAAATTCAAATTATGAGGGCATACAGTACTGATCAAAATGAGTATAAAAAGCTAATCAACATGGGTCCGATCTTTGATAGTTTCTGAGATATAAGGCAATGAAAAATGAGTTCTTTCGGGGTTTACCTCTACTATCTCGAAAACAGTAAGACTTTGATTAAATGAGACTTTTGGTTTACCTTTCAGAGGTCATCTTAGATGTGTGTGTATTTTTTTTTTTTTTAATCGAATAATTATACTAAGTTCGGATTAGAAAGTGAAAAAAATGTTTCATATAAATTTTATTGTTTTTTTATGGTCTATTTACTGACAGACAAAATTTTGTTCAAACACTATATTTGTCAGCTTTTCTCCTATACTAATACAAAATGGCCTCTTTCTCAGAAACAGTTGAAGATCAGACCCATGTTGATTAGACTGTTTTACTCATTTTGGTTAGTACTACCTATCCTCGCAGTTTGTTACACTTTCATGTCATTCCGGAAACTTTTCAATCCACCCTCGTAAATCCCAATTACAGAATGAGTTCACAATTTTCACATATAAAACATTCATACGTTAGCGGGATTCAAACCCGGGGCTTCTAGCGTATTCATGACTAAAGAGTCCTTGCTCTAACCATAAGCTAAGCCACCATATTTACATACCAAAAGAGTGTAAATTCCAAAAAAATAATGGAACACAGCCACATTCTGCTTTAATTAGCTTCATTCGACACTCAATTAAGCAATTTATATGAGTGTAATTACTAAAGTGTTCCAGAGGCTTTTCCTTAGTAAATACGCACTGTCGATCAGATATTTTAATAGATCGTAAATTTTCTGTAGAGTATGTTGACACTGGTACGACACTTATAAATGCTTCTTCCATTACTGCCACAATTTCCTGAGCTGTACTCCAACCAGGATATTCAGCAGGATCGTGAATTAAAACCTAAATTTAAAAAATAAAAAATATTAATTAGATAATTTAAATTTTATATTCTGCTATTTATAAATACTGCTTACAATCGTGATATGCAAAATCTCAATTATATCACTTAGTATGGGATTATGGGGCGCCGTTTGAAACAAATTATTTCTCTTTCTATTTTGGTTTTTCTAATATTCGGCACTTTAGATGTCATAAAGGTCTTCTTTAAAAAACTCAAACCTAGTTTCTATTAGTTTGATAACTAGAAGACCTACTATTGAAATGAAGTAAAGAAAATGTTAATCACTTTCACCAACAATCAAATAAAAAATTAAATATTCCTAATCAATGTTCATAAATTAGAAAATGAAATAATTAATATTCTTAAATATTTTTGACAAAAGAACCAAAATAGAAAAAATATTATAAAATACCCGTTCCATAAGACATTTTAGGGCACTTGTTCCTTGGACAACAAGCGCTAAAATTTTAAAATATATTTTATGCGCATACTTTTTAGAATATATACAAGCTGCTGTTAAAAATAAGTGTAAGATACATATTTGATGATCATCATATAGGAATAGAGATTAAAATAAGTCGAAAAGTGTTAATAAATATATTGACCCAAAAATGGACCAGTTCAGAAATATTGTAGATTTACACATATTTTTTACAGTCGTTAAAAAATCTGCAATTTTTCATTAAAATAAATTCATAAACATAATAAAATCGTGAAAAGAATTACACCTTTTTAAAGCAAACAGATGAAGAAAATTAACGCTATGGCATTTTTTCATGATTTTATTGAAATTAAATGAAATACAATGTTTCAATCATGTAAAGTGAAAATTCTAGAAATTTGATTATAGATAATATGTGTAAAAAATATAAATTTGTAAAAAATTAACATTACATTGACTGTACATCTTATTAATAAATTAATAACAATGAAATTAAATGAAATATCAAATACAACTCAAATTTGTATGAAATATATGGTATACAATATTTATATTAATTTCTATAATTAATTTAAAACAGTAGTATAGAAATTATTAAATTATTATGGATTGATTATAAATTAATAAATACCGTTGGGTTGAAATTATTTTTATAAAATGATGAAATTTAACCATATTGTTAAAAAACGTGGATTGTAAAAAATCATTTGATATAAAATTGCAAAATCTTTCAAATAATTTTTTTGCGTTGACAAAAAAAAAACAAAAAACTAGAAGCAATATATTTTTGGTTTTTATTTAGCATGCTTTCTACAGGGATTTCCAGCCCAGCAATATGCACTCTAGTGGCGAATTTTAGAAACCCTGCCTGAGACATTCAGAGTTTATAACCTATGTTTACAACGAACGTGTAACTGCATTTTTCTTATTTTATTTTAATTTCTAGTGGTGTATTTTCGTAATTTTTTTATTGTTTCATTAATATATCTGTTTGATATTTACCAAACAGTCTTTTTAAACACTAATTTTCGTGTGTTTATAGTTTCTTATATCATATTATTTCTTATATATTTTGCATCTATATTTCTTTTGCAATATGTCTAATTAATATTATTGGGTACCGATGTCGAATTGAGTAAATTTTCACTACATAATCCCTCAAGATTATCTTCACAAAAAGTGCTCATAACAGGACTGTTAACAGTTTCTTTGGCTCGATTCCGCACAATTTGTCCATTTTGTCGATTAGATGGGCCAGGATCTTCTACATTTGTTATTGACGTTACTGCTAAATTTAATGTCGGTATTGCTGTTAATGGATCTTGTTTCTATAAATAATTGGCATATCAAAAGATTGCACTCTCTACATAATGAATTATTTTGATTTGCACAATATTTTTACACACTTACCTCTAGATTTAATAAAAATTTCTTCGTCAAAATGTACGGAGCACACTTTCATGAAAGGGCTCACTTTTTTCCAATTTTCAATACGTCTATCCACACTTTTTTCCGACTGACCAATTCGTATTTGTCAAAATATTTTTTATTTATACTTTAGAATTATCGGTTGGAAATGGAAAAAAGTCTAAATCTGGAGTACGTTTTCTCCATAAATTGCACATCGGTACACAATAATATGAATTAGACATATTGCAAAAGAAATATAGATGCAAAAGTATATAAGAAATAATATGATAAAAGAAATTATAAACTACGCTATAAACACACGAAAATTAGTCTTTAAAAAGACTGTTTGGTAAATATCAAACTGATATATTAATGAAACAATAAAAAATTACGAAAAAACACCACTAGAACTTAAAATATAATAAGAAAAATGAAAAAAAAAATGCAGTGACACGTTCGTTGTAAACATAGGTTATAAACTCTGAATGTCTCTCGCAGGGTTTCAAATTTTATCCGCAGTGGCGCTGAGATCTAAACTTTAATACAGTGACTGTATACTCCACGCCTGTGCGTCTCCATATACCTAGCGTCTAACAGATGTGGCCGGAAAATCTACTCTCTGAATTCGTGAAGTGGTGGGGATAGGAGGCCTACGTTACTGTCAGTTTACATCTGTTCTCTGTGAGAAAGTATTTAATTTCAGAATGTTTTTAATAATTTTTATTAAAAATGGGTAAAAAGGTGTTTTGTGCCGAACTGCAAAAGTGGTTATGCATCAAACAATGAGAAACTGACAATATTTAGTGCACCAAAGAACGAAATATTATTAAATTTGTGGCGGAAAGTAATTCCAAGAAAAGACAGAGTGCTCACTTCGAAAGACTTTGTTTGTTAAAAACATTTTAAAGAGGAGGAGCGGTCATGCGGTGCAACAAATGTAATCGTTTTATGTACTGTTAAGAAGAAAATCTTATAATTTTTGTTTTAATATATTTTTCTAGGTACCACTGCAGAGTATGCGGCTTTAAAAAAATGCATATCTTACGGTATTTCCAAATTGCCCCAACTATTTAAATATTAAAAATAATAAAAGAAGGAAAATTGTAAAATGTGACATCCCAAATAAAAACCATTCCTACGATGAGAAAGATAAAAGTTTAAATGTGTGCGAATTTAACTAATTTGAAAACCAGGGGTTATTTGATACATCCAAATCGTGTTATTTACAATTTATGTTTATATGTAGAAAATATATTATTAAAATACATAGAAAATCCCTATGTTTATGAGGAAACTGTCCTTTTTGCATTTAATTGCAATATTCATTGTAAAGAAGTTTTATCTTATGTAATACATGAATTCACATCGATGAGACAGTATTTCCACCAAATTAAAATTAATCTTGCCAACCTGCAGAGAGAAAAGAAAATTGGCGAAATTTTGTAAAAACTAATAAAAGTTTTTTTCTAGTTTTTTTTTATATTATTATTTGCCCAGTAGGAGTAGAAAAATATATATTATATTTAAGTATATTTTGTGTATTTTTAATTTTTATACCTTTCTCAATATCCAAATATTTTAATTAAAACTATACGAGATTTTTATATCGGTTTAACAGATTTTCGAAATTAACTTTTATAAAATTTATTATGTATGTACAATAAACATGTACTTTTGTAATTTCGTAATGTACTATAACAATAATTTTTATGTAAATTACAAGAAATATGTGATATATAATGGCTCTACGCATATAAGTACTGTGTAATAGTCGGCCTCCTAATCCCACCGCTGCCTCTCACGCTAGAAGTAAAATTTCGTGCCATTCTGTACGCTGAGTGTCATCTCCTTCTATATTATGCTTCGTGGTATACTCTAAACAGTGGCGACAATAGCCGTTCATCCGCCATTAAGAGGCGAACTGATCGCGGTAAATTCAAAAACTTTCTAATATCAACTAGTAGTCTGATTATTGTAATTTGTCAAAACATATTTGTTAATTTTTAATAAATTAAAAAAACAGTTATTTTCAAATATTTTATTAATTATTTAATGTTTAATAAAACATACAACATAAGTACATCATAAAATATGCAAACAAAAAATAATGGCTGGTACTACAAGCCCTGTTTTAACTAAAACGCTGTTTTAAAAAATGTCAAATTTCATTATTTAATGATAATAAATAATATCAACTCTTATGAAAGTATGATATTAAAGCAGAACATAGCTTGTATTCAAACAAATATTTTTTAAAAGTCGTTCTTTAGAGATAAGGGTGAAGCTTCATGTTGATTCATTTGATTTGAAATTTTTAAAACAGTATTTTAGTTAAAAAGAAGGCTTGTGGTACCAGCCAATATGTGTACAAATTAGAGAGCCGCTCCAGCAACTGATTTACTTCCGTATTTATTACATAAATCTTTATTTTTTTTGTCTACTAATTTTCAGTCTGAAAATAATAAATCTTTGCATAATTTTATTTTTTAAATTATGGCACTGAGGAATATCAGTTTTAACAGTTTCCATTTTTTTTTAAATAAAAAAGCTTAGTATCTATATTTTGTTCACAGATTATGTCAAAATATTTTTTGAAAATAAATTCCAAGTCTAAGAAAAAATAAAATATTCTTTCATTACAAAAGAACAAAGTGTTTTCTTTGAAACACTTAATAGTAGAAAATTTGCTAAAATTTTTATATATTGGATATTTAGACCCAACTGAACTCATACACATATCACAAGTTTTGGAAGTCTTTTTAATGCTATTTAAAATGTAACCACAAATATTATAGAACGAATTTAACTCACTATAATTTAAATTAAGGTGTTGCTCTTTAATGTTATGAGGCAATTTAACTAAGTCGTATTTATGTTTATTTTTAAAAGTATTTAAAAATCCAGACAAAAATTCTCGATCATCCTGTTCATAACTAGTGTTTGAAGGATTTTGTAGATACTGAGCCACAGTAATTAATTTCAAATTATTTTTTACTTGCATAGCATTGGGTACAACTTGTTTACTTCTCATAACACTAAAGACATTTTCCAAGCAGTCCTGGGATAATCTACTAGTTAATACATAATCATAATTTTTGACGTCTAATAAATTTTTATGTAATTCTAATACTGACTGCGTGGAAATTAAAACACCACTTTGAGATGGTTTCCAGTTTCCTTTATATCCTACTTCCATTCTTTGAAAAAGATCCATAAAATTTTTCAGGAAATCAGTTGCTTCTTTATATTTTTCTAAGTTGAACTTACTTAAAGCATTAGAAGGATGCCTAGAAGTCATGTAGTAGAACCATTTTTCTACCTGGTCCACAAACCAGGCAGTCGTAATATATCCAGGGTTATTAAGTTCTTCTGATAAATACCTTAAAGCACTGCTTACGTCATGATTAATAACATTCGTAGAAGTTACGACTTTCATTTTTTGATATTGCGATGGCAATAAATCTGCTTCCGTAAGTTTGGGAGCTAATTTAAATGTCATATTGTCTTGATGTTTGACCAGCTCTTCAATATGGGTTGACAGAATTTCATTAGTAGGGAGATTATGTTTCTGTTGAATGTCTTTGGGAATCTTTATTAGTTTATTACTAATGAACATAGCTTTTATATTTTTAAAGAGATGTGGTACATCTGCTGTGAAATATACTACCTCATTTGCTCTTAATGGATGCGGTATTTTTGTGTTAATAAGACTATATCTTCCAGCCATTATATTCCAGGATTTCCATAAAGCCTGATTACATGAACCCATGTCTGATGTTATATTAAGTATATTAATTTTTAATTCTTCAGCTTTCTCAAATATTTTCAAAATTATACCTTTCAATTCTGCTCCATTCACAGAATTACTAGTGAAATAATATGCTATCACTTGCTTCCACCTAGTATTTATGCCTGCTAGCATGAATGCTAATACATGTGTAGCCCGTCCACTGTGGTTTGGAAGTGTTACTTGTCCAAAGTATTTATTCAGCCACGAATCGTAAGTTCTACCAGGTGTTATAGCCATTTCATCCAGAACTAAAATACAATCTTTTTCACATTCTTTGAAATAATCAACTTTAATTTTTAAAAAGTTAAAAACTTCCTCCAATATACCACTATCAAATTTTAAATGCTGTAATCTTCTTTGCAGAGTTCGAAGTGACGGTAGTGGAATATTTTGCTTCATAATTTGTTGATAACCAGTATTTCCACAGCTGAATTTGAACCGCAAAGCTTTTACCACAGTACTGTCTGACCACTTCATGAATTTATTTGATTTCTTTGCGTTCTTCTTTTTCAAACATAGAATTTGATCTTCATTTAAAATGCTCTTCAACAATTTTGAATGTTCTTCCGTATCAAGCTTTCTTTTCAAATTAACATATTTTTTATTTGCAATATTTAAGAGTTTTTTGTATTTTTCGACTTTTCCTAATTCTTTCAGATACGTTTTCTCATATGACGTAAGTTTTTCTTGTCCACCTAAATCATTTTCATCGGTTACCAAATTTTTCTCAGGAACGTTACGCATTACCTACATAAAAATGAAATTAGAGCTGGTTTTTATGTGAAAATTAATTTTAAACTCAATTTAAATTAAATATCTATGTACGAATACGAATATTATTTATAATTACATATTAATAAGTCAATTATAATCAAATTAAAATTAGTTTTTCATCAAGAAACCAGCGTGTATAAAGTATAAATTGTTAGTCTAAAATATTACATCATTTATCATTGTAGATGAAGTATCTCTAAAATTTGATGATGTTTCTGCTGGATCTGAAGTTGTATTATTGTCGATATCCACTACTGGTGAAATATTACGATGTTTTGGAGATTTATTTTCAATTTGTCGAATTACTGGAGGTTTTCTTGTTGATTTCTGTGATGAAAATATAAATAAAGTAGGTACTGCATTTCTTTTTAACTTTCTTGTTCCATCTTCCCGCGTTTTTTCCCACATATTTTCTTCAAAATGAATCTACAAACGATGCTATTTGTAGAATATGTACTTTGAAGTTATTGTACAAAGCAACTTACCTCACATAAACATGAATAATCCGTAGGTTTCCACTTATCTCTTTTCATTTTTGCCACCCATGCTTTTCTTATTTTATGATCTTTAGGGAACTTTTTCATTAAAAAACCTTTTTTTGCTGAATTCGAACATCCAATTGCTGCACATCCAGGCATTTTCTCTTAAGTTTTTGTGAAAATACAACGTATCGTAACCTACAAACTAAACGACAAGACAGACACGACCAGACTCACTCGCCTCTCGCCTCTTAATGGCGGATTTTCCCACTAACCAATCAAAAACGATGCCTCTATTGTCGCCGCTGTTTAGAGTATACAGTCACTGTAGTTCATAAATACAGTAGGTGCGTTCAATAGAGTTAGCAAGCTAGCGCTAGCGAAGTAGCAAAATAAAGTTAGCAGAACGTTTACTGAACGGCAACTTTGGCGCGAATATGAATATATGACGTTTGTTCTTTTGTGGTTGTGTTGTCCAGATAATGTAATGCTACGTTGAATGGCCCAGTGTGCTTTATTTTTAAAATGTATGTTCATTATCCTTCTCATTTTCTATTAATTCTCCATCAAAACATTTTACAACAAATTTAGATTTACTTCAACATAACCACAAATGCCAAAACATACCTACTTTGGTGCCAATATAATTGTTATTTTCGAATATTTTGCTACCGTCTTCATTTAAAACGTGATTTAAAAACTTATTTTTTATTCCATTTTAAATTTGGTGTCCTAGCAGCACTAAGCAGATCAAGCTAGCGAAGTAATCGGCGCTAGCATTTCTCGCTAGCAAAGCATTAAATATGACGTCACTTATAACGTCATATACAATTCGCTAGCGTAGCAAGCTGGTTTGCTACTTCATTGAACGCACCTATTGTTAATTAAAAATCTGCTTATAAGCATTTGACATTAGAAATCAGTTTTTCTTTGTGCAAAATTATAAATTAATTTTAGAAAAAAAAAAAATCAAATAGAAGTTGTAGATAACTGTATCTATGCCTAAATTTTTGTAATTTCCCAGAATATTCTTGAACGTAATAATAGAAAATACAACACAATATTATATTGAGGAACACATATATTTGTTAAAGCATTTACTTCTTACAGGAACATAATAATAAAACAACTACATTATTATTTGCTGTCACTTTCAGTGAACACTTGATGATAAACATAACATTGAACAAAACACTACTTATATAAAATTATCAAAACTCCCCCCCGATTGAACTTACATTTAATAACAAGATTGATTCTATTTCTGAATTATGCGAAAAATAACATTTCTCAATCTGCAAAATGTTTCAGCATTTAAGGGTTTAGTAAAAATATCAGCTATGTTATTTTTAGAATCGACAAAATTTACACAAAATACTTTTTTTGCAATTAAATCCTTAAGGAAATGTAATTTAATGTCTATGATCGGTAGTATTTACTCAAAATTTTAGTCACCCTGACTAACTAATTACCATGACTACCATTTAGAAATACATTGGGGTGATTAAAAAACAAATGAATTTGTTACTTTAGTCAACGCTTAATCACCCCTGTTTAAGAGTAAATACTACCGGTCTATATGTTTGCTTCTTCCGGAAATCTCGAAACAACACATCATCGAAATTGCACTAAGATTGTCAACGTTAAGCACTGCAGGCACAAGTTTACCAAAATCGGAGATTATTCCTCGTAAGTGTATGAGCTCCTGTGCTGCCGCTGCTGCAGCAATGTACTCGCTCTCTGCAGTAGACAAAGCCACACAACCCTGCTTGCGAGAGAACCAGGATATGGGGTTTCCTCTAAAGAACGTGATGCACCCACTTACGCTGCGTCTTGTTTTTTTATCTCCAGCCCAATCAGAGCCTGAAAAGGTTTCCAGACTTGTCTTAGTACATCGTGAAAAAGTAAGTTGATAATCTTGGGTGTCGTGGAGATATCGAAGAACTCGCTTCGCCGCCTTCCATGTTTGTAACGTTGGCTTATCCAAAACTCTGCTCAGCAAAGTAACAGAAAAGGCTAAATCTGGTCTTGATATGGTGGCCAAGTACATAATACTACATATTAATCGACGATAAGGCACGTTCTCTATAATCTCCCCGTCTTCTATACTGAAGCCCACTTCCATTGGAGTTGATACCTTTCGACATTTCTCCATATTAAAGTCATTAAGTATCTTTTCGACCATTTTCTTTTGTTTAACAAACAAATGTCCACTATTTCTTTCAATCTGCATACCAAGGAAATTACGAACTTCGCCAAGGTCTTTAACTTGAAATTCATATTTCAGTTCATTCACAGGGCTTCAATTTCTATTTCAGAACCAGTTATGATTGCATCATCTACGAATAGAACAATGTAGATATATTGACCGCAATACAGGCAAAAGTCATAATTGGATCTTCGTAAGTTGATTTACTTCATCAATTGATCAAAACGATTGTTCCAACACTTTAGAGACACCTTGAGACCGTATAGAGCTCTGTTTAGCTTCAATACACCGCCGCTATCCCTTACACCTTCTGGAATTTTAATGTATATATCTTCATCTAAAATCCCATTTAAAAATGCGGTAGGCACATCTATTTGTCTTAAATTCCAATTATTCTGAAGAGCAATCGAGAAAATTAATCTTACCGTAGACATACGACAAACAGGAGAATATATAAATGTTAATTTCTTATCGGTCGGGACTTGAAATCCTTTCGCCACCAGGCGAGCCTTCTTAGTACCATCATCTTTTAGTTTAAAGATCCATTATCCACCGCTTTCTTCCTATCAGGTGATGTCACTGCCTCCTTGTAAGATTCAGATTCTGACGTTTTCGTCAACATACAGTAGGCATTGTAAACATCATAATCATTTAATTATAATTACAATAATTTAATTTGGAAGCTTTACGACTCTTCCGGACGAAGTGGTTTTCTCGTTTCTCTTCTTATCAGTACTGTCATCATTGTCTTTGTCTTCATCGACTTGATTTACTGGATCTGATTCAACTCTTGATGTTTCAGATTCATTCTCATCAAAAATTACATCACGACCAATTATCTTGTTTTTAACGGGATCGTACAGCCTATCCGACAAGGTAACATTTCTTTGATCGAGAGTCAAACTTGCCAATTATTTTCTGTTTCAGTATTTTCAGATGAACGAGTGAACCGAATATTCTCAACTTGCTCACTGATGCTTTCCTTCCGTACCACATGGTAGCCGGAACATCTTTTGCCACCGCTGAAGTAGGGCATCTGTTGAGAATGTAAGCAGCAGCCGCTATTGCTTCTGATCAGATATTCTTGTCCAGTTTGGCCTCTAATATCATGCATCTAGCTTTTTCGGTTAATGTTCGAAACATTCGTTCTGCTACTCCATTCTGACTCGGCGAGTAGGGAACTGTATATTCGAATTGCACTCCTTCATCGGCAAAATATTTCTGGAGCAGTTGTGATATATATATTCACCGCCGTTATCACATCTAAAGCGACTCATTTTAACTCCGAAATGAGCTTCCGCCATGGCTTTATATTTCTTCAGGTAGTCGAACACTTCTTTCTTTTCATTCAAACAATAGACTACCGTAAAATGTGTGTAGTCGTCAACGACAGTAAGTACTTATCGTTTTCCGTCATAGGATATAGGGTTGATGGGTCCCATTAAGTCAGTATGCACGAGCTGTAGTGATCTCCTGGCTCTTACTCTTGTTTGATTAAAAGAAATACTTGTCTGCTTACCTTCTACACATGTGGAGCAGACACTGCGCTCACACTTTATATTTGTCGGCATTCCCTCAACGATATTGGGTAACTTAACCAAATAATCTACACCAAGATGGCCCAACCTTTTGTGCCATAAATCATTAGAGCTAAATAAGTTAGCCGATTCATTCTTATTAAAATTCAGTTCATACAACTTATTTATTCTTTGAGCTGCTGCAAGGATAGTAGCTCCCTTGTATATTTTTCCTACGCCACTGTGAAAAACTACTGTAAGTCCTTGAGATTCCAACTTTGCTACAGAAAGTAAGTTCATCTCCAGATCCTCAACCAAACGAACGCCACGGATTCTGATGTTGAATGTTTGACCGTTGACTGTTGAACTCACCCTCACATCACCATACTCAATCGCAGATAACTTGGTTCCTGATTTGGCTACTTGAATATTGACAGGAGAAGGTAAGCGTCTTATATTCACCATGTTTTTTCGAGATCCGGATAAATGATCTGAAGCGCCAGAATCAAGAATCCATGTACTATTGTCTCGAACACTGGTAGTTTATGCCACGAAATTGAACTTTTCCTCATCCCAATGGCGTATCCAGAGGGGGGGGGCGATCGCCCCCCCTAGACCTACGCACGCACACAATTAGGGGAACGCCAAAAAAGCTTTGTATTTAAAAAAGTATGTATTCTCTGTCTTTTATATATTTGTTGGAAATTCTTGATCTAGAAGAAATAAAAAATGACAATATGACACCCAACTATAGCCTCCTAATAAAGATTGATTATCATTTATGAAGGTCTTAAATATTGCTCGGTCTTTAGTTTTATTAAACATGGGTGTTCAATTCGTATTCACTATAGATCAAGAGTTAAAAATCAGTTCTGCTTTTGTTCTTTCCATTTTAAGTATTTAAAGTAAAAAAATTAACATTGCCTGTTAGTACAGCGTCGCCAGAAAGAAGTTTTTGTACACTTCATCGATTAAAGACGTATTTACGAAATAAAATGGACGAAGAGGGTTTAACAGATTTAGCACTTCTACACATTCGCCGAAATATTAATATAGATGTTAAAGTAATAAATAGAGCCTTTCGCAAAAAGATCCAACCGTAAATTAGAATTCGTAATATAATCTCTTGTCATCTCTATGTGATATAATAATATACAGGTGTTAAAAAATAAGTATTAACAAACTACGAGGACAGATAGTACTGACCAAAACGAGTAAAAAAAGTTTAATCAACATGGGTCTAGATCTTCAATTATTTCTGAGAAATAGGCCAATTTGTATTAGCATCATAGAAAAAAAATTGACAAAGATAATGATTGAACAAAATTTTGTCTATGTCAGTAAATAGACCATAAAAAACAATAAAATTTAATATGAAACATTTTTTTCACTTTCTAATAGTTACGAAGTTATTTGAAAATTAAATATTTGCCAACATTTATCTTAGTACATACAATTATTCGATTTTTTCTTGAAAAACAAAAATATATCTAAGAGCACCTCTGAAAGGTAAACAAAAAGACTCATTTAATCAAAGTCGTAACAACTCGTACATTTTTCGAGATGGCAGAGGTAAACCCCGAAAAAACTCATTTTTCACTGCCTTATATCTCGGAAACTATTAAAGATCGGACCCATGTTGATAAAGCTTTTTATACTCAATTTGATCAGTACTATTATATGTCCTCATAATTTGTTACACTTATTTTTTAACAACCTGTACAATATTTTTTTGTTCATGTTATTTAAAATATCTTATTTTTTTGTTTAACGTTTATTATATTTTTAATGTTAACTTTCCTATCTTAATATCTTAAAATATCTTTATATTATAAAATATAAATATGAGAAAATAAGTAGGTACATGAAATTATTTAATCGCCCCCCCCCCCCCCCCCCCTAGACCAAAATCCTGGGAACGCCACTGCCTCATCTCTTTCTTAGCAATGTTTATATGCGTCTTATTCTTATGACAATACTTCTTTATGTGCCCTAACTTCCCACACGAATAGCACTTTTACTTCTTCTTCTTCTTCTTCTTCTTCTTCTTCTTGTTATTTGCAGGACTTGCAAAAGCAGTTGCGGGAACAGACGATACAATGCTGTCCTCTTTTCTTTTCGTTTCTTCATCAAACAAACGTTTCTTTACAAAAGATAAAGTTAAATTGTCACTCGAGAGAATTTCCAAGGCTGTCACAACATCATAACATGATGGGCTTGGCAATGTTAACAACAAATGACTTACAACATCCGCCTCATCTAACTTTGCACCAGCATTTTTTAGTTCTCTCACCAAACAATCAAATTTCAAAAAATGATTTTCCAACGAGTCCTTAGGGTCAAGTTGCATAGTGAGTAACTTCCTCCGTAGTGATAATTGGGACGATATTCCCTTCTTGATAAAGGTTTCTTTTAGCGTATTCCACATATCATGTGTATTGGTTTTACTTTTGACATATTCCAAATGGCTGTCTGCAATGTTGTTGACTATTTCTCTTTTACATTTTAACTCTACTTTCTTTTGAATATCTTCCTCCTTCTGATCTGTTAGTTCAGTATTCGGTGAAGTCACATGCTTCAATAGATCAAGTTCCTCCAAGTTGATTTCCATTCGATACAACCAGTTGTCAAAATTTTTTGCATCGAACTTAGGAATGGAACGAACTTTTTCTCCTTCCATTTCAAAAATTACGAATAACACACTTTGTATCAATACGTTTCTTCTGGGGTTTTTCTTTATGCGAACTGGTGTCCCATAACCTTTTGTAATTTGCCAGAATATCGTTGAACGTAATAATAGAAAATACAACACAATATTATATTGAGGAACACATATATTTGTTAAAGCATTTACTTCTTACAGGAACATAATAATAAAACAACTACATTATTATTTACTGCCACTTTCAGTGAACACTTGATGATAAACATAACATTGAACAAAACACTACTTATATAAAATTATCAAAATAAATTACTAAGGGCCGGTATTTCAGTTATACGTTTAATCTAAAGATTACTCAAGCGATAGTTAAAATTTAAACGTCGTTTAGATACATGAGCGTATTTCAGTAGAATCTAATCCGTAGATTTATTAAGCTATAGTTTTGTCAATATTTGTGTTAAGTTGGTAATGTGTCACCGAATATTATTTATTTTTTGACATTTAATTATGTCATGTCCTAATGTTGGGAACACTGTGCCGGAAAAAGGTGGGACACTGTCACTAAGGAAGTACTAGAAAAAACAAGACTTTAGTGCGTGTCATCTTGTCAAATAATTATATATTTGTGTAACTTGTATGTTCTGTAAATACAATAAATATAACATTTTTGTGGCGACGAGTGATAAAAGAATTAACTAAAGTGATAAGTAGTGAGTTGATAACCCAGGAAAACGTAAGAAAGGAAAAAATTCTCAGAAGTTAATACAATGGCGTCCATTGGAATAATTGGAGAATTCAATCCAGCCCAAACAACAGACTGGGAAGTGTACAGTCAAAGGCTAAAGTTCTACTTAGAAGCGAATGGCATCACAGACGATACTAAAAAAC
Source organism: Ophonus ardosiacus (assembly GCA_943142095.1). Lineage (NCBI taxonomy): Eukaryota > Metazoa > Arthropoda > Insecta > Coleoptera > Carabidae > Ophonus > Ophonus ardosiacus. Next base: position 48,331,070 of record OW964824.1, read on the forward strand.
GAGCAACGTTTTTAAGTGTGTGCGGAAGTGCAACATTTGAAATCGCACGTTCGTTGTGTTCTCCGAACGGGTTACAGGATACTACTTTTGATAGAATATTGACACTACTGACAAATCACTTCACCCCAAAACCTTCAGAAATAGTTCAGAGATTCATGTTTCATAAAAGAGAACAAAAAGAGGGAGAAGGAATAGCTCCATATCTCACAGTCCCTCTCCTTTTACAGTTACAGTTAATCTTGGGGGATCCGAATATGATTTCGAAGTAGACAGTGGAGCTAGTTATTCGGTGATGTCAAACAGAACTTTCCGGAAGATATGGGTTGACCCTAATAAATCTCCGTCATTGTCACATTGTCCAGTCCAGTTCAGGGACTACCAACAGAACAAAATTGAGGTCGAAGGTATATGTACTGTTAAGGTCAAGTTAATTAATAAGGAAGCCTTACTACCGCTTGTAATAACCAAAGGAAATTGTGCAAGTTTATTAGGAAGGAACTGGTTTGAACCATTGGGCATCAAACTCGAGGTGAATAAGATAACTTCTGTGGACGCGACAAATTTAGTTAAGGAATTTGCGGAAGTATTTGATACAAAACTAGGCAGCTACAAAGGTCAAACAGTCAAATTGGAAGTTAATCCTACGATTACACCAATAGCTCTGAAAGCAAGGAATGTTGCTTTCGCAATTCGTTCGCAGGTGGAAGACGAAATCGATCGACTTCGAAAGCTAGGAGTACTCAAGCCAATTGAGAACCCTCAGTGGGCCACACCCGTGGTACCCGTTGTCAAGTCTGATAATACAATCAGATTGTGTGCAGACTATAAATGCACCATCAATAAAGCATTAAGGAAGGATCCATATCCTATGCCGACAGTCACTGAAATAGTCAGGAATCTTAATGGTGCTACTGTATTTGCGAAATTAGATATGGCTCAAGCGTATTTACAGCTTGAAGTGGATGAAGAGTCAGCAAAAGCCCAGACAATTATTACAGCTACCGGAACATACAGTGTTCATCGCTTGCAATTTGGTGTGAGTACAGCACCACAAATCTTCCAAAGAATGATAAGCAATCGTTTACGATGAATCCCAGGTGTGTATCCGTATTTCGATGACATTTTAGTGTGTGCGCGATCAGAAACTGAACTAAACGAACGTTTGCGTTTGGTGTTACAACGGTTCGCCGCGGATGGACTGAAATTAAAGAAAGAAAAGTGTATTTTCTTTGCGGACAGTATAGAGTTTTTAGGCTATCACATTGATAAACATGGCTTACGACCTAGTGCAAATAAAGTAGAATCAATCACAAATGCGCCGAAACCAAGATGCAAGCGCGAGCTTCAATCATTTCTCGGGTTGCTGAACTTTTATCATGATTTTTTAAAAGGTAAAGCAGAAATAGCTGAACCGTTATACAGACTTTTAGATGAAAGTGCAGAGTGGACATGGAATGGCGTACACGATAAAGCGTTTATTGGTCTTAAAGCGTTGTTATCGTCCGACTCGTTAATGGTTCACTACGACGCGAAGAAACCGTTACGGTTAGTTTGCGATGCATCTCCATGGGGAATCGGTGCAGTACTGTGTCACGTGTCACCTTCGGGTCAAGAAGCTCCGATTGCATATTACTCGCATACGTTAAACAAAACTGAACGAAACTACGCACAGATCGATCGTGAAGCACTAGCAATCGTCGCTGCTGTGCGAAAATTTCATTACTTCGTTTACGGTCGGGAATTCGAGATTGTTACAGATCACAAGCCACTGCTTGGGATATTGAAAGAAGACAAACCAACACCCGAACTCGTGTCTCCGCGTATGGCACGTTGGTCACTGTTTCTAAGTAATTATAATTATCACTTAAAGCATGCTTCAGGGAAAGAAATAGGGAATGCAGATGCTCTAAGCAGATTTCCGGACCGAATGGCAGAGTCAAAAGAGCAACATCAGGCCGTACAAGATGTACTAATGATGGAAAACCTTCCCGAAGTTCCATTGAAGGCTGGCGTACTGGCTAAATTGACAGCGAGAGATCCTGTGTTAAGAAGAGTTCTAGATTATGTCCGTATCGGATGGCCTCGAGATTTAGAAGAGATATTTGCACCATACGTCCAACGCAAGTATGAACTGTCCACTTACAGAGGCTGTCTCCTGTGGGGGAGAAGGGTAGTCATACCAGAAAGATGCAAAGAACAAGTCCTACAAATATTACATTCCACTCACGTCGGAATGGTGAGGATGAAAGCCCTCGCTCGTAGCTACGTTTGGTGGCCACGCATCGATCAAGACATCGAGAAGACCGTAAAGGTCTGCAACGCCTGCCAAACTATCTGCAGAATGCCAGCGCATGCTCCAGTACATCCATGGGAATGGTCTACCAGGCCATGGAGTCGTCTACACATCGACTTCGCTGGTCCGTTCAAGGGCAGTATTTACTTCCTTGTAGTGGACTCCTACTCAAAATGGTTTGATGTGGAACGTGTTCCATCCACATCTGCAGCAGCAGCCATTAAGACTTTACGAAGATTGTTCGCTACACACGGGCTCCCAGACGTTGTGGTAAGCGATAATGGTACTGCATTTGTTTCAGATGAATTTCGTAGTTTCCTTCGTAAAAATGGCATCAGACAAGCAACAAGCGCCCCGTATCATCCAGCCTCAAACGGTCAAGCTGAGCGTATGGTTCAAGAGATGAAGCGTACCCTCCCAAGACTAGGTGAAGGTGAAGACGATGTGAAGCTTGCAAGATTTTTGTTAAGTCAGCACACCACGCCTTCCACAGTGACCGGATGCAGCCCCGCTGAAATTCTATTAAATAGAAAATTGAAAACATGTTTGGACCTACTTCACCCAAATTTCTATGAAGAAATGAAGGCGAGGCAGGAAGAAACCATAACAACACGAAGAGATCCACGTCAATTTAATCCAGACGACGACGTTTGGGTAAAGGTTCCGCTTCAAAAGAATACTTGGACTCCAGCTCAAGTTGTTGAACAGACAGGTCCTATCTCGTACGAAGTTGAAGACGAAAATGGGAAACGACATAAACATCACGTCGACCAATTAAGAAAAAGGGTAATACCAGAGTCACAACAAAATCAAGAAGATTCTGGTATCGCCAACCTTCCTCCTGATATTCCTGCAAGTTGTGATGACACAACAACAACAACAACCAAGAGTCCACAAGTAAGGACATCTCCAGAGGCAACCCCAGGTAGACCACGTAGACTTCGCAAGCTACCAGCTCATCTACAAGACTATGTCATGACTTTATCTGACGGTGAAGAGGTGTCATGTCCTAATGTTGAGAACACTGTGCCGGAAAAAGGTGGGACACTGTCACTAAGGAAGTATTAGAAAAAACAAGACTTGTGTGCGTGTCATCTTGTCAAATAATTATATATTTGTGTAACTTGTATGTTCTGTAAATACAATAAATATAACAAATTAAAATGGACAAGGTAAGTAAATTTCACATGAAATATATATTATTTTATAAAATATCGATTGTAATTATGAAAAATTATTAATTTAGAATAAAAAGAGATCCGGAAATTTTACGGACGAAGAAACAAGATTAATAAAGGAATTAGTAATGAAATATTGGACAGTAGTCGAAAATAAAAAATCAGACAGGTGTACTTGGAAGCAGAAGAGAGAATGCTGAACAAAAATTGCCGATGAATTTAATTCATCAAATCCAAATCTGCAACAGGCAAGGACTGCTGACATTTTACAGAGAAAGTGGGGGAATGTTAAAAAAGAAATATTAAACAAAAAGCATCACATGAGAAGAATTACATGAAGGGCACAAGTGGTGGTCCTCCAATATCTGTTCCGGTGTTTGGCATAGAAAATTAAATTTTAGATTTATTAAATATTCAAGTTACCGGAAATACGTCCGAGTTTGATTGTGATGTGATTGAATGTATAGTTATGAATTTTATTATATACAATTGAATATTGAAAGAAAAATTATGTTTCCATTTTCAGATAAATTATCAGAACCGAAATTAGGACAAAGTGGTACGACGGCGACGGTAGAAGTAAACAGTATCGTTTATGTGGAGTGATTACACTCCAGAGTTATTAAAGATGCCCATATATGAAAAACTTTTACCAGCAAAACCATTGGACGTGTGTACTTTTTAAAAGTTTTATATAATTTTTGAAATTACGTTTATATGTGTACATAGTTTTATAGATAACATAACTAAATAGTAATACAAATGTTATAATATCAGTACCAGGCCCATCTTCGACAGAAGTTGCATCATCTGTTTCACGTGATGATTTTAACACACCAATTGTTCCACCAAAACCTGCACAACGTAAGATATAAAAACTTATAAAGATATATCAATTTATTTATTTCCTCTTCGTCACTAGAAGATTGTAGCTCCAATATATCTTCGTCCATTTCAGTGTATTTCTAATAAAATAAGTACTTTATACTATGTAAGTAATATTTAAATATAACTTATATTATTGTACTTACGAAAATATTGCAAAATCTTTTATATTGATAAATTAATTATTTAATGACATTAAATTGAATTGACATTGACAGTTTCAAGATAATCGACGCTTATATCAATAAACGATACCTCGTCCTGGGATTAACATAAGCTATAGTTTAACAATGAAACTGATACTGAAATACACCTTATTTTGCTTAATCTATAGCTTAAACTGTATCTGAAATACCGGCCCTAAATAGATTTAATTTTGTACGTTTGGTAACCTGTAAAATTGAATCTGAAATTGTAACAATAGTGGTCATTTATAACGATAGACATCGAATTGAAACAAAATTACTAAGTAATGAGACCCTTAGCGTAGATGGCAGCAGGAAGCTACTCTCTTAGAGAACGTATTACAAGGTATAAACTTTTGTAAGAATGAAGAAAAAACATATTATTGAATGTAATCATGATATAGAGTGATCAAAAAAGAGTGAAGCGTGCCGCTCAGCCGTTCCATACGATTTTGACATTTGCCGCTTGCTTAGTATGACAACATTACTATTTCCATGGGCATACCTTTCGACTTTTGCTAGCTGTCATAAAAATAATTCCAAAAACCGTCTTCTTTACGTTCACCGGAAAGAAAATATGTTTCAAGAAGAAATTTATCACATTCTTCATTAAAAGCCATAATGTAAAGAAATTACTTACAGATTTTTTACGAAAGTATGCGAAATAAATATCAAATGAATTAACGTGCGACGGTACGACAATGAATCAAATGTCATGTAGGTACCTCCCATCATCTGTCATACATGTGTCCCAGCGTTTGGTTGGAATGGGCGTTTAAAGTGGGAAAACAGTTTTTTTGTAAATAAAAAGTGTCCGGCAGAAAATTAAACCATGATATTGAACACGATAATAGTACATTACATTTTGTACAGTGTGTCTGCTGTAAGCGGGCCACCATTGCTAACTTTCTTATTTGAAGAGATAGAAAGACGATTAAATGGACAAAGTTGGGCGATATTATACGACAAATTTAACGGTGGAAAATACAAAACAATTGAACATCAAATACGCGACTTATTCAACAAAATAATTTTTTTTAAATGGAATGCCATATTGAAAATGGTATCATTTAAAAGATTTTTATTATCTGAATATAAAAGTTCATTATCACTATGCCTCTAAAATTAAAAACAAAAGAGTTATTTGAAGTTGAAATTTAAATATTTTATTTCATATTTTGATACAAATACAATATTGTTTCTATGGAAAGAACAAAAACAAATAACGAAATTAATTATTAACTAGTAAACTTAAAAAAATTGTTCAAAATGTTAACCATTTCTTTCACGATAAATGTGTGCTCTTTTTATCACAGACTTCATTGTTTTAGTCAACATCCTTTTTGATATTAGAACACAGGCAGCAGTAATTCTGTTTTTTAATTCATCAACCGTATTCACTGGTTTTTGATATACTTTATCTTTAATAAAACCCCAGACAAAAAAATCTAGGGGCGTAAGGTCAGGTGACCGTGCTGGCCACGGAACAGGGCCATATGTGCCAATCCATTTTTGAGGGAATATATCATTCAAATAGTGCCTCACTGCTAGCGCATTGTGTGCTGGAGCACCATCCTGTTGAAAGAACTTCATATTTCGTGCAACGTTTAATGGCATATTATCAAGATAGTTCTCGAAAGTATCTTGAAGAAAATGTAAATATACTTCTTGAGTCAAACTTCTGTCAAGAAAATAAGGGCCAATCAAATATGTATCTAATACACCTAACCAAACGTTAACACCGAAATGACCTTGAAAACTTGTCGGGTCCAAAAATTATTTTGATAACTCCACCGATAATGAATATTCTATAATCCCGTCGATGCTCGTTTAATATCCACTGGCAAAATTCAAGCCTTCTTTCAAAATCACGATCTTGTAAATGATGAATTTTACGACATTTATATGGTTTGAATTTATTTTTCTTCAAAATTTTTCTTACCGAATCTTTATTAACGTTAGTATTAGTTTCAATTTCTCGTAATGATACTTCTTCAGTATTTTCCATTTTGTGGTAAGTATGCGCCAAAACATTTTCTACATTTTCTTCGTTTTCTGTCGCTTGATCACGTTTTCTTTTTTCTTCACGTAATTTAGCGGTTTCTCTTAAGCGGATTTCAATTTTCCTAAAATATGTTCTACTGGGTTGAGGTCTATTAGGATATAGTTCGAAATACTTTTGCGCACTGGCTACAGAATTTTTATTACACTTTGCATAAACAAAAAGCATATCAACTTATTCATCATTAGTATATTTTTCCATTTTGTTGACAGCATCTATCAATAAAATGTCAATTGTTCTTTGTTTAATGTTAGTTTCTGTTGTTTCCATAGCAACAATGATATATGTGTATTAAAATATGAAATAAAATATTTAAATTTCAACTTGAAATAACTCTTTTGTTTTTAATTTTAGAGGCATAGTGATAATGAACTTTTATATTCATATAATAAAAACCTTTTAAATGGTACCATTTTCAATATGGCATTCCATTTAAAAAAATGTTATTTTGTTGAATAAGTCGCGTATTTGATGTTCAATTGTTTTGTGTTTTCCACCGTTAAATTTGTCGTATAATATCGCCCAACTTTGTCCATTTAATCGTCTTTCTATCTCTTCAAATAAGAAAGTTAGCAATGGTGGCCCGCTTACAGCAGACACACTGTACATTATTTAATATTACTTACTTTATTATTATTGCATAAATTGCAATAAATTTCAAAAATTTTCAATAAATAATTGTTCCGCTAATGGTTAGAATAGATGCCTCTGAAATTTTAGATTGGAATTCGATTCCCTATTAGGGTACCTAATTATTTTATTCTTTTTCCATAAAAATTGTTGAACTTTTAAAAAACTATTTTATATTTCGTATTACTGCCATTTAAAAATAATAGTAATAACATTGTAATAAATTAAAAGAAAATAATTGACAATAATTGATTACAATAATCAAGACATTGATATAATAACCCTCAATCATTTTTGATCACTCTCAACGCAAATATGCAATAGGTACAATAACACAAACTTATCACAAATTTAACAAATACGTTAAATTCAAATTATTATTTTTTCAACACATTATTGTATATCATATCTGAATTGGAAAAATCTTCTCTTCCTGTGAATATTTCTCCATTTTCAGTAATGATAACTCAAAGCAGAGCGTTTGTGATAGGTAAAATTACAAACAAATATAATGACATTTTACTTGTCTGAAACGTATCTGTGAGATTGTGTAATATTTTACGTCAGAAAAGCTCTGAGTTATCAGTATTGAAAATGGAGAATTATGCCCAGAAGAGAAGATACAAATCATTGAGTAGTATTATTTTGATGAAAACTATATTTTATAATTTTTGACAGATAGAATGTCATAAAATTTGTTTGAGATTTTATTTCAATACCCTGGCTAACAGTATAAAGAAGTAACTTTTATAAAATTTAAAATTCAATTTGCTCGTTTACCAAACATCCAAAAGAAAATGAGACTACTTATTTAGATGCAGAATTTAATTCTCTACAACATTTATTTGAATCATTTTTGTCTAAAATTAATAAGCCACTTTTGCGCATAGTATGACAAAGCAGCATATCGCTCACTGCGTGCATTATAACATTGGATGCAAACGGGCTATTATTTAATCCGCTCTGTTGAAATGAAGACATATTTTTTTTAAATAATTTCTTATGAGAATGAAAACTGCAGTTCCAAAAATTATTTCAAACAAAAATAGCATTTATATTAAATGAATAGTAAGATTATTTTACTAAACAGAGCACTCAGGGCACGAAAAACGTTCTACATCAATTGATACTCATTTGAAGCCGAGTATAGATCTTAAAGTCCGCTTCACTTAAACATCTAATGTGAAGAGCGCATATCTTTTATTTGAAAACAGAATTTCTGACAGTTCAAACGATACGCATTTCTTTGTAACTTGGTTTTAATTCCATGGCTATCGCTACAAATTAGCAATATTTATACAATTTCAAATTCGATTTTACAGGTTATCAAACGTGCAAAATTAAATATTTTTAGTGATTTAAGCGTAGAATTTAATTATCCTCTGCCCAGTTGCATCGCTGAGACTTAAATCTTAAGCTAAACTTAAACAAAAAAATGCAAATCGAATTTTTGACAGCAATATTCAATTATTCATTTGACGATTCGATATGATATTGTCAATAGGAACACTTAACATATGAACGCCAGCGGTGCAACCGGGCATACAACTTTTATTTGAAACTTTTTTTTTAATTAATTGGTAACTTTTGCGCAAGGAAAAATTAACTTACCAAGTTAAACGCCTAAGGCCAGATTTAGTTGACATTCTGTATATAGTAAGGTGACCAGATTTCGAAGATAGAAATTCGGGACGATATATGTATATATATATACATATACAGGTGTCCCATTTAAGGTACGAATGCATTGGTATCTCGAGAACCGTAAGAGCTACGAGGTTGGTTAAATTAGACAAAAGTTGCCCCATTAGGAGGCTATTTTAATGGTGTTTTGTTATTTGCGAAAAAATGCATAGGTCACTAGATACAGGTGAAAATGTAAATTTCGCGATTTTCTTTTTTTGCTTATAACTTTGTTATATGAAATAATACGAGATTCTGGTTTGCACTTTCTTAAGGCACTTTTGTATGGTGAATTTTCAGAAGTACTCAATTTTTTTTTTATATCTAACCATTTACGAGTTACTGATAGCAACTTTTATTTTTCATATGGAGGTCATATTAAGCTATGGCATTTTCAAATAGAGATTTTTTTTTTAGCTTTACAATGATATAAAACAATAATAATTTATTTTTATAATTAACAGAAAAATTAATAAAAATTGTTATTTATACTAAAATGAAATTGAAAAAAGTAAATCGAAGGCTGCTATGGAAACAACAAACAACAAAAAAGTGCAACAATTGAATTTCTGAATTTTACTTGACAATAGTAGATTATTACGAGTAATAAAAATGAATTTTTCTCGTTGGGAAAAATATGATATGTTGAATTGTTACATTCGTTGTCAAAGTTCGTTTTTTCATTTTTAAACAATAATAAATTTGTAACCCTTCTAAATTATTTTGATGAAGTAGCCTTATATTTCTCTGAAGCATGAATATTTCTTAGAACATCTTTTTCTTTTTTGATTTTCTTATAAAAGTCCGCGCAATTTTCATTAAAATTTATTTTGGTGATTAACATACTCTTCAAAGTGTCCACTTTAAGTTGTGTCTTATCACTAGTCCAAAAACTGTTCATAATGCTAAATACTCGCTCCTCGCTCATTTGCAGTATTAGGGCCGGGAAGACAAAAGAAAAACTCTGGCAATTTCAAAACATTTGAATAAGGAATCTGGTTCATTACAATATGTAGTTATTTCCATCCACCTCTGAACTGGGCACGACTTATTTTTTGACCATTCCGTGGTATATTATTTAACGTAAACATATTCCTCATATATATCAATGTCCAATAATTTATAAATTGGTATCATTTTATTAATTACCGAAAAGACTGTTTCAACTTGACTTCAGAAGGGATTTCATTTAATATGATATGCGGTCGGTATGGAGCGTGTCATTTAAATTTATATTTTCAGTTTGCAATCTACACTACTTAAATAAGTATATGCATTTAAACTTTTGTATTCTCATATTACTGTTTTTTCGGGGCAATTCGGGACAAATGCTATAAATTCGGGACCAAAAAACGAGTTGTAAAAAATCGGGACAGGGACTAAAAATTCGGGACTGTCCCGGGAAATTCGGGACGTATGGTCACTTTATATATAGGACATATAAATGTAATTAAAAAATTAAATGAATGAAATGCATACTTTTACGCCATATCCTGGTAAATCAGCTAATACATAGTCTTCTGGGTTATTATTTATTAAAATTTTATATCCACTCTGATAACCACAAGCACTCATACGCCTTGGTTTAATTTTATATCGTTCAGATAAATACCTAAAATTATTTTAGTAGGTATGTTAAATAAATAGTTAATAATAATTAATAATTATTAGCATGTACCCAGCAAAAGGTCGATCTTTTATTGCGTAATAGTTGGATGAACAACAAAGACCTTCAGAACTCACAATTTCTTCAAATAAACTGTCACATCTCCAATACCGGTCTTTTAAAGTACAGCTATTCAAAAGTTCTTGACAGGCCGGGCGAATAGACATCATTATTCCTTGAACTGTCAAATTATTTACATCTATAATTTTTTGTAGATCATTATAATAGGCAGTATATATAGGATCATATTGTAGATATAACATTTTTATAAGATGTTTTATTAAAGATGTTATATACTTTCTACTAAAGCCAATAGGATATTTTCTAAAAAAAATAAATTTTACATATTTATTTTATTCTGTAAAAGGTAAAGTATTAGATTACATATTATCAATGAAATTATTGAGTTTTCGAGCTGATACTTTATTTAAATTGCATATAGTAACTGCAGGAAAATGATAACTCCAAATTGGATTATACACTGAGTCAGCTACAGTTTCAATTGGATTTTGCTTATTAAATTCCCAACTTGTAAATAATAAAAACATACTGACGAAAATTGAAATAAATATTATTAATGCCCACACACATCTAAAATATGACATTATTTATCTTATTAAAATATTTCACGTAATAAATTGTACCGAGCAAAAGATGATGAATTTTTGTAAACCATATATTTGTAGCCATGGAGATCAGTATTTATACAAAATTGTTGGGTTTCATATTTTAACATTTGATAAAAAGTTACATTATTTTTCATTTCAATATTCATTTTATATAATAGAAATTAAGAATATTTTGCTCTTTATATTTTACTTATATAAAATATTAGCATTTTTTTCTATACAAAACAGGAAATTAAATGTCAGCTTAAAGGATGTAACTTTAATCAAATATTTATAATTTTATAAATTTATTTGGCACAATAAAAGCAAATTACAATCAATAAAATTAATCAAATGATATCACAATAATAGGAGTAGTTACTTAATTTGTAAAAATGAATTACTGCACATCTAGATAAATATTAAAAACTATATAAATAAGAAACAAATTAAAGTTATTCAAAATAACAAGAGCATATAATTATTGAAAAAAATGTTAACTAGATTTTGTATTTAATTTTGTGGATGACATCGCTACTCCTTCATCAAGCAATAATTGAGCCTGATGTTTTCCTGATTCATACGCTCCGTGTGTTGTGGAAAAGTGTTCAGGATGTGTATGTTCTCCTGCTAGCAATACACGGGCTACGTTTGCTGAGTCTCTGAGTGGCTGTTGTAGTAATTCTGGTAAAAGTACGCGGTCATCGCACTTCGGAGTTGTGTGACTATATCCACCAAGAATCCACGGATTCGACGACCATGTACTTCTAAAATCAGATAAATATTAATCAAAATGATTGAAAGGAAATGCATTTGATATAAAATATAAACGTTATATTGAATACTTACATTATTAAAGTCCTGACTGTTTAATACATGCAAAACAAAACAATATCTTTAAATAACTAATTAATGAAAATTCAACTACTTGTATTTACGAATATTAATCATGCATTATAAGCATTTATTTTATATGTTAATGTTATAACAAGGGATCTATAATATATGTATGCCTGTATGTCTGTATTTCTTTTTTAAATTATTTCGATATCGATGTTTATTTTTTTATCAATGTAGATTTTACAATTTATTACTTTTTTACCTCCCGCTACTCTTGGTAATAGAGGTATAGGAATCGTGTTAGAAATCGCATATCTGGATTTTGGTAAATGACCACGTTTTAAGGTCCCTAGAATCCGATTTTAACATTTTCACAATGATGCCTGTGGGTGTGCGTATGTGTGAGTCCTCTTTATGCTCTAACTCAAATACTATAATTCAGAAAATTTTAAAACCTTGTATATTTACCTTATTCTAATATGAAAAGAAGCCATTAGATTTGGTGTAAATCAGATAAGTGGAAATGCATTTTACTTGAAGCTCAAAATAGTTTTTCTTCGAAAAATACCTTTAAGGGCCAGTTTTACAATCTCCGATTAGAATTTTAACTGTAAGTTAAATAAACTGTTGAATCGGATTATTGACAACGATCAATTTGTCATTTGACAGTTCATTTCGTTTTAATTTATTTAAGTGACAGTTCAAATTTTAATCAGAGATTGTAAAACTGGCCCTAAATGTCATTTTTTTGCTATTTATGTTGTTATAAAAATTAAAGATTATTAAATTTTCTACAGGCATGCATTGATACTTTTTAATATTGGTATTGGATTCTTGCTAAAAATCGCATATCCAGATTTTAGAGAATAAGCAAGTTTTAAGGTCACTAGAATCCGTTTTTAACATTTTTACAATGATGTCTGTGTATGTACGTATGTGAGTATGTATGTGTCTGGACGGTATTTCAAATACTGAAGACTAAAAACCAATATAACTACGTATTTCTTAATCTGATATTAATTGGAAGTGCTGAAAAGGTTTCGGTAACAACTGAACAACCGGAAGTAGTAGTTTCTGTAAAAAAATCTTCTCAGTATTATCTTTTTGGAAATTTATGTTATTACAAATATTAAAGAATATAAAATTCTCTATCCGATACATGGAACATTTTTATTATATCTTCTATAGATTTAGAGATAGAGAATTATAAATAAATAAAATAATCCGTTCATGGAAACCAGTTGAAAAATTAAAATGTAATTGACAGAAAAATGTCAGTATCAAAAATCCAGATAAGTACATTACTGAAGGCTTTTTCTGGGAAGTACCTTTCATATTTCTTATTTTATTATTAATTAAATATTTAAAATATTATAGATACATATATTACATATACGCATCAGAAATACCGCCAATCTCGTCAATGAATTTGAAGAGTCTCAAACATTTAGAAGAGTAGGAGGAAACATTTATAGAATGAATTAAAAAGTATAAAAATATATTAACAATAGAATTTTTGTGTGTGTACCAAAAATATTAAATATAATATGTATGTACTTATATAGCCTAATATGGAAATGACGAGAGGTCTTGTGCTGGCCACAACAAATATTTCTATATATTTTATAGATAAATATATAAAATAATTTATTTTATAAATCCCGGAACCTATGTTTTAAAAGTAAGCTCAATTCCTTAAATATCTTAAAAAAACTTTGGATATCAAAAAAATATAAAGACATCCAAAAATAAATTAAAGACGTCTTTATTTCATTCAATGATATCTTTAAATACCGTGAGTATTTTTTAACGTGAAACTGGGTTTGTCATATCCATGGTTACGACTTGACATTTGATTGACAGCAATGTATTTGCCCGTTCCATTTAAAATGAAACATAGGGAACGAATTTGACATTTGATAAGACGTCAATAGAGGTTAATTTTGTTTAAATAATTATACCTGCATTCTAAAAATTAGTTGTAGAAAAAATGTGCCCGAGTGGTTTTCTGACTCAGCTAAATTTCTTACAATATTTAAATATAATACTTCTGTCAAATTCATTCCCTATGTGTCATTGTCATTTTAAATGAGACAGACAAATATATATAGGGAAATTCAACGGTTATCTGTCATATTGACAAGATGTCATTAGAGGTTAATTTTGTTTAAATAATTATACCTGTTTCTAAAAATTAAATTTAGATGTAGAAAAAGCACTATGTGCACCTTGTGCCCGAAATATGTTTAGTGCTCCCGAGTGGTTTTCTGACTCCGCTGAATTTCTTACAATTATTTAAATATAATACATCTGTCAGATTCGTTCCCTATGTTTCATTTTAAATGGAACGGGCAAATACATTGCTGTCAATCAAATATCAAGTCGTAACTATGGATATGACAAACTCAATGTTTCACGTTAAAAAATACTCACGGTAATTTGAAATATCTTTAAATGTAGAATAAATATCAAAATGGCGTTTCACACTAAGGCTGTGACCGATTTTGCATTTTGGCATTTAGTATTTAGGTCTTCTTCACATAAATACAATTCCGAATGGCACACTAATGACAACCATTGGTTTGTATGGCAACACTTTAGAACATCAAATATTAATATTATAATTCGCAAAATATATTTTAAGAAGTTACTCTTTGACAAATTTGACGTTTTGCACAAATTATAGCAACGAATATGATTTGTTTAATTAGTGCGCGTCAAATTCAAGACAGTGTACTCTTGCAAAACCCTACAATCTAATTCATAAAATACTAAATATTAACGTTATTTGCGGCATGTAAATTTAGAATTTAGATAGGGTTAGTGATGGTCCCGAATTCGAGCTTTCCTCGACTCGACTCGAAGCTTAACTCGAAAAGGAGTCAAGTTTTTGAGTTAAACTAAACATTTTTTCGCGCTACATGTATTGTAAGTATGTATTGCAACCATAGTTACTACGTATTAAGTTACCTTTTATATTTGTTTATAATTGTTCCTTGACGACGGAACTTAATAATTTTACTTTACATTCCTAGGAAAATAATCACAGATAACTTGAATTGAAAATTGTAGTAAAAAAAAAGAATAATGTTGATGACAGATGTTAACCAGGCTATATTTTTGAATATTTAAGCATAATCTTTTAGTAGCGCGAAAAATATAATAAGTAACACGCCTCGGTCTAGTACAACTTCCTCGGATATAAAGATGTACTTACATTCCTTGTTACTTAAATAACTATTATTTCGAGTCGAGTATCGAGTCAAGCCATAATTTCACTTTCAACTTTTAATTTTCAATTCCAATCGACCAAGGTCCAATTCCAATTTAAGGTAACGCATGCGCATAGTGTTGCTGAAAGTCAATTGTCAAACTCAGCTGCCATTACTTTGTTATTGTCTTGAAGTTTATTGTGAAACTTTAGAAATGAACCGCGAAAAATCTCTTCAGCTTCAATTATCTTCTGTCAAAAGTCTTGATGTAAGCAAATGTGTACAGAAATGTGGACAAAAAGCACAATACAGGGTGTTTACGGTCTTTTTGTTTTATTTTTAATGGGTGATACTACATGTCAAAAGAAGGCGAAAAACATTAAAACACCTTAGTAAAATATTTATAATAAAAGAGATATGAATTTTTTTTAGTTTTTATTTTTATGGAATTAAAACAGAACAATAAGCGCTTTTATGACAGATGTTCAAAGTTATCATCCTGCTGCTGTATGCAGTCTTGCTCGGCGTATCCATGAATTAACGTACTTTGCAAGGCCCATTCCTTGTCGAATTTCCGCCGCTGTTGCTTCCACCCGGTTACGGTCGATAATTTCGGTGGTGTATACCATGTCTTTCATATGCCCCCGCAAATAAAAGTCCAATGGTGTTAAGTCAGGTGACCGCGGAGGCCAAGAAACAGGACCGCCCCGACCAATCCACTTATTTCCAAATGGATGGTTTAAGTGATGACATACGAGACGACTGAAATGCGCCGGTGCACCATCGTGGAGAAACCACATTTCTTGACGCACATTTAAGGGAACATCGTCTAAAAGTTCTGACAAATTATTTTGCAAAAAAAAAAAATAATTATTAGCATTTAGTCGTTCTGGCAACACAAAGGGTCCAATCAACTGTGAATTCACCAATCCGGCCCATACGTTCACAGAAAATCTGTATTGAAAATGACAACGACAAACAACATGCGGATTTTCAAAACTCCAGATATGCGTATTGTGGCAATGTGGCAATTGTTTATGCCGTTACGAATAAACGTAGCTTCGTCAGTTGCCAACACACTCAACGAAAAATTAGGGACTTCGTCATTTTTGAGCAAACCGCAGAACGCGTTGAGGGTGATCTTGAGGTTGTAAAGCTTGTACTCGCTGTACATGAAACGGATGTAGTTGATATTCGCGTAGTGTTCGCCATACAATGCGATTTGAGATACCTATTTGCCGAGCAATTTGCCGTGTACTGGTTGAAGGATTTTCGTCAACGAGGTTTAAAATTTGTTCATCCGCATTTAAAATTCGTCGGAACCGACTAGGACCTCACGCCCTTGATTATTTCGCAGATCACCAGTATCTCGAGCACGTATTACTAAATTAGTGAACTGATGGGGTACAGGACATTGCCTATTTGGAAATCGCTCTATGTAAAGACGACTTGCTGCAGTTGAATTTAGATGCACTTCCCCATAAATGAGCATCATATCAACTAATTCCGTATTAGAATACCGATGGTACATTGTACACCTTTTACACAATTAATAACAATAATCAATTAGAAACTGACGGTGCACAATTAAATAGTAACAAACTGCAACTGACAGATAAACAAATTAAAAAATAAAAGAGTGCAATTTGTCATTACACAGGTTACTACAACTTTTTTCAACATTAATTTACCTCCCCTTTATAAAAAACTACAAAAATTCATATCTCTTTTATTATACCGTGAGTATTTTTTAACGTGAAAAAATTGGGTTAGTCATATCCATGGTTACGATTCGACATTTGATTGACAGCAATGTATTTGCGTGTCCCATTTAAAATGAAACATAGGGAACGAATTTGACAGATGAATTATATTTAAATATTGTAAGAAATTTAGCCAAGTCAGAAAACCACTCAAGAGCACTAAACATATTTCGGGCACAAGGTGCACACAATATTTTTTCTACAATTAAATTAAATTTTTAGGAAATAGGTATAATTATTTAAACAAAGTTAACCTCTAATGACATCTTGTCAATATGACTGATAACCGCTGAATTTTCCTATAAGTTACGACTTGACATTTGATTGACAGCAATGTATTTGCCTGTCTCATTTAAAACATAGGGAATGAATTTGACAGAAGTATTATATTAAAATATTGTAAGAAATTTGGCCAAGTCAGAAAATCTCTCGGACACTAGGTGCACACAATATTTTTTCTACAACTAAATTTAATTTAGAAAGCAGGTATAATTATTTAAACAAAATTAACCTCTATTGACGTTTTATCAAATGCCAAATTCGTTCCCTATGTTTCATTTTAAATGGGACACGCAAATACATTGCTGTCAATTAAATGTCGAATTGTAATCATGGATATGACAAACCCAATGTTTCACGTTAAAAAATACTCACGGTATAGCTATTTATGTATTAAGGGCGAAATGATATAGATTTTGGCCCGCGGTGCAAGATTGAAGCCCGACGCGTAGCGGAGGGTTACAATGCATGTAGGGCCAAAATATATTTCGCCCGTAATACATACAATATTTTTTGCACATCCGGAGTAGTGTTACTTCATTACCGTGATCAAAGTAAAACGATGTTCAAATCAAATTTAGATCATAATAGTCTATTTGACATATGTACGTTGTCACGGATAACAATGAAAACAAGCAAGTTAATGATAGATGTAATTATTTTAACTGGGCACGAAAAGTTCTAGGGCGAAAATGACTACTTTTTCGTCCTCGGTCGAAAAATAGTGTCATTTCACCCTTAAAATAATGCTATTTGTCCGACTTTTACGCCCGGATGCGCAAAAAATATTTTACTAAGGTGTTTTAATGTTTTTCGCCTTCTTTTGACCTGTAGTATCACCCATTAAAAATAAAACAAAAAGACCGTAAACACTCTGTATACACACGCGGAATCTGATATTTTGCGCATGCGTCATATTTGGTTCTGAACGTAGCTTTAATATTTACGAAATGTAATTTTTTTTTTCTTTTAAATACAATATATAACATACCTTATAAATTTGGTATAGAAATCATTTTACCACCATTTTCATGTTTAGGAATTTAATTATTGATTTTTTTAATGAAAAAATTAGTTTCGAATCGAACTTGTCTTATTTTTTTATTTCGAGTCAAATTTTAAGGCGAGTTGAGTCGATTTTTTTTTAACTTGCCTCGAGTATTCTCGAATCCATCTCTAATTAAAGTAATAAAAGTGCAACATCGGACACAGCATAAGCACATAAGTAAAACTTTTACGTAACCAAGAAAAAAACTACATAATAAATTACTTAATTCTTATGAAGATAGATTTAGATAAAATTAATAAATTCATATTTCTAGCCTTTTGCTCATTCATTCATCCTCAGCTAATTTAATAGTAATAGTACCCTTTGGTTCATTTGTTGCTGCGAATTTCATCTTAGAGCTTGAAAACGCATGACAGTGTATTGCACATGTAGCAGTGCAATATTTAGGAGTCAATATTCAACGATTACAATGCAGGTATGCCATTAGAGTTCGGAAAAACACTACATTCTGTTAAATACTAATACCGTAGTACGTAGCTGTATAATCTAATTAATTAATAAGTAAAAATAATTTTGTTAATATTGCTCATGCTGCAGAATTTCGGATTTCCTACATTATTATAATGTTATTCATACATGCATGTCTATTTTGAAAGATTATAAAAATATACATATTAATAAAACAATATTTATGATTCTTTATCTATTTCTCATGCACGTCCAAAAAGTTTGTAATGAAAATTACCTGATAACTTGTATAGGATTTGGTATGTTATTATTTTTGGTAAATGTACGTAGAAGATCTGCACATCTATATCCAATTTCTTCTTCACTAGCAGATTCCACCAGTTCAGCTCCTCGTCCACCTATCCATCCCAGAAGCATACGTGGTTGATCAAGGACTGAATCAAACCCTGACAGATATCGACTCCAATCATCGCCATAAGAGTGGTTGTAGTTAAAAATAAGCTGAAACCCCTCTTCGTCACCCCACCATCTTTCTTCAAAGAGCAAAAATATTTTTCCTATTCCAGCAAAACCCATAGCATTAATGATGTCAGTCATTTCAACAGGTAAAGAAGGTGTAAATAATTTAGAAGCGCTTTTCTTAAGAACACCGAGGGAAGAAGTTACTATAACAGCATCAGCTTCAATAATAGTAGAATTTTGGCACGTTAACTTCACAGTATTTTTAATGGTTCTCCAGTCAATATTTATAACAGGATGAGATGTTAGTAAAATATTTCTGGGTAATTTTTCTAATAAAATATCTACAATTGAGCCATGTCCTTTAGAATAATTGATATGAGCTTGACCTTCAGATGTCGGACAAAAATATCGTCCCCAATATTTAGCCGATACAGTGTATAAGTTGTCACAACAATTATCAATAACTTGGAAACGAACATTCCAGTCATATAATTCTAAATATAACTGAATTTCTTCGCTAGATATTGAATTTTCTTTTAAATATTTTCCAAATTTTTCTTCTAAATATTTTCCTACTGATTCAGGTACATCTACAGAATTAACAAATTCTTCACAGTCTTCTAATATATGACCAATAATAAAATTAACTTTTTGTACAAGAAAATTGTTAAACCTGAATCCATCTTCTCTTAGGAAAGCCCCCTTTCCTTCATATACGGTTCTTTTGGATATGAGATTATGGTCTTTGGAAATTTGCCATAAAGAATTCTTATTTCCATGTAGCCACTGAGCACCAAGGTCTACGTAACCATCTGCTACCTTCAAGCTCTGGATTCTACCTCCAGCTTTATCTTGAGCTTCAAGAATTAAAATATCAGTGCACCCAGCTTCAGCTAGAATGACAGCTGCCCCAAGACCAGCTATGCCAGCGCCTATGATTGCAATGTTGCATTTCAAAACTTGTGGTGCAGCACTTGAACTGAAATTAAAATTAGTTTGGTGGCATGAAGTATAAATTTTTTTAAGAAACATATTGAAACAGAAAATCATAAATATTTTGTTCCCAAGCTTGGGGTGCTTACTGAACGCCCGAATATTCAAAACCAGAATATGCATGAACAGAATTATTCAAAAACAGAATCGCGCATTGTCCGAAAGCCAATCAACAGAATCAATTATGGTTTTGAATATAGGGACGTTAAAGACTTTCCCGTAAATATAATATTCCAATAAAATTTATAATTCATTTAAAATTATTTTTTATTTTTTATGAAAAAAATGCTCATAAATAATTATTTTGCAAAATGCTTATTAAATTGATGATTTATAATGAAATAAAAAGGAAATGAACAGTGAGAAGTGATACTATGATTCATGCATGTTGTCAGTATGCTACAATCAGAGTTTGAGATTCATAAGGTACGGTTTCCTAATGTAGTTATAAGTGGCTTTCTCGGCGCGTTCCCGACAGCGCTGCAGTTCACAAAGGTGCAGATCGTCTGCCGTGGCGACAAACGATTGGTATAGTCAGGAATACTCTGAGACAGTCACTTGCGTCATGATAGCAAAAACAATATTTTTAATAGCAGATCAGGAGAATTAATTGAATAAATTAAAGAAAATAACCAAGGACATTAGACAATCGAACCGACAATGATTTACGCGAAAAATTCGCGAAATTTGTTAGCATTTATGCTCAAATGTCTACTTATTAATATGGCAGAATTATCTTCTGTTGAAATGTAATCATCTTCTAATAACATTTGTAAAATGTAATTGTTGTTTAAAATGTCTAGGAAAACAGCAGTTCCTTGCGACTAGCGAAACGATCGGCGTAAAGTCGTGGCGACCGGCCACCGCGGCTTGTCGCGCCTAGAAAACCATACTTTAGCCCAAAGTTTGGCATAGATGGCACCATTCTCTTGCCCGTATTATAAGGTACATATATTTTTGTAAGAATGAAGTATTTTTGTGTGTAATCATTACTTTTCAAAGGTATCTAGCGAACTTATCACCTGACAAAGTTTTGTTATAATTAAATAAATAACATTAAATGATTGTGTTTTGTTAGTGAATGATTGTACCACAAATTATTTCGTTTATATCTTAATAGTTATTTTTATGTATTTTTTATTTATTGTTACACGCTTTGTACATTTGTATATAAGCGGTGATTAATATATGAGGATGAGTTTTTTTCTTGTAGTTTTATCTACATGTTGTATCAGTTGCTGATGAAGATTAAATGCGAAAGACGAACACGGTCATCCATGCTTTACCCGGGATTTGAACCCGGAACCCTTGGAGCGTGAAGCGATAGCGCTACTGCTACTCCACTTGGGTCGGCTTAATAGTTAATTAATTATAACGATTTTTAATATGAGAAGGCAGCTTCACGACAGTCCCCCTCATTATAATTTGCGATTATTTTTCCTTTTTAACGATTTTTAATATGAGGGGCCAGTTTGACGATAGATTTGTACAAAAAACTACTTACCTACCGACAGTTCAAGTGACAGTTTATATATGAGTGTCAAAAAACGTACAGTTACCAGTTATTTTTACAGTATTCTCATAAAAACTTGGAAAATATGTAACTTTCGCATTTATTGAAAAACAGTTATATATTTTTCTTGAATATACTTTTTATATATTTTTTATTTTTATATATTTAATTTACAACAATTTAATTATTTGGATAACTATTAAAAATATAAAATATTTTTTTTTACAAATTCTTTTACTTTAGCAAAACTTCTGTATGAGTCTGTCATGATAGAATACAGTGATCTCTATATACAAAATGGACCGGCGACTCCTATCTCTTTACAACGGCGCGAGCTGTATCCACTCAACTGTCATGGTGGGGTGGCTATCTCTTTCTAACAGTGAGAAGTACGCATGCGTCAGCTAGTACCAGTACGACGAATTAACGATGAACATAAAGAAGAAAGCTTAAATACATTTTCGCATATCTGCTTGGTCCAACTATACACGAAAGTTAGAGAGAGATAGACACCCCACCAGTCAGGTGGGTGGTATTCTCGGTGGATACACGCAAGTTATTCAAGCCGCCGGTCCATTTTGTATATGGAGGTCACTGATAGAATACCTTAAGTAATATTTAACCATGTATTGTAATTTTTAATATTCAGGTATTTTGCAGATAAAAAATATTTTTTATCGACGAAATTTGATTTCACGAATTTAAATGATTTATTTAATATATGTAAAAACGGTCCGCTCTCAAGCGACATCTGCTATTTTCCTACGTGAAATGAAGTATAAGTACATACCGTTTAGGATAAATTATTCTCCTCGTCTAATTGGACCCAAAACTGTGAACAGGAATTTGACACATTAAAGAATACTCTCTGTTTCGACACTCCTAGCTCATCCAGAATTCACGAAGGAATTCATCTTGTCAACCGATGCCAGTGGCAAAGCTATAAGTGCCATTCTCAGTCAGAAATGTGAGGGATACGAAAGGCTAATAGCTTTCACAAATCGTCAGTTAAATAAAGCGGAAGCAAATTACACTGTCACTGAACAGGAATGTCTTGCAGTAATGTATATGGATGTAAAACACTACAGAGTTTATCTATATGAAAAAAAAAAAAAAATTACAATCATAACTGACCACTAGCCTCTGAAATGGTTATTATCGCTGACAACTTCACAATCACGCTTAGCAAAATGGCTCCAAGAATATGAGTACATCACAAGCCTGTGCACTCCAAAATTCAATGAAGTTAGTAGGCCAATGAAAGGGTCTCAATGGATATTGTACGTCCATTACCAATAAGTATGAATGGGAATAAATACATCCTAACGTTCCAGGACCACTTCACGAATATTGTCACAAGAAATAATCACAAGACACGGTGCTCCAAGGCAACTGCTGACTGACAAGGCGCAAATTTCACTTCGGAAATTTTCAAACAAATCTGTAAAATATTTGGCGTCGAAAAATTGCGAACAACTGCATACCGACCACAAACGAATAGGATGATAGAGAGAAGTCATCGTGTCTTCAAGGACATTTTGTATTACTTCGTGAATCGAGAACAAACCAACTGGGATGAATGGCTACCGTACATGCTATTTAGCATACAGAAATAGTGTATACAGTAGTAGCCGCCTCGGTGGCCGAGCGTGTTGAGGCAGTGTCTCCGACAGTGCTCAAAGCGACCTTTACCGCTTGGTCCTGAGGTCGTGGGTTCGATTCCCACCAGGGGCTTGGATGTTCGTGTGTGTCTTTAATACTTTAATAATTATATGTAAAGGTAATAATAATAAAGTATTATAGGGCTATAACTCGCAAGAGTTGAAAAGCCGACAAAATATTATACATATATTATTATAGTGTATACAGTAGTACAAACAAATCTCCATTTTTCTTAATGCATGGTCGAGATTTAGAATTACCTAAATGATGACATAACCAGATATAATTATGCAGATAACTATGCGCCCGCAAAGCAAAATATCAACAAAGCAACTAAGAAACGCATAGGCAGTTCAACAAACAATAAATACAGTAAAGTCACGAAAGTTTCACAAGTCGTGGACAGGGCCGTACTTCATCACAAAAAATATCGGACTTGGACGAACCGTGTGAACTGCTTAAAACTGCTATTTAAGGATGAGAATCTTTTAGAACAAAATTTAATTGAAAACATAGAAGTACCACAATGTGAACCAGTAGAGTGCACAGAAGAGAATAAAAATGATCCTATAATATAGGCAATGAATTCATTCATAATAATTTACAAGTGGAACGCATTCCCACTCCTGTAGTATCAACGTATCACACTCGCAGTAAAGGTCCAGCAACACAGCACCCATGGATTATGATTTAGTGTTCAATAGCTTGCGGACACTCACGTGACGAAGCGAATTAGCCAATCAAAAACTGTGGAGAAACTGTCAGATTAAAGGTCGGGGAGCTGCAGATTGTTTTGGTTTATAGCGTATTATGCGTTTTGTTTTCATTTTTTGAAAAAAAAAAAAAAATAATAACTCGATAAGCACTAAAAACTTCAATATGAGAACTGCCAAACTATGAAAACAAAACGCATAACCTCTCTCTAAACCACGCTACCAAAACAAACTTCAGGGTTGCGTTCCAAAACCCTACTCTAGAGTATGAAATTACTTAAAATCGTTCCAAAACTAGTGATCTTACTCTCAGAGTTTACTCTTAACCAGTTCCAAAACTGCCAGAATTTAATCCAAAGTGATACTCTACTTACCCTACTATTGAGGAGTGTACAGAAATTACTCCACAATATTTTCAAACATGAATGTTTATGATTCTCAACATATGAAATAATTTGCCTTTTTGAAAGAAAAAACGATTTTGGTTGAAAATAAACATAAGTAAACACATTGGCCTGTATTATAAACAAGCGCTTGTAATACGGGCTTGACATTAATGTTGTAATTATAAGTAGTTTTGTTAATTTTTTAAAATTATTTTTAATTTAGTTTCAATTTTTTACTCCAACAAAACTCATTCGTTCAAAAACACACTACACTCCAATATTCGGTACTCTTGAATTTGGAACGCAGTCCAGCTTTCTGACCTTCGATCTGACAGTTTCTCCCCAGTTTTTGATTGGTTAATTCGCTTCGTCATGTCAGTGTCTGCGAGCTACCAAGAACCAAGGAAATAATGAAAATAATATGTGTATTGATTTTCCAATTTAAGTGTGCAAGTAAATAATTTAAACATCGTTCATAACGTATTCAAAATTATTAAATATTATATTTCTTTCCTCTTTCTATTTAAATAAATATTGCTTAGAACTTCAATTAGCAACTTATTTATGGGATGTACTGAATTGGCCAGGTCACTGATAAGAATTGCAGAAATACGTTATAGATGGTAAACGTAGAAAACATTTAGAATATTTTGTGTCATTTGGAAAATCAATTATTTAGAAAAAATGATTTGAAATGTGTGAATGTTATTCAGAGTAAAATATCAAGCACCAGTGACATGTATGCTGAGGAAATCACATAAAACCACAAGAAGCAGATGAACCATTCAGGGGATGATGAGTGGTCAATCGTTTATGTACCCTCAAACTTATCTACAGACCAGTGGCACGCAGTAATTTTCCCCATCTCATATGGCGTGTTACGAAATATGGTGAACATAGAGACTTTAAATGTAGTTACAAGTAAAATTGTGCTCCTCCGGATATAAATATTTAAAGAAGGGAGGAATATAAGACTAGATCACCACTTAATTGAGGTCATAATAGTTTGTGTTATTATTTGCTAATATTGCAGAATAAGCAATAGTAGTATTATTGTTTCATAATTAGGTTACAACTCAATTGTTTGATGTCTTAGCACTACACTAATATGAACCTAACTTGCTAAACTTTAATTTGATAGTTACACACACAGAACAATAACATTCAAATTACCGCTAACGCAAAGTGACATAAACATGGATTGGCCACAGAGAAAAGAATCACGTGTAAGCCCGGGATCCATTATCAAATTTGAAAGATAAAAAAATATTTTCGCACTTCCGAGACTAAAGAGCGATTCCAATCACTCGTTTCAGGGACTAAAGTTCAAATTCAGTCCCAGAGGGATTAAATATGAAAAAAATCCCTGGAGGACTAAAGTAAAAATAAACAAGATGTTTCCATAACATCATACAGTAACATACATGTTACTATGATTTATTTATTCGGATCTGCACTACATTTTGAGCAGGCGTTGAGTTTAAATTTGAACAAAATTTTTGACATTTGTATTGTCAAATTGTAAGATTAATTCACAGATAACAGATACTATTAAGATAGTCAACTGCAATGATAAAGTAGTAGGCATTCATGCCCTGCAATACTAGCGCTCGGTGTCGTAAGACATAACTAAAATCAGTATGGCGAGTAGTATCGGGGATAGTCTGCATCCCGCATTACTGTTGAGTACATATTTATTCTTTTTTTATTGAGGTAGTAATAAACAGAAAAATACTAAATATATATTTAAAAAGAAATAGAACGCATATTTATTTCTAAAAATTAAGGAAAATATAAAAATATAGTCAGATATCCTTTTACCATAAGGTGTAGGGTATACAAATACATTTAGTTGTGTACAAATTTCGCCCATTGCTTCTTATTCCTTGCCATCTTCCTAGTGTTTTGAATCGTCGTATTTTTCTTCTCCATGATCTTCAATATTTGCTTATCCCAGTTGTCTTTCGATCTGTTTTTTCTACCACTTTTGTCATCCATATTTGTCTTACCGGTCTAGCTTCGTTCATTTTGATCATATGGCCCCACCAAGCTAGCTCTCTCTGCTCAATGAAGTCCGATACAGACTTACATTATAATTGTTCTTTAATCATTTCATTTCTTGTTCTATCTTGTATTTGGATGAGCTACTCGTTCATTCCAAATTTTGTAAATTTCTTCTGAATAGCAAAATAATGTTATGTTGTATTTTCAACATCACAACCCGGCACACAACAATCTCTTGGCATTTTGCAGAAGCAAGCACAATAATGAAGAATGACACTTCACGAAAATACAATTTCAAATTTGAATTGTCAGTATGACTTGCCGCCAAGCCGCCACGATTTTAAAATCACCGAACATTTACGAATTTTAACGAATTAATCCGAACGGAGCACTACTAGCGCTAAGTGTCGTAATACATAATTAACAGAAAGTCTCAAGGTCATGCTATATAGAACACGGCCAGGATTAATTTCTTTTACACTAATATGGTTCCATTTGATACGGGAGTGCGAAAAATAGCGTATATACCACAGGACTAAAGTGCATTCAATCCCTCAGGTGATTATATAATAAACTTTACCCACGGAATTGAATATGCAGTTTAGTCCCTGAGTATATAATATATTATTGAACATACCTGTGAAGAGAAATTATTCTTTGTGCTTCTCGGAAACCAGTTTCAATTGCTCCATGGACAGTAGAAAAGAATTTTGAATGAGTTGCTTCACCAGCAAACAGCAATGCATTGTCACCTAACGGTTTAGCTAGTTCACTAGGACTAGTATTCAACCGAATGGTTTCTAAACTATGAAATGAATATGAACCACGAAAATGGTTGTTCGTTCTCCAATATGACCTATAAAAGACAAATAACGACATGTAATTATTTGTACATTATAAAATATCGTTTATATTTATTTTATTATAGTGTATTCAGGAAATATTACCAAAATGGCATGGAAAAATATTGAAATTAAATTATGCTATAGGCGCAAATAGTTATTTGTGTATTAGAGTTGTAAAAGCAATTTTTTTTGGCTGAACCTGAAGTTTGCAACCGAGGTTAACAAATCAGATGAGGCTAAAAAAGAAGTGCACACAACATTTTTTTAGGAGACTATCACAAAAAAAATAATCTTTCATTTAAGGACGTATGGTATAATATAATTCAAAATTTAATATAACATTAAATAGTAATTTAAAAAATGACATCAAAATAGTTAGCAATACTGAAAGAAAAACGCGGTTTTTCCTATGATAATTTAATGACCGGAAAGGTGTGATTGATGTACTGGATCTGATAAATCTTTTTCAATGTAAAGAAAACCATTAAAATAAATGAGTTATGTACTAAAGGAGCGAGTTTTATTTGAATTCTTTAACAATACACTACATTATGGGCAAGACAGTCCGTGAAAAAAGTAATCGATTTTCAAATTTTCGTTATAATTGGCGATAATAAATGTTATGAAAAGATTTAATGATCAAAATTGTTAAAATATATGTTGAATTTTCATTTACAAATAAAGCTACTAATGAATATTAAGATTGTACACCCTATTTGCTAAATGAGTGCTCGATGCTATTTTATTTTTGCCACTGACGTTATCTTAATTCAACTGAAAGAAAAAAATGTTTCATTTCAATATATTTATTTTATGATAATAATTGGTGAATATTGTACAAACGGCTAGGTATGCAGCGTCAAAATGTCCATACCCTGGGCCACACATCGCTCTGTTCATTTTTCATTTTTTGTTTTGTACAGTTTCATGACGTTCAAATCTTAACCATGAAGTTGGCGTATATGAACTTCGCGCGCTCACTTTTCGTAGTTTTGATTAGAGAAGAAACGTGACAACAAAGCAAAGCTAAATGTTTTTCAGTTTACAAGTTTCCTGCGTTGAACTCTCACTACTGTCAGTTGATGTTTTGTTATTGGCCGTGTTCAACACGCCACAGCGCTAAGTACCGGAGTTTGCTGAATACAGTTGATGAACCAATCGCATTCGTCTATTAATTGTTCGACAAACTTCGGCGCTTAACGCTGCTGCGCTGTGTATTCCAAGGACGTTCAAGAGAGGGGGATGTTCCTTCATAATGCTAATAGCATTGCTTGAGACTTGAGGTGAGACAAGGATAAGCAATAATTTTCTGCACCGTGCGTAGCCAAATCTCGTAGCGTTGTTGTATGCGCACGTGTGATTTATCTATGTATTCAATTCATATTGGACAATATAAACTTTTGTAAAAATGGTAACAAAGTGTTTACTTTGCAAGGGCCGCGCTGTTACGGATAGTGGCATAAGTTTGCATCAGTAAGTAATTGTAAATTATGTTAAATAAGTTATTTTTGTTTGTTTTGCAGATTACCTAAAGATAAAGACTTGCGAAAAGCATGGGTGGAAGCTTGTCATTTAGATCATTTATATATCAACCAGATGAATTCCAGCTATAAAATTTGCTCGAATCACTTTAAGGAAAGTGATTTTCATGTAACTAAAATTGGGGGTTCGAGAATTTTAAATCCAAAAGCGATACCTTTTGTAGTTATGTTGAAAATGCCTAAAAAATTAGGTTATAATTTTAAAATGTTAAATGATACAACTGTAAAACAGAGTGCAGAAACCAGAGCAGACAACATAGAGATCAAAAAAGGTAAATGGAATGTCTACAACAGGAAATTAAAAACCAGATAATTCCAGAATCTAACACGAATGCATCTAGGTGAGTTTACAAATCCAAATAATAATTCTTTAAATATAGAACATTCCTATTTTATTCAATATTACTAGTTTTGTTATATAACATTGCAGTCTGTCGTTGTTTACAATTATTTAAGTAAATGAGAACTGAGTTAAAATTAGAAATCTTGGTACGATTACAAATACGACAATAATATCAAATAAAATTACGTTCCAACAACACGAAACTTTGTAATTATTAACATAAGTTATATGATTTTTAACGTTTTAGATTAACTACATTACTAAGTGGCAATGATGCAGAAATATCAAAATACCAAAACGACCCTGAATCGCAGACTACCCCACAGAAGCCCAAGAGGAAGACACATATTTGACGACCATCTGGTATTTCAGATTGTACACCAAAGTATTTCAGTACATCAAAAGAAGCAACAAGGAATTTAGATTTAGCAAAATCTGAAATAAAAGACAAGCAACGAAGAATTAAAATGTCAAAACAGAAGAACTGTAGATTGTTGAAGAAGATTAAAACTTACGAAAATCTTATAGTTCATTTACGATCCAAAAACTTTCTTTCTGAAAAAGTGGAAAATATATTATAGGTATGTAATACATGTAAATTTGGGTCATAGGCATGTAATAGGGATGTCGAAAAATAATCGATTATTTTCAATTTATAATCGATTTTAAAACATCGATTTTCCAATTAATAATAATCGGTGAATTTCACCGATTATTGGTGAATCAATAAAGTTTTCTTATGTGAAATACCCATTATGTGCATTTCTGTCCAAATTACAATGCTTCATATAAAAAATATAGAGCATCTAATTAAACTTATTTAATGATGCATACAATTTTTTTTAAATTAAAAGATCCATAAAACCACGTTTTCAGATTGAAACTTAATTCAAAATCAGGGTTGATAAAAATCATTTTTTTTTTTTTTTAGTTTTTAGTTTTTATTAACA
Organism: Ophonus ardosiacus; assembly: GCA_943142095.1. NCBI lineage: Eukaryota > Metazoa > Arthropoda > Insecta > Coleoptera > Carabidae > Ophonus > Ophonus ardosiacus. The sequence continues at coordinate 48,361,243 of OW964824.1, forward strand.
CACTTATCTTCTAACCATTCATGTCTTGTTTCGACCAACTTACTATAATAAAAGTTAAAGAATACTAAAACGAAACAAAATTCAAGGTCGAGTCGGAAAAATACCGTTCGCGATTTGTAAACTTGCAGAAAACGCTGCTTAATATAAATGACGCGCATTTGTTCTAGTTGGCAGTAATATTATAAATATGCGTAAGTTTTATTTTTATGAATGAATATGTTTTTAAGTATCCTGATCTTAGCTTTATTTTAAAATTTTAATCATGATATCTTTAAATTAAAAATCACTTGATTAAAATTGTGATATTATTGTTAATTTCAATCAAGTGATTTAAATCTTCTCAACCCTATTCAAAATTCTGAAATGAGTTATTATTGTCGTACAGATAATATCTTCTAAAAAATTAAGAGAAATAGTTCAGTGCCAATTGAAACAAATAAAGAAAATACGGTGTTATTCCAAAGAAATGAAGAAATTGCAGTAACACTCCAGTTCTTTATTTTTCTGTACAAGGAGAACCAACAGTCAATTGACCAATAACAGGTTCTCACGAACAATACATATAATTTTGCAAATAAATACATATACAGGGTGTCTCAATAAGCTTGCTCACTATTGGTAACTTTTTTATTTGAAGAGGTACGAGGTTGGTTAAATGAGCAAAATTGTGCCATTTTACATTAGAAAATTGGTCATGTAGACAAAATAAAATTTGTGTCAGCGGTTCTCAAAATTTGGGACAATATGTATATTTTTTAAATGGAACCATATATTTTTTATTATCTTATTGGAAAGAGTATTTTTTTCTCTTTGCAATAAGGTAATGTTGTTTATGTACAATTTTTTCAAATATACGAGTTATTTACGGTTAAAAATTTAAATTTTGTAATCTATTTTGTTAGTTTTTTAGTCAAGTAAGCCATGGAAACAATTGATTCTTTGTTTGTTTGACGTTTAATAATTTCTCCCGTAAAGTTCTCTGCGTTTAATAATGTTTAATAACTTTACAAATGAAGAAAAGTTAGATATGATCGTGGTATATGGAAAGTTATATCTAGACACCAGTTACGTAGAACGGTCGCCTCTCTTTTCAAAAGAGTTTAAATGTGCGAAAGAAATAATAGCATTCAATTTGAATATTTTCTTTGTTTTGTTATTACTGTAAAATAAATTAATAAAATAATAATTTTATAAAAGACAATTGTTTCCATAGTTTACTTGACCTAAATTAACAAAATATAATTTTTATCTTTAAACGTAAATAACTCGTTTATTTGAAAAAAATGTACATAAACAACATTACCTTATTGGAAAGAGAAAAAAATACTCTTTCTAATAAAATAATAAAAAATATGTAGTTCCATTTAAAAAATATATATTCTGTCCCAAATTTTGGGAACCGCTGACACAATTTTTATTTTATCTACATGACCAATTTTCTAATATAAAATGGCACAATTTTGCTAATTTAACCAACCTCGTATCTCTTCAAATAAAAAAGTTACCAATAGTGAGCAAGCTTATTGAGACATCCTGTATACATAAAAATATCAATTGCACGGAAAATAAGGTGATACAACATAAAAAAAAAAGTAATGAAAAAAGGGAAATATTGTGCGTGTGCTTGTAATATTTATGAGATTTCATTTATAATGGCAGTTTTAAATTGCGGAAAATAAAGGTGAAATATATCTATATGACTGAACAATGAATTATATGAATTAATAATTCTGTTGATTCCAGAGTGCTTTGAACTATTTGTGTTAGACTGTTGTATATGAAATAAAGATTGTTGTCTAGTATTTCTACTCGGAATATGGAAGTTAATCAGGCACAGTATATTTAATGTATCATACTTGTTCTTTATAGTTTTGTATAAAAAGACCATATCGTTTACTAATCTTCTGTTTCTAAGTGATACAATACCGAAATATTGCAATCTCTCAGAATAACCTGGAATGTTGATATTAAATTTAATACACAACAGTCTAACAAATTTTTTTTGAATATTTTCTAATAAGTTAATGGTGTTATTGTACTTCGGATTCCATACAATGGAAGCATATTCTAACTTAGATCTTACTATACTATTAAATAAGTAAATTAGAGACTTTGGATTCTCAAAATGTTTGCTGTGACGGAAGATGAATCCAAGAACTTTATAGGAATCTTTTACTATTTTGTTGCAGTGATATCCGAAAGCCATTGTAGGTTCAAAGTTAATTCCAAGATCTCTAATTACTGATTTATTTTCCAATGCGACATTATCAATTGCATAATTATAATATATTTTATGACGATTTCTCGTAAAATTCATGATGTAGCATTTGGTTATATTAAGTAATAAATAATTATCTATACAATAGTCATGCAAACGGTTTAAGTCCTCTTCAAATTTCTTGCAGTCTTCAATATTTCTTATAGACTTATAAATTTTTAAATCATCTGCATACAGAAGGAAATGACAATATTTAAAACATTTGTATATATCATTTATAAATAAAAGAAACAGTAAAGGACCAAGATGTGAGCCTTGGGGCACACCAGATAGAACAGAAAATAGAGTAGACTTAAAACCGTTGCAGTATACGAATTGGGATCTGTTAGAAACGTACGATTCTATCCATCGAAGTAAGGAACCATGAAAACCTAATAATTTTAATTTACGTATTAAAGTAGGGAGATGAACCCGATCAAATGCTTTGCAAAAATCAGTATAAATAACGTCTACTTGGGTTCTACTGTCCATGTTTTTGCTTAAGAATGTAATGAAAGGAATTAAATTAGTTGAAACAGATTTACCTGAACAGAATCCATGTTGTTCCGGAATAAGAATGGTATGACAGTCAGATTTTATTTGATTAATTACTAAGGCTTCAAAAATTTTACCGAAGGTTGAAATATTTGATATTGGTCTGTAATTGGTGACGTTATTAATATCTCCTGTTTTGTGAATAGGTACAATCTTTGACAGTTTCCACCTATCGGGAAAAACACCGGACTTTAGAGATTGGTTAAATAAAATTTGCAAAGGCGACGTTAGATAAACTGCACATGTTTTAATGAATGAACTTGGGATTTGATCGGGGCCACATCCTTTGTTAGTGTTGAGATTTAATAGATACTTAAAAATTTCATCTTCACTTAACTCAATGGAATGTAAATTAAGTAAATTAGTAGGACTCTCTACAACATTGTCCTTATTCTTATCATTATTGTTTACAAAGACAGATTTAAAATAATCAGCAAAAAGATTACTGACCGAATGGCCATCGTGAGCTTCCTCATTTCCATAAATCTACTCCATAAAAGCGTATAAATACGTAAGGAAATCATTCAAGAATTTGTTGCCACATCCTAGAACCATCAGTAAGTGGTACGAAACAATTAATGGAAATCCAGATTTTACTTACAAAGCTTTCGTATCTTTACGCCAACTCGCATATGTCGGGATAGTATTAGATTTCGGAACAGATATACTGGGTAACAATGACGAATATGACATGTCAGTAGCCAAGAACGCTTTAGTTTTTGTAATTGTTAGTGTGACAAGTAGATGGAAACTTCCTGTTTGCTACTTCCTTGTGGACGGCATATCGGACGAGATCCTGTCAACTTTAGTAAACACTTGTTTACATTTAATCTACGAAACTGGAGCTCATAGTCATTCTCTGACATTTGATGGCGCTTCAACCAATAAAATTATGTGTAAACACTTGGCTGCCTCATTTGACTTTGCGAATTGGAAACCGTGGTTCCCACGTCCTGACACAAACGAGGTTTTAATATTTTGGGATCCCTGCCATATAGCAAAATTGGTCAGAAATACTTTTGCAAACTACTATGTGTTAAAAAATTCTGAAGGACAATTAATTCGTTGGCAGCACATTAAACGACTGCAACAAATCGAAACAACAGAAGGCTTGCGTGCTGCTACAAAATTAACAGCACGACATATTAATTTTAAAAACGAGAAAATGAATGTCAAGCTTGCTGTACAAGTGCTCAGCGAAAGTGTCAGCAAGGCTATTCAATTTTGTACAAACATTTTGTGGCCCCAAGATATAAATACTGTTGAACACAATTTTTAATTATGTTCGACAAAATATTTGATATCTTCAATTGTCGAACCCGTTTCGCCAAAAAAGAATTTAACCAAGCTTTGTCGGATACAACATAGAGAAACATTTTAATTTTGCCCAAGAAGCAATACATTACATAAAAAATTTTAAAATGAAAAAATTAATTAATTCACAAAGGTATACTGGGTTCTTCAGTTTCATTACATGTTTTGAAAATACATTTAACTTATACAATATTTTAAAATCAAAATTTAATATTTCATTCTTACTGACGTCAAGCTAAATCAGAATCATATAGAAACATTATTTGGAGCTATACGAGGCAGAGGCGGATTCAATAACAATTCTACAGCACTTCAACTGAAAGGAGCATACACAAGATTATTGGTCCATCATGAAATGTCTGGCTCTGAAAATGGCAATTGCAGCCTTTTAGAAAGTGTTGAAATTTTATCAACTGGCAATATCGATCCCGTAATGGTAAATATTAAAGAGGAGACAGACCATAATTATGTGGATAGTAGTTGTAGTGAAAAATATAGAAAAAATCACCTGCTCCACAAGCAAAACATTTTTGTATACAAATAATACAGACAGTATTTTAATTAAATTAAAAATTCGTGGTAGGTTACGTAATCCATCGAAAGATGTAATGTCAAACTGCAAAAACTATTTTAAGGTCTAAAATGCATATGTTATGCCGGAATAACATCAAAATTATAATAAAAAATAAGGTCAAGCGAATTGTTTCTGGACAAATTTTTGAAGCAATGGACGACCACTTTCTTTCCAATATTTCGCTGTTAATAAGGAACTCAATTAATCAATACAATTTTAAATGTTTATATAGACGTAAAATTAAAATTCTCAGCTACAATTATGAATAAAAATAAAATAACAAAGAGAAAAACATTAAATAAACTAACACTGTTTAGAAATGAATAAAATATACTTTTTAATATAACTGTTGTTTTTCCTCTCCTTATTCTTAAGTTTGTTAAAGTAGGTGTACTGTAAAACAATTGTTTTATTATAAGTTTTAATTTATTTCAAGATATGTATGGTATTTGTATTTATTATCAAGCTTACTCAGTACAGTTGTAATATTATTTTTTTCTTTACTAATAAATATTAAAAACGTTTGTAATTTCAAATAAAGCATGATTCGATCTTCAAAACTCGCGGAGTAGTAGGCTAATCAGTAGTAGGCTAAGCACGGTGCAGAAAATGTATGCCTGTCTCTGTTAATCTGCCTTGCCTCACTTTCTCGACGTTAAGCCATATCCCCCTCTCTTGAACGTCCTTGGTGTATTCTTATTATCTGAACGACTGAACGCTCACTTGTGAATTTACTGACAATGGTGTTGTGCGCATGATTAGAGTGAGAGGTCCGAACTGCCCTGTGAATGTGAAATTATCTACATGTCGTTGATGATATGCAAGCCTACGCTGTAACTCCGTGGTTCATTTTTAATAACTGGTTAAATTTTTAACCAATCAAGTATGTTGATATATAACAAAAAATTGGAGTTTTAGTTGTTAAATCAATAGGTTTGTTCGAACCATCAATTCGGAACTGTTCCAGAATTAGGAGTTCTGCGCATGGCATATAGGAAAGTGAATTCAGAACTGTTCTCTCATGGACAGGTTCGAACGCTCATATTGGTTATAATTTGTCTTATACATTTGTTTTAATAAACGAAAATTGTTTTAAAGTGTGCGATCAAGGAGAAAATATACATATAATTAAATAAATTAGGTATACATAATTGTAAATATCATATTTTAAATTTTCAATTGTACCTAATAATAAATGGACGTGCATACTCCTCAAAAGGAGTATAAAGCATGGACAACAAAATCGAAGTGAATATATTTATAAAGTAAAAGTTAAAAGTAGAAACAAATACAATACTTAGAATGAAAATGTATATTTTAAACGAAATAAATATTATTACAGTGTCGCTGATTGTGAAAAGAATTTTTAATATTTTAATGATATGAATGAAAGTCTTACAATCCTGTAGCTTTTCGTGTATATTAAAAATATTTAACCTTAACAATATCAGACAATACATACTTATGAAATTTTCCTTAACCAAAACAATTATTAATAAAAAAAATTAATAAAATTGGTACGTATATTAATCTATTATTTCTACATAGCCTTCTAAATGTCAAATAGAATCTTAAAACTTCACTGCGCATGGTTAGAATTTGAAATACTTGCTCCGTTGCTCGAACTGGTAGAACCGTTCCACGAGAATTTGAATTCAAAATTCTAGCCTGTTCGAACGCTTTTAAGTGAAATGCGCATGCTCACTAGTTCGTGAACTGCTTAGAACTGTAGGTTCGAACAAACCTAATATCTACTGAATAAAATGTTTAACCAATCGTTAAAAATTAACAACTGAGTTACAGAATATGCCCAATGATCACCTAACTTCATGGTTGTTTATGTCAATCTGTCTTCTCTCACTTTTTTCTCTGTTTTTTGTACGTGGTTTTTTTGTCTTTACTAAGATCATGGTTGGAGTACATTTTGTATTCCGGCGTGCAAAAACAAATCACCGATTTGGGTATATATGATATTATCATATCGGAACGAAATGTCAAATAAGAAATTATTATTGCTGTCAAAATTTCGATTTAAATTTTTTGTTTCAGCCTAGCTCAAAATTTAAATGACAGCGGTGCAAATGGGTATTATGGCCGATTTCACCAAACTAACTTGAATATTAAACATGGTTTAAATTGTCAATATTGCATCGAAATGAAATGTCAAATGAATTATAATATATTGCTGTTAAATTTTCGATTTGCATTTTTTTGTTTAAGTCTAACTTAAAATTTAAGCCTTGTCGGTGCAACTGGGCATTAGTCTCCTATACTTCATTGTATGTAAGAAAATAGCGATGGGTTAAATAGAAATATAAATTGTGCCCTTTGATTGGTCACAATGCCAACCTAATTCACAAAAGCAAAAAAAAAATATCACTTGTCATCTGTTAATTATCAAATAAAATCGACACAATTAAGTGATATTTAACCATATTCTCTTGTAATTTTTAATATTCAAGACTCGTACATTTTAGAGATAAAAATATTTTTATTATTGACAAGGTTTGGTTTCATGAATTTAAATTATTTATTTAATGCATGTAAAAAGGGTCGGGTCTTAAGCGCCATCTACTATTTTCTTATGTGAAATGAGGTATAGATAAAATTATTTAACCTTACCCTAAGTAATAGATTTTTCTAAAATTTAGTGTCGGATGTAGCTAAATGTGACACAGTTTTATATTAATTATTAAGAAAGATTTTACTTACCTTAGTATAGTATCAGGATTGGGAACAACGTAATGTTTTCCCAGAAATTTTTGTAATAAATACATGCATCCTCTTTTTACCACCTCATCAGAAAGTGATTCAATTTGTTCACAAAATTCTCCGTTGTAAAAGGCTAATAAAACATTGGGATGGTAATCAACTGGATAAAAACCAAAAAACGATGTTAACCATGATTTTTCTTTCTAAAAGAAAAATATATTACGAAAATTTATTTTTGTACACATGCATTGAAATGTGTTCTTTCGCGTCGCCTAAGCAACGTCAATTTCCCAGGTCTCCACTAGATAAGCGACCGGGAAATTTTGGAAAAAACACTGTTATTTCTAAAGCATTTCTTAAAAAACTATATTTATATTTAAAAGTATAGTTTCTCAAACACTTTTCGGCTTAATAAAAATAAGAGCTTTGTTTGGTATTGTAGCTTGAAATCCAATAGTGACAAAACATGAGTATCACAATGGGCTACTTGCGTACCTTTTTTTTACCTCCCGCTACCTTTGGTAAGGGAGGTATAGGGATCGTGATAAAAATCACATATCGAGATTTTAGTAATGACCACGTTTTAAGGTCCCTAAAATCCAATTTTAACATTTTCACGATGATGTCTGTATGTGTATGGATTTTGTCTTCGCTCTAACTCAAATACTATCATACAGAAAATTCTGAAACCTTGTATTTCTATCCTATTCTAATATGAAAAGAAGCTATTAGATTTGGGTGTAAATCGGATAACCGGAAATGGCACTTTACCTGAAGCTCATAATGGTTTTTCTTCAAAAACTACCATTAAATGCCATTTTTTCGCAAAATTAAAGATTATTGAATTTTCTACAGGAATACGTTAATACTTTTTCTATATATTTTACAGATAAATTTAAAAATAATTTTTTTTTAGTCGCGAAGCCTAAGATAAACACAATTCCTTTGTTACACAGTTCATATTTCAAATGAATGTAACTGACAGTAAATGTCACTGTCAAAAAACTAATCACTTCAAATTAATAATAGTGACATTTTAAAAAGAAAATAGTAAATAAAGCAATAGTTTTCTGCAATGAAACAGTTTGCAGCGTTAGTAAATACGTATGTATTTAAATTAATAAAATTAAATAGCGGGAGGTTTTGTGTTGGCCACATCAGATTTTTTATTTAATATTTTTGAAGAGCAGGTAAAAATTTGCTACCCATAATTTTTCTTTTGACAAATTTTTTATTGATTAGCCAGAAAAAAAAAATAATGAAATGTCGTAAAGCCATAGCGTTTGTTTGTACGGGTAATGTAGATCTCCTGTTTGACGTTTCAACAATAGTTTGGAGGTTAGTATTTTAGTTTGTCTTTTTGGTATCGATATTTTAAATTACATGTAACTACCTATGTGTTTATTTGTGAAGTATTTAATATATTTGAGAGCCCAGAGAGAGAAAAATGAACTAATGTCAAATTCAAATTAAAAGTTTCTTGCACGCCATGCCATCTACAAGTTCCATTTTTAAACATGGTTTCCTTCTCCAGTTCTATATAATGACGTCACAGAAAATTTTCTTACTTAATATGCTAAAAACCCAATAATTTTTTAAAAATAAAATTTATATATGTTTTCAGCATAACCTTACGTATATAGTGATAGAAATCGGATTTTCAGTACCACGCAAGTAGCCCATTCGAAAGAGCTTAAAAGTGTCCTACAGAAGTGCAAATCAAAATCTGGACTCACTTCGTACTTAGTTTTTCAAAAATAAAAGAACTGCAAAATTTACATATTTTTCTGTGACATCGACCTATGAATTGCTTCTCAATGAACAATACATAGTATTCCATTTGCCAAACTTTCAGATTAGTTCACTTGTTCAGTTCAGATAGTTCAGATCACTTAATATTAGTTCAGAAGTGCAAATGGAACAACCTTCATACGATTACTGTCACTATTTGATAAAAAAATAATAAAGAAATGGGCTACTTGCGTGGTACTGACAATCCAATTTCTATCACTATATACGTAATGTTACATTGAAAACATATATAAAAATATAAATTTTATTTTTAAAAAATATTTGTTTTTTAGTAAATTAAGAAAATTTTCTGTGACGTCATTATATAGAATTTTGAATTCATGTCGCATTTGTTTAGCGAAATGAGCATTATATACTTGTTAGATGTACTATTTGGGCCTTGCCTGTAATGTACTTAATGAAATAAATAAATAAATAAATAAATAAATAAACTGGAAAAGGAAACTATGTTTAAAAATGTAACGTATAAATGGCTTGGCGTGCGAGAAAGTTTTAATTTGAATTTGACATTAGTTCATTTCTCTCTCTCTCTCTCTCTCTCTCTCTCTCTCTCTCTCTCTCTCTCTGAGCTCTCAAATATATTAAGGTGAAATGATACCCCAGCGCGCGAAATTCAAAAGTACTAAAAAGGTTTTTCATTTTTTATTTAAAATTGTGTGATGTAATATGATTTCTTTGTATACACGAATAAAATGTACACAATTTGTCATCAAAATAAAATACTTTCAATAATATTTGTATTTATTTATACACCCAAAAAAATATTTTAAATATTATTTTCAATATATCTCCAGTTCAAAACCTACAATTTTGATTAAACTTGCATGAAATATTTATAACAATATAAGGATTAAAATATGTGAAAATTAAAAAAAAATGATCTTTGAGAACAATTTTAAAAATCAAAAAAACCTACTTTTTTCATACATTTTAATGTTTTTCTTCTATACTAAACCTACAATTTTGTTCATACTTTAATATGTTTTGAAGAATATTATTATACATATCATATAAAAAAAAATAGAAAATTGATCTTTGGGAACATACTTAAAAATAATAAAATGTTTAATTTTATTTTTTTTCTCAAGTTTATGAAGTTCTATTTCTAAAATTTGTTTAGTGTTACGTATTGTACACATTTCTATATCTCTCAGGTAAATATTGTAAATATTTATTGTTTAATATATAAGATATTCGTAATTAAAACAAATTCGGTAAGTATTTTTGTGAAATATGAGGAAGTGGCGCTATGAGTAGAACTAGCGGTAGATAGATAAACTATAAGGAAATCGGTGGCTCCATGGACAATTGAAAAATATTTTTGTCTCCCGCCAAATTTATACACTGCCTTGCAGGTATTTCGCAGCATTCATTTTATATTACGTTTTGTACTATAGAAGTTTATTAAGTTTTCTATATCTTGTCAAGTGTTTTCATTTTGTGAAAATGGCAAGCGAGCAGCCGAAGTTATTTTGCCGGAAGAAGACCAGCAAACGAGGATCTAATTTGTTAAAATCGGGGTAAATAAAAACATTTACAAACAGTTGTTTTGGATGAAAATGAGGAGCAAATGAGAATAATGAGAAAGAGAATCCATTTAATTTAAAAATATATGAATCTTAATCTTATTGATGAATGCAAGATGTTAGTATTTGAAAAAAGTGAATTGGCGACTGTGTGTTTGATGGATTCAGTGAAGCTGAAGCAGGAGAATGAGTTCGTAATTTGGGTAGTATATGATGGCGAATAATGTTAGTGGAATTGAAAGGAGAGTTTGCGAAAAACATGAACGTATCTAGAAATGCTCAGTAAAGTGTGTATAATGTGCCTATTTTGATGTACGGTAGTGAATGCTGTGTTTGGACAGGAGGGCATAAAAGAAAAGTGACTGCGGAAGAAATCAGATATTTACCTGGTGTACTCTTATATGAGGAATAATTTGGTGTATGAAAAATGTATGGTTTGATAAGAACGTTGTTAAGAGAATGTAGTGAGTCAGCTGAACCCTTAATTGTTTCTATTATTATTTTCGAGTTACCCACTAAGTGGGATATGCCCAGCGTGATTTTTATGTATGTATTAACATTATATAATTATTTTAGGAAGTGCAGTAGTAACCAGCAACAATGGCATCGTCATTCTTCGGCTAATAGTAGTAGCGAAGGGTAAGGTGTTAAATAAGAAATTTTTAAAATTTACTGACAATATTTATATTATTTTAGTGTCTCATCACATTCGCAAACACAAAGTGTTTCGTCTAATGAGCAGTCTTCATCTTATAGCGGGTAGGTAAAATTACACAGTAAATAGTTATATTTGTTATATTGTTATTTTTATCGCACCCCACTACCCATACCTCTCACCATTTTCATATTAGGCTGTATAAGTATTGTATTTAACATTTCTGGTACACACTAAAAATCTCATTACATCTATTCTTTATTTTTCAATTCATCCTATGACTAAGTTTCCTCCAACTGTTCTAAATATTATTTATGAAGGATATAAGATGAATTGTATTTATAGTAAGCGCTTGTTTAGTTGACACTGATACTGTACATACTTTGGCTTATAAATGAATCCCTTTTCTTTTTATACTAATTTTAGATGTTGACGGAGTCTTTCATTGTTCAAAACCTTTTCACCTCTTCCCATTAATGTCAGATTAAGGAATACGTACTTACATTGGTCTTTAGTCTTAAAGAATTTAAGAAACCGTGTCTACAACGTACACACACACAGACATCATTGTAAAAATATTAAAATCGGATTCTAGTGACCGTAAAACTTGCTTATTCACTAAAATCTGAATATGCGATTTTTAGTATGAATCCAATACCTCTCTTAGCGAGAGGTAAAAAGGGCTTCTCGCTTTCAAGAAAACAGACTAAAAATATTATTGTACAATTAAAAATTAATAGAGGCGCATTATATGCCAGGAAACACTTTTGTAAAATATTCATAAGCAAATTTATTTCCAACAGAAACAATGAAAAAGAAAGCACTATTTTACCGCAACAACAAAATTAATTGTGCTAGTTCTGTTGCCCGATTTACAATAATTTCATATACACCTGTACTAATTATATCAGCGTTCTGGTTAGCTCCGGTACATTATGTGCCCGTAACTGCATTAATGTGGAGTTATTTTTAAATTAATTTTTACTTGTAGATCCGCTTCTTTCACTACTCCACTTATCCATCCACTGCATACCTCAACACCGAAGCAGAAGAAAGCACGGAGAGAACTATTCCCTGGTGATGACATTGAAATTGAACCTTCGCCTAATTCGGCAATTGCGCAGTGTTATTCAATAACAGAGACTCCTCCACCTCTTGTCATTGAGAAATATAGGCCACCTGGACAGCACGATTCGCGCATATCTTCATTGAAGGGACGCAGAATTGTTGATATTGCTCATGTAATATCTGAGTCCCGGAAACTGGAGAATCATGAATGCCAAGCCCAACCACCAGGTTACTTGGCATTTGACAAGGAGGTACTTAAACGTATTTTTTTTTTCTATTTTGTTCTTACATATTTTACAAATTTAAGAAAATATAAATTTTTTGAATGTTTGATGCTTGTTGGATTCCAAAAAAATTACTGAATCCAGTCGACTTAATTTCGATTAGAAACTATTTCATGTTAAACAAATTTTATTAAATTTATTTTTTTCTTTTCCTTTACATTCTTACTATTGTTTTAGGATAAAATTGGGTTTAATTCTCAAATATCCTTTAAATGTACGGCGTGTTGCACAACCCGTACTATTTGTACGAATCCTGCGGCTACAAAGAAGGAAAACATCAACTTGGCGGCTGTGTGGGGTACAATAGCCAGTGGAAAAGGCTACCACGGGATGGAAGAACTTTTGTCCACTATTAATGTACCCGTAATGACGGCGAAAACATTTGCAAGATACCATCAGGAAGTGGGAGAGGTATTTAATATAACTGTATTTTTCATTTTTAAAATTGTGCTTTCGTTTCTATACTTTGTTTTCATTAGTACTAATTAATAAAATATTTTAAAAAGTGTCAACGATATATAATTATTTTTTTTATTAATTATAGACCTGGTTCGAGTCCCTCACACACGCCATACAAGATGCTGCCGCAGCTGAGTACCGCCATGCTCAAGAAACTGGAAGCATGAACGGCGATATTGGCGAGATCACTGTGTCACTAGACGGAGGCTGGAGTCAGCGCAGTTATAGCCACAGCTACACAGCCAAATCCGGCGTCGCCGTTATTATCGGGCAGCACACCAAGCACCTTTTGTACCTGGGGGTTCGTAATAAGTACTGCAGCATTTGCGCTATTGCTGCTAGAAAGAACTGTGAACCCCAACATAACCAGTGTTATCGTAATTGGACTGGTTCATCTCCCGCTATGGAAGCGGATATGATAGTCGAGGGGTTTAAGAGCAGCGAAGCCATGTTCAAATTACGTTATACAACTTTCGTTGGTGATGGCGATTCCAGCGTTCGTAAGCGCATTGAAGACAGTGTTCCATACAGCCGGCACATAAAAAAAATTGACTGTACCAACCACTTGTTGAAGAATGTTAGAAAGCATCTTCACAAGTTTTCTTCAGAAAACGCGACGCACCGGAAAACTCTACCCGACCGTAAAATTAATGCATTAACAAAATACTGTCGCAAATTAATCGTTTTCCACGCAAATTTGCCGGAACCTTCAGTGTCTGCATTACAAAATGATTTGACGCATGTCGTTCGACATTCATTCGGAGAGCATTCTCAGTGTCGCGATGTAGTTTGTAGCCAAGCAGGAACTAGCGCTTTGGAAAATTCATACAATTGTATTAGTGGCACAGCCAAAGCTAGAATTAATACTATTATCGGCACTCTATCTGCCAAAGCTTCTTCGCTAATAGAGAATGCTACAAGTAATGCTGCTGAAGAATATATGCACATTCTGACGAAGTTTAACGGTGGAAAACAGATTTTTTACGGTCGGCGTAATTCTTTTAATGTAAGATGCTACGGAGCAGGTCTTGCATTTCAATATGGACCAGACTGGTGCAGCACTGCCTGGAAAAATTACACCGGAAGAAGCCCTGGAACACCAGCCAAAAAAATGATTACTCGACGCATTCTGACAAATACCCGTGCTCGTCTACACAAGAAGCGTCACAAAACTTTCCGGTGCGTCTTACCAAAACTGGATAAAATGGTAGAACAAAAAGATTATGGGCCTAGTTCACAACAGCCGGATTTGCCTGAGGAAGAAGTAAGAGTCCTCGTTGAAGCACAAGTGACTAGTCTTTGCGTCACTGAGCAGCAGCAACAGGAAATCGAAGAAAGCACCCGTGGACAATCAGCAAATCCGTTATGGGCGGAAGAGCGGTCCCTTCGATTGACGGCGTCATATTTCGGCACAGTTTGTAAGCGACGTGCACCTCCTGGTCCTCTTGTGCACACGATATTGTATCAAACTCTGCTACATAATGAAGCCATTCAATATGGCAAAATCAATGAACCCGTTGCACTGGAGCAGTACATGGAAGAAACGGGCCTCACTGTCAACAATTGTGGATTATTTGTCTGCATAACACCCGATTCTGGTTATTTGGCAGCATCACCAGACGGTGTAGTTGACAATGAGAAAATTGTTGAGGTAAAATGTCCGTACAGCGCCAGGCTCATGACACCTATGGAAGCAGCAGCGAAATTGCGAAATTTTTGTTCTACCATTGTTGACGGACAGTTGCATTTGAAGCGAACGCACAATTATTATTACCAGATACAAGGGCAGCTATATTGTACTGGTAGAAATTGTTGCGACTTTGTTCTATGGACACCACTAGGCATTAATATAGAAACAATTTATTATGATATAAATTTAATATCTGAGATGCTACCCAAACTCAGGAAATTTTATTATGATGAACTAGGCCCAGAATTGGTAGATTCGAGGAAAAAAAGATCTATGCCAATTAGGAATATGCCCGTTCCAAAATAAGACTGATGCGATACAAAGCATCTTCAACTTGTGCTTCCCGGGTGCAAATGTATTGTGCCGATATAGACTGATGCGATTCAAAGCATCTTTAACTCGTGCTTCTGCGGGTGCTATGTATTGTGCCGTTAGAGACTGATGCGATTCAAAGCATCTTCAATTCGTGCTTCTGCGGGTGCTACGTATTGTGCCGTTATAGACTGATGCGAGTCAAAGCATCTTCAACTCGTGCTGCTCCAGGTGCTAGTGTATTGTGCCATTATAGACTGATGCGATTCAAAGCATCTTCAACTCGTGCTTCACCGGGTGCTAATGTATTGTGCCGTTATAGACTGATGCGATTCAAAGCATCCTCAACTCGTGCTTCTCCGGGTGCTATGTATTGTGCCGTTATAGACTGATGCGATTCAAAGCATCTTCAATTCGTGCTTCTGCGGGTGCTACGTATTGTGCCGTTATAGACTGATGCGAGTCAAAGCATCTTCAACTCGTGCTGCTCCAGGTGCTAGTGTATTGTGCCATTATAGACTGATGCGATTCAAAGTATCTTCAATTAGTGCTTCTCCGGGTGCTAATGTATTGTGCCGTTATAGACTGATGCGATTCAAAGCATCTTTAACTCGTGCTTCTGCGGGTGCTATGTATTGTGCCGTTAGAGACTGATGCGATTCAAAGCATCTTCAACTCGTGCTTCTGCGGGTGCTACGTATTGTGCCGTTATAGACTGATGCGAGTCAAAGCATCTTCAACTCGTGCTGCTCCAGGTGCTAGTGTATTGTGCCATTATAGACTGATGCGATTCAAAGTATCTTCAATTAGTGCTTCTCCGGGTGCTAATGTATTGTGCCGTTATAGACTGATGCGATTCAAAGCATCTTTAACTCGTGCTTCTGCGGGTGCTATGTATTGTGCCGTTAGAGACTGATGCGATTCAAAGCATCTTCAACTCGTGCTGCTCCAGGTGCTAGTGTATTGTGCCATTATAGACTGATGCGATTCAAAGTATCTTCAATTAGTGCTTCTCCGGGTGCTAATGTATTGTGCCGTCATAGACTGATGCGATTCAAAGCATCCTCAACTCGTGCTTCTCCGGGTGCTAATGTATTATGCCGTTATAGACTGATGCGATTCAAAGCATCTTTAACTCGTGCTTCTGCGGGTGCTATGTATTGTGCCGTTAGAGACTGATGCGATTCAAAGCATCTTCAATTCGTGCTTCTGCGGGTGCTACGTATTGTGCCGTTATAGACTGATGCGAGTCAAAGCATCTTCAACTCGTGCTGCTCCAGGTGCTAGTGTATTGTGCCATTATAGACTGATGCGATTCAAAGTATCTTCAATTAGTGCTTCTCCGGGTGCTAATGTATTGTGCCGTCATAGACTGATGCGATTCAAAGCATCCTCAACTCGTGCTTCTCCGGGTGCTAATGTATTGTGCCGTTATAGACTGATGCGATTCAAAGCATCTTTAACTCGTGCTTCTGCGGGTGCTATGTATTGTGCCGTTAGAGACTGATGCGATTCAAAGCATCTTCAATTCCTGCTTCTGCGGGTGCTACGTATTGTGCCGTTATAGACTGATGCGAGTCAAAGCATCTTCAACTCGTGCTGCTCCAGGTGCTAGTGTATTGTGCCATTATAGACTGATGCGATTCAAAGCATCTTCAACTCGTGCTTCACCGGGTGCTAATGTATTGTGCCGTTATAGACTGATGCGATTCAAAGCATCCTCAACTCGTGCTTCTCCGGGTGCTAATGTATTGTGCCGTCATAGACTGATGCGAGTCAAAGCATCTTCAACTCGTGCTGCTCCAGGTGCTAGTGTATTATGCCGTTATAGACTGATGCGATTCAAAGCATCTTCAACTCGTGCTGCTCCAGGTGCTAGTGTATTGTGCCATTATAGACTGATGCGATTCAAAGCATCTTCAACTCGTGCTTCACCGGGTGCTAATGTATTGTGCCGTTATAGACTGATGCGATTCAAAGCATCCTCAACTCGTGCTTCTCCGGGTGCTAATGTATTGTGCCGTTATAGACTGATGCGAGTCAAAGCATCTTCAACTCGTGCTGCTCCAGGTGCTAGTGTATTGTGCCATTATAGACTGATGCGATTCAAAGCATCTTCAACTCGTGCTTCACCGGGTGCTAATGTATTGTGCCGTTATAGACTGATGCGATTCAAAGCATCTTCAACTCGTGCTTCTCCGGGTGCTAATGTATTGTGCCGTCATAGACTGATGCGATTCAAAGCATCCTCAACTCGTGCTTCTCCGGGTGCTAATGTATTATGCCGTTATAGACTGATGCGATTCAAAGCATCTTTAACTCGTGCTTCTGCGGGTGCTATGTATTGTGCCGTTAGAGACTGATGCGATTCAAAGCATCTTCAATTCGTGCTTCTGCGGGTGCTACGTATTGTGCCGTCATAGACTGATGCGATTCAAAGCATCTTCAACTCGTGCTGCTCCAGGTTCTAGTGTATTGTGCCGTCATAGACTGATGCGATTCAAAGCATCTTTAACTTGTGCTGCTCCAGGTTCTAGTGTATTGTGCCGTCATAGACTGATGTGATTCAAAGCATCTTTAACTCGTGCTGCTCCAGGTTCTAGTGTATTGTGCCGTCATAGACTGATGCGATTCAAAGCATCTTTAACTCGTGCTGCTCCAGGTTCTAGTGTATTGTGCCGTCATAGACTGATGCGATTCAAAGCATCTTTAACTTGTGCTGCTCCAGGTTCTAGTGTATTGTGCCGTCATAGACTGATGTGATTCAAAGCATCTTTAACTCGTGCTGCTCCAGGCATATGTGTATTGTGCTATCATAGACTGATGCGATTCAAAGAATCTTTAACTCGTGCTGCTCCAGGTTCTAGTGTATTGTGCCGTCATAGACTGATGTGATTCAAAGCATCTTCAACTCGTGCTGCTCCAGGCATATGTGTATTGTGCTATCATAGACTGATGTGATTCAAAGCATCTTCAACTCGTGCTGCTCCAGGTGTATATATATTGTGCTGTTATAGACTGATGCGATTCAAAGCATCTTCAACTCGTGCTGCTCCAGGCATATGTGTATTGTGCTATCATAGACTGATGTGATTCAAAGCATCTTCAACTCGTGCTGCTCCAGGTGTATATATATATATTGTGCTGTTATAGACTGATGCGATTCAAAGCATCTTCAACTCGTGCTGCTCCAGGCATATGTGTATTGTGCTATCATAGACTGATGTGATTCAAAGCATCTTTAACTCGTGCTGCTCCAGGCATATGTGTATTGTGCTGTCATAGACTGATGCGATTCAAAGCATCTTCAACTCGTGCTGCTCCAGGCATATGTGTATTGTGCTATCATAGACTGATGTGATTCAAAGCATCTTTAACTCGTGCTGCTCCAGGCATATGTGTATTGTGCTGTCATAGACTGATGCGATTCAAAGCATCTTTAACTCGTGCTGCTCCAGGCATATGTGTATTGTGCTATCATAGACTGATGTGATTCAAAGCATCTTCAACTCGTGCTGCTCCAGGTGTATATATATTGTGCTGTTATAGACTGATGCGATTCAAAGCATCTTCAACTCGTGCTGCTCCAGGCATATGTGTATTGTGCTATCATAGACTGATGTGATTCAAAGCATCTTCAACTCGTGCTGCTCCAGGTGTATATATATTGTGCTGTTATAGACTGATGCGATTCAAAGCATCTTCAACTCGTGCTGCTCCAGGCATATGTGTATTGTGCTATCATAGACTGATGTGATTCAAAGCATCTTTAACTCGTGCTGCTCCAGGCATATGTGTATTGTGCTGTCATAGACTGATGCGATTCAAAGCATCTTTAACTCGTGCTGCTCCAGGCATATGTGTATTGTGCTATCATAGACTGATGTGATTCAAAGCATCTTCAACTCGTGCTGCTCCAGGTGTATATATATTGTGCTGTTATAGACTGATGCGATTCAAAGCATCTTCAACTCGTGCTGCTCCAGGCATATGTGTATTGTGCTATCATAGACTGATGTGATTCAAAGCATCTTTAACTCGTGCTGCTCCAGGTTCTAGTGTATTGTGCCGTCATAGACTGATGTGATTCAAAGCATCTTTAACTCGTGCTGCTCCAGGTTCTAGTGTATAGTGCCGTCATAGACTGATGCGATTCAAAGCATCTTCAACTCGTGCTGCTCCAGGCATATGTGTATTGTGCTATCATAGACTGATGCGATTCAAAGCATCTTCAACTGGTGCTGCTCCAGGCATATGTGTATTGTGCTATCATAGACTGATGCGATTCAAAGCATCTTCAGCTCGTACTACTCCGGGTGCTAATGTATTGTGCTGTCATAGACTGATGCGATTCAAGTTATTTTCAACATGTGCTGCTCCAGAAGTATATGTATTGTGCTGTCATAGACTGTTATGATTCAAAGCATCTGCATCTCGTGCTTCTTCAGGTGTATATGTATTGTGCTGTCATAGACTGATGTGATTCAACGCATCTTCTACTCGTACTGCTCCGGGTGTATATGTATTTTGCTGTCATAGACTGATGCAATTGAAAGCATCTTCAACTCGTGCTGCTCCAGGCGTATACATATGTATTGTGCTGTCATAGACTCGTGTGATTCTAAGCATCTTCAACTCGTGCTTCATATTGTAATAAACTTGAATAATTTGTGGCTAAAGTTATGTCCGAATAGTGATCAGAGAAGCTAATGAAAATCATTTAAGAAGTTTGTATTTAAATTTTGCCGAATTTATTTCTAATAGACTTGGTAAACTTCGAATTGTATGTCATTAAATTATGAATTGTTGAAAGGTCCAGAAATATTTAATTCACTAATGGAATATTATTGGAATTCAGACAAAGAAGAAATACAGTTTAAGGATACAATAGAATTGTTTCTACAAGTAAAAATAATTCCAAACGATCAGACAGCTCAATGTTTTTTATGACGAAACAACAACCCAGAAAGTTAACCAAAAGTTTATGTGATGACTCTAATAATATTTGGAGTACTTTGTTTATATTATGTACCTACAAGAAGTGAAATATCGGAACGCCAAAGAATTTAAAGATGAAAAGAACGTCACATGGACAACTATTCAGATTCTTATGATACAGAAGAAGACAAGACCAAATAGCCATTAAGTAAATCACTAACTTAATAGAAGTTCAAAGAAGAGGTGGCTTTCAAATGTGCAATTGGGTTTACTTCCGAAAAAGCTGGAAAACGATTCATACAGAAATACATTTAGTACGGCAGACGGCGAATAATTAATTATTTATACAAATTAGTAAATTTGCAATTTCATTAACAATTTAAGTTAGCCAGGGCTTTATTAGCTTTATTAAAACAAGGGAAAAGAATGGAAGATTTTCATATCACGCATTGTAAAGTATGCTATATACAAAGATTGTGCTATGAGATTCGTTTAAAAAGGATTCAACAGCAATCTAAGATTTTTTCGTAAACAAGAAGTTCGACGACTAAATAAAAATATGTCAAAAATAAGCTGCATGGAATGTAAACGTCCAGACGTTGCTAAAGACATGAAAACTTGTGACAAGTGCAACAAATGGTTTCATTACTTCTGTGTTGGTGTAAATGAAGAGATGAAAATACACTATGGCAATTCAAGTAGTGTACCTGCCAGAGAGAAGAAAGAAATACAAAAAATCAGTTTGAAGTGCTGAAAGTAGTTTGCACTCCGAGAGCTTGAACTAAATAAAACTGAAGAAGAATTTAAACTCGGAAAGCTCTAGAAATGAAAAATAAACGATGAAATAAGTGTGAAGTAAAAAAGCTGCTATCAGAGTAATATTAGGAAAGTACAAAATTGGAGAGAAAGGAATCCGACTCGTCTAAAAAGGATTTACCAACATTCAAAATCAATTATTGAAATGAATACTAATATCGAGTTTGGGATTATTGTGGGATCTGAAGAACGATAATATTAAATTTAAACTAAAGATTTCTTCGAATAATAAAGACGATTTTTCATCCAATTAGATTTCTAGGGAATTTGACCATTTTCGAAAAAAGCACAATACTAGATATTTGAAGATCTGGTATAAAATGGGAAGATCATATATCCAGTAGTATAAAATGATGAAGGAACTATATAGGTCCGAATGTGCTTACTTCATGACGTAACAGTGAGAAGCGAACGACTGCATTATGTTTGAGCGCCAAGCGCTACTAGATTGCAAAAAATTTCTGACGTTAGGAAAGTAAAAATCAAAATTTAATACTACAGAAAATATAGATTAGTGCATTATTTATAAGTTTCCGTGATTTTGAGTGGGAATTTAAGTTCTTAATAAAGAAGCAAAAAGTTTTAATAAAGAAAAATATTTTTGTTGACAGAAATAAAACAATATTTGAAAATTTAAACGGTTCTTAGAGTTAAATTTAATTATTTTGCAGCCCAATATTACTTGGCTAGTATTCGTGTAATTCGACTCAAATTTGCGATTTCGAATATGATATGTATATAAAAGTTAGCGTATATCCGATAAAAAATAAATTTGAATTCAAGTATTCGGAACCCATACGTACTGCTCCAGCAGCGATAAAGCTACCTATCCGTTTCGGCTACGCAACGCATGCACATAACTAGGAACAACGAACAGGAACACGGTGCAACGGGACGCGGGAAGCAGGCAGCTGTATACAAGAGTCTAGCCGCCAGACCGTACAAGGAACCCGAAGATACACGATGCTATCCGAGTGGGAAATTATACACTCTTTTTTATGAGATTTTTTATAAAGTACAATAACCTTACCTAACGTACAAAACCTACTTCTTTATATTATTTTTTTTTAACATTTTTAATTACTATTATAACTACCCGGCAGGCGTATATTTACGTAGGGGCTGATGGGCTATAGCTTAGAGCGGCAGATTTCTAGGGGCGGCAAAATTCAAGCCCTACTTTCATCAATCCGATTTTGACAAACAATTATAGATAGCAGAAAAATGCCACGCTGTATTTTCAATTGAATGTGACAAGAGCTTTAGAGTATTCAGATATAATGATATAATTGACTCTTTTGCAAAACAGCAGTTGCGCCGTAGTTATGAAATAAATGCCAGTACTATTATAGTTGTTAATTTAGATTTTTAGTAAAATGTTTGCTGCTAATAAAAGCTTTCTGTTGATATTAGTGTAATGAATGTGTACAACTGCAAGTATAATAAAACGGCATTCACAATTTTGAATAGCCGGGGCGGCACTGAACTTAAATTAAATACGCATACTGTAAGTACTGTACCCGGGTTTTGCTGGCGCTTGGAATATATCTTTAGATTTCTGGTCGGTGGAATATACACTGTGTACCTTCGGTTTTCGTCCGGTCTGACAATTAGACATTTCTCAGCTGTATAGGCGAAGATTATCTTGTATAGAGTGCTCCACGCTTCAAAAAGCGTCATAAAAATGGTTTTTGTGGGGAAATCGTTATTACAAGCTGAAATTTTCACACGTGAAAGTTATTGACCTAAGAAACCAAAATTTCGAATTTATTAAACCGTCATGACAAAAGGGCACTAGAATAAAAATCTGATTTAGGCACATTACGGTAAAATGAAGATACTTTTGAATATTTTCAAATAAAAAAAATTGTTGTCCCGTGGCCGGTCTATTTTTAATAATTTTTTTAAAATATAGGCGATACATATGGGCAAAAGAATGATGGAAAAAATCAAAATTAACTAATTCTTAAATTTACACTAGTTTATCTCAAAAATTAAGGCGTGTTTTTATTATAATTTTCGGAGGTACCGTAATCAAATTATTTTATGAATTATAAAATATCAAAGTAAAAGATTTACTGCAAATACAAATTATAATTACATTTTATTTCTAATAAAATCGGTATTATGTGTGAGAGAGAGAGTGAGATGGTGCTATGTAGAATGTAGAGATGGAAGATATCACGAAATGGTGGGGACGCGTACCGCTCAAGAAACGCGGAATTGCAGAAAAAACGAGTTGAGATAAAAGATATCACGTAATGGGGGAAGGGACGTGATATTTTATAATTCGTAAAATAATTTGATTACCGTACCTCCAAAAATAATAAAAAAAATTAAATAAAAGTTCGTTTAATTTTAAAGCAATAGGCTCGTAAACCATAAGAAAAAATAGTAAAATGTACACTTTATCCTTAAAGTACTACTCAATAAATAACGATTAAGATAAAAATAACATTTTTTAAATAATTGCTTAATTGCTTCAAAATTAAACGAACTTTCATTTAAAAATATTTTAAAATATTGGTTTATGGGCCCATTTGTCGTATCAAAAAAATATAATTGTTTTCTGTATAACTGCATTTGATTTTTAAAGAAACCTATAGCTATCTTTCTCACACCAGTTTCTGTAGTAGGCTGCGCGAGAAAGATAGCAATAATGTGACGTCATCTGTGGCCCTGGAAATAAATTTAAATATCTCGCAAAGTAATTATTAAAAAAAAATGTATTTTATCTTAATCGTTATTTATTGAGTAGTACTTTAAGAATAGTGTTCATTTTATTATTTTTGGTTTATGGGCTCATTAGTTAATTTTGATTGTTTTTTCCATCATTCTTTTCGAGTAAATTCGATTTAATGTTTCTTTAACCTACAATGTACTGCATATATTTTAAAAAAATATTAAAAATTGACCGACCGCGAAACTACACATTTTTAAATTGGAAACTATTCAGAAGTTTCCTTTATCGTAATGTGCTTAACTCAATTTTTTATTCGAGTGCCCTTTTGCCACGCTTACAGACAAATTCGAAATTTTGGTTTCTTAAGTCAAAAACTTTCATGTGTGAAAATTTCAGCTTGTAACACCGATTCCCTTACAAAAGTGAAAATTATTGTTCTCTGGCATTTCAATTCCAATTATGCGCTTTTGGGGGTTTTAAAAGCATATTTTCTTTAGTAGCTTAACTAAAGATTTTATATGCTATTTCAACGTTATACCAACGAACCTATTAAAAAATAATAAATAATGTAATACAACTTATATTTCATTTTAAATTATATTTTGTTTAAATAATACGAAAAATAGCTTAGAAAACAAATTCAAACTGCATCCATATCACTTTGTACATTTCTTAGCATATACATTTTCCTATCGTACAAATATGTCGTTGAAATTATATTGCTTTATTTATACATTTCTCGCCTTGTACACTTGTCACTGTGTACAAATGTATAACATGAAGTTGCTGAACATCAGTGAATTTGAACTTCGCACCTTTTCTGCATTTCGAAATATACTTTGAAAATAAAATTATTTTCTCTACAGTCTATATACAAAGTAGGCATTTGCGCTCGCTTTTGTCAACGCAAAATGTCAGTTTGCCGCTCATGCGCGACAAAGTAGAAAAAACGCTCACTGTCCGAATTTCTAACTATAAAATGCATCTCCACAAGTCAATCTGACTTATGATTGTTCTGTCGGTATATTACATAACCAAACAAAATGCCGTACTACTTAAAACCTGTTTAAAACTGTCAAATTGATTTCTGGTGATTTAAAAACTGCCAAAGTTGTCAAATTCTCTCAAAATCTTCTTTTAGAATGTTTCAGAACTAATTTCTGGGAGACTTAAAAGCTGTTTCAAACTGTCAAATTGATTTCTGGTGCCTTAAAAACTGCCAAAGCTGTCAAACAAATCTTCTTTTGGAATGTTTTAAAACAACTTTCAGGGAGACTTAAAAGCTGTTGAGAAATGTCACTTGTCTACATTCTAAATATGAAATAACAAAAAAAAAAAATGCCGTACTGCTGTGTACAGGAATACAAAAATAAAATAGGGCATTCATTTACTAAAATGAAAGTAATAATAATAATAATATGTTTATTCCTTTTGAAAACGTGATTACATTTTATCGGAAGCGTCAGGATTAATACTATATACATTTACATATAAAATTATTACATTGGTGTAGTATTAAAATATTCATTCAGATCATAGAAACACTGTTCTATAAGAATTTTTTTTAGTTTTTGTTTAAAAGTTGTTACGGATTTTGACTCTGTAAGTAATGGTGGCAAATGATTGTAAATTTTTACTCCCACAGTATTTGGAGATAAACTACTTATTTTTAATCTATTAGTAGGAGCTCTAAGTTCATTTTTCCTCCTTGTATTAAAATTATGAACATCTTTATTTTGAATAAAATTGTTTTTATTTTGGAATATGTGTAAAGAAGTTTCATAAATAAAAAGACCGGTCAAAGTTAAGATTTTGTACTTAACAAAAATATTTCTGCACGATTCCTGCCTTTTTAAGTTCATAATACATCGAAGTACTCTCTTCGGACTTACGAAAACGTTTTTGGAATGAGTAGAGGCACCCCAAAAAGTGACACTGTACCTGAGGATAGATTCAGTTTTAGCATAATAGACTGTTCATAGTTGAGAAACAGATAAATATAGTTTTAAATGTTTAATTAGGTAACATAGTTTGTTTAAATTTGTAATAATTAGTTCACAGTGATTTTTCCAATTTAAGTGTTCATCAAATGTGAAATCTAAGATTTTGGATGAACTGACTCTGTTGATTTGATTATTTCCAATAGCAACATCAATATTCATAATTTTTGAATTCTGATGAGTATGGAAGCGTATATAATTCGTCTTAGATTCGTTTAAGTAAAGTAAATTATTATTACACCAATTTAGCATGTTATCCAAATTGTTTTTACATTTATTCTTTAATGAATTATTATCTTTTGCTGAAACTATCAACGATGTATCATCAGCGTAAATTATTGAATCTATATCATCCTGAAAAATAAGGCTAAGGTCATTAATGTAAATAATGAAAAGTATGGGGGCAAGAATGCTTCCTTGAGGTGCTCCGATGTTTATAGTTGTGCTGTTGGAATTAACTATTTGGCACTGAGAACTAGAATAAAAACGAACAGAAACATATTGTTGACGATTTTCAAGAAATTTTATTATCCAATTCAGAGGTGCACCTCTTACACCAATATTGTTTAATTTGTCAAATAAACGGTTATGATCTATACAGTCGAAAGCTTTGCTGAGATCACAGAAAACACCTATTGGGCATTCTCCAGCTACCAAATGTGAAATAATTTTTTCATAAAAAAACGTGTGTAGCTTTTGCTGTAGAGGAGTTCTTTCTAAAACCAAACTGATTTTTATCGATAGCATTTGTTTGCTGTAAAAATGCATTTAATCTTTCAAGGTAACAATATTCAAATATTTTTGAAAAATTTGATGAAATAGCCACTGGTCTATAGTTATTTATATCAAGTTTATTTCCTTTCTTGTTAAGAGGAATAATTTTGCTTGATTTTAATGTTTCTGGAAAATTACCTGTTTCAAACGAAAGGTTTATGCAATGTGTTAACGGTTTGATAATTGCAGATAATACTTTCTTCACGAGAAAACTAGGTATATCGTCTGGCCCTGCTGATGTTTTATTTTTTATTTTAGAGTTAATTATATATGATAATTCGTAGCACGATGGTAACATTTCTGCTTCGTAAGTGAAGGGTAGTGGGTTGGAATCTACTGAACTTCATTTTATTTTTATTTTGAAAAGAAACAAACACAAAAAGGAAGTATATCGTAACGCGCGACTTGGCGTTCGCCCTAGTGTAGTCAGTTTCCAATATGCACTTGTATCTTATAATTTAACTTCAGTTTTTAAAATTAAATGAAACTAATTTTTGAAAATTAGGTTTGATTTGTAAAACGAATGATTTCATTTTGATTAGCGGGCGGAAACTGTACATAATGCACGTATAAGATGTAAACGTCGTCTATTTTGCCTATCCTGGCGAAGTTGCCAAAACTACCGACAAGAGATTTGTTGGTCATCGAATTGCCGACATCCAAGAGACAACAAAAGTCGGCGAATGGAGTTGGGTACCACCGGAAGAAAATGGGACAGATGGGGTGACACAATGGTCTAAAGTAAAAAAGTTATAATTAAGAAAAAAAAATTATCACACCTGGAGCACCACATATGAGAAGTTGCTGGAATCGCCTCATAAGATGATTATGTATCGTTCTAAAAGAATAGAAACCCAAACAAAAAACATCCACATTTCCTTGCGAGTAGCGATTCTACAGATGTAAATATTTTGACTCCAAATCATTTTTTACTGGGTATGTAGCCGACTCATCATAACCAATATTCAACAAACTATGGCGAAAATATAAATCTTCGAAAATAACGAAGGATATCTTACAAAGAAATAAATTGTGATCTTACAAATTAGCAGATCATTTCTGCTGAAGATGGGAGAAGCAATCAACATCACAACAGTGACGAACGCAACCAAATGGTTTAAAATAGAGATGGGCGAATATCATTTTTTTCAAATTCGAATATTGAATATTAACTGGATCTCGAATATTCGAATATCTCTAATAAATGAATATTAATAATTCATAATTCATTTTAACTGCGAGTGTAATACAACTTTTCATTCAATTTTGCCCTAATAAACTTTTCCGATTTTAATGTAAGATTTTTATAAATACATACATACATGAAATCGCGCGTGTCCCACTTAGTGGGTTAGCAAAAACCCAAAAACAATAGCAACAATAAGAAAAAGGATAAGAATAAGAGTAAGAGCTCAGCTGTTCGCCTTGTCCACATTCATTTTCGGTAGCGAATAACCGCAATGTTACTAACCATACATCTTTACACCACAATAGTTATGAAACAATTATCCTTCGCCACACATTCCTATCCAGGTACACTTCTTTCACGTCAGCCACATTCATAATCGTATTTATACATGCTCTTCTCTTTCCACTCGGAAACTTACGCTCCTTCAAAACACTACCAATCACATCCGTCCACGTACACACTGGACGGCACCCTCATCTTTACCTACATATATGCGTTTTGCAAGACGTTCACTCGTCATTCTCCAACTCTCTTAACAACATTCTTCCTAACCATACATTCTACATACACCAAATTATTCCTCACGCGATCCCGTCTTGTATACCCACAAACACCACGTAAATACCTCATTTCCACGGCAATCACTCTCCTTTTATGCTTTCTCGTCCATGCCCAACATTCACTTCTATACAACAGGCATCACCACTCCATTATATAGACTTAACCAAGCCCCTCTAGATACGTTTACGTTACGGGCAAACGTACCCAGAGCACCCATTACCTTATATCCCGCACTCACCCTCCTGTCAATTTCTCGGTCAATTCGTCCATCCCCCGACATCATGCTACCCAAATATACAAACTCATTCACCTGCTTCAGTTTCATTCCATCTACCAACGCCACCAACACATTGCACTCAGTTCACCAAGTCATCAGTTCACACCTTTCAAATAATAACACCTTAGATTTATCAACATTCAATACTAGATTCATACTTCTTCCAACTTCATTTATTTTCTCTATCATTCTTCTCAGTTGCTTTTCATTTTCACTTAAAACAACTACATCATACGCTAACGCAGGCACAATACTTTCACCAATATGTACAGCATCCATTCCATTCAACGCCATTTTTATAAATGAAATCAGAATCTTGAAATATTGCTAATCGCTTACGGTTATCTAGTCGCTGAGTGTGAGTTTTTTTTCTGCGTTGCCATAGTGTTCTATGGTTGCCATGGGTCGAATTGCTTATAATAGACTTTGAAATGAATTATTCTGAAACTATTTCATTAGAGATTAGCATCTCAATATGACATACAATATTTTATTCCAACAATCGAAGACATACATTATTACAAAATTGTAACATTCTTATTCTTCTTGTGGCGAAATGGGGGGTATACGTTGAATATTTGAATTTATTCCAACAATTTTGGTTGACATTTTAAAACCGCTAGTGAAATAAAGTTCTTTAAAACGCTAGCGAAATAAAATTATTTATAAAAACAAGTTTAATGGTGCGTATCCAAAGAAATAATCATGACTTTATAAGGCAAAATTGAATAAATTATAATTAATAAACTTACTTCATACCGAGCCTTTCTATCTGACCAGATGTAAACTATAAAAAAATAAAGAAAAAGAATGTACAAAATATCTGTCTGTCGAACACAGCGCAGACTACACATATTGCGCAATTTGAGGTATTTGAATTAGTTGTTTGGAGTTTTCA
The DNA here is from genome assembly GCA_943142095.1 of Ophonus ardosiacus. NCBI lineage: Eukaryota > Metazoa > Arthropoda > Insecta > Coleoptera > Carabidae > Ophonus > Ophonus ardosiacus. The sequence goes on from OW964824.1 coordinate 48,390,597, forward strand.
TATTCGAAATCTCGAATACTGAAAGTATTCGCGGATTCGCCCATCTGTAGTTTCAACTAATCCGATTAATATTTTGTAGAAGGTAAACTGATATGCTATGAATTATTTGATTTGAAGAATCTAGTTAGTAGAAAAAATTTATTGTATTGATAGTTTGACAGTGAAAAATAATAGAAAAAAAAATTGTTGTGGCCAGCAAAATATCTTCCGTCAATTCTATGTATTTCCTAAAAATTCCATATAGAAAGTTCTTGCAAAAGATTACATATTTCTAGTAAAATTATTTCACTCACATACCACGTAAATTGCATTTGACATACACTAACATCCATTCATATCTGTCAATCAGAATTATCTTCATAATATAGTATCTGTTTCATGGTTATTGCATAGCTGGCTAATTTATGAAATGGGCCCATAAACCAATTTTTTAAAAATAATTTTAAATGAAAGTTTGTTTAATTTTGAAGCAATTCGTGGTATCAAAAAGTTATAATTGTTTTTTATATAACTGCATTTGATTTTTAAAGAAACCTATAGCTGTCTTTCTCACACCAGTTTCTGTAGTAGGCTGCGCGAGAAAGATACCAATAGTGTGACGTCATCTGTGGCCCTAGAAATAAATTCAAATAACTCGCAAAGCAATTATTAAAAAAAAATGTTTTTTTATCTTAATCGTTATTTTTATTGAGTAGTACTTTAAGGACAAAGTGTACATTTTATTATTTTTTGTAATGGTTTATGGGCCCATTTTATGTAGAGAATATAATAATCTATAATATTTATAATAACATAAAATGTCAAAAAATAACATTAATTGGGTTTAAAAAAAAAAAAATAAACTTGAGGTCCAAATGAGGGTACTTCCGATTGACCAATTAGAACCAAAATCTAATCAGCTCTTTATAAGAATCTAGAGTAAGGAAATTGAACTTTTTGTACTTGTAGTAATGGAGTCATTGGAGGAGAAATTATCGTCACTTATAGACATCATTGTAAAAAAATTAAAATCTTATTCAAGGGACCTCATAACGTGCTTATTCATTTAATGCTTCACCGAATTTTTTGACTAAAGACAATACCTTCCTTACCTAAAGAGGACGGAAGGTAAAAATTGATATAAAAACTAAAGTAAAATAGTTTATTCCCAAAGTACAAACACATATTTTGATTGAAAAGCTTATATTTACGTATAGAATAGTAGCAGAACCGTTCGGATACTTATGTACCAGAAAGTGTAATTGTAATCGATTTGGCTTATATCGTACATAAACATAATGGTATAGATAGTAACATATTTGTAAAAAAATCCTACTAAATATTGTCAATATTTTTTTAGCAGGCTCAAGAGCAAATATTACAACCCTAAACTAAACGTCTTGGGAAATGATGCGGAATATTACATTAAATAATATCTTAAAAGCAAGACATTCATTGCTAACCACATATTATACGAAATAATACATTCAACATTATACGAAAATTATTTTATTGTGATGTACCTATTATTTTTGTAATAATTATGAAAATGTAAAATTTTTTACTCTTACAGTTTATAAATACGTGTTCATAATAAAAATTTCTTACGGTAAATACAAAATATTATGTAATCAGTGAATTTTATGTAATATATGTTACGATTTTAAAATTTGTTATTTATTATCCATTCTCTTTCCAAGAAACGTTATTTTTAAAATATATTATTATTTCATAAATAAAAACTAAATATTTTTAATTCGTTAATAAATTTGTAATTATTATTTGACGTTTAAATAAATTGTTTTAGTTTCATTTGTTCTAGGTAACCTATAAATTTGTACCATCCGACATATAAGGCCCGTGCATCACGTGATCAAATGCAGGCAACCCGCCAGCCTGGTGGACCAACAAACTGATATCATCGTGCGAACTGGACGTTTTTTGATTTCTGTGCTTATTTTGTGATTTTTCAATTTAAAATTGTCGTCTTCAGAACATTTTCCAAAAACATGTATCCTGATATAATGGAGTATTTTGTATATAAAAAAAGTTATTATACATCATCTAAATTTAAAGCGTACAAAAGTTTGGAAGCATACAATATGTTCAGATGCGGTTGGATTCGATCAATCCAGTGCAAGAAAATTACATCGTTGTTAGAGGCAAGGTACGGTACTATAAAATTTCTTTTACTTAAAATATAGTGATTAGAACATAACTATACAAAGATATTGGCAAGTTTAATAGTAACAATTCTCAATGTCGGTCTGTTAGAATGTAAGCTCATTATTTTTTGGAATTTTTCGTAATTATCTTGTATGTATTGTACATTCCTAGTTCTATATATTATCTGGTGTTGTCAATTCCATTTGTATGGGCAATCGCCCGAAACAAATTAATTGAATATATAAAAAATAAAATAATAAACATAACTATACAAATTTATAAATGTTTTCAGGTACTACATTCCCAAAGAGTGACAAGTAAACCAGTTACGGCTTGGATGATTTGTGAAAAAAATGGAGAAATTATAAGTGCACATTGTGATTGTGTTGCTGGGCTGGCAGAAACATGCTCGCATGTAGCTGCAATAGCATTTAGTATTGATGATACTGTTCGTAATATTGAAGAAGTCTCTGTGACAGGTTCGAAAGCATACTGGGCTGCACCTTCTACTAGTACTGGAGTAATGTGCAAAACAAAAAATGTAAAATTTGATTCAAAAAGCGAGCTCGAAAGCGAACTCAGAATATTTTGCAGCTATGTGTTCTACTGCCAATAAAATGTATTTATTGTATTGTTAGTAAGTGTTAGCTACAACATAATTATATTAGTTATTAACATATTTAATGTTAGTAAAATGTATTTGAATTCGTTAATAAATATGTTAGTTACAACACAATAATTATTACAACCATCAAACCATAGTGTTAACCTGTTAACCGTTTATAGCGGTCTAAACCGTTATCTTTATTTTGTATATCCCATGTTTAAAGGCAGAATCCAATCAAGATTGTCTTTGTCTTTCAAAGCAGCTGGTTTTCCTTTAATTTAGCAATAATTTTATTATTTCTTTATTATCTACGTTATTTAACTATCGCGGACTCTAAATGAATAATTTCTGATTAAATATATCTTTTACTTAGTTTAAACAACCCACTTTTATCCCATAATAACCTAATTTTTGATCTTACTGTTTACATCTGGCAAAATTCATTTAGTTTAAGCAGATATCAATTTTAATTTACCATAATATTTAATGCTAGGCTCGTATAGAAAAAATACCTGTAATAAAGTGCCTAGAACATATTCGGCCGTATTTAATTTTGCTATCTGTCAGATCAGTTCTCTTATCCACTTTTTTCGTCGTTCTAGAGCTACAGGAATTATTCTACCTCTACAATCTTTCTCAGATGGGAACCTATAAAAAGATAACCCATCACCAGTACCACTTTTTTTCGCACAGCCAACTACAACAGTACAAAATTGAGGCATTTTTGTTGAGATTTGTCACGATATTCTTGTGTCAAGTATGGTTTGGTGGTCCACCAGGCTGCCATTTTTAAATCCCCGTAACGTCACATGCACGCGCCCTATACTTTTAGAATGTTTTTAGGTTTGTGACATGGAATAAAGTATAACTATTATCGAATAGATGGCGATCGTAAAATATACAAATATTTCTACTTTATCGACTTAGTCATAATTTTTCATTTCAGTGCTCACTAGCGCTCGCCTCGGCGCAGAAACAAAATAACGGGGGGTACCATTTCACCTTAATTACTTCACAAATAAACACATAGGTAGTTACATGTAATTTAAAATATCGATACCAAAAAGACAAACTAAAATACTAACCTCCAAACTATTGTTGAAACGTCAAACGCAATGGCTTTACGACCATTCATTGGTGCGGCGTAATTCTATGTCATACATGGCGGTAATTCAAATAATCAAATTTCATTATTTTTTTTCTGGCTAATTAATAAAAATTTTGTACAAAAAAAAATATGGGTAGCAAATTTTTACCTGTTCTTCAAAAATATTAAATAAAAAAAGGCATTCTAAATAAAATATGTAAGTATTAAGGAAGAACTACATAATAAAAAATAAAATTAAATCTATCATGTACCTACTGAGAAGTTATGTTTATGTGTGTAAAAAAAAAACAAAATAATGCTTTTTGGCTTTTTACTCTTCGTTAAAAATACATTTGTTTTATTTATTTTTATTCTAATATGTACGTTGTATTATTTTCTGCATTATATATTTGTAATGTATCCATGGTCAGAAATTTAATTTAAATTACCCACAATTTTATTAAACTGAACCAAACAGATCCGTAACTGAACAAACTGCACCAAGTATTTTGCGGATTACTTCGTAGTGAGCAGGATCAGTAAATTAAGGCTGTGTCCGATGTTGCACTTTTATCACCCTAATATCTAAATCCTAAATTTATATGCCCTAAATCTAGTGATTATTTAGTATTTTAGAAATTAGATTTTAGGGTTTTGCAGGAGCACACTATGCCTTGAAGTTGACGCGCACTAATTAAACAAATCATGTTTGTTGCCATAATTTGTGCAAAACGCCAAATTTGCTGTCAAAGAATAGCTTCTTAGCTTCTATTTTATGAAATATAATATTAACATTTACTCTCAAGCATCAAATTGAATCGAATTGTATAATTATTTTTTGTTATTCTAAAGTGTTGCCATACTAACCAATGGATGTCATTAGTGTACCATTCGGAGTTGTATTTATGTGAAGAAGACCTAAATCCTAAAATCTAAATGTCAAAATGTGACATCGGACAAAGCCATAGTGGTGGGGGTAAACTGATCCATGCAAATGAAATAACAAAATAAATGAACTGATTCAAAAGTGTAAGTTAGATCAGGAGTGGGATCACGTAAAAGTGAAAACGATATTGCGATTATCGAGAAGTGAAAACGATATTCGTTTCTTTAGCGATCACGTAAAATTAGTCACTCACTACGTTTTCATCTTCGGTTATTTCCGTAAAGTGACTACGTTTTGTGAAAACGATATCGTTTGTCGTTTATAGACTAATGTTTTTATGTAAAATAATAGTTTTGACAGATAATTTATATGAATGTCATTAAAAAAATTAATCTGTCAGAACGTATTATTCTCACCATTCGTTTTTATTTCGTTCATAATAGCAATACAACAAAAAAGGAAGAAGGACACAAGTTAAATTATCAATTAGTTACAGATGCCATGTACCGACCAATTTTATTTCTTTTGATATTCCAGAAGAAAAATTTATGAAGTAAACAAAAATATTTCTAAATAGGTATAGGTATAATAATTAAAACTTCAAGAGACCTTTTAAGACTGCAAGTATACAAGATTGATATTTTAAAGTAATGTAGTTTTTATTAAGTTTTATATTTCAAGTAAATAAAGTATGGGCCACATTTAAATAACGGCACACAACCTTCGACGGGCTGCGGAAAATGATCAATTCATAAATTTAAATTTTATGTAAAAACTGCAAAATATTAATCACAAAACAAGCTAGAATCGTTATATTTGATGCTTCGCAGAATATAATATTATTAAAATATTAATAAAATTTTCTTTCTTGCATTTATTCTTGTAATCAATCAAAATATGTTTTGTTGTAATCAACACTTTTACAGTTATTGCATTGATTTTATATACTACGTAAACAGATTGACACCTCTTATGACGCCAGCGGAAACTGAGTAAATAATTCAAATATTTTTCGGTAGATGTCACTATCGTATGTATCTGGCGATTTCATGTTAGTCGAATTCTCAAAGATTGGAAGAGTCTATTATAGAGGACAGGCCGTCATTACACGGTCGGGAAGAATCTACTACATAGGGGAGGCTGTCATTTCATAACTCTACTAAATGTCGACCGTAGCGTCTATTGCCAGGATATTAAGAAAAAGGAGAATATAGAACCTCTAGTATTAATAATCCGAAATTGGGAAGGAAGATATAAAAATATACTATTTTCTACAAATTTTTATTTATTTAAGAAAAACAATGTAAATAATAATTATTTCAAATGTCAAACGTTAAAAACTAAAAAAATAAATATAAATTAATTTGTAAATATCATTTACTTGCAATACTATTTTATAGTTTACAATAAAGTTAAATTTATTATTCTTTTATATTAAAATTAAATAAAATTTAAAAAATCGAAATAGTCCTATTTCGGAAATAGTTCTACATCAGAATACAAGAATACAGTGTCTGTAATAAGTTTCCACACCTCCTTATCTTTAAAAAGACTGAGGAATTATTACTCGGCGCGTTACCTTTTTTTAAAGGGAGGTTCGCCAACAGCCATATTAACAAAGATAAATAAAGAATAAAGATAATAAAGATACATTTTTCTCTGCAGGTGTCCATTGTGTTTGTTTTCTTCTACATTGCATTTTAGCAATTGTTTTTGCATGCAAAGAAGGAAACATCATTTTATCAAAAACGTTGTGAACATTTATTTTTTCATTAAATTGAATTTTTCGCTTTAATTTGGATACCTGAGATTTCTTATTACGTATAACTTTTCTCTTTTCTTCTAATTGAAGTTTAAGTTTTTTCTTTTGTGGGGTATCATCGTCAGATAATTTTAATTTTCTTTTTGCCGTTTTTATCGGGGTAGGAATATCAACAATAGCTTCCAAAAAATTTTCATCAGATTTTGCTGTGCTTAAAATTGATGACTTATTATTATTTATAATGCTTTGCTCAGAACTGTTTGCGTAGGAAGCTTTTAAAGAAGAGAACGGCGAAGGTAATTTTTCTGTACCACTTGTGCTCGGTGAAAATGTGGATATATTTTCATTCGAATTGAAAGAAGAATTATCCGTTTGTCTAACAGCTGAATATTCACATGGTTTTCGAAAAGGTACAGGAATATCTGTTTTAACCAACCTATGCTTTGTAGCATTCATGAAGGCATTTTCTTCGAAATGTAATTCACATAGATATCTATTTTTCAACTTTTCTTTTTCGAGGTATAAAAGTGACACATTTGCTATGAAGAAAGATATGTATGTACAGGATGGAACAAATTTGTGTTCCTTATATGTAAAACTTTCTTATATAGCACGCTACAGAAAGTTGATGTAGATCTTTATAGGCCAACTTTTTGAGACAACTTTAATTGGCACCACAGATATATTCGATCGTCTTTTGTTTTTGAGTTACAGGTAGGGTTTCCAATTTTCGGGATCGGGATCCCGTTTCGAGGTCCCGGGATAAAAAATCTAGATCCCGGGATTAACCCTAATATGTATTTTTTTAAATCTAACACTAGCAACAGAAGTAACAAAATTGCAGAAATACATCAAACAAAAGAACGTTTTTATTAAAAAATACAAAAATAAAAAATATTTTTTTTACATTTAAGAAGTAAAATTTAAAAAATCATCTTTGGTTATAAAACTAGGAACTAGAAACAGAAACAGTGAGGAAAGTTTTATTCAAATTTGCTTGGTAAAAATAAAATATGGCCTTAGAAACACCAACGCGTCTAGACTCGAGTCAGAGTCTTTTAAGCGCGATCTAAGTTTGTTCGCAAATGAGACCGCTGAAGAAAAGGCTCTTTCAGTTTCCACACTCGTAGATGGTCGTGATACTGTCAGTAAATATTCGTAACACTGTTGCAAATATAAGCTTCTTAATCCTCCATTTTCATATAGTGACACTTCTTTTTTAATTACGTTAAGCGTGTTAAGACAACCTTTTGGATTTTCTAATTTCATCATTTCAAAAATTCGAGATTTTCGGGATCCCTATTTATAATCCCGGAATTTTCGGGACGAAAAATCTTTCGGGATCCCGGGATTTCGGGATCCTGGATTGGAAACCCTAGTTACAGGCTAAAACTTAATTTTCTCTTATTTTGAAAATACCTACCTCATATCTTGCTTATTATAAAAGATACAGAAAAATGGAAAAAAGTTTTAGTCCATAGCTCAAAAACAAAAGATGATTGAAAATTTCTGTGGTGCCTATTAAAGTTGCTCCAAAATATTGATCCATAGAGACCTACATTAATTTTCTGTAGTGTGTTTAATAAGAAAGTTTTTCATATAAGGAACTTGAATTTGTTCCACCCTAAACATTGGACAAACAAAGTAAATTTAAATAAAATTTAACAGTTTGTGACATTTTGCCTTTCTTAATTTTTCATAAAATGTATATTAGCTTGCTTTATTATTTTATTTTATTTTTAACGAACTTAAAAATGGGAAAATTTTGTTGTTAAACGCCACCATTTAAAAATTAAAATACATCACAAAAATGTGAAGGGAGAAACGAATTCAATTTCCGTATATGAAAAACTTTCTTATTAAGCACACTACAGATAATTGCTGTAAGCCTTTATGGTCCAAGTTTTTGCAGCAACTTTAATAGGCATCATACGAAATTTCGATCGTCAATTTGCTTTTGTGCTACAGGCTATAACTTGATTTTAGCTTATTTTGAAAATACGTCATACCTCGCTTATTATAACAGATAAAGAATAAATGTTTAGATACTTTTTACAGTGTTTTTTTTTTACGTAGAATAACGTGGTGTTATTATTTTTTTTAAACTTAAAAATTCTTGAGTTATAACACAAACATAATATTTTTTAAATGGAAACATATGTTGAAAATAGTCTCATCTTTTTCCTTATTTTGTATGCTTTTCTACGATGTATGTATAACAAGTCTTGAAAAGCATACAAAATATGAAAAAGATGAGACCATTTTCAACATATGTTCTCATTTAAAAAATAATATGTTTGTGTTATAACTCGAGAATTATTAATTTTTAAAAAATCTAATTACACCACGTTATTCTATGTATAAAACAGTATAAAAAGTATTTAAACATTTTTTCTTTATATTTTATAATAAGCGACATATGAGCAGGGCCGGCTCGTGCGACTGTGCAACCCGTGCGTAGCACGGGGGTGCAAGCAAAACGACGACGGCTATTATAATGCTATCCTAACTCAGTTTTGTATTTTCAGAACTGATTTTACCAATTTTAGTAATAATAATGTTAACATTATGCATGACAATAAAATACAAATTAAATGACTATTCTAATATAATTTTTTGTTATTTCTTGTATTTCGCGCTTAAATTTGTAATACGCATCGCAGGACGCAGGCGCTAGCCGGCCAGCCTGCAGGAAAAGAGAGTTAATTCAAGATGCGTTGTAACCTGTTCTACCCGAAACTAACTGATAGTTGTTTGTTGTCTATAGCATTCAGAATATTGCTAACTATTCCGGTTACAGTTGCTACTTGAGAGAGGTCTTTCTCAAAACTAAAAATGATAAAAAAATATCTAAGAACATCAATGTTACAAGACAAATTTAAAATATATGGCATTGATATCGATTGAAAGTTCACTAATTGAAACTTTGAATCTTAAAAATATTATTGCCAAATTCGCAGTCGCCAAAGCAAGAAAAATATCTTTTCTGTAATACTGTATTAATTTTGCTTTTGCTTGTATTTTTCATGTTCTAGATAGATTTTTTTTATTATTAAAATGAATTTATAAAGTAGGTACATTTGTCTTTTTTAGCATAATAAAACGCTTTTTTTAACGCTAACGCGTGAAATAATGTAGCGTTACGGCACTTTTTTTTTTAACTTTTATTGCAGATGTGAAAAAAATTGTATGCAATTCGATTAAAAAGTGTCTTATTTCATTTATAGGATTTGACAAAAAATATGTCTACTTTTTACTCTTGTTGCATAAATAACTATTATTTTTGTAATAGCAAAAAGCCAAAGTTGAAATTTAATTTTTTTTTTACATTTATGTACAATTTAGGTACATATTTCCTTTTTTAAAAATTTTTGTTATATACTATATTTTATTTTTGTGAAATATAACTTTAATAATTTTCTTGAAATTTATATACAATTTTATTTGTGGTCTATTTTGTTTTCGCAATAAAAATATGAATCGTTTCAAACAATTTCATTTTTTGAGTTGTTAAATGCGAGGGGGGTGCATAATAAAATTTTGCACAGGGGTGCTAAAATACCACGAGCCGGCCCTGCATATGAGGTATTTTCAAAATAAGCGAAAATCAAGTTTTAGCCTGTAGCTCAAAAACAAAAGACGATCGAAAGTTTCTATGATGCCTATTAAAATTGTCTCAAAAAGTTGGTCCATAAAGACCTGCATCAATTTTATGTAGCATGCTTAATAAGAAAGTTTTTCACATAAGGAACTCGAATTTGTTACATCCTGTACATGTTTTTTTTTTGTTTTTTTATTGAATTATTATTATATTTAAGAATTTTTCTTATCCGCATTACTTATCCATTGTTGTAATCTATTGTCATCGTTTACCGGAAACCGATACATTCTAATTTCCGGGCTCTCCATTTGTTTTTTGTAACACCCAAAATACTGGCAAATACAACCCGGCATTTTTTTTTACAAATTTTGTGAAATATCACAAAGTTAATCACCAGAAAACTAACAGTATAGTAGTTGTTCTTTCAAGATACTCTATCTGAGGAGTAGTGAGGAGGTTACTTACCTACCCTCTCACCGGGGTTGGTCGGTGAGGTCCTGAATTGTGCGGTGGGGAAAAATCAAGTAACTCAAGTAATTATTACAACAAGTATCAAATGAATATCGTCAATTCTTTGCTTGGTCTGCTTGTCAGGGTTGGCCGGCCAGACTTTCGTGGAATAGTGGGGAAAAATAATGTAATTCAGATAATTTTTACAACAAATATTAGGTGAATAACTGTCATTCTTTTGTTGGTCAACTTTATTTTGTAAGACTTCTACCGCTACTCTATGTAAGGGAAGTATAGGGATCGTGCTAAAAATCACATATTGAGATTTTAGTGAATAAGCACGGGTCCTATCTTCAATAGTTTTCGAGATATAAGGCAATGAAAAATGAGTTTTCAACTAACTTCATAACTATTAGAAAGTGTAAAAATGTTTTATATAAAATGTTATTGTTTTCTATAGTCTATTTACTTGCATAGACAAAATTTTGTTCGACTACTGTATTAGTCAGTTTTTCTTCGATTCTAATACAAAATAGCCTTTTTCTCAAAAACATTTGAAGATCGGACCCATGTTGATTAAACTTCTTTAACTCATTTTGGTCAGTACTATATTCCCTCATAATTTGTGACATTTTTTAACAGCCTGTATAACAACTGACATAAAATGATTCGAACAAGAACAATCATACGCGGGTAGATGGAGGGCTTTTTATTAGTAAAATTCAGCAAACATTGAAACTAAACTTTTATTTTATTTTATTAAAATAGTATAATGACAAAAATATATATTTTTTTGCTTTGGCACTGGCAAAAATATTCAGTGCCGTCAAAAAAATTTTTTTTTATTTCCTGGCACAATTTTGTGCACCCTATAATTTTGCGCCAGAAGCACGGGATTCTCGGGCTTCTGCAATAATACGCCACTGGTGTTAAGCAGAATTTAGTAGTTTAAATATGATTCTAATGAAATTAAAGTTTGTAAAAATAATATATTTTCCATCATACATAAATATTAGATATACAGGATAATTCGATTTAAGTTTGATGTTTGCAGCATTATATAGCAAACAGCTCTCAATAAGAAAGTAATTTCAAAGTGTCAAATAATAGTTTGCAACTACACATTTACGAAATGGATCATGTACGGCGAAGAATTTACACAGATTGCGTTTTAGAGCATAAGGAAGTTGGTGCTGATTTTGACAATAATGTCTGTGTGACGATATTTCCTTAAAATATATTAATGATCCAAAACTTCGCAAAGTTGGTATTTACAACATATTAGATTTTGACTATATATGATAAACCAGATGCACCAACAAGGCTTAAATTTTAAGCTAGGCTTAAACAAAAAAATGCAAATCGAAATTTTGACAGCAATATATTATAATTCATTTGACATTTCATTTCGATGCAATATTGTCAATTTAAGCCGAGTTTAATACATATTTACGTTACGTTGGTGTAATCGGCCATAACAGATTTTTCAGGAAAAACGTAATAAAATATAATCCAAAATTTCGTATTACAAACTTTTCTATTTATTGGAACAACAAAGTAGATTTTGTTTACAAACGATCAATCGGAAGTGATATTTTACTTAAAGCTCATTGCTATTTTAAACATGGAATTGACGGGAGGTCATGTGCTGGCCACATCAGAATTTTTCATTTTATATTAATGTATTTTCAAATATTTTTTTGTTAACTATATCAAATAAATATGCAGGCTGTGCAACGAAACGCGGAACATGGGGATTTTAAAAATCTGCGGATATTGGCTCTCCTTTACTTTTTAAAACGAAAGTACAAGAATAAAGAGTAGTTTAAAATTTATTTTTACCTTGAAAAGTCTTTATTTAATGCAAACCAATATTTATAGTACTAGATATTTAGAAAATAAAATGACATTTTCGCAAAAAATCAGATAGCCGTGGAAATAAAACAAAATCTCATTCTGAGAGTCCAGTTTACTGTTATTGACGTTAAAAATGTTGTAATCATTGAGTCAACATTGTTACAACATTGTTACAGTCCATAACTTTTTAAAATTAATAAAATTTGTAATTACATATTTTTTACGATTGTCGAGATTTTTCTCTCGGTCTTGATATACAAATAAATATTATTGTGCGTTTGTGCATTATAAAATTTGTGATTTACTTTATTATTAAGAATTTAATATAAAATTTAGGATAATTTATCATTTTTAATATAAACCAAAATGTCAGTTCAGTTCGGTATTATTTAATCTTGATTGTTGTAATCATTGGCTGGTAGCACAAGCCTTGTTTTAACTAAAACACTGTTTTAAGAAATGTCAAATTTCATTATTTAATAACAAAAATAAATAACATCAAATATATTAAAATATGATTTTGAAGCAGCACATAGTTTGTATTCAATCAAATATTTTTTAAAAAATCGTTCTTTACACATAAGGGTGAAATTAAATATTGAAATTTGAATTTGACATTTCTTAAAACAGCGTTTTAGTTAGAACAGGGCTTGTGCTACCAGCCATTGTATTTACATTATTATACGTAATTCAGCTTTAAATATTCAGGTTTTATGATCTTAAATGATATTTTGTTTTTTATTCCCATGGCTATCTATTTTTTGACGTATCATATTTTATTTTTAAATAATCTAGTGCTACAGATATCCTATTGTATTATGAGTTTTTAAAAGTAAAAATTAATTTTAAATAACTTTTTATTTTTTTACTTTTGCTCTAAAATATAGAGGAGAGCCAATTGTCGCACATTTTTAAAATCTTATATTAAACTCCACTTTCTTATTTTGTTACACAACTTGTATACTATCTACTATCGGAAAATAGAATATCACTCATGCATCATAAACGTTTAAGAAACTAAAAGCCAATATTACTTATATACCTATGAAGGAAAAAGAAACATGGAATTTTTCCTCAACTATTAGAAGTATAAAGTATTTTGGAATAGGATAGAATGGCACCGTAGAGCCATCTATCTGTTGCCTACAAACTACGAGAACAGTAACGACATCAAGTGGTCGCCTACTCAGCGCCCGTTGCCTGATTTGTTGCATAGATAATCAATCTGTTTACGTAGTATATAAAATCAATGGTTATTGGAATATCAATACTGCCAGAAAATATTTCTTTTGGGTAGTTCTTTCACTAAATCAAGTACTAAATTTTAATAGTAAATCAGGGAAATTTCTTCACAACATGCTTATTAAAATATTCATGAATTTTTTTCTTAGATTCATTCTTGTAATCAATTTTCATTTTATAATTATCGTATTTTATCACAATTATTTCATTTTCGCCGTACTAAATAAAAAATACCTTTCAAATTTGAAATATTATTTTATTTCTAAATCATTTATAATGACATTGCTTTCATTCTTTCCAAAACGTCAAATTCAACTCACTGCTCACTACATTCTTTTACTTAAGGGCAAGTAAATAAGAAAAGGATATACCTATAACCAAATGTATGAAATAAAAAGAGACGTAAGAAACGACAATCGTTTTTACATGCTTTGAGAGTGTCGACTAGAATTCACATTTTTTTCAGTCTAAAACGATATCGTTTTCGGTTTTCACTATTTACGTGATCACATTTTCACTTGTCGACAGTCGCAATATCGTTTTCATAGTTACGTGATCCCACTCCTGATCTGAGTGGCAAATGGAATACGCCTTGCTAAAATGGCAACCTAATCAGTGTTGCCACGTTCGGATGTAACGAATTCGGGAGATTGTTCGTAGAATATCGGTAGATTTCGATAATTTTCGGTAGATTATTTTTTTTGCATTATTTTAATATATAATTTATTTGTTGTGTTTGCTTTATTGATTTTTTATACAAAACATTAACATAAATGAATAATTTTATCACAAAATATAAATTTATATAAAAACAAGAAAAAGTTCTTATGAAGATTGATGGATATATGTATCTTCATAAGAATTTTTTCTTTTTAAATTAGAATCATTATTTTGGCAATAAGATTAAGAAATCGGGAATTCCCCTAGCAATATTTGTACAATTTGTCAATAGAAAGAAGAGCGATGAGGAAGTGTACGTTGACTACCTTTAATTTAAATTCTACTAAATAATAAATTTTTGATATATATTAAAATCGATGTGTTTCGGTAGATCGGTAAATTGAAGGGGAAATCGGTAGATCTACCGAAAAATCGGTAGAGGTGGCAACACAACCTAATACAAGACAACTTTTGTCTAATTAACCTACTTCGTAGCTCTTAGTTCTCGAGATAATAACAGAAATTAAAATTATTGAAACAGTGGCCAGTTTTTTTTTTACCCCTGCGTGAATATAAAAATTGACAAGGCAATATTTTTTGAAAATATCCGAAAAAAATACTGGTTTAAACCGGTAAAATACAAAAACCTGTTAAAGAACAAAAACCGATAAATAAAAAATTTCAATATTGGTTAACTGTTAACCAATATTTTTATCGGTTATTTGCCCTGTAATCAAATAATACTTTTCAACCGTATTGCATTTTTTATTTCCAGCAAAATTATATTAAATAACTTGAGAAATACGCTATTAAATTTTATCATGAATCAGCCTATATAAAATACCTTTTTTGGGCCTTCTGGAAATTCTTCTATAATTCTATTGCTGTCTTCATCTCTCCATACTATGCTAAAACCACATTCACCTACTCCCGTCCACCATTTCTTAGGAAATTTCAAAAACACTTTGTTAACACAACCAAACGATAAACCTTTAATAGCATTCTTCTTATATTCGGGAATCTCTGGGACAAATAAGGTGTTGAAGCCATGTTTCAACGCTCCAAGAGATATAGTTATTATTACGTGATCAGCTTTGTATTGCGAACCGTCGCTGCATTCAACTATAACTTCTTTAACCTTAGGTTTATTAGGATTGTCCCAAACAATTTTTGTCACTTCCTTATTAAGTAAAATTTTTTCATCAATAGGCAATTTCTCTGTATGATTCGGTATTTCCTTCTAAAATGTAAGTTATCATTTGTACATTTAAACATTTCTGTATAAGTTAATATTTACCTTCAGAACAGAAAATATGGTTTTATATCCTTTATCCTTCCAATTCAATGTTTGATCCCCTTCACACTCGATGTAATCCGCATAACCTCTAGCAGATAATTCAAACCAATTTGCACATGCATTTAAATTATTTTCTGTTTTATGAAACCAGTCTAATACTTGTTTTGCAATTATTTTATTTATTTCAGGATGTTGTAAATTTAATTTCTCTTCGTAACTAAAAATACAAATTACATTGAAATTAAACTTGAAACTTATACATTGAATTGAAAATCACTAACACAATTACAATTATTTATGAAAACATGAAATTTTAAACCGTATCTAGTTGGTAAATACAAGAATAGAATAGTACAATGAATATAATAGATAAGTGATCAAAATTTGAAGGTAAAATAATTTAAAAACTTACTTTTGCGTTATATATTCTCCAAATGATCCATGGAAAGCCTTCACCTTTTCAGTATCTTCAGAAAGTGTAAATAATAATGATAACAACGAGTCAGTTACATTAACATTTAAGAAATTACTGTCTGAATCAACAAAAGTAAAGTTTTTATAATCGCATATTGAATGTTCTAGGAGGTTTAGATTTTTCACCATTTCGTATACTATGTTGTCCTTCTCTCCGTGGCACCATTGAGCTCCTAAATCAACACATCCATTTTCAAATGG
Organism: Ophonus ardosiacus; assembly: GCA_943142095.1. Taxonomy (NCBI): domain Eukaryota; kingdom Metazoa; phylum Arthropoda; class Insecta; order Coleoptera; family Carabidae; genus Ophonus; species Ophonus ardosiacus. Next base: position 48,406,866 of record OW964824.1, read on the forward strand.
AACGCTATGAATTCGTCCTCCAACTCGATTTTCTGCTTCCAATATTGTAATATTAGAATAATTATGCTCCAACAACTTACAGGCTGCTGCATAGCCTGCAGGTCCCGCACCAACAATGATTATTCGTGGTGCCAAAGCCATTTTAAAATATTTCTCATAAAACTTTACGATACGTTTGTACTTGTTTTTCTTGTAAACTTGAGATGCGGTAACTTTTATCTGATGACAAACATTAATGAAGAATAAAATTTTTGATTATTTTATATTTTCTAATTGTTTACTCATTAATGTTCCGAAAAAAGTAGCTTTTTTTCGGTCCGCTGTCACAATCAGATCGGATGTGGATCGGATTGTCATGATCTGATTGAATGACGTCAAAAATGATTGCAATCTGTACAGTAAAACCATGTTTCCTTATTTTACACACAAGATTAATATTAACGAATTATTAATTGGAAATATTGACTGATGGAATGTAAATTGCACATTTTCTAAATTAAGAACAATCATGTAACTGTAGATGTAGCTTATGAGAATATACAAATAAAAGTCATTTTTGAATGAACGTATAATTTTCAATACGATTGTCTTAACCTGTAAATTACATTTTGACATTTCAGCAAACATCAAAACCCAATGATGAAATATAACTAGACAAAACATCGTTTCATTTGTTTTGATTTCGGCTGGCCAGACAGAGATAGAGATATGTTTTATCTAGTTCGAGCATTTCTCACTAGAGGCGCAATATCATTGACATTTTAGAATAGAAAGTTTTTTAGAATATACATCAAGTTATACATATATTTCGATTATAGGTCAAATCTGCAAGTCTTACAGATCTGTAAATCTGTAAAAAACTTACAAAAACGCATCCATTTTGCATATGAGGCGCGGGCTTTGACATTTGCTTTTATGACCCACCGCAATAAGGTTGCCAAGAATACAGCTTGTGTTGCCAAATGAATTTAAGCGTAAAATTAATTTATATTAATATCCAATATGATATGTTTACTTAATTATTTATAATTTTGGTATTAATTAAAAACCAACGTTTCACTCAAAAACAAAACCGCAAATGTCAAATTACACTGATATATTCAAGTGGCCTCTAGTGAGAAATTCACGAACTAGATAAAACATATCTCTTTCTCTTTCTGGCCAGCCGAAATCAAAACATTCAATGAAGAGGGATAGGGAATGTTTTGTGTTTTGTCTAGTTATATTTTGTCGTTGTCAAAACCAAACCACATTTAAAACTTCTAGTACCTAGATGGCTTTCGGTACAAATCATAGATAACAGATGGCAGCACTAAATATACAGCAGCCAGGAGAGATACATACAATATGGTCATTGGCTTTAACACGGGAAAAACAGTTTTTCTTTGCGCAAAAGCCCCGAATTAATTTTATACAAAAATGTTTGAAATTGTATAAATATTGCTCATTTGTAGCGATACCCATGGAAGCAAAGTTACAAAGGTTACAAAGAAATGCGTATCGTTTGAACTGTCAGAAATTATGGGGATTCCACCATTTTTTTTTTTTTTATAATTTCATCTGAAAATATTAGGAAAACTAAGACTATTGATGAAAATACGGTGAAAAAATTCCTATTAATAAGCGAGCCCGAATTTTGAAAAGATTGACGTGACGTCACGCTTATGTGTTTTTATATCAAACTGTTTTCATCATGGACCTAAATGTTCTTGAAATATATGCTATTTTAAGTTATATTTACATAAAATAAATGAATATTATAATACTGTATAAGTCTACATACTTTATAATTACAGGTGTATTTAAATTATTAAGTTTAATGCAAGAAATTTATGTTAAAATATAAAAACTGTTTGAAAACTGCCAAACAGGAATGTTAGCCCCTCCTTTCGAATTTGAATTTCTTAACTTCCATTGTTAGTAACCCCCACCTCCTAACACGCTATTTGTTATGCATGTATAGGCGGTCTTTCGGTCGCCAATCAAAATATATATAGATTTCATATACGTGTTGAAGCGCTATAACATAAAAACCCCTTATTTCCGAAATATCTCAATTATACCATTTCATTTTTTTTTATTAATATTCGTTATTCAGCATATACATTCGTATTTTTTTACTATTTTCCTTTAATTCGATTGAGCCGTAATCCATTGTGATGTTCAGATACAATCCATTTAGATTATGGATATCTCCAATAAATATACAGCAAATGCAGGGGGTAATTAGATTGAGCTGGAATCACCTTTAAAAGTTGCAGATAATTCAATTGTGCATTTACCTAAAAAAAAACTTCATTTTGTTTTCTACTATACTCTATCTGCTAGGAAACATAGAAGTTTCTATATGAATGAGTAAAAATCGATCTATGACACTATTCTTTTTATTGAAGTGGATGGAAGGTGAAAAAATAGCCTGTCGGCTATTCCTTCACCCGCAACTGCAGCCGTTAGTCGCCCTATTGGTTGAGGAGTCACCCGAATCCGCATCCGCACCCGCCAACCGCTTCAAAACCCGCTAGTATGATACGGGCATAAGAGCAAGTCAATGTTTGAATTATGATTAAATAAATAAATTTCAAAAAAAAAAAATGTTATATTTATTAGTATTAAGTGAGGCGCAGCACTTAAATTACTTGTTTGTAAACAATATCCAAATATTGTCTTTATATCAGTCTTTAAGACCATACAAATACAATGTTACACGCCCAGCTTTATAAACTGATTCACAAATTTTCGACTTCAAATAACATTTAATATGCAACTAGGCACTGAAGTTCTACTTTTTATCACGAATATGGAATTTAGTTGCCGAGGCCTATGACCGAGGAAAATAAACCATATGAGAGATAAAATGGAACTTCAGTACCGCGTTGCATATTAAATTTTATCTCTATTACATACGTGTCATTCATTATCTGTAATATTTAAAAAATATATCTTATATTTATGTTAGAGACATATGACGGGGGTCTTGTGGCCATGTGCATCTATGTCTGATCGCTAATTTGTGGTGCCGGATTCGTTACCGACCGGCGCCAAATTTTATTTAATCTTGTGAATGTCACAATATTGACCGTTGTGGGACACTCTCCACAACAGCAGTGAGTGGCCGTGAGTGACGCCTAATAAGCGTCCGAACGGTACAAATATTTCATCATTACCGAAATCTGTGTACAGATTGGCACACCCAGCATTGGGGAAATATACCGTGATGATATATTTATATATAGAAACAAATGTACTCCATTAAAAATTATAAGTAATGAATAATGTTTATACATAGCATTTTTTGAAAAGATTATTATAACTTATGATTATTATAATAAATTATTACTGCTATTAGTAGTAAAAATTGTTGTAGTGTTCATAAATATAACTGTGGATCGCAAATCACATTCAAAGTTTGTTAGAACGAAGTAAATAGGTTGCGGACACTCACGTGGCGAAGCGAATTAGCCAATCAGAAGCTGGGGAGAAACTGTCAGATTGAAGGACGAGGAGCTGAAGTTTGTTTTGGTTTATAGCGTATTATGCGTTTTGTTTTCATAGTTTGGCAAAAAAATATAAAATAACTCAATACGCACTAAAAACGTCAATATGAAAACTGCCAAACTATGAAAACAAAACTCACAACCTCTGCCATTTAATAAGTAATATTACTTATTAAATGCCTCTGCACACGCTACCAAAACAAACTTCAGGGTTGCGTTCCAAAACTCTACTACAGAGTACGAAATTACTCAAAATCGTTCCAAAACTAATAACCTTACTCTCGGAGGGGGCTTGACATTAATGTAGTAATTATAAATACTTTTGTTAATTTTTACCTCCCGCTACCCTTGGTAAGGGAGGTATAGGGATCGTGCTTAAAATTTTAACATTTTCACGATGATGTCTGTATGTGTGTATGTGTATGGATTTTGTCTTCGCTCTAACTCAAATATTATCATTCAGAAAATTCTGAAACCTTGTATTTCTATCCTATTCTAATATGAAAAGAAACCATTAGATTTTGGTGTAAATCGGATAACCGGAAATGGCACTTTACCTGAAGCTCATAATGGTTTTTCTTTAAAAAATACCATTAAATGCCATTTTTTCGCATTTTATATCCTATGAAAATTAAAGATTATTGAATTTTCTACAGGAATACATTAATACTTTTTCTATATATTTTACAGATAAATTTAAAAATATTTTTTTTTATTAGTCGCGAAGCCTAAGATAAACACAATTCCTTTCATATTTCAAATGAATGTAACTGACAGTAAATGTCACTGTCAAAAAACTAATCACTTCAAATCAATAATAGTGACATTTTAAAAAGAAAATAGTAAATAAAGCAATAGTTTTCTGCAATGGAACAGTTTGCAGCGTTAGTAAATACGTAGGTATGTATTTAAATTAATAAAAATTAAATAGCGAGAGGTTTTGTGTTGGCCACATCAGATTTTTCACAATTTAATTTCAATTTTTTACTCCAGCAAAACTCATTCTTCCAAAACACACTACACTCTTTAATTACGGTACTCTTGAATTTGGAAAGCTCCCCAGCTTCTGATTGGCTAATTCGCTTCGTCACATGAGTGTCCGCAAGCTATATCTATTGGGCCTTGGTTTGCCAAGAGGGAGGTTTGTTCACAACTGATCTTATTACAGTTTGGCCGCCAGTTTCAGCCTGATCTATTTACATGCAACTTTTTGCGTATGATAAGGGACTGATTTCATGCAACTAGTTTTCGAACATGTTTGACAAGTTGCAGATACGTGCGTACAAACGATGTACTTAATAGCAGGGTAGGTTATATATTATCTGTGCTTAATAGTCAGGTTAATAGTTCCTAAATAGACGTATTGATATTTTGTTTCATTTTGAAGTGAAATTTTAAAATGTGTTCAGACAATTTGGATACATATTTGGAAACAATGATTAATTTAATTGGAGTTGTTTCCGAATTATGGGATATAAGACCTGTAGAAAAACGTTACAGATATTAAATATGTAAATAACCTAAAATATATGTAAATTTGCGCACGTGTGATAACAAGAGTTGTATATTTTGAAAAGTTGCCTCAAATCAGTTGCAGGTACCTGCGTACATACCCACTTAACCTGTCCCGAAATGGAACCATCGTTTCATCAATGCATAACCTCTCATTTCGAAAGCAAATATATTGAAATTTTTTATTGAACATTTGTACAAGTAGAGAAATTTTATACAATTTGTCACCTGCTGGGCAATTTTCGTTAGCAGAGATATGCAAAAAGTGTAACAATGCCTCAAATCGATTTCTCCTATAATTTCACTTTTATAAAGGAGACTTTTACTGTAATTATTTCTAAGCGCAGGGTTGTCATTGAGTCCCATCCAGATTATTAGATCAAAAAAACGCAAAATTTCATTCGCTTCAGTGTCACCACTTTGACAAAATCGATTGTTCAGACTCGTCACATATACGATACCCTGTATTGTCTGTTGTTCAGCATACCTATTAGTTTCGGTAACTAATAGATTAGATTTTTTAAAAAATAAATACAGAACTTAAACTAAAAAGGTAGTATTATTCCAGATTTTGAACTTCTTCATCAAAAAATAAGAGAAAAAAATAAGTAGGTTCATGACACTTGAGACGATTAATTTCTTCTTGTCGAAATCCTGGTTTTCCAGTAAATTCAAATTCATAGAGTTTATCAGATATAGAGACTTCACTCCACACTAAATAATTCTTTCTTGGGGCAAGAACAGAAGAAACAGAATCTTCACTTCAGTCTTGCTCAACTGAATCAAGTATACTACTTGGCCCAGGTGTGGGTTCAATCTTTCTTTTCTTACTTGGAATATCTTCATTACTACTTGCACTGGCCTGTTTCATCAGCTTGATATATGGGATACGCATCTGAATCGTGCTTTCAATGTCACTATATTCAAAATCACTCTCTTCCAAAATTCGTCAAAGTTCTTCATCAGACAATCCTTTACGCGTTACACTTCACAACTAAAAAAACTAAATCACATAGAAGTACACCGTAGGAGAGAAAACACTACGGTAAATAACTACATAAATTCTAACCTCTAACAAAAATTTAACTGTCGTGACTCGTTCACAGATTATTGGGAAGTTATTTTGATGTCTATTTTGAAAATTTACTATTAAAAATTCATTATCAAAATATATATTGATAAAATTAGCAGTCATGGCTTTTTTTCATAAATACTGTAATATAAAATAAAATTAATTTTCCCAACCCAAGGATATTTTTTATTCCCCAAGGACCAGACCAACTAAACGTCGTATTTAAATACATTGTAGCTGCATTCCTGTCATGACTTGAAACATTACCGTACACTGTGCCCAAATAGGGGCACGCGGTCTGTGCAAAAAACATGGTGCGCGCCACTAAGTGCACATGGTCGTTAAGGTGTTAAAACGTGCTTATTCACTAAAATCTGAATATGCGATTTTTAGCATGAATCCAATACCTCTCGCTAAGAGTTTTAATTGACACTTAAAAACAATGCATTTGTTTATTTTTTGTCATAAATCCATGGCTGCCTAGACTTAAACACTCATAAAAACTGTAACTTTATAATTAATTTTTACGTTTATTTGAAGAGCTAGAATAATCGTTTTACATGATTTAGATGCAGGATATAAATCTCTATAACATTTACTTAAAGCATTTTTACATAAAATAATTAGGTAACGTTTGCGCAAAGAAAAACTGAATTCTCATGTTAAACGCCTATGTCTCGTTTTTCGGTTTACACCCTGTACAAAATACATAGAAATGACGGAAGATAATGTGCTGGCCACATCAGATTAAAAAAAAAAACTTATAGCTAATTTTAAATAGCTCATTGACTTAAATCTAATACACTGTATAGTCTTTGAAACGAGACGGTATAACTATTCATTTATTAGGAATTATGTTTCATTACACTTGTTTACAAATGTTTTGTTGTTTAAGTCTGAAGACTGTGATTGCCATATCTTTGTTGTCTTTAACCAAATTTTTGTAAGCTTTGAAGTGTATTTTGGGTCATTGTCATATTGAAAAATATGTTTCAGAGGCATACTACTCTGCACAAGGCTCCATTACATTCTCTAGTATATGCTTGCACTTAAATCTTTCTAGATTTCCTTCAATATGGTATAAAGGGCCCGTACCATATCACGAAAAGTATCCCCAGATCATCATTGATCTTCCACAATGTTTTACAGTGGGTAAAGTGTATTTAGGATGTAATCGTCTTCCTTCGAACACATGACATATCCCATCGCTTGTAAACAAATTTAGATTTATCACTAAATATCACTCTTTTCTATATGCCACTTGTCCAGTTTACATGATTTTGGGCCTACACGTTCTTCTTTGATAAAAGTGTTTCCTTTTTTGCAGGCCGAAATCTATAAAGTTTTTTTGGCAACTTATCCTCTTACGTTCTTGAAGATATTTTATCTTTAACATTACTTGATAGAAGGTCTAAAATTTTGTCTAACTTTTTTAATGATGTTTTTTTATCATTCTGTCGCTTCGGTTTGAGGTTTTTTTTTATCTACAAGGAATTACAGAAGTCTCAATATTAAACGTTTCCTTCGAAAACGGTTTATTTTTCGTGATATTGTAGATTTATGCAAATTAAAGGTCCTCGGCATTTTATACCTCGAAGTACCATTTTCATATTACTGAATTATTAAATTGCGAATTTCATTGGATACAGTCATATTACGAACTATGATTTTGAAATTTATGTACATATATTTTTTAAACCTACGCGATATAAACGTTAAAATTCAGAAAATAAAGACTTTCATTACGTAGCTGCTATATTTATGTCCAGACAAAAATAAGAATTATGTAAATTAATTAAATTCTATAAATTTAATATAAATTAACGTATATTGTTTCAAGAGATATCTTTTTAACAGGTTAACTGTCCCCATAAGAAATTTTTTTCGGTCCCACCACATCCAACTGCTTTTTTGTAGTATTTTTATTCTATCTCTATAGAATCACATTATGATGCAGCCTAATAAAAACAGGTCAGTCTGTACTTCCTTTAGACGTCCATACACCGTACAGTATCGGGAATGCACCGTGTAACACACACAAGCAAGTAGTGTACGGGTAGGCAAATGAATCATATATGTCTCAGGGACGTGTATGGAAAACTTGTAATGAATCATATGTGTCTCATGGGACAGTCAACGTGTTAATATTCATGTGTTCCACTTCAGAGTAATTTAATTTTTTAAAAAGTTGCTATCTTTCTGGCCAATAGGAACTGTATATCTATAGTTTCTGCCATAACGAATTATGATTAATGGGCTCGAACACCCGTTAATATTCAATTAAAAAACACATAAATACAATGCAATTTTTATTAATTTTTCAAAATAACTTTACTTCTTTCATTTTAGACGGGTAATATTTGTCACATTTAACGGAAATTTATAAATATTGACAAGATATTTTTAAGTGCCAGGTATTGTATTTGCCCACTCTAAAAAAGCTATTTAAAAGTCAGATGCACTACATAAGGCGTATGGAGTAGAAGTGTGCTCTACATTGATTTTATTGTTCGGCTGGTTTATATAGCAGGAGTGAGTGTAGAGCAGCGCGCAGGCCCGTCGCTCCCGACGGCCCCAGCCAAATAAGGTTTGTTCGTCCCCTCCCGTCTTGCTCCTTCTCTTGATCTCTTGAAATATTTTCACAAAACATATCAAACACATTTCCTTCTTTAAAATAAATTTATATTTCAACTAATATATAAAATATTAATTATTCTATATTACATAATTATTCTATATAACTACAACTATCTAATAATTAAGAATTTCCTGGCCTATACTGTAGTTCTTTATTCATTACCGTTTACAATATTTTTTAATTATAAGTTACTAATGACATTGTATAAGGAATTAAAGATCTGATGTGGCTAACACAATACCTCCCGCCATTCAATTTTTATTAATTTAAATACATATACTTACATATTTACGAATGCTGCATATAACTTACCTATTGTTCTATTTACTATTTTCTTTTTAGAACGGCACCAATAATAATATGACATGATTAGTTTTTAGCAGTGACATTTATACATAGGCTCTGGGATTTATAAAATAGATTATTTTTAAAATTATCTGTGAAATATATATATATATATATATATATATATATATATATATATATATATATATATATATATATATATATATATTGAAAAAGTATTAATACATACCTGTAGAAAATTCAATAATCTTTCATTTTTATAATAATATAAATTACGAAAAAGTGACATTTAAGGATATTTTTCGAAGAAAAAGTATTATGCTTCAAGTAAAATGTCATTTCCGGTTATCCGATTTACACCAAAATCTAATGGCTTCTTTCCATATGAAAATAGTACCGAGATACAAGGTTTTAAAATTTTATGAAATGATAGAACTTATTTGAGTTAGAGCGTTAAGACATACACACACACACACTCTCTGTCTCTCTCACACGCACACGCACTCACACATACGCGCACACCCACAGACATCATCTTGAAAAAAGTTAAAATCAGATTCTAGGGACCTTAAAACGTGATCATTTACCAAAATCTAGATATGCGATTCTCAGCACGATCCCTATACCTCCCTTACCAAGGGTAGCGGGAGGTAAAAAGTGTCCAATGTATGCCGATGATGTCAAACTCTTTCGCGAAATATGTCAAATTAATAAATGAAAATTTTAAAAAATATTTCCGGTTACTCACAGAAATAAAGTACATTTAATTGTAGTAAATGTCAGACAATAAACCTTTTGTTAGAAAATAAAATTTTGTTTTCAACAATGAACGAAGTATTTGATATCGCATCGATGTATTTAAAATTTTTGGACAGTTAGCAGATCTAAAATTATATCTGACTCAACACGTAGACAAATTAGTTAGTAGAGTAATTGGTTTAGATTACTTGTCTTCATTGTCTTGTCTGCTTTAAGTTTGGAATTAATTATTCGTTTTTTTTTTCGCCTGTTTAGTTAAAGCTTTAATTTAATCCAAGTCAAATTATATTATTAAATAGAGGAGATTTGTATTTGTAAAACTAAAAATTGACCCCATTTAAAACTACACTTCATTATCACGAAGAAAGATGTCGGAATATAAAACTTTTTACATTTTTACTTCCTTGTACGAAGTAAAGGAAGTATTGTAATCGCGAAAAATTTCGGTTTCCAGATTTCAACGGAAATATCCATTTTGACCATCCCTGAATCCATTTTGACTAATTTCGTCGTGATATCTGTACGTACATACGTATGTACGTACGTACGTATCTCGCATAACTGAAAAACGGGAAGCCGTAGAAAGTTAAAATTTTATATTTAGGACTGTTTTAACATCTAGTTGTGCACCTCCCTTTTTGGTCATTACATAACTTTCGGTATTGGTATTTTACTTGAAGCCTATAATAGATTTTAATGTAAAACTATATTAAAATATAATCCAAAACTTTTCAAATTTTGTATATGTCTTTTATATGAATGAGAATAAAAAATAGATTTTAGTTAAAATGGTCTACCCGGAAGTGGTACTTTACTTGAAGCCTATAATAGATTTTAATGAAAAACTATATTAAAATATAATCCAAAACTTTTCAAATTTGGTATGTAATACTTTTATATCAATGGGAATAACATAATAGATTTTGGTTAAAATAGTCTAACCGGAAGTAATACTTTACTTGAAGCTGTTATCAGTTTTTCTTGAAAAAAATGGAGTTATTTTGATTTTAATAATAAATGCTTCAAATAAAAGTTTTAGAGAATTGAATTCTGCGTCGAAAACATCAAGTTCGATTAAATTAGCTCTTTGTATAAGCGAGATATGTAAATTTAAAAATTATGTACTTTTTGGTTTCTGTAATTAACATAACAAAAATAACAAAAAAATAAAGAATTTAATGTCAATGTCAAATTGTGTCAGATACTTGACTATTAAACTTATATATATATATATATAGGGTGTCCCATTTAGAGGTGCCACCATTGGGATCTCGAGAACTATAAGAGATACGATGTCGGTTAAATGGAACTTTTTGTGCACCTTTGGGAGGTCATCTCCGATGTGCTTTTGTTTTTCCAAAAATTCTCATAGGACAGTAGATAATGACGAAAAACTAAATATTGTTGATTTTTTCTTTCTCAAATAACTTCTAAACTATTAGTAATTGAGAAAAACGTTTCAAAAATAAAAGATAGATATTTTTATTAACTAACCAGTGGCGTACGAAATAAATTTTCATATCCGTAAATTTTCGAGATATAACACAAACTTATATTTTTTTAAATGGAACCCATATCTGATTTTAGTTTCAAAAAAATCAATATTTTTTTCTCTTTTCAATGGTGTAAGGGTTATTATGTTTTATATTTATTTTGCTCCTAAAATTTAATTTTTCTCTTTATTTTCCTGAATTTTCTAATTATTTCCCAGAAAAACATTATTATTTTTATTAATTATATTGTATTTGATCAAAATAATTTGTTTTATGCCTTTATTACTTAATATTTTCATTCTAGACTCATAATTACAAATTACACTATGATGTGCCAAGGGCGACCGGATACAAAATATAAAAATTAATTTGATACGAATTTTGAGCAAATATTTTTAAGGAAATAAATTATTTAAATACAAGGAGTATTTCCAAATAGAAATCTACCAATATTTTCAAAATAATTGTAAATTTAATACAAAATAAGGTAAAAATAATAATTTTTGAAGGCAAAACAAATATAAAACATAATAATCCTTACATCGTTGAAAACAGAAAAAAATATTTATTTTTTTGAGACTAAAATCAGATATGGGTTCCATTTAAAAAAATATAAGTTTGTGTTATATCTCAAAAACTTATAGATATAAAAATATTTCGTACGCCACTGGTTAGTTAATAAAAATATATATCTTTTATATTTGAAACTTTTTTCTCAATTACTAATAGTTTAAAAGTTATTTGAAAAAGAAAAAATCAACAATACTCAGTTTTTCGTCATTATCTAGTGCCCTATGAGAATTTTTGGAAAAATAAAAGCACATCTGAGATGGCCTCCCAAAGGCGCATAAAAAGTTCCATTTAACCGACATCGTATCTCTTACAGTTCTCGAGATCCCAATGGTGGCACCTCTAAATGGGACATACTGTATATATATGTATTACCCATATATGTTTACGCATCAGAAATACCTCCAATCTCGTAAATGAATTTGAAGAATCTCGAACACTTAGAAGAGTAGAAGAAAATTTACATACTGAATTAAAAAATATATTAATAATAGATGTAATTAAAATTTTTGTTTGTGTACTAGAAATGTTGAATACAATATGTCCTACTCCTAATGTAGCCTAATATGGAAATGGCGAGAGGTCTTGTGCTGGCCACAACAAATAACGTTAAAACAAATTAATTATAAAATTCAACCATAAATAATTATATATTTTATATGATTTATACCAGTCAGGATAAACTAAATTCCACATTATTTCATCTTTTAAGTTTGTAATTTTATTAATATATTGTTTTAATTTTTTGAAATACCAATCTTTTGAAGATGACCCCAAAATAATATATTTGGTTTAGGTCTAGAATAAATACGTTGTAATAAATTGAATCAAACGTGATGTGACGAAGTACTTCACAAGAAGTATTTCCTGAGCCAAAGAAGCTAAAAAGAGATTCAGAATTGAAATTATCGTCGAGAAGCGGAATATGCTGAAAACAATGCTGTAAGGACTGAGCAATACCAAATATACTAAATAGTATATTACCTTGCGAGAGAGCTTATTACGTGCGAACGGAAGAATATCTCACGAGACGTCAGGCGTGTGTAATTCATTGGCACGTATTTGCCTTACAACTCAAGCAATGTACAGGTGTCTCATTTTCGAAGTTTTTTTAGAGTATCTCGGGAAATATTACTGATAAAGTAAAATTGTTTGCACAATCCAGGGTCAACTTTTGAGAAAAGTTTAATAGTCACCACAGGAATTTTCGATCTTCTTTTGTTTCTGAGCTACAGGCAAAAACTTGTTTTTCGCTCATTTCGAAAATATCTCATAACTTATTTATTATGGTAGTTAGGTTAGGTTAGAATGACTTGTTATATATCGTTGTAATATACAAAAAGATGAGACTATTTTCAACATAGGTTGCCACTTAAAAATTCATAAGTTTGTGTTATATTTCGAAAATTATGAAGTTTTCAAAAAATATAATTACTCCATTGTATTTTACTTAAAAAACGGTACAAAATTTGTTAAAATAATTTTTCTCTAACTACTATAATAATAAGTTATAAGATATTTTCGAAATAAGCGAAAGACAAGTTTTTGCCTGTAGCTCAGAAACAAAAGAAGATCGAAAATTCCTGTGGTGACTATTAAACATTTCTCAAAAGTTGACCCAGGATTGTGCAAACAATTTTGCCCTATCAGTAATATTTCCCGAGATATTCTAAAAAAACTTCGAAAATGAGATACCTGTACATACTTTTTCTTCGGCCAAAATTTTACTGAAATTTATGAATTTGTACTTGATTTTTTTTTTGCAAAAAGATTATGTCCAAGTTATGACAGTTCATTGCCTGTTAAACATCAAATTAATTGTTTTGCAGGTAATGTTACCAACACGATTATGGGGATAAAAAAAAATCCCCTATTAACTGTTACGTAATATATACCGGGTGTTTACTTCAAATCCGTAATATAGAGAATACAACGTTATTTTTTTCATTTTGCTATAGTTACTGACCTATTAAATTTAGAGAAAAATTGTAAATAAAAAAGTTGTTCAGAATTAAAAATTACACAATATGGGATTAAATTAATCACAATTTCATTTTATTTTTCGAAAAAAATGCAAATTAAAATTCACAATTTTACAGCAAATTTCAGAGTGCCATTGAATTACTGATGTTTAGTTTTTTTATTTGACAGATCTCATAATTGGGATATGACTAAATTCAAATAACACGAATCAAGGGAAATCTAACACTGTTCTATTAATGATACAAAAGTACATGAAAACAAAACTATATAACACATCTGCCACATAGGTATATATTGACATAAGTAATAATAATACCGTGAGTATTTTTACCTCTCGCTAAGAGAGGTATTGGATTCATGCTAAAATTCGCATATCCAGATTTTATTGAATAAGCACGATTTAAGGTCCCTACAATCCGATTATAACATTTTTAAAATGATGTCTGTGTGTGTGTGTGTGGATGTGTGTATGTGTGTGTGTGTGTGTGTGTGTATGTATGTATGTATGTATGTATGTATGTATGTCTGGATGTTGTAGTCACGATTCCTCAAAAACTATAAGACTTAAAAAATATTTAACTGCAGTTTCCTCAATCTGACATTCCTGGGAAGAGCTGAAAAGGTTTTGGTAACAATTGAACAACCGGAAGTAGTAGTTTCTTAGAAAAAATCTTCTAAATATAATTTTTTAGGAGTTTTTTTTATTAAATATTGAAGAACATAAAATTCTCCATCTAATACACTTAAAAATTTTATTATATCTTGTATAGATTTAGAGATAAAGACTCTATAATTTATAGAGTAACCTAATCGCAGAGGCCAAGGCACTAAGGAAACCAGTTGACAAATTTCAATGTTTATAACATGACACATGTCATTGTCAAATATCAACAGTTTTAGTGACATTCTGATAGCTTTTTCTGGGAAGTATATTTAACTTTTCTTATTGTTTTATTAATTAAATATTTGAAATTATAGGTAAAATTGTGGTAAAATGCATATATCTATCAGAAATACCGCCAATCTGGTTAATGAATTGGAACAATATTTGACATTTAGAAACTTCCTCTAATACACTTAAAAATTTTATTATATCTTGTATAGATTTAGAGATAAAGACTCTATAATTTATAGAGTAACCTAATCGCAGAGGCCAAGGCACTAAGGAAACCAGTTGACAAATTTCAATGTTTATAACATGACACATGTCATTGTCAAATATCAACAGTTTTAGTGACATTCTGATAGCTTTT
Source organism: Ophonus ardosiacus (assembly GCA_943142095.1). Lineage (NCBI taxonomy): Eukaryota > Metazoa > Arthropoda > Insecta > Coleoptera > Carabidae > Ophonus > Ophonus ardosiacus. Next base: position 48,421,946 of record OW964824.1, read on the forward strand.
TCTGGGAAGTATATTTAACTTTTCTTATTGTTTTATTAATTAAATATTTGAAATTATAGGTAAAATTGTGGTAAAATGCATATATCTATCAGAAATACCGCCAATCTGGTTAATGAATGGGGGAGTTCATGATTTTTATATTTTTATATTATGTTATAGTATTTTTAAATTTAGAAATTCCCGATTTTTTTTTTCTTGAAAATTCGGCTTCAAACCCGAGATAAATAGCGACGAATATTTTACTATGACCGTTCCCGCAATTGTGACGTCACCGACCTCACTTCCGGTGCCAGTGATATCATCGACATACAGAGCACGCATTAATAAAGACAAGTATATGTCCGTATGTCTTAACTTACTTGTTCTGTTTCTGTATAAGCGCTACTGTCAATACTGTCATACGTTATCAGAGGTTATGTTCTTGTGTTTATATGTTGTTACATTATTATTCTTTCTTGCAATATTGTTATTATACATACAGGCGTGACATTTAATTCAAAGGTTATGTTTGTATTTTTGTTTGAACAAATGTCATTTATTAAGACAACAGCGCCATCTGCACAAAAGGAAGTAGCACCTTTGAATCCCGTGACGTCATTGGCGGACGATTTAAATGTATGCTACACTTTTACGTAATTAAAAAAAAAGTGTTACAATAAAATTATATTTTTTTATATTTAATAATACACTAATACGATTAGAAACAGTTATAAATAAATCTTATCTACAAATTTAATATAAGTGAACTCCCCCATTGGAACAATATTTGACATTTAGAAACTTCCTCATACAATGAAAAATAGATATAATTTGAATTATATGTGTGCAGAAGACATGCTAAATATAGTAAGAAACAATATTTGGGTAATGTTCTGTAAGATTTTGTTATAAAACGACGGTTCGAAAGTGAAGTGCAATACAATACTTATATAGCCTTATATGGAAATGGCGAGAGGTCTTGTGCTGGCCACAACAGATTTTTTAACGTGAAACATAGGATTTGTGATATCCATGGTTACGACTTGTCATTTGATTGACAGCAATGTATTTGTGTGTCCCATTTAAAATGAAACGTAGGGAATGAATTTGACAAGACGTCAATAGAGGTTAATTTTGTTTAAATAATTATACCTGCTTTCTAAATTAAATTTAGTTGTACAAAAAATATAGTGTGCACCTCATGCCCGAGTGATTTTCTGTCGGCCAAATATCTTACGATATTTAAATATAATACTTCTATCAAATTCATTCCCTATGTTTTATTTTAAATGAGACAGTCAAGTACATTGCTGTCAACCAAATGTGAAGTCGTAACTTATAGGAACATTCAACGGTTATCTGTCATATTGACAAGATGTTATTAGAGGTTAATTTTGTTTAAATAATTATACGTTTCCTAAAAATTAAATTTAGATGTAAAAAAAATATTGTGTGCACCTTGTGCCCGAAATATGTTTAGTGCTCTCGAGTGGTTTTCTGACTTGGCTAAATTTCTTGCAATATTTAAATATATAATACTTCTGTCAAATTTGTTCCCTATGTTTCATTTTAAATGGGACACACAAATACATTGCTGTCAATCAAATATCGAGTTGTAACCATGGATATGACAAACCCAATGTTTCACGTTAAAAAATACTCACGGTATATGTATAATTGAAGTTCGTCTAGGATACTTTAACTGAGAACTTCCGTACTGTTGAAGGACAGAATATAAATTTTTATTTATCCTTTTTGTTGGAGCATTATTCTAACAATATAAGAATAGGAGACACTTGGTCCATTAGTTTAAAGGTCGATGGTCTAGGCCGACTAGGTGCAATATTGAATTCAAACACTCTTGTCACTAAATAATTTTATATAATTATTAAAAGTATAATTAAATTAAAATTAATTATAATAAATGTCAAATAAAAATAAATAAAACATCAGTAATTCAATGGCACTGCTGTAAATTGCGAATTTTAATTTGCATTTTTTTCCGTGAAATAAAAGGAAATTGTGATTAATTTTAGTCCCATGTTGTATAGTTTTAATTCTAAACAACGTTTTTATTTACAACTTTTCAGCTATAATATCCCGAGGACATTGATAATTACGAAATAATTTTATGACAGTTACCGAAAGCGCGTTGCCTGGTAACAGCCCGACGCCGAAGGCGGAGGTGGTGTTACCTAAAAGCAACGTGCTTGAGGAATTGTGATAAAATTATAAGTATTTATCAATGATCGAGGGGTATTCGGTGAGAATTTTTTTGCAGTTTTAACATTAAAAATTTGCCTAAAATATGTATTTGACAGAATTTTTGTGTCTAACATAGCCCAGTAGATGTCAATAGTAACTATGAACGTGAATGTGGCTATGAATATGTTCAGTGTGAAGTGTGCAATGAGAATGAGACGTCTTTGAGTGAGACCAAAGAGAAGAAGATAAGACATACAAAAGTCCATAAATATTCTCCACATTTAGTTTTTTATTTAATACAGTATTTTTTATGTGATTTCTTCTATAATTTTGTTGATTAAATCTTCATTTTCATTGACAGCGTGAAAATGACATTTTCAAATTAAAACAATTAATCTTTAATTATATGTCAAAAAGTGTTTGTTACTTAGCAACTTAGTGACATAAGTGATAATTGTCTTAGGATAATTATCAGTGTAAGTTTGTTTTGATTGGTTACTTTCGCACACGTGGTCAGCAATAAACGGATTCAATTGGATAATTTTTTAACCAAAAAATTTTCAGTGTAAGTTTGTTTTGATTGGTTACTTTTGCACACGTGGTCAGCAATAAAGGAATTCAATTGGATAATTTTTTAACCAAAACATTTTCAGTGTAAGTTTGTTTTGATTGGTTACTTTCGCACACGTGGTCAGCAATAAAGGGATTCAATTGGATAATTTTTTAACCAAAAAATTTTCTCTAAAATTTATAGGTCAGAAACTACAGTAAAATGAAAAAAAATACATTGTCTATATTAGGGATTTCAAGTAGACACCCAGTATATATATATATATATATATATATATATATATATATATATATATATATATATATATATACAGAGTGCCTACAAAAGAATCATCGGGTTTTAAAAAGATATATTTCACAAAGTTATACATATATAATATTAAATGACACATGAAGCTAAAGGAAAAATGTTCAAGTTTAAAACGCGCGTTAACAAACTTCGCTCTAAACGCCCAGATGGCAGCATCTAAAAGAGGAGCTCCCTCACCGCTGGATTGGGCGATATGCTGAACAGGACTTATTGGCAACTGACTTTAAGCTCGCAGCGCCAAAGCGGAATTTACTTGAACTCACGGAGTTGAGATAACCATATGATAACTATAATCTTTGTAGGAGTTTTTTTGTGTTTTCTTTGTGTTTTTTAAACTAATAAAGCTTCGGCAACAACAAACTCTGCTTAAGAATGCAATACATTTTCAACATGATAAATATTAGTTTTATTTTTTCTATAATTTCTTGCAAATCAGCAAGAATTTCGACTACTGCTAGTGGAAGGTTTGTCTTCATGCTTTAAAATGGGCAAATTTTTGGAAGGTATAGCAGTTTTTTTTAAACATTTTCGTTTATTTGTATTAACATTTAAAAAAGAATATATAGGTACTTATTGCAAATACAACTTTTGCTCTTGCAGTATACATACCTCTGGTGAAATAATCACTATCAACCATATGTAAAGACCTTCATAAATTTAGAAACTGGTTTCCCTATTTTTAATTTTATTATCCAGGTTTTCCGCCGGTCAGTTTTCTCTTTATCTCCAAATTTGTTCACGATTATTTTTTTGAGAGAAAGAATGGTAACTTACATATTCTGTTTTTTTAAATAACGACTTGCATTGGGGTACTGAACAATAAATATTACTCATTTTAATATAAAAAACAATTATGCAAAAATTAACGAAACTTCGAAAACAAACTTATTTTACTGGTTAGAATGCAATTATTTGTATATAATAATTAATACAATAAGTTAATTATTATACATACAATACACTATCTGCAAAACATCTACGATGGCAAATTTTACAAATTATTATAATAGATAGCAAGAAATAATTAAATATATATTTTTCAGATACAATGTTTTATATACAGAGCTCGCCAAATCTATCACAACTCCTAGAGTTCGAATTTTCGCCACTAGTTAGCGTATTGCTTAAAGTCAGTTGCCAATTGTTCAGCTGGTCTCCCAGGTCACCCGATCTTACGGTTTGCGATTTTTTTCTTTGGGGGTATACCCAAATCATTCAAGCAGCCAATGCACGTCATCACTTAGTGTAAAAACCTTAATGCATTAAAATCACTAATAGTGAAAAATGAAATAAAATTTCAATCATTTTTAACAGTCAAAAAGTGTATAGCCTTATATAATTATTATTAAGATGAATAGTAGAGTTCATTACTTATCGTATATGATATGAATAATATATAAATAATGTACATCAACGTCATATTAATCGTTTAATTGTTGCTATAGTTGGCAACATTCATAATTTGCATGTTTATACTGTCAAAGTTATTATTTGACAATTTGAAAAATATTTGTATCGTGTTTGAAACATTTTTGTGCGTTGTAAAGGCCTATTTATAATAAAGTAATGGTAAACGCAACGCAACGACGCAAGTTGACCGTTAAAGCAAACACAAAATCTGTGAATCTCCCAAAGGTAGCACTTCTAATCAATCAGAAGAATTCGGTATATTTCTTTGAAATTCGGCATTTATTGCCTTTATACGGCATACATAACTATAAATAAGGTTAGTATTATAAAATAATTTAAATAGAAATGGACAGTGACTAAAATAATATTTATTTTGTAGACGTGACAGTTCATTAGCATGTTGATAATACAGATTCAAATCTGTATAACTCCTTTCATAAAGATTCTAAAACCTCTGCAAACGTAGCAGTACATGATGTCACACATCTAGTTTCTTTTATTCAATTTATATTAATGACGTGCATTGGCTGCTTGAATGATTTGGGTATATATTAAAGATATGGTCTAAGTGCCATTACTGCTGCTGTGCAGAGCATCGATGGGGGCACATTGCAGCGTGGACTACCGTTTAGACGTGTGACGTGAGGAGCCCACATCGAACATTTGTGATGGTAGGTATAATTTAAAACTTGGACATTTTCCCTTTATTTTCATGTGTCATTTAATATTATATATGTAAAACTGCGTGAAATAAATCTTTTTAAAACCCGATGATTCTTTTGTAGGCACCTGTGTATTCTCAAATCAAGGGGGAAATGGCTTAACCACAGATTCCTGAGGCTAAAATAAGACGATTTAACTAAACTTGCTTCTGCCGGAAAGTGTACCATTAGCCAGTATTTTGCTTCAAAGTTCTTCAAAAAATAAATTAATTTTGCTTATAATAACAGAAAGCTTTATTCGATTTGGATGAAATTTAGTATGTCAGTTCATATGGTTAAAACTCATCTTTTAAGATGATACTTGTTATTATTAGTGAGCCACTAGTGTATGAAACTTAGGTGTCCAAACATTGATTAGACCATAACATAATTTTTTTTCAGAAAGATACGTATAATAGTAAATTTTTCTCTCTCTGTGTAATTTGTGATATCTGTTACGGTTTACACAGAAAATAATAAAACCTGAGTGACTGCACCTTGAAATTTTTAAAATAAATTTAATCTAGCAGTCTATCCAAATGTCAAACAACTAATTTTTAGCGACAATGACAATTGTTTATTGGTTGTCAAAAATTTCCTTCGCAATATTCTAAAATTAGTTACATCCGTTTGTTCGGCCTAATAGTATTTTACTACCATTATTATAAAAAAGACGATTACATATCTTAGTTTACCCCTAAACAAGTTGAGAAAATTGACAACTCGTTACTGTCATAAAAATTAGATGTTTGGCATTTGGACAGACTGCTAGATAAAATTTATTTTAAAAATTTAGCGGTGCAGACACTCAGATTTTATTATTTTCTGCATGAACCGTAACAGATATCACAAATTACACATAGAGAGAAAAGTTTACTATGTATCTTTCTGAAATAATAATAATAATAATAATGATATCACGTTATCGGCGTTTCTATTAAAAAGATACGGTCTAATCAATGTTGGGTCAGCTAAGTTTCATGGTTTCATACACTAGTGGTTCACTAATAATAAGTATCATCTGAAAGATGGCTTTGAGAGACATCTGTATATATATCATAGAACTCAGCAATATTTTGTAACAGTGTAGCAAGCAGTCATTGCTCTTATGTCGTTCCCCACTCAATATACCTCCCTTTTCTATGCCAAGTCCTGTACAGCCAGTGAACTCTATACTACTATGGAACGGAAACGATCGTTGCTGGCGTGGTACTTCAAATTTCTAGGCAGCCCAAAGTACGAGTAGATTTTTCGAAAAAAAAAAAAATTAACGCAAAGTACAACCAAACTGTTCAAAGAACGATGTTTTCATAACCACTGTTCAGTGAATAATTAGTAAAAGTACCCATACAGAAATATATGAAAACCTCTGGAAAATCATGAGCTGTGCTCTGCGCATGCGTCAACTGGTAGAACTGGTGGAATTTGTGACAGTTTGCATGACCAGCCCCTTACAATGCTATAGGTATAGATGTTACCATTCCATGTACGTAGAATAGAGTTCACTGTGTACAGCATAGTCGCCATTTTGCATACTGAGTTCGTGCTGTCATCTGGGCGTTTAAAGCGAAGTTTGTTAGCGCGCGTTTTAAACTTGAACATTTTTCCTTTAGTTTCATGTGTCATTTAATATTATATGTATATGTAAAACTTTGTGAAATATATCTTTTTAAAACTCGATGATTCTTTTGTAGGCACCCTGTATTTGTTTTCGTCTCAGGAATAGAAACATACAGATATGATTCTTTATCTTGTACATCTTCAATGTTCAGATTCGTCAATTCGTTGCACCAGTAATTCCCATTATCAATGCAACCTACAAAGATTCAAAATAAGTACCTAGCCTAGCAATTCATACAAAAAATTGCGCAGTTACCTTCATCATCATGTATGCTTCATTGGGCGCCCCCTTCAAAAATTGTTCGATATGTTCTCTTTCGAGAATCTTTGCCTTTTTGGGTTTGTACGTTCTGGATTTGCTCTTCAGATACACAGTCAATTTACTATATTTTGATATATGTATCAATGTTTTTATGCTAGCAGGACATCTTCAGTTAATGCTGTTACACCCCTTTTTTCTCTCCAGCCGCTGAATTCAGCGAATTATTTTTCATATGCATTTGTAGATTTAATGGGTAACAAATGCAAAGTTGCTTCTTTAGCTTCTTCTAATATTTCTTTTGGAATGCTCCCTTTTTCTACCATTATTTATATTTATAATGTGAATAACACGCGAAAAATTATTTTCTATAAATTTGACACGAGTAAACAACAATAAACATACAATTTGTCATAGCAACTATCAACTATTTCATGACCTACCTTTTTTGTGATATTAGCGGAATTATCTTAAGTCATGACCCATTTTCTTCGGTCTAGTGCCAAAATTTTTCTTTCGTGTTTTATATGCCTAATAAGACATACGTATAATAAATAACTATTAATCACTCCCTAGGCGTGACTAATGAAACTTTGTAACTAAGGGCCCAATTCTCAATTTTCACCATTGTGATATGATATGAAATGATAAATTTATATCATATCACTTGTCAGTGCCATGATATTATTTGTCAAATGTCAACAAACACATGTACCAAATTCGTGTTTTCTTGTTATGCGCAACTAATATTGTCAACATACGTTAAATACATACAATACCATACTTTCTCACTCATTTACATGAGATCACTTTGGAATTACGAATAGCTCCAAGTGATAAAGTAAAAAATTTTCACTGCATATCACTTCTGTGAAAATTGAGAATCGGGCCATAAATAACCCTTTTACGAACTCAAAACTGACAACATCAATTTTCACACTATCGTAGATAAACAAATTTTAATAGAACTATCAAATATGTTAATAAAATTAAAGGTTATAACTCAATTATTTATTTTATGAAAAGGTAAAAATGGAGAATGGAAAAAGGTAAATATCTTTGACCAGTCTCGGATTTAATTGCTAACCCTCGCTTCTTTCGGGTGCACAAAAAAGAAAAGAAAATATACCTTTAAAACCCCAAAAGCGCTAATTGGAATCACAATTTTAACTGAAAAAATTATAAAAATATACAATATTTTATTGAGAATATAATTCATTAGTCACGTGACATGTTTTCCGCCAATCAACATTCAGAATTTCCCTAGTTACATGTCTATCCCCCCCCCACACACAATTCTTCCATTACATATTACATGTAGTAAAGTTATGAATACGTGGGCTCTGCATAGTTCATTTATCATTAAAACTTGATTTTTACAATAAAAATATATTTTTTTATTTCCCCCCCTCTATATCTCCCTAAGTATTAATCCTAGCAAAAATGTGTATAGGACCTTTTCTGTAGAGAATTTTATGTAGATTAATCTAATACATAAACATTTTTTCGCTAGAGGTTGTAGTTTTCGAGTTATTAACAAAAAACTGAAAAAAGGGACCTTTAGAGCCCCCCCTCTCCCTTAGCTTCACTCCCACCCATCAGTACTTTTAGTATTTTGTTAAGGACACCTTCCCCTATAACTGTGCCAAAATTGGCTTCTACATGAATTATTTCCGCTATTTGGCTCTTTTCGGTCTTCGTTGCCTGGACTATTGTTTTAATTTCGAATTTAGCGGATATTTTACGAAACTATAGCGCCACCTGGGATTGGACCAAAATTCAAATTTGTGAAACTAACCTCAATTTTTTTGTATGAAAAATGTCGCAATGTTGTGTAAAGAGGTGCAAAAATCGCAAAAATTTACAAAATTTTCTTTAGATGAAACATGACGGAGGCTGTTGATTCAATGTTTGCACTTACAAGATGATTTTACTGCCAATAAATTGTTGTGCGCAAAACATTTTTAAACATCTGATTTTATAAAAGAAAGTGTTCAATCAAAGTTCAAACTGTTAAATTTGAAATATTATACTGATTTTCCTTCGTATAATTGTCTACTTTTATTAGAAATTTGCGTATCACACCGTTGTAAATAATGTACTATATTATGATTTGAAACATGTATTCATAAATTTACCTTCACCATTAATGACTTTCACTGTGGTGTACATATTTTGAATTTGTCATTGATACTTATTAAATTACGAAAATGAAAATTTCTATCATTTATCCTCCAACCTACAAATATTTTTACGATTTCATGATGGTTGAAACACAGATGCTGCTATCAGCGCGAAGCTTTGCCAGAATTCTCCCGAAAATCTTCTATATTAAACGATAAATATTTACAATATTTACCTGAGAGATATAGAAATATGTGCAGTACGCAACACAAAATGAATTTTAGAAATAGAACTTCACACACTTCAGAAAAAAATAAAATTAAACATTTTTAAGTATGTTCCCGAAAATCAATTTTCGATTTTTTTTTTATATATAACATATGTATAATAATAATAATAATAATAATAATAATAATAATAATAATATTCTTCAAAACATATTAAAGTATGAACAAAATTGTAGGTTTCGTATAGAAGAAAAACATTAAAATGAAAAAAGTAGGTTTTTTGGATTTTTAAAATTGTTCTCAAAAGTCATTTTTTTCTAATTTTCACATATTTTATTCCTTATATTGTTATAAATATTTTATGCAAGTTTACTAAAAAAAAAATACGTTTTGAACTAGAGATATATTAAAAATAATATTTAAAATATTTTTTTGAGTGTATAAATAAACACAAATATTATTGAAACTATTTTATTTTGATGAAAAATTATTTCCTTTTTATTCGTATATACAAAGAAATCATATTACGTTACACAATTTTAAATAAAAAATGGAAAAACTTTTTAGTAATTTTGAATTTCGCGTGCTGGGGTACCATTTCACCTTAACGACCTTAGACCTTAACATAAATAAACATACATGTCAATTACAAAACAGATTTCTATAATTTTGGACAAACTTCGACTACAATCCTAGAACTTTTCTCCGATAGATGTCTGTAGTGCCAGTCCTACATATAACAATTTGAATTTATTTGAATTAAATTTTAATTTTACTCAGTCACATTTTGTCCTTGACGCATCTATGATAAATGATTGAATGAACTAGTCTTTATAATGTGACCATTACATTATTTTATGTTTCATATTTATATTTTGTATTGCTTTTTATAATACTAGTGGTAAGAATTACATTTGTTTGTAATATTTTTATTTTAAACAAAATATTTGTAGAGCTGAAGATGATGCTGGACCAGCATTGAAACGTCCAAATAAAATTTACATTACACAAAAATATAAAAATTATTATTATTATTATATTGTATTGTTTCAATAAAAATAATTTTCTGCATCGTATTGAATTTTTTTTTTTTTTATATATGCGCAGATAGAACTTTGATCCCATGAAAGATATGGAAAATTTGAGGTACTTCGTTCTAACTCCCTATTTTTATAATATAGTCGAAGATCCAAACCTTCACAGCGTTCACTTACACAGGAGTTTTGGTTATAAAGTTGAAACATACATATTCTTATAGGAAATTTCCCGAAGTATTTAATGGTGGTAGTCCCGATTATAGATTTGGGTGCAAACAGCCAAACATCAATTTTTTACATAAAAAACGGGACTCATATGCTCGCACACTTTTTTCAACTTTAACTCGTATCTTTTTAATTTCTAAAGATATAATAATAATTCTTTCACATTTCAAATTCTACATGTTTTCTGAATGTAACAGTGTTTAAACAAATTATATATTTTATTTATAAATACTGAAAATTAATTAAAAACAATAAAATGGAAACGCATTTTTTTACATTTTGTAGAGAAATTTTCAGTCAGCCACAAATTTTTTGTTCTTAGAGATAGACCCCAACATTTATCAAAGATATTTTCTTCAAGAGACATTTTTTTTCTGAAAGTGCATCATATCAGAGTAAATCGAAAGTAAAGTTGAAGAATGTCGCCGCAAGCTAGCTTACAGCGAGATGCGAAAATAGTAATGAATTATAATATTTATTTACATTTTTCACGTACTTACTCCAAAAAGTCTGCAACAAAAAGTGTTTCGTAATTCTCCCATATACATATTAGTATTAATGATAATATTTCTTGGAATAAATGCATGTGATTTATTTAAATATCTCGCAAGTTTTATCTAAATACTTCATATGAAAATAAAACATTAAATAAAAACATCAATTATTTAGACATTTACCTATACATAGACGTGATATGGTACAATTAACACTATTTTTAAAACATTTACATCTGGCAGAACACTGTAATTTACATTTACAATACTACTAAATGATGGTTTTACAAGGCGTAATTGGCAATAAAATATTATTTATTAATTCTCATCCCAAATCTAGTGGATCTGGTGTTACAAAATTGAAATTAAATGCACTTTTAAATATTTTAATTTGTGTAGTGATCTTAATATATGAATTAAATGCATTTTCTGTGGGTGGTAAATGCTTAAAAATTTTAATCAAATTATTATTTAGAAATTTTATACAGATGTATTTTTCTTTATCTTATATCTACAAAAAGATGTGCGCGAAGATTATTTAGATTTCCCTCAAAAGTTGGTATGTTGTATAACATTTTAAAAAATAATCTGGCATTGTCTACTGCATTTTCCGCACTTATATTTGGGAACATTGCAATGGGGGATTCCAGCTCAATCGAATTAAAGGAAAATAGTAAAAAAATACGAATGTATATGCTGAATAACGAATATTAATAAAAAAAAATGAAATGGTATAATTGAGATATTTCGGAAATTAGGGGTTTTTTGTTATAGAGCTTCGACACGTATATGAAATCTATATATATTTTGATTGGCAACCGAAAGACCACCTATACGTGCATAACAAATAGCGTGTTAGGAGGTGGGGGTTACTAACAATGGAAGTTAAGAAATTCAAATTCGAAAGGAGGGGCTAACATTTCTGTATGGCAGTTTTCAAACAGTTTTTATTTTAATATAAATTTCTTGCATTAAACTTAATAATTTAAATACACCTGTAATTATAAAGTATGTAGACTTATACAGTGTTATAATATTCATTTATTTTATGTAAATATAACTTAAAATAGCATATATTTCAAGAACATTTAGGTCCATGATGAAAACAGTTTGATATAAAAACACATAAGGGTGACGTCACGTCAATCTTTTAAAAATTCGGGCTCGCTTATTAATAGGAATTTTTTCACCGGATTTTCATCAATAGTCTTAGTTTTCCTAATATTTTCAGATGAAATTATAAAAAAAAAAAAATGGTGGCATCCCCCATTGGTGTTGTCATTATAATATTTCATACATATTTTATATGTTAATTTCTTTCTGTCCAGTCAATGTAGACCAAAAAAGACCTTTGCCTTACAAAAGGTGGGGAAAAAACGATTTTAACATATGTTGTTTGGATCGTGACGGCGATGAAAAATTCAAATTTGTGACCTTGGAGAGGCTCGGCGTGAGCCGCCATCTTGCATCAAAGGTGCAAAAAATGAGTTTTTCACTGTCATCTCAAAAACAGTGACCCGTATCAAAATTTTACAAGAATACAAAATTAAAGCTCGTAACTTTTTGTACAAAAGGGGTTGTTGCATTTTTCACCTAGGATGAACTCTCAAAGAGGTATGTTCAAAAATAGGTAACCAGAACAACAATTTATGAAAGACAATTTAATCACTCAAAATATACACAATATTAAGTTTTTAATACTTATGCCCAGTTGCACCAACAAGACTTAAATTTTAATCTACGTTTAAACGAAAAAATGCAAATCGAAATTTTGCGAGCAATATATTCATTTGACATTTAATTCCGATGCAATATTGTCAATTTAAACCATGTTTAATATTCAATTTACGTTGGTGCAATCGGCCATTAGTCTAATAGATTTTGTTATTTATAACAGTTTACATTCGTTGTGGTATCAAAGAAGTAAATTATCGATGATTTATAAATATTTTTTTTCAACGCTTTCCCACAAATTCATCAACCACTCTGACCCAGTTAAAGATACGAAACAGCGGTTTAAAAAATTTGATTCAGCTTGGAATTTTGCTTCATGTCATGTTAAACGATTTTTGCTCTGATGAGCGGTTCGCGAATTATTAACATTCAAACCTATATGAAATGTCTCTAAAATTTGGAACATCTGCAAATCGGTTTAGTTTTCATTTTTTCTTCTGAAATTTCGACACGATTATAGATAAACATTATTGCGCATTTAATACATGTTAAAATTTCGAATAAAAAATTGAAAACTAAGCCGATTTGCAGCTATTTCAAATTTTACAGAAATTTCATATAAGTTTAAATTGTTAATAATTCGCGTACCGCTCTTCGGAACAAGAATCGCTCAACATGGCATGAATTTAAATCTGAATTAAAATTTTCAAACCGCGGTTTCGTATCTTTAACCGTGTCAGAGTAGTTGATGAATTTGTGGGAAAGCATTGACAGAAATTATTTATAAATCATCGATAAATTACTTCTTTTGATGCCACGACGAATATAAACTGTTATAAATAACAAAATCTATTAGACTAAGAATTAAAAACTTAATATTGTGCATATTTTGAGTGATTAAATATTCTTTCATAAATTGGTGTTCTGGTTACCTATTTTTGAACATCCTAGGTAAAAAATGTAAGAATCCTTTTTGTATAAAAAGTAACGAGCGTTAATTTTGTATTCTTGTAAAATTTTGATACTGGCCACTGTTTTCGAGAAAATAGCGAAAAACTCATTTTTTGCATTTTTGATCCAAGATGGCGGGTCATGCCGAACCTCCCCAAGGTCACAAATTTGAATTTTTCATCCCCGTCTCGACCCAAACAACATTATGTTAAAATCGTTTTATCACCACCTTTTGTAGGGTAAAAACCTCTATTGACTGGACTATTTCCCTTATTGAATGGATAGCTAAAAGTATCGCATTCAATAAATAGAAACTAATAAATTACCAATGTAACAATTAATCATAGATATATCATATTTTTGATAAATATATTTAAATAGTTTTTCATTAATCACATTTTTTCTTATGTCTTGTATATCAGAGGCAATAGATTTACCAAGATGATATAGTCATAGTCTGTTGTTAGATTTTACTGGAGAAAACTGTTTGCTAGAATATTCACTCTCTGAACTCTGAAGCTGTCACTTTCGTCAATTATTGATTGTTCTATGCATTTTATAATTTTTTCAGTACTACAGACAAGTGTTGATTTTTCAGGTCTATTAATTATATTTATTTATTCTTTAAATGTACTGATTAAAGTATTCTTAATAAGGGAAAATTTAGGGTAATTGTCCTCCAAGATATATTATTATTTATAGCTTCATCACACAATAATTTTTTAATGTTCGTTAAAGATAAAACTGATTCATTTACAAATAAAAGCTTACTTAAATTTGGCAATATTTCATGAAATATATATTTAAAAATTATTTTTGGAGAATCTGAGACTGTAATTTTGTATTGATATAATTATCCATACACTTTTTATGGTATTTGAAATCATTTGCAATCATATCAATTTAGGCTGAGCTAACTGTATATAAAGTCACTATAGTTATGTCTATTTACAAAATTTAAAATAGAAATGAAATGCTAACTTTGAATTAATTTTGATTAAATATTTCGCAATGTAAGGATATGCTGTCGTTGAATTCAGAAGAAAATTATCTATTTAATGAGTTAATTAAAAATATATAATGCCATTTAAAAAAGTATAACATAGATCCATTAGTTGAGTAACACTAGATTTAAAATAATAATGGAAATGCTAAAATGTGTCCCCCTCTATGTATTACAAAATATCTCAATCTCTTTTTTGTGTATCTTTTCATATAAGTACACGAATAAAAGGCACTGTTCCATTATTTTGATATACCCTGTATACATACATAACAGTACGTAATTACATTTTTCTTCCGCATATACATATGTATGTATATGAACAAAACAGGCAGTATGCGGTACGTCGGGCTACGCTATTTTTAATTCGTGCTTACGTAGTAATGTGCCTATCCTTAATTTTGTATATTCTTCACAAAATCTAATATTTAAATGAAATGTTTTCTTTAAAAAAAAACTCCACAGTTTGTGGTACATAAAAAGTATCATTTAGATTAGTGGAGTATGCATTTATCAGAATCATTTTTATATTTTGAGTTTAAATGATTGTAAAACATTACTATTTACGGTATCGGTAATAAAACTGTTGAATCTGTAACATTCGAGAAATTAACAAATATTTACAAACATTATTGGAAAACTATAAAAATTATTAATTATTTGACGACAAAACTATGATTAAACAATGTGGAATCAGATTTTAATAACAAGTAGTGGAAAGTAAATAGATAGTTGAAAGTGATCATTTTCAGTATTTATTAATAAAGTAATTTGAGTTGAAAAGTAAGGTGGTGGCGCAGGTCTGCACAGACTTTTCTAAATTCGTATAGAGGTGCGCGCGCATCTCAAGCTGGTGCTCAGCCTCACGCTGCGAGCTGGACGACGACGCTGAGCCCAGTCGCTGAAGACTCGGTGAATTGAGTGCCTCCTGGAGCAGCCGGAGCTCTTGTCTTTTACCTCGTAACACGTAAGTACTGTCATTATGTAAATCTCAACTCTTCATCTACTACTTCTCTGCTATTCGCTTTTTTCTTCTTCAATTTTCTACACATTTCATTTTAATACTTACTGCGCTACAATTTCAAAATGTGCGAAGGTTGAGAATTGTCTAGGTGATTGTGGATAAAGACTTAAAAGTGCTTCAAGTATCAATTAAATTAAGTGAAAAATATCAATTATATCTTGACGCATAGTAATACATGTAATTTATGTAGGAAAAAGTAGATACTAACACAAACATATTTTCTAATAGTAGATATATTTCATGAAACCTTTTTATTTAAATAACCCGAATGAAAGTAATATACAACAGATCGCATTAAAAAATTCAAGTAAAATGACCTAGTGAAGAAGTGTTATAAAAATAAATAGCAGTTTTGAAATCTGAACAAATATTTGAAACTGCTTTTGTAAGCGCTTGGGATCTAAAATTAACTGGGAGTCGCGCACCTACTCGCGCAAGCAACAGAGACCCGCAGCTAAGAATAGCCGAACATGATATGCCATGCCAAATACAGTATTGCTCCCTATATTATTGCTTTTTATTTTAACTTTACCCGATTTTAAATTAAATTATCTTTGCTTCAAATATATTTTTATTTTCTATAATAAAGTTATTAGGTCATGTTATATTTACCTAATTAAAATTAAAAGTTTTTAGAATAAAATTGTATCGAAATAATGAATGATTTACGTCATATTTAACAAATGTTAATATATATTACTAACTTGTTATAATCGTTAATAAGTATATATTGTTTTTGCATAGTACATGTTTTAAAATAAAAAAAAAATTATTCCAGTGAATACAGGTCTGAACAAAATTAAATATTACCCATTTGGCATTCTACGACAAATAATTGCATAACATTGGGAAGAATGCCCATATTAGTAAATATTTACCGGTACACAGGACTGAAATACCAACTGTATTTGTCTTGCAGTGAGCTTAAAAATAGAATAGAAAAGAAGAGCATGTAGGTTTTGCAATACAATCTAGTTTGTCAATTATATTTTGCTTTAATTTCCTAGTAGTAAAAAAATACTACCTAAAAAAGAAGCATATAACATGAATAAAAACAGCAATTAACATGATTTTAATTAAATAATTACAATTTTATGCAAAGTGTTATTAACCTGTAATTTTCTGTGACAATAGAGGTGGCGTCGGTCTGAGAGGCCTGTGTCAAGAAAATACTACCGGGGTATTTTTTTACAAAATAACGGTATGCATTGATGAATTGAACCTTTTTTTTTATAAGAAAACGAACATTTTATATAAAAAATAAAACAAATAAAAATTTAACTCTCAAAATATAAAGCAATAAATAAAATCTCACTACGCTATAGAATAAGTCGGATTTGTCAGACTGGGCGCTACCTCCGAAGGGTTAACATAAAACAAGTTAACTAGTTTTAATTTTCAGTTTAATAACCACTTTCCACAATGTCCGACGATGAAGAAGTTTACTCGTAAGTACACACCGCTTACAACTCGTCGCTACTGACATCGCCAGGTGCTTTTGCATAATCATCATCTTAGAGGTGCATGCAGCATGTGTCTGTTACCTCTTGAAAGCTTTGTAGCTAAGTTTATAGGACCAGCTTGCTCAAAACTTTGTCTCGTGTCCACTGTCTCATTGTATTTCAATTTTACATTACAGCGAAGAGGAGGAGGAGGAAGTCGAAGAAGTTGTAGAAACGTAAGTTTCATTTGTTTTATTTAAATATATGTATGTACATATTCCTATATCTGTTTCTCAGATACAGCAGCTCTACTAATGTAGATATCGATAAATATGAAAATGAAATTATCATATTAATTACAAAAGGAAAAACACTTGGTCTAATGCCTAGTTGCACCAACAAGGTTTAAATTTTGAGCTAGGTTTAAACAAAAAAATGCAAATTGAAATTTTGATAGCAATATATTATAATTCATTTGACATTTTCTTTCGATTCAGTGTTGTCAATTTAAGCTAAATTTAATATTTAAATTACGTTGGTGCAGCCGGCCATAAGTTTCATAAATATTTTTTTACGTGACTTAGGACCTGTTTTATAAATTTAATTTTCACTAAAAATTGAGTTGTCAAGTTAATTTATGGCTAGTTGCACCGCTTATAGTTAAATTGTTAACCGGTCGTTAAATTGACAATATCGTATCGAAACGAAATGTCAAAAGAGTTGTTAAATATTACTGTCAAGATTTCGATACGCACTTTTTTTGATAACCTGTAGTTAAGACTTTAACTATAAGCTATAACTGGCCATTAATGAAATAAACAAATTCGAATCAGTTTTTCCGTTCTTATGACATTTAAATCATTGCTGTCAAAAAAACGCGTTGCATTTCTTTGCATTATTAAATTTACCATGGAAGTAAATTTTAATTGAAGAATAAATTTCTTATAAAACTGGCCCTTTAAACGATTTCGGTTTACAAGACCTTCTTCAGGTCAGGCCCACTTTTACAAACTATGGTGTAGCTATCGGTATTAACTTAATCCTAGCAACTACACCTCCGATAAACAAGACTGTCTTTTACAATACATTTTTATCTATTAGATAGTTAAACCAGGAATAACGTTATATCACTTTTGGTTGGTACTGACTATAAAATTATCTTCTTGTTAAATATTTTTATTCAATATTGTTATTAACTCTACCTTCTAATTTATATTTTTCACGATGTTAGATAATATAAATGTTATTTTTGATTCTTACAATGATGATGAAATACTTTACTCACATCTGTCAAATGTATGATTAACAACAGATCGTTTGTGTTTACGTAGTAAGCATAAGAAGGAGAACCAGAGATACATTATTCAAGGTTTATAACACCGATTTCCATGGATAAGAAATACTGCTGTGTATTCCCTATAGTTTATTCTAGTTGAGGTTTATCCGAAGTTTATGAAATGCAATTTTCAATTTTATACAGGCCGTGTCAACTTTTAGTGCTATTGACTCCAGAAGACCCTCTGTAGATAGTCCTCAAGATGAATATAAATTAAAAATTCCTGGACCGTATTTGTACAGTTTCAACAATATGCTTTAAAAATATTTATTCATAAACTGAGATTAGGAAATAACTGCTGCAAAAAAACTAACTATTCTTGATTTTCCCGTGTTTCAAACTTATTGCTGCACAAGTTTGTACAAAACTAAATTTTAAATTAAAACTGTACCTATTATATATTCTTCAGAAGATTACAGATCTCATTAACCTTTAATTCGATCAAAAAGAAATAACATTAAATCTCATGGTAGATTTAGAATAAAGAAAGTGATTTGTAGTAAATCCGGCCCTTTCCAATAAGTAGCAAAAACTCATGCTGCGAAGAGAATAACCCATCGATTAGGAGGTCAAGTCAATAGCACTAAAAGTTGGCACGACCTATACATACCTGGATACGAGGTTTATCTAATGTTTGTAAAAATGGCCCTACGTGACAAGTAAATATTAGTGAAACTTACACCAAGTGTTTTTTTTTTCTTTTGTAATTATTTAAATGTTTCATTTTGCCTACATCGAAACTCTCAACAAAATTATCTTATTTTATATTTGACATGAACTACTATTTGGATCTAAATATTAAAAAAATAACCTTATGACAGTGAATAGATATTTTTATAACAAGTGTTGGAAATTACTAATGATTCTGCAATGCAATTTTTTGAAGTTACAAATAAGATTTTTTCTACAATTATCCACAAAAATAAGAAAAATTACAAAATATAGACTAAATTGCATAATAGCAAATATATTAAACAATATGTTATAATTTCAATTATTTCATTGGTTATTTCTCGCACTCGTTTTAAATTTGAGAACACTTATTTTCTGCACGATTGTAGAAAATTTTATTCCTAATAGTCCGTAGTATTATTCATACAATTTATTTTAACTATATTGCTATATGTGTACGTGTATACAGAGTGTCCGGGACATGTGGTGCGTCTTTGGGGGGTCATTTTAGATGTGCCTTTGTTTTACCAAATATTCTCATAAGTTACCTACTGGATAATACCGGAAAAGTGAATTTGATCAATTTTTTTAAAATTTTTGAGTTACATCTAAACAATCAGTCATCGAGGAAAATGTTTCAAATTAAGAAGTTAATTATTTTATATTGTTTATCCAGTGGCGTACGAAAATAATATTTCTGTCGGTAAATTTTCGAGATTCAGTAAAACACCGCTACTCCGAACCTTCACTAATCCGAATCATCCACGAATCCTAATCCGGATCGCAGTACAAAGTTTGTATTACAAACCCATCTTTTGGCTTTTGCAGAACAAAATAACTACGTGCTCCTCATTAAAATAATGTATCAAATTGATGCCCATTGTCATAATTAAATATTGATACTATCAATATTTAATTATAACAATGGGCGCGTTCAGCACCCCGGCAGCACTGGCTTCGATGAGAACCGCTGCGTGTCGATGATTGCCGAATGCAATTGCTGGACCAATTACATTCCTTCATTAATTGTGTTCGTCAAACTTCGGAGGTCAGCGATGCCAGCGATGAGAGGTGCTGAACGCGAACATTTTCTTAACTACTTGACGCTGTGTTCTAATGATGTCCATCTATAAGCCGAAATTGATTATCACAAAGATTTATACATAAATTTTATTAAAAACACAATGCACTTCGATTAATATCCTTTTACATTTAATTCAAAATTCAAATCCACTCTGAACTTACATCAAATTTAAATGTTTTAGCATTTATATCGCCTTTACTTAATTCCTATAATATTACTTCAGTAATCCAGTATTTCTCATAATCCGGATTGATTCGGATTACCGGTGCTTTACGGTATAATACAAACTTACATTATTTTAAATGGAAGCCATATTTGATTTTTACTTTCAAAAAATACTTATTTTTTTCTTTCAATTGGCATAAAGGTTATTGCATTTTAAATTTGTTTAGCCTTCAAACCTTAGATTTTTCGATATTTTTCATCAAATATTTTCATGCCATATTAGTTATTTTATTTAAATGTATTATTTATTTGGACAAAATATTTTGGTCAATGAAATTCATTTGTGACAAAAATATTTCTTTTATATCAGACATCTTGCGAGGATGCACATACGTTAAGTTAAAAACATAGAATTTAAATTAAATTATGAATGAAGGTATGCAATAAGTTATGTACATAAAATACTATTTTGCAAAACTAATGAAAGTATTGACAAAAAAATAAGAAATTTCATAAAAAAATATAGAAAAATTTAAGGTTTGAAAGGTAAAACAAATTTAAAATACAATAACCTTTATACCAATCGAAAGAAAGAAAAATAAGTATTTTTTAAAGTAAAAATCAAATATGGTTTCCAATAAAAAAATGTAAGTTAGGGTTATTCTCGAAAATTTTCCGATAGAAAAAGTATATTTGTACGTCACTGGATATACAGTAAAAATATCTAACTTTTTTATTTGAAAAATTTTCCTCGATTACCTACTGATAGTTTAGAAGTAAATTGCAAAAATCGACTAAATTCGGTTTTCCGCTATTATATAAACCTATGAGAATTTTTGGTAAAACAAAAGGACATCAAAGTTGATTGACAGCATTGATCAATTTGTCATTTGATAGTTCATTTCGTTTCAGATCTGTTTATTTAAATGACAGTTAAAATTTTAACCAGAGATTGGCTCTTAATTAAATAAATTTTATTATAATATAAATTAATAATATTTAATAACATATGATTTTCAGTATTCAGTGAAAACGAATTTTCGGCAAAACTGATCATAAGCAAAGAATTATTCGATTTCACGTGATATCCGTTTCATTTCTAATAGATGTTATTTGACAAGTATGATATAATAGTAATGCCATTTTCTTTTTTTTACAGAAAGTAAGTCGCTGATTTTCTTCAATCACCAGTTGAACAGAATATATTACACTAAATGACAACCGGTACTCATTCAAATATTGACCTAATAATATGAATTGATGGAATGAATTTTTTCTTCATAGCGGTATTTGACATAAGTTTTTATATTAATTTTCCCAAATAGTTAGGGTATTTACTGATGAAGTTTTTTTTTTCTTTCCCTCCCTGTCGATGTGTTGGCGTATGACGTTTTTCCACTCGCAGGGTTACCGAAAGGAGGATCGAGTAAGTGATACGCGTGCGCGAGCGCGCTGCTGCTGTCGTTGTCGCAGCTTGTCCTGGGTTCCCGGCGGGAAGGGACTTACATGTGCACAATATCGCTTGTATTTGTTAATGTCATATGTCTGGCTTAACTCAAACCGTGCAGATCACCGCCTAAATGTTTATTTTTCATATTTTTGTGATCGTCATTATCCTTCGTGTCGCTTTTTTCCCTCTATCGGATATTTGTTTCACTATTTTTGCAATCACTTCGTGTGTCAGTATAAAACAAATTCCGCAACTTCTATTATTTTTAAGTTTGTAAAACAATATTTGATTTTTTTTTATCTGTATTACCAATGAAACTACTTTTCTATATTTAAAGGTGTTTGAAGTTTGATATAATTTGTGGGATTCTGAATTTGTTTTATATAATCGTTATATTTTTTTTCTCCGTAATAATAAATATTATATTTTTATAGTGATTAAAACAGTAGCAAAGCGCATCTGCTCCAGTTGTATCTAATTCCGATTAAACATTGTACTATAAATGTTTAGAAGCTGAGCCAAAAAGGTTATTATAAAACACACATAACACGGCAAAATTTATTTTCAAATATAAATGTAGAAGTTGATTTTGTACTGTTTTGTTTTTGTTTGTAGGAGTAGTAGAAGAGCGACTCTGACGTAAGTTGTTCATTACTTGTGTGCAGTGATCTAACGAAAGCTCATATTCAAAAATTGTCTCTAACATGTGTTCGCCAAGCAAACGAACCCACAAAAATATTTTAAAAAATTCTTATTTATTCCGCATAATATGCAAAAAAAATGTTTCCCTTATTAAATCTTGTATCCTTCTTCATTTACAGTAATAACAATATATTTAATTTACTACTTTTCTTTTTTATTTAAATAGATGTTAATACATAATATAAACTAATGAATTCTTTTTTTTAAATAATTGTATGAAAGTTAATGAGTTTATGTGTACAAAGTACAAAATATAATTTTTTATTTTAAATCCAGGACAAATATTTAACACAGGTAATGAAAATGAGCTTTCTAAAACACTTGCAAACTCCAAGAGTGCTCTACGTTACTGACCGATATTCCCGTTAACTCAATATTCTTGATCTGTGCAAATAATTCCATTCCTAAAGTCAGTGTTTATATGTGCAATGTGTCCGTCTTTTTACTACCATAATATCCATATATGTGTAACGTTATATAATTGCTAATAAAAGAAACAAACTTGTCAATAATTTTTGGGCTGTGATATGATGTGCTTTTGTGTGTTTAAACCGTGTTTTTTGATTTTTGCTGTTCCATTAAATAAAATAATAATACTCGTGTATATGTAAATCATCCGTGCTTTCAATAGATAAAATATATTACTGTATTCATATTTATCTCTCTAATGAATTATGTATACGTAAATAATATAATAATAGATGACAAATCTATTTTCGCGAATACATGTAAAACAATTTTTTATCGTTTAGGGGCGAAGCACCACAGGGAGATCCTGAATTCATCAAGGTAAATTATTTATAAATGTATATAATATAATGTAATAATTAATGGAAATTCGCCTATAGCGTCAAGATCAAAAGAGATCCGATTTAGATGAGCAGCTCAAGGAATACATCGCGGAATGGCGCAAACAGCGTGCCAAGGAGGAGGACGATCTCAAGCGGCTCAAAGAAAAGCAAGCCAAGCGTAAGGTTACCCGCGCTGAAGAAGAAAAGAAAATGGCTGAACGCAAAAAACAAGAGGAAGAGCGTCGTATTCGTGAAATTGAAGAGAAGAAACAGCGCGACATTGAAGAGAAGCGCCGCCGTCTGGAGGAAGCCGAGAAGAAACGTCAAGCCATGATGCAGTCTTTGAACGCCCAAAACAAGAAGGGTCCCAATTTCACCATCACCAAGAAGGACAACCTCAGCGTAAGAATACGATATTCTATATAAATTTCATTAATCATATGTTACTGTCCATATGTAGTCCAACCTTAGCTCCGCTCAACTGGAGAGAAACAAGACCAAGGAACAGCTTGAAGAAGAGAAAAGAATTTCCTTATCTATTCGTATTAAGCCTTTGACTATTGACGGTCTTGGCGTAGATCAACTTCGTAACAAGGCTCGCGAACTGTGGGACTGTATCGTCAAGTTGGAAACTGAGAAATATGACTTGGAAGAACGCCAGAAAAGACAAGACTATGACGTAAGAATTTTATTACATCGTAATCACTTCACTATACTAAAATGCATTTTCTATTATAGTTAAAAGAACTTAAGGAAAGACAGAAGCAACAACTGAGACATAAAGCTCTGAAGAAGGGTCTTGACCCAGAAGCCTTGACTGGCAAATACCCAGTACGTATCATACGCAATTATAAATTTTAAGGATAGTGTGATAGCTTCAGTATAAATTCCTGTATTTCTTTACAGCCTAAAATTCAAGTTGCCTCCAAATATGAACGTCGTGTAGATACCAGGTCATACGACGATAAGAAGAAACTCTTTGAAGGTGTAAGTATATTAATTACGTTTTTGTCCAGACACCTCCAATTTAGGTAAAATAATTTTTATGATAATTACATACAGGGATATGATACTATTCAAATGGAAGTTAATGAGAAAGTATGGAAACAGAAAATGGATGAATTTATGGGTCGAAATAAATGTAAGTTTGTGTGGACATTATGTCTGCACGTTCAGGTTGTTTGTGTTCCGTGAATGTGTACCGTCTACACAGTCGCATAAACTGTTTCTGTTTAATGTTTCATTTACACCATGAGGATCTTTATTACATGATCGGCGGGTCATTTACTCATTATTTCATAGTACTAGTACTCATAAATAAAGAATATACATAATTTTTAATGTATTTTGCGAAAAGTGGATGACCCGCTGTATTGAAACAATATGATCAACTGTAACCCAACCATATTAACTTAGATGGATTCAACGGACATCAGCAGTATATGTGCCCCCGTCTACTAATTGCTTTTGTCCTGTCTTTGTTTTTGACATTGTTTGTTATTGATTATTCTGACAGGGTCTTGAAGAACAGAACAAAGAAGTTATGGAGAAAACATGGAAAGACAGGTTCGGCCAATGGGATTCTCGTCAAAAGTGTGAGTATAAACAGAAAACACAATATTCATCACAACTTTATTATTGCACCTACGCACATCTTAGAAGACAATTTGTTACATTCACATGTCTGATATTTTGTGAATTGTTAATGTTGATTTTTGTTGCTTTTTAGAACCTAATAATATTTTAATGTTGCTGAAACTCCAACTCATTTTTTAACTCAGTAAATATTTTTTTTATAATTTTGTGCTCGATTTGTTCTTAATAAATAAATAAACTAATTATAAAATGAACAAATCTCAAATATATGAATCTCACAATATATTAAGTACAATAAATTTAAAGATAAAAATTAAAGATTAGAACAAATCCAGCGTAAATAAAATTTTGAGTTGATTGAATATGAATCACGATTGTTACAGCCAAACTGCCAAAATGGTTCGGAGAGAGGCCTGGCAAGAAGGCTGGAGACCCAGAAAGCCCTGAGGGTGAAGAGGAAGGCAAACAAGCCATCGATGAAGACCTTGAGGAGCCAACCTTTGAACCCGAGCCTGAAGAAGAAGAGGTAGAGGAGGAGGTAGAAGAAGAAGAAGAGGAAGAAGAGGAGGAAGAGGAAGAAGAAGAGGAGGAAGAGGAATAAATTATTTGTAAGGTATATACATTTATATAATATATATTATGATTTACAAACAATTTTATTGGGTAAATTAAATATCGTTTAATTTTTACTGGTACCTAGTAAATTCGTGTAGCAGGTATTTGATTGGTCATTGTAGAATCGAATTCACACTGGATTTTTTCACGTCCTCTTTCACTATTTTTCTAATTGTAGATAATAGGATTGTTAGTTTGAAAAACGAGGTGATAATTACAAACCATTTTGTACACTTTGCAATAATGGCCCAGTTTTAATTCTCAAAGTATGTATTTTTTTGTCTCCTTTTTTGTGGATTGGAATCTCGGCAACTGTAAGAGATACGAGATTGCTGATATTAAATATAAATGACTATACCGGTATATTATTTTAGATAACTCGAAAAATGCCACATAATTATAATTTGAATTGCACTTCTTGCTTTTTAAAATTTAAAAAAAAAAAACTATTCTGAACTACAATTGGCACTCATGCTGTTTCTATGCAGGCAATTAAATTAAAAAAAATAATTATAAAACTAAACTGAACAAGTAGAAACAATTGTTATCAGTGACAACGTGTATGCAACTAAACTGAAGAACTAAACTAGTGAAACTATATTAAGAAGTTTGCTATTTTCAAGTTTAATTTTATAATATCTTAGATTTGCGCCTGCGCCAATCGCCCACAAGTTGGCTATTTTCAAATTTAATTTTATAATTTCTTAGTTTTGCGCCTGCGCCAATCGCGCACAAGTTAGCTATTTTCAAGTTTAATTTTATAATTTCTTAGTTTTGCGTCTGCGCAAATTGAGCACAAGTTGGCTATTTTCAAGTTTAATTTTATAATGTCTTATATTTGAGCCTGCGGCAAACGCGCACAGGTTGGGCTATTTTCAAGTTTAATTGTATAATTTCTTAGATTTGCGCCTGAGGCAGTCGCGTAGTTATGACACATATTAAAACATAACCTATGAAAATATACGATGCTAACAAAATTTCTGTAGAGAAGAGCGAGGAAATACAATTGGGCTTTTATTCAATGTTATCAGGAAGCGCTACCAACATAACCGACAAAAAAAAAAAAAACACAAATCATATTTTTTCACAAGTCGCATTTTAAAACAACACATGACAAATGTCAACAGCAGTATTCGATATTCAAAATGACGGCAGAATAAAAAAATTTTAGTTCCACATAAGCGGCATTTCGTTAACTAACATTGCGAATTAGTTCGGTTCGAAAATTATACCCATTCAACCAATAGAACGACGTATCTGTTCGTGAGTTAGTTCAAAATTCTCTCGCTATTACATCTACATCTGTAAAAGATATATGTAAGAAAGGATTTGTAATAACATACATTTTCAAATAACAATGGTAGATAGATGTCGTTTTTTTAAGATAAACTGTTTAGTACCTACTTGAAATAATTTTGTATTTATAAATGAAAAATCCAACCAATGTACTATTTTCGTTTAGGTATCTATGAAGATTGAAGCATAATAATTTTACATCATAACCATTTCAAGAATCAAGGTTATCTTCGAATTGTATGAATTAAGATCTTAGCTCCGCCTATTGTGTCAAATTCAGTAGTATCGAGTATTCCCTGGTAGTATCGTTAACTCAGTTGTTATGAGAATACGTAAAACACTGATATTTTGTTATAAAAATATATATCAATAACAAATCAAAAATAAGTCAACTGGTACGTTTATTAGCAAATGTAAAACCAAATATGTAAAAATAAGATAATGACACAGTGCCAGTGACAGAAAATAACTATAGACGCACGCTTATTGGATCAAGGTCATATATCTGAATTAAAGTATTGTAAACAATGAACATCGTTTTAAAATGAAATGTCCTAACTTAGGCGTGTTATATCAGTTCGTATCACACAAGCTTCTTGTCATTGCAAATGAGAGAGATAAATGTATGTCAATTTATTATTTCGTTCATACAGATAACCTTGATCGGACTTGAATAGTAAACATGGCGGCTGTCATAAAGCATATAGCTTATAATTATAAATATTATAAGGTCTTGAAGTTCCTTAAGCTTTATTACAACTACCGTTTCATATTACAAATAACGTTGGAAGTTTCGTGATTTAATTCTGCACATCAGCAAAAAAAAATTGCAAAGTTAACAGTTCAGTGTTTAATCTTCGGATGACTAAGCTTTTTTAGTACATGGAAGACTAAGTGGGGTAAAATCTGACCCCATATATTTTAGGTAATAAAAGATCTGTGGATCTTTTTTTTATTTTTTATTGTTAAACTAGAACGTAAAATACACTATTCAGATGACAAAAATGAACATTTTATTTAATGGCTGTCAAATATAATATAAATATTCAGAATACAAAATTAAATTGTAAATACACATTTTTTTCGCGTAAGCTACAATTAATGCGGCACGTGTTACATATTATATATTTTTTGATATAAGAATGTTGTTTGCAGACAAAAAACATTTATTGCAATTCATGAAACATTTCTTGTCTGAAGCACGGGGGCAAATTTTGCAACCTCCGCACGTTTTCGTAGATCTTCTTGAGCCTGTCTCACTGACTTCTTCTTGATTTTCAACTTCAAGTATGGTATCTATAGCTTTTTGTACATATCAACGTTATCCTTGACGCGGCCGAGATTTTATTAGAGGGGTAACAAGTTGAAGTCTCAATCTTGAACAAAGAGTCTCCTGCGGAAGGACTTTCCTTTATCATAATCATTGTACTTATCTACGTACAAAGTAAACGCGTTTACTGCGGCTACATGAAGCTGCTGCAGGTTAGCATGTCCTAGAATAAGCCTGCGTGCTTCATCATATAAAAATCGCTATGAAAAGTAAAACTAAGAAATGAAACTTGAATGACCAAATGAGGTCAATTCTGTCCCCAACGAAAAAAAAATTTTTTAGTTTACGAGAAATAAATTAATTTAATGAATATATATTTAAAAATATTCAGCTAAAAAAAAAAAAAATCCAGCTAGAAATGTATTATATCCAGATTTATTAAACAAAAACAAGCACTGGGGTCAAAATTTACCGCGCTTAGTCATCCGAAGGTTAAAAATTAAATAAATATTACACTGTAAATCCATATTATATAAATTATTTTGTTAACTTCACAATTTTTTTGCTGATATGCGGAATTAACGCACGAAACGTTCAATTTTATTTGTAATAAGCAACAGTAGTCTAATAAAAGCTAAAGGAATTTTAAGGTCTCATATATTTTTTATCTTACATTATAACTGAAAATATTTCAATATAAATAATTATAATTTAACGCTAATTCGAAGGCCACCATTGGAATCTCGGAAACTATAAGAGACTTTGGTTAAATGGAATATCTATAGTGGTAGCACGCACTTTAGAATTCTGTCATAGAAAGCAGGCGAATGCGATTTTACTATTACGAACCTTGGTAGCATGCGAGAAAAATGTTTCAAATAAAAAAGTTAGATATTTTTGTCTATCCAGTGACGTACTAAATTAATTTTTTTATTGGTAAATTTTTGACAGACTTAAGGCTGATTTATGATGGATTTAATTTACATTTATAAACTGTACATATCTGCCTTTACTGGTTCATAATGAATTTAAGAAATTTATGATTCAGAATTTACATTTAAAATATTTTATATTCTAATGCCCGTATTCATAAACACTCGTAAAAATTTGAAACGGTTCGTTATAATATTTATCCAATAAAAACAGTCGACATTGAAAGAAAAATCAAAATTTATTTGTCAAGTTTAGTTCTATTTGTCAAAAATTATAACGAGCCGGTTTGAAACTTTACGAGTGCTTATGAATATGGGCATTAATGTAAATTTGTGATTGCCTCAAATCATTTCACCGTATATCAAACATTGATTTTGGTGGGGAGAATGAAAATTTCAAGGGACAGTTAACTGCTCGTAACCTTACATTTTGTATATTATTATCATCTGTAGAACAATATAGATTGATATATGAAAAAAGTGATAAACATCATAAAGACAAAATTGTTGTATTCTTTGAGTTTTATTCTTTGCGAGGTTATGTAACAATCATCAGTCATCCCATTTATGTCAAACCACGTGACCCAACATAAGAAGTTGATTGTATACATTTCATATCTTTAAATTAAATCCATCATTACATTTTTTAAATGAAACCTATATTTGAGTTTAGTTAAAAAAAAAATATTTTTCTCTCTTTCGGTTGCAGGATTATTATGTTTTAAATTTGTCTTGCCCTTTATAATATCAGGTTGTCTACAAATTTTATGAATTAAGCTTTTAGCTCCGCCCATCCTGTCGTTTACTTAGTTTTTATAAGGGTACATAAGATACTACTGTATAATTACAGTAAAAGCATTCAGAATTTAAAACTAAATCAACTGGTAAGTTTATTAGCAAATGTAAAACCAAATATGTGAAAAATAAGATACTGACAGTGTCAGTGACACTAACAGAGAATAATATACATACGGCTATGAATTAAGATAATATATCTGAATTAATAAATAAACTTACGTTACAGCGAAAGTATTATCAATAACGAGCAATGGAATGTTCTAACTTAGTCGAAATAATATGAATATTTGGAAGACAAGCGTGTTATATCCATCTTTGTCGCACACGCTTGTCAGTCATTGCAAATGAGATAAATGTATGCAAATTTGTTATTCATTGTTACAGAATGCTAACCAGTTCACAAAAGCGAAAAATTTATCGTTTGTCTGCTGTCAATTATTAAATAAATAATTTTTAATATTAGGGACTCGTACATTTTACAGATATTTTTTTATATTATTGACAGAGTTTGGTTCCACAAATTTAAAACATTTATTTAAAGCATGTAAAAACGGTCGGCTTTCAAACGCCATTTACTATTTTCTTACGTGAAATGAAGTATATATAACATAAAATTAGAATTTTTCCGCTGTTAAATTTAAGATAGTATAGTCCGTACCAAGTTCATTTATTTGACTTTTAAATTTGTACCATTAAGATAACAATACCGGAAACGGTAAATGTAAACTTATAACAAAAGAAAATACTCTATACTTACTACAAACTGTTTAGGTTCACAATCGCTTACGCTTCAACTATACAGAGAATACCGAGATAATATTTTTATTTTTAATTTTTCGTGTCATAATTAAATTTTATTTCTAATTTTTTTTATATTTTATTTCAGATAACTGTGAAGAAACATCATATCCTAATGCTGGCAGTCACCTTCCGAAAAGCTGCTCAATGTATAATACATATGAAAATTGCTGTTCTACCTTCCAGCACAAAGTGTTATAATTATATTTCCAGTAATTAATAAACATATACCAAACTATAATCTCTGTTAATTATTTATTAATACCATTTGTAATTATTAAAATATGTAAACAATTATGTCTTAATAATATTAGAAAAAACAAAATAAATGATTTTTCATTACCCTGAAAATAGATTCAAAATAATAGTTACAATTCATATTAACTAATTTTTTTCTTTAGAACTTAATTTATTGTTCAAATAAAACATATGATATAGACGATTATGTTCCATAAAGATTATACAAGTAAATATAATACATGTACTTGAGTTAAGCAGCTACTACCTTACTTTGCGTTCCTTTTTGAGTCATGTTGATCTTGTCACCTAGACTGAGTGCCATACCCTGCAAGTAAAAATAAACATGTATAAACAAATTTAAAACAATAATTTTCCTATTAAAAATTAGAGAATTTTTAAAATAAAAACTATATGCGTTCCATTTAGAAGAAATACAAGTTTATGTTGTACTGTACCACAAAAAATGGATAGAAATATGATTTGCCAAATACTTTCTTCCTATTCCGCGTTCACAAAGTAAAATTTGTGATTCTGTTTTTGTCAAAAACAGTATTACAATTGCTGTATACTTTTTATCTGAGCACTCACTTGCAAATTTACTAAGCAAATTGAGAATGAGCAGAAAAAAGTGAGCGATCATTTCACAAATAAAACAACTTATTTAGGTAACAAAGTAAGTAAATTTTTGTATGGTGTCAACAAGTATTAATACATTTGTCTGAATATGATAGTGACATTTTTTTAAAAATAAATTATTCATATTAAATACTTTCTTGTTCTTTAGTTGCGATTTAATTTGACACAACTATCTCATACTTTCCTTATATAAAAATATTTTTCTCACGGTTTATCGCTCAAGCAGCTGTACACATGTGTTTCGCTCTTATTAGAGCTCGTCAGTACAGCATAGCTAGTTATTAATGCCATTATGGTTGTATTCTAAATACAGTTTGTTACATGTAAACAGACCGTTAAAAAATTTAGCTAATCAAGCAGATTGACAATCTACTTGATTCGTTAAATTGTTTAACCGTCCGTTTATATGTAACGGATTGTGTTTAAAATACACCACCTAGGCCGATATTAGATTATGGTGGTTATGCAGCTACACGCTATTATTTTTACAAATACTTAAAAACTAATAAACTATAACTACGATATACTAAATTTAAGATAAATAAAAGAAAATAAAATAAGAACAAAAAGAAATTTTCAAATATAAAGCGATATAACCTTAGCCGCACAACATTACAAATGGTTTGAACCTCTGATAACAACAGCCAAGACTGTAGCTGCTAAGTAGTAGTGCTGTCAAGAACCGAAAAAATATCCGGGTACCCGGGTAGTGGAACCGATCTTCGATTCCGAGTAATGGAACCGGTCATCGGTTCCGGGTAATGGAACCGATCTACGGTTCCGGGTAATGGAACCAATCTTCGGTTCCGAGTAATAGAACCGATCTTCGGTTCCGGTTCCGGGTAGAGGAACCGGTTCTCTGGAATAGAACTTGAGGTTCGGGTTATGGAATCAATGATATTATTCAACTATAATTTTAAATTAGCCTCCCTATTTTTGAGAAATAAACAGATTTTCTGTTTTATTTGAGAAATATTATTGAACGATATTAATTTTTTTACGTAACTTAATTACATATAATAATGTGTAATTAGAAAATGTAACCGCATAATTGCAACTTACACTTTCAGTTTCATATTATAAATTTTCAATTTTCATTCAATATGATTTATTACAGTAGCTTGACCTTGAGTGATGTTCTAAGATATTAGGCCTGTTCTACAACTGAGTCGTTTGTCGGTTGTCGCTTGTCGTAAGTCGTTTGACGTTAGCAGCACCCGACATTGCTTTCAAAAATGCTTTCTACAATAGTCGGAAGCTGTCGTAGCGAACTGTCACTTTTAAGTGAGGTTATGGATACTATATCTCTTCCAATTTATTTTAATTTAGTTGTAATATAGCTTCAAATAATAAAACTACGACGGCCGATGCAAAAGAGAAGACAAAAAAATATATAAGATGATGGTGGGTAAATCCTCATATTACCGTTTACGTTAGGCAAAATTTTGGTACGCACAGAAAATTATTTTTATATTTCAAGTCAAGTGATCACGAAGACTTTTTTAAATTTACGAGAATATCTGTACAACAATTTGATCAGTTGCATGATATTCTGAAACCACGATTACAGAAAACCTTTGTCAACTGATATTAAACTTGCTGTTAAGGTTAGGTAGTTAATTTGAAACAAATTATGATTATTACTAGCTGTACCCGTTGCAAATATTTGCAACAAACAATATGAGGTAACATTATTAAATTATAAATTTTCTGTACTTGTATTTAATGTTTGGTACTTTTCCACACTTTTTTAACTACCGCTGCTTTGTTGAGCACATAGAAATAGGGAGATTATTTGACACAACACTGGTAATAATAAGTAAATTATTTAGGGTCGGTGTGTTAATGCAAAGTTAAAAGTAATGGTAACTGTTAGTTAGGTAAATTAAATGTTTGATTGACTGTTTATAAATAAAAACTGTAAATTGGGAACTGAAACTGTTTTGATACAGGTCTTGTAACACAGGACCAGGATGGATTTTATAGCTACACGTAATTATTTGATGAGGAACTTTGGATATTATCGTACAAATTGTACTACAAACTGCAGCAATGTTAAATTTTGTAACAGATAAACATACCTATTAAAAATATGCAATTTAAACAGAAAAATAATAATAAAAATTCTATAGAAACTACAGTAAATATTCATTTAATTGACCAGTTTATGATTTTTTTTTACTGTTATAAATTTAAATGAAGAAAAAGGTAAAACATCTAATAGAGATTATCCGCATATTCAATGTCTTTCAATGTTATATTTTATTATTATAAATTATAATTATGAATCAATTTTGTAATTATTCTTACTTCATTTAATTCCATTGTATAATGTATAAAATTTATTGTCACCAACAAATATTGTTATTGTCGTAATCAATGTGTTTCATTTATGATTTCAAGTTCAATTATTGTAGTAATAATTTATTGTATACAAAAAAAATTATGCATTACTGTAATCTATGAGGAATCAACGTATATCTATTTTTCAAATTACCATCTTTATTTGGTTTAAAACAATATGCATAATCAGTGCATATCTATACCTTCTACAGTATAATTACACATTAACGAAACTTGATGCCACACAAAGGAAACCTGAATTCACAGTAACGAAAACTAATTTATCACTCCTGAATACCGATTTTGTAATAATGAAAACAGAATTCACAATTTTAAAAACCATTTTCAGCTAAATGAAAACAGATTTTACATAGTAATCTTAAATAGGCGCCGCCAAAGAAAGGCAAGAAGGGGCAATAGTCACCTTTGGAGAGGTAAAAAAATAAGGCAAATGTATTGTCCCTAAAATATATTAAAATATTTTTCTGAACTTATAAAATATTAAATAAATAGCGAATAGTATTTTTAAGAAACAACTAAAGATTAAATTTGATTACAACAATAAAAAAGCTTGATTAAAACAATGATGTAACTTGATTACAACAATGATAAAATTTGATTACAACAATGTTCGCTACGCTAGAAGTGAGAATAAGTAACCCGAGGGTTTGAAATCTGTTTTCGTTTAGTTGAAATTAGTTTTCATGGGTGTGAATTCAGTTTTCTTTTACGTGAAATCAGGTTTCGTTAGTGTGAAATCATTTTTCAAAAGTGTGAAACCATATTGTA
Organism: Ophonus ardosiacus; assembly: GCA_943142095.1. Classification (NCBI taxonomy): domain Eukaryota; kingdom Metazoa; phylum Arthropoda; class Insecta; order Coleoptera; family Carabidae; genus Ophonus; species Ophonus ardosiacus. Next base: position 48,456,714 of record OW964824.1, read on the forward strand.
AAATGTAAAATTAAGGGGTGTTAAAGAGCAGGTAAATAGAGACATCCAACTCAGTTGTATTTAATACTTTCGTTGGTATAGTTTTCATTGGTGTGAATTCAGTTTTCTTTTACATGAAATCAGTTTTCCCTAATGTGAAATCGTATTTCGTTACTGAGAATTCACTTCTAATTTGTGTGAAATCAGTTTTCGTTAATGTGAATTCATATTTGGTTAATGTAAAATCATGTTTCAAAAGTTAGAAAACATATTGCAAAAGGTAGCATTAAGGGATAGCGTTTAAGAATGGGAAAATAGGGGCATCCAAGTGGTTGATTATAATATACTCTTTTGTATTTAATGATTTAGTTATTTAAAAATCTGTAAATGTACACCTGTCTCTTGTTCATTTTTAAATAGGTAATAATGCTGTATTTTAGAAACGGGATATATAATTCAATAAATTTTTAAACTTTAGGTTAAAAAAATTATTATAATATAATACAAAATATATATCTCTATTAATTTTACTCAATATTATTAAATTATTTACCATATTATAATTAATGAATTAACTATTGTATTATATTTATTAATTTTTGAGGGCAAAAATTACTTATTATGGTTTCACTATAAGTTGACATATATCTGTTAAGGTTAACTTTTGACTTTTGTATGTTAAAAACTTTGCATGTTTCAAGATATTTACCTGTTAAATTATTTAATATTTCACTGATAAACCAGCCCTAAATAATACAAAATATTATTCTTGTAGCAAGGTCACAAATTGTATGTATTTTACATCAATCATTCTCTTCATCTTCATGTTGTTCAGTGCCGCCATCTATCGCTTGACAGCGGTACTTAATAAAAAATATTTAAGGCCTTATAAAAATAGACGGAGTTGAAAATCTTAACATTTTAGATTTTTGTGCACATCTACATGATAATAGCTTTCATTTAAAAAAAGAATCATCAAAATCGGTTCGGTAGAAGTCCATAACTAAGGCCCCAAAGAAAAACCTTATTTTTTTATATATATAGACTAGCTGTACCCGTTGCAAATATTTGCAACAAACAATATGGGGTAATGTTATTAAATTATAAATTATATTTAATGTTTGGTACTTTTCTTTACTTTTTTAACTACCGCTTTTTGACACAGCACTGGTAATAATAAGTAAATTATTTAGAGTCGGTTTGTTAATGCAAAGTTAAAAGTGAAGTAATGGTAAATAAGAAATGTATTGCCTCTAAATATATTAAAATATTTTTCTGAACTTATAAAATATTAAATAAATAGCGAATAGTATTTTTAAGAAACTTAACTAAAGACTAAATTTATTACAACAATAAGAGAGCTTGATTAAGACAATGATGAAACTTGATTACGACAATGATAAAATTTGATTATAACAATGTTAGTTACGCTAGAAGCGAGAATAAGTAACCCGAGGGTTTGAAATCTGTTTTCGTTTAGTTGAAATTAATTTTTATTGGTGTGAATTCAGTTTCCTTTTACATGAAATCAGTTTTTGTTAATGTGAAATCGTATTTCGTTACTGGGAATTCACTTTTCATTTATGTGAAATCAGTTTTCGTTAATATGAATTCATATTTTGTTAATCCAACTGGTTGATTGTAATATACTCTTTTGAATTTAATGATTTCGTTGTTTAAAAACTTGTAAATGTACACTTGTCTCTTGTCAATTTTAAAATAGGTAATAATGCTGTATTTTATATATGGGATATATAATTCAATAAATTTTTAAACTTTAGGTTAAAAAAAATTATTATATTATAATACAAAATATATATCTTTATTTATTTTGCTCAATATTATTAAACTACTTACCATATTTGAATTAACTATTATATTTATTAATTCTGGAGGGCAAATTTCCATAAGGAAATGGTTTCACTATAAGTTGACATATAGACATATTTATCTGACATTTAAGGTTAACTTTCGTCTTTTGTATGATAAAAGCTTTGCACGTTATTTACCTGTTAAATTATTTAACCTTGTATTGATAAACCAGCCCTAAATAACAAAAAATATTATTCTTGTACCAATTTTCACAAATTGTGTGTATTTTTACTTCATTCTCTTCAGCTTTTTGTTGTTCAGTGCTGCCATCTATCGCTTGACAACGGTACTTAATAAAAAATCTTTAAGGCCTTATAAAAAATAGACGGAATCAAAACTGTAACATTTTAGATTTTTGTGCATATCTACATGCTAACAGCTTTCATTTAAAAAAAGATTCATTAAAATCAGTTCAGTAGAAGTCCATAACTAAGGCCCCAAAGAAAAACCTTATTTTTTTATATATATAGATTTGTCCCCAAATATTTTTTTTCTTTTTAAATCGTTGTATAATTTATTTATTTTGCCTTACAGACTACTGTTTTCTTGTACATAATATACTATTATTACATCCAACGTCATATCATTCATTTTCAATTTTCTGTTGACGTGACCTTCAATGTCGTTGTCGGAAAAGATGGGAAATGACCAACTTGTGCTCCGACTCCGACAGCCGATAGCCGACAACGCCTACCGCCAAATTTCTGCGTAGTGCGCACGCGTACGACATCCGACACCGACTTATTGTAGAACAGGCCTTAATCTTTACATTTTGATCTCTTTTATTTTGTAATATAAAGGAATATTTCTTAATTTCTTGACTTCAGTTCGATTAAATACAATCAATATAGCCATTTAATATTTTGTTTGTTTATGTAAAAATTTCAAATCCATCATTTTTGTTCAATACAAAATACAAATTACACGTAGCAGAACATAAAATTTTTAATATTATATGCACACGTGTTTTATTTTGTACATGTATTATTCAATTTTCTTAAAAATATGCAAGAATGCACTTTACATATATTCCGATCTATATTCAAGACTCAATCTTTTCGGGTTCCATAACCGAGAACCGATGAATTTCGGTTCGAGAAGCGAGAACCGATGAGTTTCGGTTCCAGGACCGAGAACCGATGAGATTCGATTCCAGAACCGAGAACCGATGAGTTTCGGTTCCAGGACCGAGAACCGATGAGATTCGATTTCAGAACCGAGAACCGATGAGTTTCGGTTCCAGAACCGAGAACCGGGTAGTTCGGTTCCAGAACCGAGAACCGGGTAGTTCCGGGTCCAGAACCGGGTAATTTCGGTTCCAGAACCGAGAACCGGGTAGTCTTGGAACCGGAACCGAGAACCAGGTAGTTACACATTCAAATAACCGGGTACCCGGGTAATTTTGGAACCGGAACCGAACCGGAACCGGTTATTTAAATGTGTAACTACCCGGTTCTCGGTTCCGATTCCACGACTACCCGGTTCTCAGTTCTGGAACCGAAATTACCCGGTTCTGAAACCGAAACTACCCGGTTCTCGGTTCTGGAACCGAAACTACCCGGTTCTCGGTTCTGGAACCGAAACTACCCGGTTCTCGGTTCTGGAACCGAAACTCATTGGTTCTCGGTTCTGAAACCGAAATTCATCGGTTCTCGGTTCTGGAATCGAATCTCATCGGTTCTCGGTCCTGGAACCGAAATTCATCGGTTCTTGGTTATGGAACCCGAAAAGATTGAGTCTTGAATATAGGTCGGAATATATGTAAAGTGCATACTAAGTGCATTCTTGCATATTTTTAAGAAATTGAATAATACATGTGCAAAATAAAACACGTGTGCATACAATATGAAAAATTTTGACAATTATGAATTATTACATTAAAGAAAAACTTTTATTAAAAATTTTATGTTCTGCTATGTGTAATTTGTATTTTGTATTTATATACATTATCAGGTATTTCCACTTTTACCACGGAATTTTCCCATTTCTCTACCCGACTCTTTGGTGTGAATTTGCAGTAAAGAAAATGATACATATAAACAAAACATATAATTGTCTATTGAACAAAAATGATGGATTTGAAATTTTTACATAAATAAACAAAATATTAAATGGCTATATTGATTGGATTTAATCGAACTGAATTTAAGAAATTAAGAAATATTCCTTTATATTACAAAAGTGAGAGATCAAAATATAAAGATTAAAGCAGAATGTATAAATAACTCATTGAAATTCTAGGAAATATTTATTGCTTTGGCCCTTCATTTTATGGTCACTATTGTCATCATGTAGGTAGATACCAATATCTTAGAACATTACTCAAGGTCAAGCTACTGTAATAAACCATATTGAATAAAAATTGAAAATATATAATATGAAACTGAAAGTGTAAGTTGCAATTACGCATTACATTTTCTAAAAAAAAAAAAAAAAATATCCTCCTGCATATGGTATAATATTATTTACACATTATTATATGCAATTAAGTTACATAAAAAAATTAATATCGTTCAATAATATTTCTCAAATAAAACAGAAAATCTGTTTATTTCTCAAAAATAGCGAGGCTAATTTAAAATTATAATTGAATAATATCATTGATTCCATAACCCGAATCTGAAGTTCTATTCCAGAGAACCGGTTCCTCTACCCGGAACCGAAGATCGGTTCCATTACCCGGAACCGAAACCGAAGATCGGTTCCATTACCCGGAACCGGAACCGAAGATCGGTTCCATTACCCGGGTACCCGGTTTCAAATTTTTCCGGTTCTTGACAGCACTACTGCTAAGAGAGAAAGCACGATATAATGCCATTACTTTCCACCACTGGGTTCGCTTACATCTCAAGGCGGGAAACGCTGCATACCAAATATTTGCCATTTTTTTTTTCTTTCATAAGACGCCGAAAAAAGAAAAATTAGGGAATTTCTGAATTTAAAAATACTATAACATATAAAAAATCAAAAATCGTGGCATCCCCCATTCTAGAGGTAAATATTTTTGACTAGTCTCTAACTTAATTGCGAACGCTCGCTTCACTTGGGAGCCAAAAGCGTCCTCGACTGGTACATACTATTTACCTAGCAGCATAACTTTTACAATCTCTTTTGAGAAATTTTTTAAAGTTATTTCCTTTGACAAGCGCGTAACCATGACTCCCGCCAGTTGTTGGCTTACTATGCGCGCGCATATCTTCTATCTCTAATTGAAAAGGTCTATTGTTTATGAATAAATATAACTTGTTTTATTAGTCATATACTAAAGTTTTATAGGTTTTTTTAATAGTACGTTAATTTATTGGAGCAGTGTATTATTTTGCAAGAAATTAACATTGTATGTAATGGTGCTCAATAAAAAAAAATTCCATATTTTATAGCCACCACTTAATTCATTAAAGTGGTTATCCATATCGAGTGGCACGTAATATACATGATTAATAAAGTTACTTAACAGACAACAGGTTTAAATCTATTGTATAAAATCTAACTTACTTGACTTTTCGCTCGAATTCTAATATGACCAGTAACTGGCGCTTCTGGTTTATTGAAAGGTTTCTCAATACTTAAATTAGCCAATGCATCTTCACCGAATATAGAACGAGCGTACATATTTGCTGCCATAAATCCACATTGTCCTGATAAAGCCTGAAATGTTATGTATGTATGAATAGTAGTATTTTTACGACTGATAAGAATATAATACCTTTTCTGGTGTAAGGCATTTCATGTTTGTACTCTTCAATAAATGTTTAAGATAATCAGATAAATCTGTAATTGTAGTATTCACCGCTACTTTGTTTTCCCATTCGAATTCGGCCCACATTTGTCTGAATTCAGTGTCGTTGCACGATGCGGGAACAATATAATCCATAATATCAATGTGAATATCGTTTAAGACTACCACATTGCGGTCTGATGCTGCTCCCGTAACATCATATACTGCATGGATCACAAGTTATAAAATTATATACAAAATTTTAAAATTTCAATGTATGTCTTACCAATATTTCCGAAAATAATTCCATTTTCAGTAGATGCAACTTTAACGTTCGCTTTAATATTACAAAAATCATGAGGTGCTAATACAACTGGTTGAGGCTTTTCTACTAATTTCAAATCACCTAACGTGGCCAGTTCCAAAGTACAATTCTGTAAAGTATCATCTAAAAATAAAAATACATAATATAAATTAATACTCTCAAAAACCTTCGTACTGTTTGTAATTCATACGGAATTGAATGGTTATACGACACAATATTTTATTTTAATGACATTTCATTTATTATAAAAAAAAAAATCTTAAAAAAATTGGGTGAGATTCAGTGGGTTGTATTAGCGTGTTTTAAGCTAAAACAGTCCTTTGTCAAAAATATTTTGGCAACTTTGTAATACCTGTCAGAAAAAAGTGAGAGACCAAAGGATCAAATAAAGAAAAAAATATTATTAACAGAAGTAAGAAAAAAAGACAAATGTCAAAACTGATCAAAACGGGGGTTGAGATATTTTAAAATTCATTAACATTCAGGTATGAAATATTTGACACATAAAATTTGACATATTTCTAACCTAATTTTGCAATAATGAGTTTCCTTTTACACTTTCCATTTACAATAATACTTCTTCATTTGACTAAAGGATATCTGTATTACTTTCCATGTGGTAAAATTTCTAAATCACAATTGAATCTCATTGATACATGTGGAAAATATTACAATGTTGCCATATACTTAATACAAGATTTAATATAGACCTTAATACAACTCACTGAATTCCACCCATTATTATTACAGTAAAATATATAGTTGATATTACTTTCTTTCGCTCGATTTTTGTCGTTAAAATATGTAATGGGGTATTCCGACATTTTTTAAAAATATTTTTTTACATTAGTACAGACCAGTATGACTGAATATCTAACTTTGAGTAAGAAAATGTATGCATCACATGAGATATGAATTTTAGAAAATTTCATCGCAATTCAAATTTTCTTATCATGGCGCGCTTATGACGTCAACTCGATGGTGACATCTGCAACGAACTTCAGTGCCTAAATCCACATTTTCATGACAGCCATTTGCTTGTTTACATATGATTTTAGTAGCAGCGTGTATTTCGGTGTTTGTCCTGTGTTTATTTATAGTAAAAATAGGAGTAATAATTATAAAAAGGACCAAATGTCAAATAAGAAATATACCCGCGCGTGTTAACTACTGGCACCATCTGTGTTTTTAAACGAAAATATTTACTTTGAAATGAGCAACAGATTATCAATTTGATGTCACAAATTTCAAGGACGTTTCTAGAGCTGTAAAAATACCAATTTTGTAACATTAAATTATGAATTAAAACTTTTTATTAAACATGTTTTATTATATTTTTCTACTATATGAAGATGGAAACTATAGAAAAAAATCTGTTGTGGCCAGCACAAAACCTTCCGTCAATTCGATGTATTTTGTATATATCCCATACCAAAAGTTCATTGAAAAAGATTCTGTATATTCTATAAAATTGTAACACAAACACACTATTTTTTACAAATTCTATACCGAAAGTTCCTTTCCTCTTTTAATCATTCCTGTCCAACGCATCTTCTTCACACAATTATTTCTCTCTCAAATCTTCTGCTACACAGTCCTTCCATCTTCTTCTCTTTGGAGGGACACTCTATCACATTCACACATAACTTTCTGACCCTATACTTTCAACTTTGGTTTTGCATTTGACACTGACATCTGTCAATTAAATTTTTCTGAATATATCTGTTGTTTCCATAATTTTAACAAAGCTGACTAATTTTTGAAAGTTAATCTCTCTTAATGTCTCTCTATATCTATTGAATATGAACGAAACTGTATAATCAAACCGTATAGAGAATTATTTTCGGGTTTTTGCTAACCCACTAAGTGGGAAATGCGTGATTTTATGTATGTATGTATGTATGTATAGAGAATAAGATATTCTTTCATACTGATAATCACAAAATGTCGAAAAATAATATTTAACTGCGTTTTTTCAAGAAAAACTGTTAAAAACTTCAAATAAGGGTACTTCCGGTGGATCAATTATAACCAAAATCTAATCAACTCTTCATATGGATGTACAGAAGAGGAATACGAAAGAATTATAATTTTTAGAATTGTAGTATTGGAGTTATCGTCGGAGAAAAAATTGTCACACACGGACACACACACATACAGACATCATCTTAAAAATAGTAAATTCGTATTCTAGGGGCCATAAAACGTGCTTATTCATTAAAGACTCACCAACGAATTTTTTGACCAAAGACAATACCTTCCTTACCTAAAGGTGACGGAAGGTAAAAAGGTATTATTTTGCATTAATTCTATATCACCGGAATACCCCATTTGATATGTGAGAGGGCTATGACAAAAATTGTTTTCATATTTTGCTCAGGATGTCTTTCATTAAATTCGTCTGCCGCTTCTCTAAAACTTCTGTAATTATTCCCATCAAATAACACTATCTACACTTTGCCTTGAATTGTCAGTACCATATTGTAATTTAATATTTTCATTTTTATTGATCAACTTTATGTACTTATGACAGTTCTATTTGTCATGAAAACTTTTTTGTCATGCCCGGTTTCTCCACAGCAACTTAAGTTGTTGATTATTAAAGTGCTACTTAATTGTAAGTAGGCCTTATTTCCCAATATCGTCACACCAACAAATTAACTTAACTTATGTCACAAATTACATTGGTAACAGTCGAGGTAACAGTGTAATGCTGCTCTTATGCCGCCCGTATTCATAGTCGATGCTCAATCTCGTACTTGAGTATTACTTCGCTAAGCATTACTCCAGTCGTTCTTGACCTCAATCACATCATATGTTTCATAGTTGAAACTTCGTGAATTCTCGGTTTTCTAGGGAGGATTTTAGAGAATTTGTATTAACTCTACCGGTATTTTGTAAATTTTAATATTTTTCTATTAAATAGTTTATTTACCTAAAATTTAAAAAACGCATCAAACATTATTCAAGGTTGCTTGGAGCTCGCCTCAAGTAAACCTTCCATAAAACCTTCGATCGAAGTCGAGTGAAAAAAAAAGTAGCGACCATGAAACGAAATCTGGTACGCAAGGCATACTCAAGTATGAGTCGAAGCGAAGTACTGACTTATAAATACGGGCATTAATCAATTTGAAATTTAGCGATTCAAAATGAAATATCGGCTGTCAAACGTCAAAGCTGTCATTGTGTTCATCAGTGTCTATGCTTGTTTTCGTTTTAACAATATTCGATATGGATTTACCGGATTTCCTTAATTTTGACGACATTAACATCGTGGATGATGTGGACGAAGTTTGTGTTATATCTTGAGAATTATGAAGTTTTCAAAAAATCTAATTACGCCATTTTATTTTACCTAAAAAACGGTACAAAATTTGTTTAAACAATTTTTCTCTATCATAATAAATAAGTTATGAGATATCTGGATATGCAATTGTTAGCATGAATCCAATACCTCTCTTAACGAAAGGTAAAAAGTAATATATTTTCTCCAAGCAAAATGTAATATATATTTGTTCCATTTAAAAAAAAAATCAAGCTGGTGTCTTATTTTGAAAATGTAGCGAGAAAAAATGTTTCTCATACCAGTGCGTATAATACCGGATGTCTACTTTATTTATGGACCATAGGAAATACAATGGTAAAATATTAATATGTCTGTATTTTTGCACAGTAGGGAATTCTCTCATGATTGCAAATATTAAAAATTTATTAAAAATATTAAAGTTGGTAGGTAAACAAGAGGAATAAAACAAAAAAACACATTATAAATTGATTGTTGCAAAAGATATAAAGCATTAAAATTTTGATGACGGACTAGCTGTACTATCAATGGAAGATCAGTTGAAATCCCTACTCCATGTATAAATGTGATAACACACCGCATCTTAAGTACGTACATACTCGGGTGTACTTCGAAATCGTTCGGGAGTGTTCGTAGTACAGCTGCACAGGTGTTTTGTTTTTTTGTGTTACTCGCTTGTTTGTTATTTGATATCCATATATTATAACAGAATATAAAAGTTACTGTAACAAATGTTATTCTTGGACTTCACATAAAAACAAAAATGTATATATTGAAATCTGTACACTACCTATATGATAAATTTTAAAAGTACCTACGTACTATTTCCTTTTGAACAACTAGGACTTCCCATTGTACTTTTAATAAACAATAATTCCAACAAAATCACCATCACTTAAACCCCAGTGACATCAGAAACTTGGCCTATCCGTGTTTTACTAGTTCTAGTTTTTGTCGCAAGATATCTCACGCTTAATTTGAGTAGCGAATATAGCATAACCTTGAGACTTTCAATTAGTTATGTATTACGACACTTAGCGCTAGTAGTGCTTCGTTCGGATTAATTCGTTAAAATTCGTAAATGTTCGGAAGTTCGATAATTTTTAAATCGTGGCGGCTTGGCGGCAAGTCATACTGACAATTCAAATTTGAAATTGTGTTTTCGTGAAGTGTTATTCTTCATTATTGTGTTCTTTTATATTGTTCTGTTTTTGTGTTTATTTGCTTCTGCAAAATGCCAAGAGGTTGTTGTGTGCCGGGTTATGATGTTAAAAATACAACAAAACATTATTTTCCTATTTATGAAGAAGAAATTTACAAAATTTGGATTGAATGAGTAGCTCATCCAAATACAAGATAGAACAAGATATAAAATGATTAGAGAATAATTATAATGTAAGTCTGTATTGGACTTCATTGAGCAGAGAGAGCTAGCTTGGTGGGGCCACTTAAAAAAAAATCGTTGTTAAGGCTACAGAATGCCATGCATGACAAATCCATATAATTTAAATAGTCTAGTTTGACAAATAAAAGTTCATTAATTAATATCTATTATTATTATTATTTTGATTTGAAACTGCTACCTACTATTAAATAATTTTATGTCTTACTAGTATGTTATTGTTTTATAACAACCTCAACATTAGGTCCGTTATTGAGTAAATAATACTCTAGGGCGTATTAAGTTGCTATGGTAATGGTGCCAACAAACTGAGGTTAATAATACTGATACTAACATAAAGTGCAGTTAAGGTTAAGAAGCATTGTGAATTGTAGGCGTTTATAATCATATTTGTTTTATCACAAATACAAACCAGCATACTTCTTATTCTTAGCAATAACATTGCTCGTCCATATTGACAGAAAAATACCACAAGAAATATATTTTTTGTTTGAAAAAATGCTTTGTTTACAGAAACAAAATATTACCTAGGTACCGCATTCACAGGCTACTTTGTAAGTTGTATTAAAATTTTGTGATTTATTATTTTTGTTTGAAAAATTCTAGTCAGACAAAATGTTTATGAAGAATTTCTAGTAAGACATAAAACGTTGAAGGCACCACGGGTGTTAAACGACAATAATGCCTTCGGTCAACGTACTCGCCTCGGGCCAGAGGCCCTCGACAGTACACTGCTGACCTCAGGCATTATTGTCCTTATAACAACCCTTGGTACCTTAATTACTATTATTTTTTTGTTATTTTTTGACCTAATTCATAGCAAACTTAATTACAGAAACCAAAAAGTACATAATTTTTACCTCCCGCTACCCTTGGTAAGGGAGGAATAGGGATCGTGTTAAAAATCACATATCGAGATTTTAGTAAATGACCACGTTTTAAGGTCCCTAGAATCAAATTTTAACATTTTCACGATGATGTCTGTATGTGTGTATGTATACTTGTATGTATGTATGTATGTATGTATGTATGTGTGTGTGTATGTGTAGGGATTTTGTCTTCGCTCTAACTTAAATACTATCATTCAGAAAATTCTGACACCTTGTATTTATACCCTATTCTAATATGAAAAGAAGCCATTAGATTTTGGTGCAAATCGGATAACCGGAAATGGCACTTTACCTGAAGCTTATAATGGTTTTTCTTCAAAAAATACCATTAAATGCCAATTATTGAATTTTCTACAGGAATACATTAATACTTTTTCTATATATTTTACAGATAAATTTAAAAATATTTTTTTATTACAAGTCCCGAAGCCTAAGAAAAACAATTCCTTTGTTACATAGTTCATATTTCAAATGAATGTAACTGACAGTAAATGTCACTGTCAAAAAACTAATAACTTCAAATTAATAATAGTGACATTTTAAAAAGAAAATAGTAAATAAAGCAATAGTTTTATGCAATGGAACAGTTTGCAGCGTTAGTAAATCAGATTTTTAATTTACATATCTCGCTTATAGAAAGAGCTAATTTAATCATACTTAATATTTTCGACGCAGAATTCAATTTTCTAAAACTTTTATTTGAAGCATTTATTGTTAAATTCAAGTAAAGTATCACTTCCGGTTAGACTATTTTAACCAAAATCTATTATGTTATTATCATTAATTTAAAGTATTATATACCAAATTTGAGAAGTTTTGGATTACATTTTAATATAGTTTTTCATTAAAATATATTATAGGCTTTAAGTAAAGTACCACTTCCAGGTAGACCATTTTAACTAAAATCTAATATATTATTCCCATTGATATGAGTCTTATATACCAAATTTGAAAAGTTTTGGATTATATTTTAATTTAATATAGTTTTTCATTAAAATCTATTATAGTATATCAAGTAAAGTACCACTTCCGAAAGTTATGTAATGACCAAAAAGGGAGGTGCACAACTAGATGTTATAACAGTCCTAAATACAAAATTTTAACTTTCTACGGTTTCCCGTTTTTCAGTTATGCGAGATACGTACGTATAGACGTCACGACGAAATTAGTCAAAATGGATTCAGGGATGGTCAAAATGATTATTGCCGTTGAAATCTGGAAACCGAAATTTTTCGCGATTACAATACTTCCTTTACTTCGTACAAGGAAGTAAAAAGAAAAAAAAATAGTTTTTGCTGTTACCTAAATTGGCCCCCCTAACAATCTTTTGTCCCGTTACACCGATGTTGTAATACTTAGTTTTCGAGATACCCATACCATCCCGGTTAAAAAAAAAAAACCTGCTCGTATATACAATACATATAAACTAATCTACATAATGTTTGATCACAGTAATAAATTACGAACTATTTTTATTCTGCTTGACTTTTTAAACATTATACATACTTCAAGGGGCCATGTGAATAATGTCCGCATTAATCACATACAGTACAATGTTTAACTTTATGAACAACTGCGCAGTTATTTGATCATATGCAGTCGATGCAAATATCATACCTTACGTGAGATTCGAATCAATATCCCCTAGATTGCGAAGCAACAACAACAATAAATATGAAAAACATTGGCCCGTATTCTCTCAACTTGAACTAGCGCTACTTCCGAAAAATCGCTACTTCAACTGTCAAATGTTAACTTTAATATTAAAAATTAGAGAAATAAAAATAAATTAAATTGTAAATAGCACTTATTTCAAATATTATACGCTTCATTTACAAAAATATCAAACATATTCTTGCCTACTCGTAAAATAAAATAAAATTTAAAAAATCGAAATAGCGCTACTTCCGAAGTAGCGCTATCACAAGATGTGAGAATACGAGCCATTGTGATTATAATAAAATCGTAAAATTAACTACAACTTACTTGTTTGATTAACAATGAGTACGTCTAGTACTATATCATACTGATTAACATGTACGTAAGCTTCCGCGTACACAGGATCTGAGAAGCCAGTAAGTTGAGTAACTTTGTTCAGCTTACTGACTGAAGAAGCAACTTCACTGCCTAGGGCTCCTTGTCTACCTCCAGCTACTGCCTGAGACAGTGACATCTCAAACACGTTCTCTCCACCCAGATCACCACCTCTACCAGCTGTTAACTGGATGAATGAGATGGGATCATCTGCTTGAACTAAAGACCCAGGCCTTTCCTTCGCTTTCTGGGTGGATTCCTCTTCTTCAGATTTTGCAGCTAGCATAATGCTCAAAGCTAAGCGACAACGTTCATTGAAAATGTTAACAATTGAAGGAGATCGTTCAGACAAGACGCGCAGATAAAGTAGGAGATGGTCAGCATCGTCGTTTGTAATGGCCTTGGATGGTAAACCAGATTTACCCAAATGAAGAATAGATGCCATAATCAACATGGCTTCTGTGCAAAATCGATTGTGTTTTTTAACGTCATCTACTAAATCTATATAACGAAGACATAACTTTGTGAGGGTTGTTCCCAATGATGCACCAATAAAGAAGTCCCCATCCATTAAATATTGACGCAGAGGTGGTCGCGTTTCTGTTTTCTTTGCGGTTCTGAAACAGCCATTAAATAAATATATCAATTTTGTGCAAAATTTTCTATAACCAAAAGTTATTCATTAAATATTTATAGAAGGTTTTAAACATATAATAACAGAAATTCGATTACTTTCTCGAAATATAATCATAAAAAAGAAGCCGCTTTTACAGAAAAAAAAATTAAAAACTGAATTGCACGGGAAGTAATTGATCAAGGGTAAAATGTTGTTTCATATGTAAAATTTTCTGCTGAATCCAATGGCAAAATAAAAATTATAACATTCCATTTAAAATAAGAAAGTTAGGTACTAAATCCGGTCAAACCGGAAGTGCCACTGCTTCGAAAATAATTTAGTTGAAACGGGCATGTTGAAAAACCCCTAGATACTAAATTTCGTAAAATAATATGGAATAGTTTTTAAAATAAAGATAGCGTAAGCTCGTGCTGCAACACGCTATACAGGATGTATCAAGATAATGGAACAGTGTATTTTATTCATGTGTATGACAAGTTACACAAAAAAGTGATTAAGATATTTTGTAAAGCATAGAGGGGGACACATTTTAGCATAATCTTTATTATTTTAAAGCCAGTGGTACTCAACTTATGGATCAATGTTATATATTTTTTAATGGCATTATATATTTTTTATTAAATCATTAAATAGATAATTTTTTTCTGAATTAAACGATATACTAAAACCATACTCTTACATAGCAAAAAAATTGATAAAAATGAATTCAAAATTAGTATTTAATTTCTATTTCATTTTTTTTTTAAGTAGGTTAAACCACAAGGACAAACAAACACTGGGCGCGTTTACTTAGTATGTAGCGATGCGAGCGCTACGTAGCGCTGTGCGCAGTGAACGCTTGTTTTCATGTAGCGCTACATTGCAGCGCTGCAGAAAAAGTAGCGAAATATTTCTATCATTAAAACAAAAGAAAATTAACTGTCATTTTCGCATGTCATTGTCACCCATTATTATAATTAAGGTAATTTTCGTTATCTTTTATTCTTCTTTTATAACCTCTCAACAGGATTAAATCCCAATTACTAGTTAGTAGGATTCAAACCCAGAACCCCGAGCGCACTCATAACTCATAACTAAGAGGTGTTGCTCTAACCATTGAACCACCAGAGCCGATAATTAATTAAGGTATATTCCAAAAATAAAATATAATAACCAAAACAATGATTTCGGTTACCGACTGGTTGTAGTCGCGTGACTATTATTTTTGGAACAGTTCTGTTTCTTTCGCGGTAACCAAAAAGTTTTCTACATATCAAAACATTATGTCTAATATTTTTCATAAACCTAAATTATAAAGCGGAAAATTAAAATACGTACAATGCAAACCGTACAAAATAGATGAAAACATCAGACTCAATAAATACTATCTAACCTCACTAATATATAAAATCTGACATCTTATGAAAAAGGGCAGAAGATGTTACCGACAAAACTGAAGAAAAATTACGGTTGCGTTGGTGCTCTTCGGTTGCAACCATTTTAACCGGTACCATGTTTCATAAATGTACAATTTTTACCATTTGATATTATTGGTGGAACACTTTTGGTTAAGCACGGTTAAAATTTGTTATTTTTGGAATATACCCTTAATACTGGCAGCATATTTAACAAATACTTACAAATTATTTTATTTATTAATGTGAGGCCCATCAAAATGCATTTCTAGCATGAAATTTATTTGCAAAAAATTATACTAATTAAAGAAGATCAAGTAGTAATCATGCGAAATAAAAAATAACGGAGTCTGAAACATTTCGAAAAAATAATTTAATAATTTGTAACAATGACATACGAAAATGACAGATAATTTTCTTTTGTTTCAATAGTTCAATGTTTGCGTAGCCTACTCAAAAAATTTAAAATAGAAATGAAATACTAACTTTCAATTAATTTTTATCAATTTTTTCGCAAGGTAAATGCGTGATATTATTTAATCGTTGAATTCTGAAGAAAATTCCCTATTTAATGAGTTAATAAAAAATACATAATGCCATTTAAAAAAATTTAACACTGATCCATAAGTTGAGTAGCACTAGTTTTAAAATAATATTGATTATGCCAAAATGTATCCCCCCCTATGCCTTATAAAATATCTTAATCACTTTTTTGTGTAACTTGTCATAAACACGAATAAAATGCACTGTTCCATTATCTTGATACAGCCTGTATATTTATTAAATTAAACATGAAAATACCAACAGATGTTATATTTAGGATTTAACCTGTTAAAATAAATTTGAATAAGATAACTTACTGTGTAGTGTTAAAAGCAGATTGACTGGCATATGTCCCATCCGATGTCACTAGTTTTGAATTGGAATTAGTAATGCCAGTTGTTTGTGACTGTTCTTCTTCCGTCTTCTCACCAGCAACTAATTTCATTTCTGCTTCTACCAATGGAATTTCTCCTAAAGTTTGATGTACTTGTCTCATAATAGCTTCAATATCTTCCACTGAATTACTATACTCTCCTAAAATCCACAATGCTGCTCTCTGAACTTTTACTGATTTAATATCACTGAACGATTCCAAAAGTTTTTCAATTATCAAAGGACGTAAATTTTCGAATTTTTGAATAGCTTCTCTTACAAACACCAAAACGTCTGATGCGGCTAATTCGTTGGTGTCAGATAAGAATTCTATTAATACAGGGATTACTGTAGCAGCTACATCAGGAAACTGTAACAACAATTATTTATATTTACAGCCTACCTGATACTGTTATTTCTTTTTTCTAATGGTGTCCATCACAGTTGCAAATTTAATCAGAAAAACGAGAATTCGCACCTCGACGAAAATATGACGTACCTTAATACAACAAGCATGAAGAGTTCGTACAAGTAACTGCCTGTACTTTCCAGTATCCTCATGTTCGACATTATGAGTTTTAGATACTTCTTTCTTTAAAATAAGAACCATTTCTTCAATATTTCGAGATGAAACCAAGTCCATTGCTACATCAAATTATATTCAATAGTATTCATTTCTTACACATACATACGAATTTACCTAAGTTTAGTGCTTTTTTACGAACTTCTAAATCAGGACTGGCAAGAACTCTTAATATGTCCATGACTAAGTCTTGCAAAACACGTTCATGAGCAGGATGATCTCTTAAAGCAATCAATCTATCCAAAACAATGAGTTTTACATTATTGTCACTTTCTTTTACGATAAGTTCAATGTAACAACTAGCAGCAGCCTAAAACAAATTAATAATAGTACAGATATATTTAAAAATAAATCATAAACATTTTTACTTTAATTGCAGTAGGTGCACTGGATAATGTTACAAGAGTTCCAGCTGCTTCATATCGAACAGCTGGACTGTTGGAGTTCAGTAAATTGTAAATACAACGGATAAATCTTGAACGTTCTGCAGGATTTGCATGGCATACCTATAAGAAACACAATATTACTACACATGGAAATCAAACAGATTTTAGTATTCTCGAAATATTTTTTAAAGTAAAGGACGTGATCAGACAAATTCACGAGAAATCAACGGCTTCATGAAGTGTTTCATATAAAAATTAAAACATTATAATCTAATCTGTAATGCATGGCAAAGGATGATTGCTGCACGGATGTTTTCATTCGGGTTTATGCTAACCCATTGGCTGGTAGTGCGAGCTCGGTTTTAACTAAAACACTGTTTTAAGAAATGTCAAATTTCAATATTTAATTTCACCCTTATGTTTAAAGACCGATTTTTTAAAAAATATTTGTTTGAATACAAACTATGTTCTGCTTAAAAATCATATTTTGATAAATTTGATATTATTTATTTTTATTATTAAATAATGAAATTTGACATTTCTTAAAACAGCGTTTTAGTTAAAACCGAGCTTACACTACCAGCCATTATGTAGAACAAGCGTGATTATGTATATTCGTACAGAATCAAAGATAATGTTCTATGTATGCAAATCACGAGAAAAGTTTTATATTTTTTTGTAAATAACTTCCACATGTGAAATAAAAATTTGCTTTATGTAAGATATTTTATTTAATTATTTGCGAATGGTAATGTCCAATATTTTTCACCGTTACATTAGACAAGTTAACCCAGAAAAATAAAATTATTTTAAACAGCACCTATCCATAAATAATTAAAATCAAAATAGTGTAGGAAATTTACGATTCAACATAAAAAAAACTGCTACAAAACCTTTTTTACAGAATCATACATGTTAAAACGTGTTTTAAATAAATATATAGATACGATATACCTTGTAAATAAGTTCTACGATGACTAATTGCAATATGTCTCCAAAAGAAGTAACTTGATCAATGCATGAAGCAAGATAGGATAGGGCTCTCTCTTGATCAGCATGAAGTAACATTAAGAAAGCATTGCGTTTACAAGACATATCTTGTTCTCCATCTAAAAAGTTTGCCACCAATTCAGGTGCATCCGGAATCAAAAATTCGAAATTTCTAAAAATGAATAGTATAAATATTTGATACACAAATTATAAATTATACTTACTTATAAATAGTAAATATAGCAAGAACTGCATTTCGGCGAACATAAGAATGCCTATGTTCTAAGCATGCACGTATAGCAGGCATTAAAGGTTCTAAAAGTTCGGGTTCCTTCAATTTACATAAGAACCTAAGAGTTGATCCACGCAGAAATTCATTTGGATGTTGTAAATCCTAAATTCAATTGAATAATTTTATATGTAATATAGAAACCATAATCAAAATTTACCTTGCGGTAGGCATCACAAACTAAAATCATTTCCTGAAGTAGTTTACCATCAGCAGTAGTTTTAGGTACAATTTCCCAAAATATTAATAAAAGCTTTTTAATTGTATGATCTTGAAGAGGTAAAACAAAACGAATAATTGTCATGAGCAAACCAGGTACTCGTTCTCCTCCCAAAATCATGTGGATTATTTTTTTCAGAGCTTCGATTTTTACTTTAGTGTCACCTTTTTCTAAAATTATATATATTAAGAAAACATGCCACAATGACATCATACGGACTAATATTTACCCAAATCCAGTTTTACTTGCATTTCATTGTACGGCTCAGTATCTGATGGAGCATTTATTAAAGTATAGCACGGTTGTTCTACCAATGCCATTTTAGGCTGAAATAAATAATATATAATTAATTAATAATAAACAAATATGAACTAGGTTATAAGTCAATTATGAATAGTATTATACCAATGCAAACAAATATTTGTACTTATACTCAAAAGTTTGCTAATTTATAACACAATGAAAATTTATTTCAAATTACCTTTTTAAAAGGAACAACACAATATTTTATGTTATACGCTACGTGTCAACCTTTTTGACAGATAACTGAAAGAGCCAGTCGAAGCCAAGCCAGCAAATTCCAACACTGAGGCGTTGACGTTGACATTTCTAATTATTCACGTAAATATATTGAAACAGTTCAGAAAATTTAAAAGAACGGTAATACGTTTCATAATATATTTATATAAGGTAAAGTACAATTCATTAAATAATTTTATTTTGTTATACATTAATTTTATTTTGATAAATTTGAGCATGCGCATTACGTAATTTCTGGCGGTAAAATATAAAAACAATTCAATTTCAATAAAACAATTTCTACTGTTTAAAGTTTTTCGTTCATGTATAAATTATCCACATTTATAAATTGTAAATAATAGTTACATGTTTTTTTAAAAAATAAATTTACCTGTACATATTTTTTGTACTATTTAAATGAACGTTTCCATTTTAATAAATGTGTATACTTCATTTCACAGACGAAAGTGCAGTTGATCTTGCTTTTTGTTTGGACAAACTGCATCTATCTTCTCATCACTATTTTGTTACGTGAAATGAAGTATATTTACTTGAAATGCATCGGGATTGCATTACAGCACGATAAAATATACTGGTTATGCCATTTTCCTTGAAACGCGGGTCACGTGTCCTAATGTCGTAGTCGATGCTCAATCTCGTACTTGAGTAATACTTCGCTAATCATATTTCTCCAGTCATTCTCGACCTCAAGCACATCATATGTGTTTCATAGTCGAAACTTCGTGAATTCTCGGTTTTCTAGGGAGAATTTTAGAAAATTTGTAATAACTATGTTGGTCGAAATCTTTTTCTATCACATCGTATATTTCACATCTACATAACGAAACAGGTTACAGATACATTAGTGCTTAAAAGTTTTTCATTTAGCAACGAATAGATGAACCTGACGTCTGCCTATTTTTTATTTTTGAAAAATTCAAAATGTTGATTTTTGGAAATTGACTCCGAAAGCGTGACGTCAAAATCGACCGGGAATTACAAAACCTGAAAGTAGGCTTCCGGTTTCTTGACTGTATTTTGAAAGAGTTTATTGTGAACGAACCGGACTAGCGCCAAATTTAAATAGCTGTCATTTGTCTTATTTAAAAACTAGAAAATTTAATGATGTGATTTTGTTACATATTCCTGTTTTATGTATTTAAAGTAAAAAAAAAAAAACTAAAATATATGCGTAATTTGTTTCAAGAAACCTTATATTGAAGTAAATTTTAATAAATTCCAAGAAATAATGTTATTTGTGGCTATGTCATTCTTCAGCGAGGACGAAAAGATTTTCCTCTGATTCTATAGTTATCGACCTAGGCTATTGTTCAAAGGATTGGTATTCTGCACCTAATCACTTATTCTGTCCGTTCTTTTTTTCAATTCAGTTCGTAGTAGCCAAATTTGGAAAAGCAGTGGAATTTAATCATTGTAAAGTTGCGAGTCACTTTCTCGCCGGTGATTTAATTCTCGCCGACAGAGGTTTTTTAGTAGCCGAATTTTTACCAACAGTCGTTAATTTTTAATGATACCATACTTTATGGTGGAACAAATTCAGAAAACAAGAAATATTACGAGGGTAAAAATACAAGTAGAAAGGGCCATAGGAGGAATTAAAACTTTTCAGATATTACATATGATTGCTTTTTTTAATGCCCTGTTCATCATTCATCCTTAAAGTTTGTGTGGCTTTGACAATTTTTTAATACCCGCTTATAAGTCGAAATATTTTACAATGAACAAAGTATGTAATCGAATTTTTGTAAATATGTACAAAGGCTTTTAATGAATACGTGTTACAAATTTATAGGGTATGTACGAGATGCAAAATAGAGTAAATTTTACTAACTCATAAAATGGTAATTATCTTTCGCTAATTTTCGCTCGCTGTTACGATCTCTCACTACAGTTATTAATCTTGTTTAATTTATTTTTACATACCCTATAAATTTGTAACACGTATTCTTTAACACTCAATATTATTTATACGTATGTGACAAATATATTTTATTATATGATAATCTACTTTTCAAATTTTGTATACCTACTTCTTTTATTTTCCATGCCCAATATTTCTCATATGCGTTATTCATTTTATTAATTGTATATATTGCAATATATTGTTATAAAATAAGCTTTATAAGAAACAATTTTTAATTCTAAAAAAGTTTTATTTACACTTTATCAGCTTTGATGACAGCTATTTAAATTTAGCGCTAGTACGGTTCGTTCACAACAAATTCTTTCAAGATGCAGTTAAGAAACCGGAAGCCTACTTTCAGGTTTTGTAATTCCCGGTCGATTTTGACGTCATCACTTTCGGAGTCAATAATGATCTGTTTTAAAACGCTATTATAAAAAATCTTGTATGTAATACATTGCACTTGACGCTTACCCTTGTGCGTACAAATTTCACGTCGCGTGCCTCGAACACTATCATTTCGAACATCACCAATGCCCGAGACAGACGACAAAAATTAATGATCATTAACGGTTAGATATAGTACGTACACGTGAACATGAGATTGAGATTAATAGACGTAATATTGACATCTGTCAAAAGCGACAAGTTCACGTGAGCATGCTATATCTAACCGTTAATGATCATTAATTGTTTGTCGTCTGTCTCGGCTATTAAGATGACTACGATATAAATTAGTAGGCCCCGATTCCATTTAATGGCGCTGCATGGTATCAGGACTGGGCATATAAGGGCATGGCTAATTTCATTCAATGGGGTCCTATACCATAGTCAAATTTTAACTATTTTAAATAAGAAGACGAAAATATACATAAATTAATGAGTATTAGTGAAAAAATTTTCTTTAAATATTGATTAGGTCACAAACTACAAGCGATTGAAACTGATTACTAATTGGGTATGACGCGTTAGGTACTAAGAATTTGATTGGTCGCCTGGTTTTAAAAAGGAGATTCGCGCGCCAGCAGCGGTCACCTTTAAACATTTATGTAATGTTACGTTGATGTATAACATTACAAAACATTTAACAATTTTGTGTTTGATGAATTTGTTTAATTATAACATCTAGTAATTTTAATAATAATGTATTAATAATTAAATCAATTTGTAATATTAATTAAATTAATAGTAATATTAATTAAATTAATATTGAAACTTCGAAACAGACAAACACTAGCGCCATCCGTCGTCATACTTTGTGTCATAATATTGTCAAACTGTTTCAATGTTCTATAATTTATTAGGGCAAAAAATGCTTATTAAAATATTTATGTTATTTATACTTAATAATAATTTCTTCATGAATATAACCTATAAGTTTTTATATAAAATTATTTCAGTTATGCAAACATGAAAAAAATTGTTTGTCGAACACTGGTCAATACCTGCTACGTCACGTACCAAATTCTTAAACGTTAAAAATTCATATCTCGCTTATTACGTAAAATTTTTAAGTCGCGTTTGCAGTAAAATTCTTATTTCATCCTGTTCTTACAGAAAAAAAATGGTATAGGACCCATTGGGATTGCATGAAACCACTGTACAAAAACAATATGGAAAAGTGATTTCGTATCCCTGTGCTAGTACAGGCTGCGGTTGTTTGTTGTACTAGTTACACAGAAATCTGCAGAGTGGCACGGCAGTAAGGGCTCCCATCATTTAAAATAAAACTGCATAGAATTGTATATTGCAGTCGGTGTTATGTCGATTTTGAAAGAGAATTATTTAACGTGAAAACTCGTGAGTAGCAAATAGTGTGTATCGAGATATTAATATAGTAAGGAGAAAGTCTCCATGTACGAATAACGACAAATTTTGAGTCGCTCCGTACTATTCCAAGAAAAGATACAATTTTAACAACAAATGACGTGGTATGTGACAAACGAAAAAAAAATCCTATGTACATCACTTAGGAAAAGTATATTTTTTTGCAAATAACTAATCTTATAAACCATGTTAATATAAAACGAAAACTGAAGTAGAAATTATAATTATGTCACAAACATTACACGAAAACCGGTCTTACAAATACGTTTTGAATGTAAATATTCATATTTTTTGAGGGACAGTATTTATACTTCGTTATAATACATACAATATAAATTATTTCAATTCACGGAAGGAATTCTAAATAATCCCTGGATTAATGTTAATGCATATAGAGAAACGATAAATCAAAGTATTTTAAGTGGTAACATTGTATTTCCTTGCGCGAACATTAATAATATTATTTATTACATTTTGATAAGATTCAAACAATATTCAAAGGAATTCAATATACTTTGTGTGGAATAATGCAAACAACAAATTTAAACTACAAAAATTTTAGATATAAAATACTCGAGTATAGCTACGCTACAAAATTCCTAATAAAAATATATAAATATAGGGTGTTAAACCTGGCCACAGGCGTTTAACATGGGAAAATACTCCCTAATTAATTTTAGACAAAAATGTTTCAAATAAAGATTGTAGATAATAATATTCTACAAAGTTAGTTTATCCCGATAGTTTCAACTCGCTTGAAAATGGGTTGATTCGACCCGATTGAAATTAGCGGGTTGAAATGATCGGAATAAACGCATTTTCAACCGGATTGAAATTTTCAACTCGACCCTAAAATACAAATGGGTTGAGCTTATTCGACCGGATTGAATGTTACGGGATAAATGCTGAACCCGAAACCCGATCGAAATTTTGAAGGTAACGTCATTCATGTATGATTCACTATTTGTCAGCTGCATTTGAACTTTTGAACTGTCGAACCGTTGTTTCGTGTGTGTTTAAAAGTGAAATAATTAATTAATAATTAAATAATGATATTTTTCATTCGTGATCTTTTAATTTTAAAAATATTATAAGGTACAAATAAAGTAGATCTAGTTTGTTGGTACCTATATTAAAAAATAATTAGCAATTAAGCATGAAATTTATTTGAATAAAAGCGTAATAGTTATTTACATTCGAGTGCGTGTAAGTTGTATTTTACAGCGCGACAGCTTTGTTTAAGGCACGAGCCCTTAAGGCGAGTGCCTTATTAGCTGGAGCGCTGTAACATACTTCACGCACGAGAATTGTATCAAATTTTTTGGCCGACAATAATGAAAATCACTTTTTTTTAATGAGATAGGTTGTACTTCTGAAAAGGGTTAGTTTAAAATACTGGGATTAAGTCAATTTCCAAATTTGATTTTACTTACCTTCATTAGAGTACTTGTTCTAGCGAAAATTTATTTGTAATAATAGACGTTGTTTATGACTGATAATATATTTATTTGCTCATGTTTTCTTCGTAATAAATAATAGGTGTCGATATTTGACATTTCAGCAATGTTCGCCTCGCGTATTTGACAGGTATATCGATCGGTGACTATGTTGGTGACGGCGGATTTTTACAATAATGACAGATGTCGCTGCCCTGATTTTGGTTTATATAAATTAATTTTAAATATAGAAAATGTTAAAGTAATAAAATAACTTAAGTAGGTAGTACTTTTTTACATGAACTTTATTATAGTAAAGATAATTTCTTTTCTAAATGCCCATAAACGTCCAGTGTATTTTGATTATTTTAACACATAGTTAGATAAGTTACAACACACTAAGCGTAAAATGTAGGTTACACTTGCTGTGTATACAATTGTAAAGTTCCCATTACACTTCAGGAGGGCAAAAAGTATATTACATAACGTGTAAAAGACATTTCGTTTAAGAGCTTTTCTTTTGTGGGGCTTTTGATAAAATAATGCACTTGTGGACTGTAACATATGCACAGTTTGTGAATAAAAAGTATATAATGTTATTACTTTTTCTTGTTCCATTTTCGATTATTTACATCCGCAAAAATTAAAGACATAACCAACCAAAATGACATTTGATAAATACACCTGAGAATTGTTCCACCAACAAATGGCCGACGTTTTCGATCGGGTTCAAATAAGATCCACTCAACCCACAAGAGTGAGATAAACGGTAGAGAGTTAACCTTGCAATTCAACCGGATCGAATTTCAACCGGGTTGAAACTATCGGGAAGAAATGCGTATCGTTTGAACTGTCAGAAATTCGGTTTTTAAATAAAAGTTACAGATAATTCAATTCTGCACTTATATCACTGCACATGTATTATTTTTAAAATCTGTCTTAAATAACTTTCATTATAATTTTTTCACATTTTGTAACCTATAAAATTAAATTTTTGACAGTTCAAACAATATGAATTTCTTTGTAATTTTGTTCGAATTCCATGGCTATCGCTACAAATAAGCAATATTTGCTCAATTTCAAATTTGATTTTACAGGTTACCAAAAGTGAAAAATTAAATTTGTTTAGTTCTTCAGGCGTAGAATATAATTGTCAACAACTTTTACTTGAAACATTTTTGAGTAAAATTAATAGACACAAAATTGACGTCACTGCAAGAGAGAGATAGAAGATCATGCATCCAAACAAACCACCCCTCGTTGTCTTGCGTCCCGTTCCCTGTTCCTATCTGTCATTGTGTTCGCATCTGTTATTCAGTGTTAAACCTAATTCTTTATTGTGGTTTGTACGTTGTTTATAATAAAAATGAGTTTAAAACCAGAAGATGTGTCTGGGGCAACTTTTTTGTTTGATAATATTGAAGATCATTCGATTATTCAACTAAAACGATGGCTAGAGTGTAGAGTCTGCGGCTGATGACAGGTCTTTGTTTGGACGTGGTAACTATAGCAACCTTGATTTCTATGCTTTGCCGTTAGAGGCGCTCGTGCAAATTGCAATTTTGTAAGTATCTATTGGGACTTGTGCGCAAAGGAAAACTCTTTTCCCATGTTTTTTTCCTATGGCCAGATTTTTAATTAAACACCTATATATATGATTTATATTCAACGTTCAAGTATTACTATTGTTAAAACAATGTATTTCCATGTACACGTCCATATGAATACTTTTATGTCACGAAAAAATATAATAATAATAATCTTAAATTCAGCTGAAGTATTTGAAATGATGACCGCGCTTTTCTGCGTAGTGGAACGCGCATGAAACATACGAAAACTTTTACGTAGCCTTCTTCAAATTACGGTTATGCACTTCGACCATAGGCGTGTTTCTTCTGACTGTGATGAAATAAACACTAAAAAAGTACAAAACACAAATCTACAAAAAAATATACTGATACACAAACGAGACAAAGCTATTCGTCCCAAACGAGCGCACTTAAAAATAAAATGACTCGAAATGAGTTATTTCTCCGAAATAAGGGTCGCACAGGTGTGGCCTTAGACAAGAAAAGATATATATCTGTCTTTGTGCCTTTCCCCATTGAAAACTTATTTTGTAACATTCGTCAACACGGCGTGTTTAAAATACCAATCCCACATGTCACCAATTTACTTCTGCATTTAAAACTATCGTTATTAATAATTTAGCTTTACAAAATGTACAAGGCAACTGTGAAAGTGACAACTGCACTCCTTTGGATAATTTGCAATATCTCTTGGAATATTCACAAAATACTGATGCAACGCCAGAAGCAGACACCTGTTCTTTTGAATCCGAATTTCCTGAAATTGCAAATTTACCCGGTGAAGATAGACAGGCTGTGGCTTATGTCGCTGGTTACAATTTGAAATAAATTGTTGTACCTGAATGTAGCAACTGCAGAAATAAATTAATTTCTGTAGATGTTGCAGATAATCATATCTTCACAACATTTAAAGAAAAGAGTAAATAAGACTGATATATACAAGTGAATATGTCATGGAACTTGTTCATGATAATTTGTATAAATATTTAGAAACTAACGGTTTCGAAAGAAATATTGAAATTGAAACTAATGCCTCGATTATGGTCATGCATTATAGCCCTATAGCGCTTTAATACTTTAAAATTTAAGAATTAAAGTCGAAAACAATTATGGACATAACTTTAAATATTTACGCTTTAACTCTTTAGAATTTAAGAGTTAAAGTTTGAAAACAATTATGGTCATGTCTTTAAATATTTAGTTATTAAATATTTCTATAAATTTTATAGTGACAAAAATTTCTCTATAAAATTTAATTTAATTTTTTGTAATCCAAAATTCAAGCGATATATGGACAATATTTCAATTTTTGTGGTTTTATAGTTAAATGAAGATGATGTAAAACATACATATTCTTATAATCGTGCAAGTTAGATTAATTTTTTTTTCTTATGTAGGAATGAAATGAGAATTGAAAGAAGAATATTAAGGGATACTACGAAACCTTTCGAATCTCCCGAAAATAAATTTATTAAAGACTTTCTTTTAAACAAAGTTATAATTGAATTTCCATTTATTTTCAATGTAATCGGGAGGTAATGTTGGGTTTATTATTCCCGTTCTGAACACAGTGGGTAGTAGCACGAATGGTGATTAGGAGATGAGTAAGGAGGAGATGACTAGCAGTGTTTTAGCGCTTTCAATCGTTTATTGATTATTTTAAAGAAAAATACTTCAAATAAAAGTTACGGACAATTGATTTTTCTATAACTGCTGTTTGAAGTATTTTCTTAATCACTTATTTATGCTACCACCCAGTATAACTTTCCATAGCTCTTATAACTCTTCATATTGTTCAGTAGATGTATTGGCAGGCCTTACAAGTTTTCTTATTATTTATTAACTAGTATAATAACGTCAATATGTGTAATATTTTATTTACCATGAACTACGGTGAAAATTTTCCATATTTTCATGTGATAAATATGTTTTATTTTCTAACCTGTATGTCACTATGACAGAAACATAACATAAATGAAGTTAGTTGCTCTATAAAATGACATTTCGAATTTAAGAAAATAAATTTAAATGACCGTAATCAGAATTCGTTAAATTATTTAAGAATCTCTTTAAGACAACTCTTTAAGCTTAAATTCTATAATTCTTAAAGAGAAGACCATAATCGGGGTATAATTTTAAATATTTATTTAAATTAAAGAATGAACGAGTCACTTACTGTCCAGAACATGACTATGATACTCTAATATCAGAGCTGGGCAATACTCGAGTAAAAGTATTCGAAAATTGGTACTCAAGTACTTTTGGTACTCAGTACCGGTACTCATGAGTATATATTTTTTTGGTACTCAGTACTCGTACTCGTAACAAAAATCTTAAGTACTCGTACTCATTACTCGAAAATTCCTGAGTATTTTATTTTTTTCGACTAACGACATCTACATATAAAGTTTGAAATCAATTCTAACCTAGTAAATCTGATAAGTCCTGTCATTTGCAATATTTCAAGTAGTATTATAACGTATTTAAACATTAAAAACAACAATAACAATGAATGAAAGTAACTGTGATGGTGATCCATTTAGTACCGACGAAAATACAGAATACGTGCAATCAACCTGTGATGAGAGTGAAGAAAATGCCAGTATCAGTTTATTAAATATTTCAGCAAGAAAAAGGAAGATTAAGAAAAGCCGTAAGAAAGAAACAATTCAACTAGAATTAGCAGTTGCAAATTCAAGTAAGAATGAATTAGAAATAGAAAGTTTACAAAAAAGTACTATATTAGACGGAAAGTTCTACAAAATTGTTAATTTTAAAGACGTGCATCATATTGAAGCTCAATGTTTAAGTTGTGTGCCTAAAGAAACGAAAATTAAAGGTTCGTCTATCACAACTACTAATTTTATAAAGCACCTTAAGAAAGTTCATAGTAATAAATATACTGATTATTTAAGATACAAAAATGAGAAGAAAAACGCCAAAAAATTAAAAATCTGTAAAAACCAAGAACCAAATCAAGATACTTCATTAGAATCAAAATCCAAATATCAACAAAAAATTTCCAAATATGCTTACTCAAAAGGAAATATATCTCAAAATGAATTTGAAAACAAAGTAATTAAATTTGTAGTTAATACGATGTCACCTATATCTATAATAGAAAATGAAAGCTTTGTAAACTTATTTGATGGTTTTTCTGTTGATCTTTTTAGTAGAAGAACACTTGTTCGTAAACTTACTGAAAAGAAGAATGAAAGAGATCTTAAAATAAAAGAAATACTAAAAAATGTAGAATACGTATGTACAACAGCAGATGTATGGTCTGCCAAAAAAAGATCGTTCATAGGTGTAACTAGCCATTGGATTTCAGTAAAAGATTTGGAAAGGAAATCCGTTGCGTTAGCTTGCAAACGTTTTGATGGAACACATTCATTTGACAGGATAGCTAGCACGTTAGAAGAAATTCATTTGTCCTATGGATTAAATGTTAATAAAATAATTGCAACCATAACAGATAATGGATCAAATTTTTTAAAAGCTTTTCGTGAATTTGGTGTTAAATTGCCAAATCATTTACTAGTACCCAATGAAGAAATGATAGACGAAGAAAATATCTCACAAGATGAAGAATTAGAAGCTCCTGAATTTGAAGAAATTTCAATGGATAATACTGAAGAAAATGAGTGGAAATTGCCGAAACATTTGCGTTGTGGAAGTCACACATTAAATTTAATATGTACAGTTGACTGTATGAAAGTATTAAATTGAAGTACAGTTTTAAGAAACAGACATAATATAATTAATAAATGTTCCATATTATGGAAAAAAGCAGCTTATCCAAAATCTGCAGAAATAAAAGCAAAAGTGTTAGGGCATACTTTTAGTTATCCCTGTATAACACGATGGAATTCGTTTTGTGATTCCATAAAACAAATTTTGAATAGCAAAAATAAATTAACAGTTTTATACAACGAATTACAAATAAGTAATCCATTGCAGGAAAATGAAATTTTGTACTTGGAGGAATACGTAGAAGTTATGCAACCTCTGGCTGAAACTTTAGATATGCTGCAAAGCGAAAATAATAATTTTTATGGAATCTTAATACCATGTATTGTGTCATTGAAAAACAAATTAGAAAAATTATGGTCTAGAAATTTTTGTTATGCTAAACCTATTTTAGAAGGTTGTATCAAGGGTCTCAATACTAGATATGAACAATATTTCATTTTGGATAAATCAGTTAATGATGCTATAATTGCAACTATTGTACATCCTCAGTTTAAATTACGTTGGTATAATTCTATAAGTAACGCTAACATCTGTATAACCGAATTACATATTTTGGTTCAAAGAGAAGCTAAATTTTTTATTAAATTAACAGATTATGACGAAAATAAATACGAAAATACATTAAACGATGAGTTTTTTGACTTCAATGAAAGTAATAATTTTTCAGAGACCTTTATTGCAGGCTCCAAAAAGGCTGCAATTAATGCTTATGATTCTACAAAGATATCACATTGACATTCAATACATCAACGGCGAAGATAATGTAATAGCAGACGCATTATCTCGCGCAACTTACAACATACAAGATAAGGAATTTGGTAATGAAATGAATCGAAGCAACATTTACAATATAGTTGGCCAGGAAATAAAGGCTTTTCGACAGATTAGTGAAATACGAATTCTAGACGATTTAAATATCACAGCAGGACGCGTAGAGAACATACGAGAGGAAACTTTAAGAGATAAAAGTTTTCAAACAATTATATCGTTTATAATTAATGGTTGGCCAAAATACATCAGAGATATCCCAGATGAAGCAAAAATATATTATAAATTCAAGGATGATTTAACTGTACAAGACGGCTTGATATATAAAGAAAGTAAAATATTAATTCTTTTTAATCTCAGGAAGCTCATGATTGAAAAAGTACACGTAAGCCATTCTGGTATTGAAAACTGTACGAAGCTAGCAAAACAAAACATTTTTTGGCCGGGAATGATATCGCAAATAGCTGAAAGAATAAGACAATGTCAAATATGCCAGAAATATTTGTCATCGCAGTCTAACCCGCCAATGACATCACACGAAATACCAACTTACTCGTGGTAATATATCTCAATGGATATAGCAGATGTTACCTATAAAAATAAAAAGATTAAAGTTTTAGTCATGGTAGACCATTACTTGGACTACTTTGAAGTGTTCATACTAAAAGATTTATCAGCCGAATTTGTAGTTTAAGCGATGAAAGAAAGTTTTAGTCGTTTTGGAATTCCAGAGGTACTTTGTACCGACAATGCAACTCACTTTATTAATGAAAAGTTCAATTATCTAAAAAGGAAATACAATTTTAAACACCCGACGTCTTCACCTTACCATGCAAGAGGTAATGGAAAAGCGGTGTCAGCAGTAAAAATTTGCAGGCTTATTTAAAAAAAGTGAGGAATCATCAGAAGACTTGGTGGTTACTACTACATCATAGAAACACACCTAACAAAATAGGCTCTAGTCCGGTGCAGAGACTTCTGTGTAGGAGAACGCGAACAGTTATTCCGTCCGTAAGTTCACAATTTATACCAAACATAGTGGAAAATGTTCCTTACATAATTGAGAACCAAAGAAAATATAGTAAATATTATTACGATCAGCGAACCAAAGATCTTCCGGAGCTAAAGGTCGGACAACCAGCCTACGTACAACTTAGACCCGATAAAAGCAACCTTTGGACCCCCGCAACCATAGAAAAGAAGATAAACGAGAACTCTTACGAAGTAAATTTGGAAGGAAGAATATATAGGAGAGATAGAGTTCACATTAAGCCAAGAATAATGACAGTACCAGAGACGATAGAAAATAAGGCGAGAGTAAATCAGAGAAAAGAAGCCGAAGATCATAAAGAAGATCAGCCAGTCAAGCCACGGAAACAACAAGAGGACAACCTTAAAGAAAAATGCCAAGAGCGAGAGACAATAATTGAAGAAACCCCGATTCGAGAGACAGTAACGAAGACTGAAGAAACCCCTACTCGAGAGACGATAACGAAGACCGAAGAAACCCCGACTCTGGGATCCTGGTGTCAGAAGTGGCAACACACTTCATGTGATACCAGAGTTGAGTTATGTCATGTCGTAGATAATACAGTTTTATACCGTTATTTCATTATTAATAAATAGTTGTTGTGAATTAAAGAGTAGTTTCGTATAAAGCCAACCTCTCCAAAACACAAAGAAATTCGTATATAATGGAAAATTATGATACGTCCGTGCATAAATATAATTTTTAATGTATAAACAAAATTTTGTTTAAATAAATACATATTTTCTACAAAAAATTATTAGACATTGAAAACAAACAAATTTTTAATATTTATATCGGACACCTTGATTTGGCATTAGCAATATCTTTAATTAATTTCGACACATCCATTTTTTGCGCTTTTTCTGCTTCTATGCTTAAGAGTGCTGACTAAGAGAGAGAGACGTTGTTGGCCGGTAGTATTTTGCAGATAATTTAAAAAATAATAATTTTGAAAATGAGCGTTCTGCGGTGGATACTGTTACAGTTATTGTTAAATACAAAATAAATAGAGAATATACTTGAGTAAAACTAGCACTCATATCATAATATTTGTTATTGTAGTAAATTAAACCTATATTGCTGTTGAATTGTATTATGGGTAGAGCATAAAATTTAAATATTTCGCGCCAATTTCATGGGCTATATTTGCGGAGTCGAGAAATGCATGTCGTGATTTGAAGAAGGCTATGTAAAAGTTTTTGTGTATTGAGAGCAATTAATTCCGTTACGCTTATTATGGCCATTTCAAATCGTTATTTCCCATATAAAATTTTGTCGCGAGTATTTTACCGATTTGGTACGGATAGTGGTGACATCTAGTTATTTCTATTTCAATTAGTAGGATAGAGTCGGTATCCTTGATCCTCCTTGGACTCTGTCAATCAAGTTAAGATGTGTAAAATGTGTTGTCAGTTTATTAAAGTATAATACTTCAAAATTAAAATATTAAAATTCAATATTTATTTTAACAGATTATTTCTCTAAATAGTACAATGTTACTCCATACAGTGGCGCCACGTAACGTTCTCGATCTGCAATGGGGTCCTATACCATTTTTCTTTTATTTTTTATTCTGTAAGAACAGGATAAAATAAGAATTTTAGTGCAAACGCGACTTAAAAATTTTACGTAATAAGCGAGATATGAAGTTTAAGAATTTGTGCGTGACGTAGCAGGTACTAACAAGTGATCGACAAACAATGGGACAAACTGTTAGTTATAGAGGGAACAATTTTTTTCATGTTTGCATAGCTGAAATGTTTATAAATAAAAACTTATACGTTATATTCATGAAGAAATTATTATTAAGTATAAATAAGGTAAATAATAACCTTTTTTTCCTAATAAGTTATAGAACATTGAAACAGTTTGACAATATTATTACACAAAGCATGACGACGGATGGCGCCAGTGTTGGCCTGTTTTGAAGTTTCAATATTAATTTAACTAATATTATTATTAATTTAATTAATATTACAAATTGATTTAATTATAAATATATTATTATTGTTAATATTACTAGATGTTATAATTAAACAAATTCATCAAACACAAAATTGTTAAATGTTTTGTTAGGTTATGGACAGTGTTGTGACAGATCAATTTATAAAGGATCTAGACCAAGATCAAGATCTTTACAATTAATATGTTCTAAATCAGATCATAGGTCAATTTCTGCGATTGGATCAGATCAGGGATTTGGGATCTGTTTTTCTTAGATCATATAAAAGATCAGTAACGATTTAGAAATGCTTTTTATTTCTTATTAAATTAATTATACAGAATGTACCTAGCCTTATCCTTACACATAGGAAGAAATATCAGATACATACAGTATGTTCAGAAAAAAAAACCTAATTCGAAGTAGGCTATGAACACAGAAACGTATGTCTGATCATTTTTCAATTCAACAATCAAGTTGTCAAAACTGATCGTGAAATCTGATTTTAAGGAAAAAATATAATACATAAGGATACAGAATATTGCCATTTACCGTTTCCTAATTTATTTCTTTTTCTAAAATAAGGATTCAAGAAGAAAAGCATTGATTTATTTAGATAACATTTTTGACAATATTATCAAATTGACATTTAATTATATACTTTCAAATTGACATAAATTTTTTTATTCATAGCCTACTCCGAGTTAAGATTTTTTTGAACACACTGTTCTTAGTTTAGGTAATATTGGATGACACAGTCGTTCACTCGTATATTTGATCTATTTTTAAGATCGTAGATTACAGTTTTTATATCTAAATCCAGATCAAGATCTGAATACATAAAAGGATCTAGATCAGATCAAAAATCATACTAAGTGAACTAGATCAGTGATTTAGATCAAATTATCTAAATCAGTTACAACACTGGTTATGGAACAACATGACATTTCATATTCTTTTAAAGGTGACCGCTATAGACGCGCGAATCTCCTTTTTAAAATCAGGCGACCAATCAAATTCTTAGTACCTAACGCGTCATACCCAATTAGTAATCATTTTCAATCGCTTATAGTTTGTGACCTAGTCAATATTTAAAGAAAATTTTTTCACTAATACTCATTAATTTATGTATATTTTCGTCTTCTTATTTAAGATAGTTAAAATATGACTATGGTATAGGACCCCATTAATAACAGAAGTAAAAAAATCTTGATTTGTAAAAGAGACACCATTGAATAATTTAAATGCAATAATGTAGCATAGATATGAAGTTGCCAGAGCGTGGTTAAAAGTATGAGCCTTATATGACAGAAATAAAATATTAAAATCGCTATAGCTCTGAAACTCAGTATTTCCGGATATATGTTTATATTAACTTTTTTATTGTTTTGAAATGTATTATCCACCTCTATTTTTTGAACACCTTGTATATCGCTATCACCCAGGACTTGTTACCTATTTTTTTTTTTTTTTAATTCATACGTTATGACTGTAATAACGCCAAAACTTGTTAAAATGCTAATTTTTATGGTATATTTGTAAAATATCCGGGCATACATAAATTTTTATGTACCGTGTTATAAGTAGCTAGCGTGTTCAATGTTCACTCAGCAAACGCTTATCTTATGCCTGTTGTCTACAAATAACTATTAATATTACCGTACTGACTTAAAAAAATAATTTATCAATAAATTATCATCCTGGCTCCTTTTACGAACTCACTTATTGACATCATGAGAATATATTGTAATAATGTGCACATTTCATTTACAAAAGCATGGTTGTAAATAAAATCCCATGTGTTCAAATTATAGTTACATTTCAGTACAATGTAAATTAATTAAATGATCCGAATCATTACCACTATTCAAAAGTGAAATAATAAAAAATGCAAATCAGGCAATCTCATATTTTACTGTTTTTCAGATGGCGAATTCCATTGTCCAGTATGTAGTTGTACGAGGTGATTTGTTACGATCAATGAATTGGCCGACAGGTGCAATTATTGCTCAAGCTTGTCACGCATGTTGCGCTGTAATACATATGTTTTATGAAGATGAACAGACAAAACAGTATTTGGAAGATTTGGACAATATGCATAAAGTTATATTAGAGGTAAATATAAAGATTAGGCTAATAAAACTGGTAATTTGGAACATTATTTTTTGCCAGAAAAGTTTTTTTTTGAAGTAATTCGTAGCTGCAAATTCTACGGATATAATGTCTCGTCTATTAGAAAAATGGAAGAATATGACCTAGTTGCATAAAACGTTATTAGGTGATAATGTATTTAAAACTACCCATTGTAATCATGGATACGTATAAAAAATGCATTGGAAAATAAGCCTTGTCAAAGTTAACAATGTGATTAAAGTTAACAATGTTTTATCCAACTGGACCTATACGATTTCTGTTTCATTTAACGTAGTTCATCCTCATCAAGTGCGTCATTATATTTAAACTCTTTAAAAAATTGTATTTTTACTTCAAAAATTGATAAAATAATTTTTAGTTTGAATTGATGAAAACCAAACGTATAGTTTTAAATTATTTTTTTATCATAAGTTGTATGTAACTATGACTTCAGTAGTAGGTTATCGATATGAAAAATCCAACCGAGTGATATGGCAACAAAAGGTTTAATTTTCTACGATTTTACGTTACACATTTTTGTTTCTTGTGTAATTTACCATATTCCGAGAGAAATAAATTAGTAATTATTTTTCTGATGAAAACCAAATGTATAGTTTACCTTTTTTAAAATGATTTTTTATCATAAGTTCTATGTATGACTTCAGTGGTATCGAAATGAAAAATCTAGCCAAGATATATGGCATTGGTTTTATATGAAAAAGGTTTAATTTTCTACTACGTTACACTTTTTTTTTCTTATATAATTTATCATATTTCGATTGAAATAAATTAGTAATTATTTGTTCTCGCTATCACTTTAGTAAATTAGCATTACCCTATAAAAAAGTCGTCAGTAACAAAAGGTTATTTATCCACTAATGATAGAAACATTTTGAATCTAATATAAACAAATCGTATCTAAGGACAGTAAAGTCGACTAACCGCATTAGGTCACTGACCACACACGGTCAAATACCCTAACCTCTAGCAACAGAACAAATATACAAAAGTAAATAAAAAATAAGTAGATATAAACAATATGAACTTATTTATTTATAGAAATATTAAAGGTACAATTTGTACAATTTTGAACATTAATTAAAGGTGGATTAACGATATTCGGAATGTTTACTGTATTAGTAAATACTATGTCTTAATCGAGGTTTTCAATATTAATTGTGGGTGAATTAACAATATTCGGGATGTTTACTGTATTACTAAATTCTTTGCCTTGAACAAGGTTTTCAACAAGCCTATATGAAATCTTATTGGTCGTGTCCACTTTGTTGCTTATAGAATCTAAATTTAAAAATTTTGCAATTCTTTGCGGTACATCGGGCAAAGTATGCTTGCTTACCACTTGTCGTACACATTTTCCATTACTATATCGCATAAAAATCTACGTTCTGTAGTATCCTTGCGTCGTAGCATGATATATTTTTTTATAATTTCTAACCAATTATTGCGAACTTCATTACTTGTTACTACAAAACTTCGCGGTATTTTATTTTTTGATGGTAAAATTTTAACAATTTCCACACCAGGTTTCAATTCGATATCTTTAAAACTTAAATTATACAGATCATCTGTCCGACATGCCCCTGCAATACCCAATTTGCAACTTTCCACAGAAGATATTTATCGTCGGGGGCACAACTAAGGAATCTGTCAATTTCTTCTTTTGTGAATATTTTTGCTATTGTCACGAACGCACATTGTTAATTTTAACATAGAATATTCGCACCATAAGCTATTCAGTGACTTAATTATCCTCGATCTTTCATTAAAATTCGCCAGCAATACAGTTTTGTTAATATCGACTACTTTTTTTGGAGAGACACCACTCTTTAAATATTCTATATTATGTTCTTTCATCCCTTGTCTTCGATTTTTCCGGCAGTAAAAAAGCTGGCACATCATTATGGCAGCACTTCCAATTTCCGTAAATTCTTTGAAGTCGCTCATTTTATATCAGAATCAATAAATTACAATAACATACACAATCTTGGTAAACAATTATACAATGACATTCAATATTTTTGTCATAATCAGGGAATACTCCGCTCAATGTTAAAAGTACTGTACCGTCTAAACGTCCTTGTCAGTTAGTTCCGACCTCACCCGCTAGGTTGGCGCTAGTATATTTTTTTTTTAATTATGCGCACCTGTAAAAATATTTGAAATAAATACACAAAAAAAAAATATTTGTATAATTTTATATTTACAAAAAATTGTACAAAGTTGTGATGTAAAAATACAAAAATATATCGGTATAAATAAGAGAAATTGTGAATTTTGCAGAAACACATTGATAATGCATTTATCTATCACAGTGAAAATATCCAGTTATTGTTATTAGTTAGTTACATTAAAATTTTATGAATAACCATATTTTACAATTAATATAAATTTCATTTAATGAGCAATTGGGTAATTAATATGTATTCACTAAGTTATGTGATTAAGAATATAAGAATAATACAAAACATATGCAATATTCAATTTTCTTATAGAAAACAAAACAAATATTATTGAATGAATGCTTATGTTCTTATGAATCTGAATATGCCGCCATTCATATTTTACAATTTAGTGATTAATATAGTGTTATCTAGGCAATTGTTCAGTCGGTCAGTAATTTCCTTAATTATTAACTACTATTTACTGCAATACATACAAAACAGAATATATGTTTTCATGCTTCTTCTATAAACTTTGTTTCATTTTACAAGATAAAAAAAATATGTGACAAACAATTTTGTTTCATTTTGATAACGAAGAATTTAGAATTTTTCATTACTATTTTTTTCCTAATGTGATGAACCTCATTGTTTTATCATAATATTCTTAGGATATTTTACCATGTTGAATGTATAAAAACGAAAACATTGACAACTATGGTACATTCTTTGTTGATCTGTTGTACAAATGCTGCTATTCACAGCATTGGGTTCGGCTACTACAGAAACATCCTCAGTTGGAGGCGCAATGAGCATTGCTCTTCTGTAATGTAACATTATTTATTAGTGTTATAAAGTTATAATTTCTTCATTAATAATTTACCCATGGTAAGAAAAATCGTAGGCACAGCATCCGGTGCGAGTATATGTTTCAAGGCAGCAAAATTCAAAAAATTTGCCTCAAAATGTTGGGTGCAAATCCCTTTGGTTTTATAAATATAGTCTGGCGTTTTATCCTGCAATTCCGGAGTATTAATGGCCTGTTTCCAGCATAAAAATAGCTCCAATTTCTTTTTCGGATTCGGAAACCGCACCAAAGTGTGCGTTGCATATGTATAGCAACTTGGTACACAACCACAATACAGGGTGTCTCAGGACGAGCTTACGCTATCTATATTTTAAATACTATTTAATATAATTTAACGAAATTTGGTATCTACGGGTTATCCAACATGCCCGTTTTAACTAAAATATTTTCAAAGCAGTAGCACTTCCGGTTTAACCGGAAATTGACCTCAACCTTCTTATTTTAAATGGAATATGCTATATTTTATTTTACCATTGAATGCAGCGGAAAATTTTACATATAAAGCAATAAAAACATTTTACTCATGATCAACTACTTCCGGCGTTATTCAACTTTTTTTGATTTTTTGTCTGAAATCCGGCACATTTTCAAAACTCTGTATATCGGGAACGAGATCGAATTTTTATAATCTGAAAAAAGCCTTTTATAAAGGAGACTTTAAGCTACATTATCCATAGAAGAATCCTCGATTATTTATAAAAATGTGACGGGTACGTTACACCAAAATTACAGTTGACAAACTTCAAAAAAGACAATTTTTTTAAATGGAACCCCCTCTTTTTTATTACATAAATGTGTTCTACGGCAAAAATTTCAACATAGGACATGTTACATAAAGTACCCTGTTTGTCAACTGTAATTTTGGTGTAACGTACCCGTCACATTTTTATAAATAATCGAGGATTCTTCTATGGATAATGTAGCTTAAAGTCTCCTTTATAAAAGGCTTTTTTCAGATTATAAAAATTCGATCTCGTTCCCGATATACAGAGTTTTGAAAATGTGCCGGATTTCAGACAAAAAATCAAAAAAAGTTGAATAACGCCGGAAGTAGTTGATCATGAGTAAAATGTTTTTATTGCTTTATATGTAAAATTTTCCGCTGCATTCAATGGTAAAATAAAATATAGCGTATTCTATTTAAAATAAGAAAGTTGAGGTCAATTTCCGGTCAAACCGGAAGTGCTACTGCTTTGAAAATATTTTAGTTAAAACGGACATGTTGGATAACCCCTAGATACTAAATTTCGTTAAATTATATTAAATAGTATTTAAAATATAGATAGCGTAAGCTCGTCCTGAGACACCCTGTATAGCATCTGTAGGAATAACATTATTATTAATTACACAGTGTAATAAATGATTAACATTTACATTCAAATAAATGCTTTGCATACTTGCCTTATTTCATGTAAATAATGAAATGTACAACTTACCTTTATGAAATGTAGAAAATAATCAAAATCGTAAGTCCATTACACTGAAATATATACTAACTGGAATGCGCGTACGAACCGTGACTGTGAAGGAATATTGAAAGCCTGCTGCTGGAGTAGACGGCAATCATCGAGGCAGTTCGTGAGTAGACGGAAATTATTTCGTGTGGCGCAGGTTTAAATAACATGAAAATAAATCGATCAGCTATGATACGAGTTATTCGGTTAGGTTCGGTTCGGCACGAACGTGCGCGAACAGAACCAGCCATTATTGTTCAATGAGGCTTCAGTGCAGCGTACGCTGATAGGTAGAGTATGCGAGTTCCAGTTAGTATATATTTCAGTGGTCCATTATTTTAAAAAAACAATATAACAAGTGTACAGAAACTCACGAAAGCAGATTCAGAAATTAAACGAAATTATTTAATCACAATATTTCATGTGTCATTCAGCTGTTTACAATTTCTGACATTTTTCGTTTCAAATTTATTTAATTACATAGGTAACACACAACACAAGTTACCTTGATCAAATATAAGTTTTAAATCTGGAACTAGTATGCCATCTACTAGATATAAAAACATTACCACCTCATCCGAGAGATGTCGCTAGCAGTGTACCAAAGCTCTACATTCAAGTGAAAATTCCCAGTATTCCCTGGTTATAATCAATAAGTTAAGTTTTTGTGCATCGCCTGCTTTGGGCATTAAGCACACATTTATTTGACTGGTCACAAATGAAAATGTCAAAAATAATTGAGAATTCAAATGGATTTTCTTTCGTGGTAGCGAGAAATTTTCTATGCGTAACGCGTTAGGTAAGTTCGGTGGTTTATGGACCTCAGCTTTGCTTCGGTCCACAAACTACCGCCTCAGACAGAAAAGTTCTTTTACCTTACTTGGTACGCAAATAACTATCCTGACCGTG
Source organism: Ophonus ardosiacus (assembly GCA_943142095.1). Taxonomy (NCBI): domain Eukaryota; kingdom Metazoa; phylum Arthropoda; class Insecta; order Coleoptera; family Carabidae; genus Ophonus; species Ophonus ardosiacus. Next base: position 48,497,984 of record OW964824.1, read on the forward strand.
CGTGAATTAAATATCAAGCTGAATAGTTGATTGCAACGTTGCCAGTTCATCCTGAAAGACAGCAGTGGTCTAAAAGCCTGGAGCAACGAAAACAATAGTGTTCTTCACTAATTTAGCGTGTTCATCGAGTACGATCAAAGAATACTAAATAAAACCCTTAAAACTGTTGCTATTACAGATCTGTATAAAGTTAGTATAAGTCTGTGGTTGCTACACAACGTACACACATGACCATGATAAGCATAAAGAGCACTACAGTGGTCCTTCATTTTAAATTAGCATCAGCGCCACGAACGGTCATTTCGTTTCCCAATATTCAAGTGTTCCCTTGTTCAAAGTTTGACGTAAGGTGCACAGCGCCATCTCTACATAGTGAAATATCCCAATATTCCATTAAAATTTGTTCTGTGAAATCTACTTTTCCACGATAGGGTAATTCCGAAAAAAAATTTTTTTTATTAATTATGAAATATAAAGTATATACCGATTTTTCATACTTGACCGTTGCGTCATTAATTGCTGAACAACAAAATAACAAGTAATTGTATGCTTATCTCTGTCTTACTTATGGTTTCCTACATTCTGTCTTCGATACGTATATATATCTAATATACGAACATCAAACTATAACGTAACGGTCAAGTGTGAAAAATCGGTGTTTATTTCTAAACATATTAATGTAAAAATTATTAGAAAATATAAAACTTTTCATTCATAATTTCCATAAATAAAGTTCGCGGTGGCAATCTACATATATATACGTATATTATTAATAATTATACAGTTCGAACAAGTCTGTATGACTCATACAAGCTTGTAATATCACTACAAAGCGAAGAAGTTGAATTATGTTTTAATTGTATCATACAAATATTTACAGTATAATTCTAAAAGTAAAATAAGAGATACAAAAGTATAATTTAACAGTACGTACATATATTTTATAATACTATTGCAGTACGGCAGTGTGGTTAGAGTGTCAGCTTTGTGATCGGCAAGTCCGAGCAGGCTACACAGCAGCGATATGTTGGATGAGTGAACGTTCAGTAGCAAAATTTCATCACACTGCGGCTCGGTGCGCCCGGCACCCTTACACCGAAAGGTACTATAAAGGGTTACAGATGTATAAATAAATAAAAACTAGATTTAAGCAAATATTGAACATGAGTTGGAATTTCTATACATTTTGTACGTATTTCAGTATTTTTCTTATAAAACATTGTTTTAAATGATCTCATGCAGGAATAATTGTGTGTCCAGTTAATGAAATATTAATGACTACGCAACTGGGAATCATATACACACCATATTTCTACAGCAAGCAGAATTATTATTGTACGCCTATCACAAGCTATATAGCGTATAACCAGATTGTACAACCGGTTTATTAAAATGCCGATAACAAGGGAAGAAATAATTAAATCTCAAAATGAATTTTATGCCTTAGCAGCATTTTTAAGAATTACCGGTACGGTACAATAGATTATACACATGTTAACATATAATCACCAGTTACGTTTATCATTTTGGCTATTCTTGTAGGAAATAATTTAAATTGAACATTATTATAATTCAGGTGGCGAGGACCCAGACATATTCCGAAACAGGAAAGCACATTTTTCGTTGAATATTCAAGCAGTTTGTGGTACAAAATTACAAATATTAAATCTTGTAGCACGCTGATATATCAAAAAATTAAAAAAAAAAAAACTCTGAAAACAATACATATTCTATCCATACTTACATTTAAAATAATTTTTAATTATTATTTATTCATATTATTATTTGTAGCGGCATATAAAACAATAATTATTTACACTTTCAGCCCTCACACTCTAACCTCTTACATTTGACATAATAGTTACTAGAACACTATAATAAGAAAATGAAAAGTAATAGAATTTCTTCTTATACTTCTTCTTAGCTGCCTTTAACTAAGCGACGACCTCGTGGAAACCATTTAAGCTTAAGGACCACTTACCAACTAAGGAGCGCTTAACTAAGGGGAACATTTAAGTGATACCGGTGCAAACCGGCATAAATCGTATTAAAATCATATTTTATTTTTCGTTTCTACATTAGCATTTAAGACAAGGTAAAAAAACTAATGAATTTGTGTGAAAATGAATAATTTCTTTTGAAATAGTGCTTCTCTCAAAAATATAAATCTTTTCAGATAAAAATGGTAGTCAACTGCTGTATTGTGTACAGATTGTACTACCGATAGTGTACCGATAGGGCAAGAATGACTGTGATTTGAAATAAATTTTTTTTTTAAATAATATTTTGAAAAATATACAGTTCCCAGACGTAAACCATGTATTAAAGTGAATAACTTGAACAATTCTTTCAGAAAAAAAAAATAAAGTGGAAAATGCGCAACTACCCTATTGTATACAAAATACACTGCATATTTATTAAATATATTAATGAATTATCTAATAAATTACTAATATCCATGCATCAATTTAATTTAATGATTAGCCGCCCCGGTGGTCGTGCGGTTAAAGGCGCGCTCAAGCGACCTTCACTGCTCGGCTCCGGGGTCGTGGTTGTTTGTAAATGTCTTAAATTATAAACAAGAAATTAAAATTGTCATTGGCCAATCGGCAACGCACCGAAGGCCAGGGGGATAAAAAAAAAACCTTACTGATTATGTTTAGTAGCTAATACAATTTTAAGTATTTTAAAATAAAATATAAACGTCAAATCGAAATACGGACACCAGCAAAGGTTATGTCTCAATACTTAAATTTAATTAATAGAGGTGCAACTAGCTATTATTGTGCATAAAAATTTACATTCTATTTATTTATTACATAAATTTTTCATGTTACTTACCTAGTTATTAAATAATATTTGATTTAATCATTTTCATTCACTTATCACAAATTGTATCCTTATATGCAATTAGTACTAAAACTATGAAATGCATAAAAACTAAGACGCAATAAGTAACAGTAAACAATGAAAATTTTTTGGTTAAAAAATTATCCAAATGAATCCCTGTACTCCTGATCACGTGTGCGAAAGTAACCAGTCAAAACAAACATACAATGAATTTTTTTTTGTTTCAAAAATTATCCAATTGAATCCCTATATTTCTGATCACGTGTGCGAAACTAACCAATCAAAACAAACTTACACCGAAATTTTTTTGGTTAAAAAATTATCTAATTGAATCCCTGTATTTCTGATCACTTGTGCGAAAGTAGCTAATCAACTTATGTCATTACGGTGCTAAGTAACAAACACTTTTTGACAGATAATTAAAGATTAATGCCCATAAACACTCGTAAAGTTTCAAAACGGCTCGTTATAATTTTTGACAAATGGAATCAAACTTGACAAATAAAATTTTGATTTTTCTTTCAATGTCTACTGTTTTTATTGGATAAATATTATAACGAACCGTTTAAATTTTTTACGAGTGTTTATGAATACGGGCATTGTTATAATTTGAAAATCACGCTTTGACGGTATGGTAGTGAAAATTACGCTTCAATTAATAAAATACACACACTCACAATAAAACACTGTATTATAAATAAAAAATTAGAAAATATCATTCTATTATTACTATTAAACGTTTGTATAATAAAACTGAACGTGTCTTGGCATCTCGTTAAATTTAATTAAAATTGCAAAAAATTTTCTCACCGAATACCCCTCGATCATTGATAAATACTTATAATTTTATCACAACTTCCGCAAGTACGTTACTTTTAGGTAACACCCCCCTCCGCCTTTGGCGTCGGGCTGTTACCAAGCAACGCGCTTTCGGTAACTGTCAAAATTATTTCGTAATTAAACCTTTCACAACTATGATGGGAATTTCGAACTCAAATGACTGGACATAAAATTTCAATAAGACGTGTTGTTTGATTGGATATTTCTTTTTACCCACAGCTACTTTAATACAATAACCATTAACTGGTCAGACAGGACTCTCTTTCATTGGTACCTGGTTCCAAAGATCTTCAGATATACAACTTAATTGACTTCCTGAATCGAGAAGAGCTGTCACAGAGGTATCCCCTATTTTTAATTGCACTACTGGTGAAGATGGTTTTATTTCCTCGTTCGGCTTTTCTTCTACTTCGTCCAGAAGCTTGTCAATTATATCAGGCTTTATATCTAAGGCTCTAATTTCTGTTGTTCGATCAGACAGTTTGTTTTCAGTTTGATGATTGTTGTTTTGTGGACGCTGATTATTCCTAGAAGAAATGTTTCTTCCTTTGATGTCTGAATTTTTGTTTGGTCTTCGTGGCATCTGTTGAAGACCTCTTGTTAATCGTGCTGCTTCCTGATAAGTTTGGTCAACTTGGGTTAAATACTCTTCTATAGCATCAATGGACTTTTGACTCAAATTTAAAATACCTCGTTGTATTTCTGGCGAAAAATGTGTATACAATATATTAATGATTTCCTCTTCAGTTGGTGGTTCTGTTAGATATGAAGCTTCTTGTGCTAATTTCAAGAAATACATAGCATGTTTTCTAGACTTATACTTTCCATATTTCAGTCTGTAAAACAGTTCTCTTTCATTGGGACGCGACCAATATCAACTGAGAAATGCAGCCTGAAAACATTCAAAACACACCTCAGGATGCTTCCTTCAAAACAGCCCAATCATTTGCAGTACCTTTTAAAGCATTAATAGCCAAAGAAACTTTTTTATATTCCGGTACTCCAGCATCGTCATAAAATGTTTTTAACTTTCGTAAAAGCATTACCGGATGTATATTTCCTTCTGGAGAAAAAAATGTTATTTCCACCTAAGTCTCTCCAAATAGCAATATATGTTCGATCTTCACATTTCGTAGGTTTACTATATTGAATGAGGATTCCACCATTTTTTTTTATAATTTCATCTGAAAATATTAGGAAAACTAAGACTATTGATGAAAATCCGGTGAAAAAATTTCTATTAATAAGCGAGTTATGGTTTCCCGAATTTTGAAAAGATTGACGTGATGTCACATTTATGTGTTTTTATATCAAACTGTTTTCATCATGGACCTAAATGTTCTTGAAATATGTGCTATTTTAAGTTAAAAATTCCAAAAAATAAATGAATATTATAACACTGTAATTCTCGGGGCTTTGTTCGGCAGGCCAATGGCCAAATTAGATGATGGCACACATTGAACGGCTCTCAAATCTTGCTCCGGAAGAATCAGACCAATACTTCTCTGGCACGGGTCGGTTCTTCTTTTTACTACTGGAACTGGACTGTTTATGTCTAGTAATAACATAAACACCAAAACGGAGTATCAAAATAGTCACGTCGAATAACTTTTATTTTAAACAGAATGACTAAATTCTTTGTTACGAAAAATTAATCACAGTCAAAATTAATAAACATCTCTCTGTCACTATCCTTGTTTTTCGTCCTCTCTTTTTTTTCTTGGCACTTTTCCAAAATCAAAACAACCATTTCCGATAGTTCTCCCCTTTCATTCAGAGATGTGACCACTCTCATAACTACATACATCCATACATAATATATTGCTTTGTTGCATACAAACTATTTATAAGATATCAAACAAAAACAATAAGGATATTTTAATTTAGCACATTACAGTCCTCGGGATATTATAGCTGAAAATTTGTTGGTTAAAAAATTATCCAATTGAATCCTTGTATTTCTGATCACGTGTGCGAAAGTAACCAGTCAAAACATACACTGAAAATTATCCTAAGACAATTAACACCTAGGTCATTAAGTTGCTAAGTAACAAATACTTTTTGACAGATAATTAAAGATTAATTATTTTAATTTGAACATGAAGTTTTCACGGTATGACAGTGAAAATAACGCTTCAATTAATAAAATACACACTCACACTCACAATAAAACACTATTATAAATTAAAAATATCATTGTATTATGATTACTATTAAACGTTAGTATAATAAAACTGAACGTGCCTTCTCGTTCTGCCAAGCAAACGCGCTTTTGGCAACTGTCAAAATTATTTCGTAATTTGTCCTCGGGATATTACAGCTGCTAATTAAATGAATTCAATAAAAACTGCAAAACGACCACGAACTCCTGTACAACGTAAGTTAAAAGCGGAACAGGATAGAACAAATATGGCGGCCAATGAAAATGAAGACCACCATTGGCATCATTCTTATTGAAGCCACTCTATTAATGTTATACATACTGCGCCACCTAACATTTTGACAACTACTGGCTACTAACCAGGAATATTTAAAATGCGTATACTAATTCAAATTTTGTTATATTTAACAATCGGCCATCCTTGTATGTATTGTCCTCAATGTTTACAACGTTTTGGTTTTCTACGCAATCTTGTCGGCTTAACATTCGCGTTTAAAATTTCCTCACCTACTTTTGTACTAGTTATTTCAGGTTCATGAATACTACATCAGATTCATCTGTATTGCATTTTTCACCTCTCCACAATTTCATGGAGTTAACATGAACTTTTATTACAAAACTAGTCTGTTTTTATTTAAATATTTTACACGGTAAGAATCATTTGATAGAACTGTGTCAACTACCATAGGTCCACGATATTTCTCTTCTAATTTAGTAATAAAGACTTTATCACCAACATTAAATTTAACATTTAAATTACGATTTGAGTCATATAGTTCCTTCATTCTACTTTGAGTCAATTATCTTTTCACATATTTGCTTTTATGATTCAGATCTCTCATTAAATCATCTCCAAATCGCGGAAAATATCCAAAAATCGTTTCAAACGGAGTCTTACCAGTCACTGTACTCACAGTTAGATTAATGTCCCGTTCTAATGCAAGAAAATTTCGTTCTCAGTCATTGTGTTCGTCATTTACACTAAAACGAAAAATTGGAAGAATCGTGCAATTCATTCGCTCGACTAATCCATTAGCCTGTGGATGTCTTGTAGCAATCAATGACTGTATGATTCCATGAGTTCTCAGAAATTCAGAAAATACCTCAGCTGTAAATGCCGTTCCTCTGTGTGAAATGACTCGTTGAGACGCCCCAAATTGAAATATAAATTTTTCCTAAGTCTTTACTGTACGCGAGCATCAATATTCTTCACCGCCTTCAATTTTATAAAATGTGTAAGATTATCCATTATGACCAAAATGTACTTATTTTTCCGGTTCGTTGTAATAAATGGCCCTAAATGATCGATTTGAATTACCTCAAATGGACGCCTTCCGGGCTCTACTGGATGAAGTTCTACTTCTCTTCTTCTTGACTTAGTTTTTGTTATGAAGCACTCTTGAGCAGTTGCGAATATGTACTCGAACATATTTCCTCATTTCTGGAAAGTAATAATGCTGTTGAAGTCTGGAAACTGTCTTGTCCTAACCAAAGTGATGTGAAAAATCATGATATTTTAAAACTATAGCCTTTCTCATTGCTAGGGTTGCCAGATATCAAAGTGTGGAAAATAGAAGAATTAACTTGGAAATATAGAAGTTTCAAAAAATATATAGAAGATTCAAATAAATCATTTATTACTATCATTACATTAGGTATAATTACTAATTTGTTAAAAATAAACACATATTAAATATATTCAGATAAATGAAAATATTGAGTTGGAATATTCTTGAAATCGACACTAAATTCGGACATGTTGGAAAGTGATAACAAAAATCAAAATATATTATTATTATAATATTATTCTGAAAAGCCGAAATATAGAATATTTTGCTTCTATATTTTAGGAAC